>JAVMKO010000007.1:59994830-61194830 GCA_032164245.1 Sternotherus odoratus | reverse complement strand
AAAATGTCAAATGATGGGATGGGAGGCGGGATTGTTTGTTTTTAGAGCTTTCCAGTCTTTCAAACCTCCAGGCGGTTTAGTTTGGGTTTTTGATGAAGATAAAAGATAATGCTTCTTTTATTGTTGGCGGTATTGTTATAGCCATGTTGGTCCCAGATCTGAAGAAGAGTTCTGTGTAGCTCGAAAGCGTCTCTCTTTTGCCAACAGACATTTGTCCAATAAAAGGTATTTCCTCACCCACCTGGTCTCTCTAGTGCTTCTTTTAGTCACTTCATCTCTAGTCCTGATACCAGTGTGGAAGAGCTCTCAGAGGACACAGAGGCAATGTGCCAGGCTGTTGTGCCATCTTCTCACCCAGCTATAAAGTGGGCAGCACCTCCTCCAACCAAGACAGGACACTAACTCGTTCTCCCAAGAAACAACCTAGGTGCTGACGCTGCCTGGCTCTGGGAGATGGATTCCCAGCTGAGGTTCGCAAGCACAGTTGGGCACCTCCCGGCAACCAGCACTTAGGTGCCTATCTCTGTGAGAAGTGTGGGGCTTAAGACACACCTCTCTGGTCAGCATCTCCCATTGGCTAACTTAGGCAGTTCCTAGCCTATAGTGCTGGCTTTTGTGGAATGCACTGTAATTTCATCTAGACAACATTTTCCTAGTTTGCTTATGAGTATGTCATGTGGGACTGTATCAAAAGCCTTAGTAAAATCAATATATATCACTTCTATTTTTACCCCCAGCCACAAGACCAGTAACCCCATCAAAAAAGGAAATGAAGTTGGTTTGGCATGATTAGTTTTTGACAAATCCATGCTGTTTATTCCTTGTAGCCTTATTATCCTCTAGGTGGTAAGAAATTGATTGTTTAATCATTTATTTCAGTATCTTTCCAGATATCAAAGTTAGGCTGAATGGTCTATCATTTCCTGTGTCCTCTTTGTTCCCCTTTGTAAAGCTAAGTGCTATGTTTACCCTCCTTCAGTCCTATGGAACTTCTTCCATCCTACATGAGTTCTCAAAGATAATTGCTAACAGTTCAGCTAGGACTTATGTATCCTAGGATGAATTTAATGAGACCCTGCTGACTTGAATACATCTAATTTATCTAAATGTTCTTTATCCCATTCTTTCCCTATTTTAGCTTGTGTTCCTTCTCCCAGATGTTAATATTAATTGTGTTGAGTATGCGGTCACTATGAAATCTTTTTAATGAAAACTAATGCAAAATAGACATTAAACACCTCACCCTTATTGATGTAATCAGTTATTAGCTCTCCTTTCCCACTCAGTAAAGAGCCTACACTTTTCTTCAGTTTTCTTTTCCTCCTAATGTATTTAAAGAACCTCTTCTTATTCCCTTTTATATCCCTTGCTAGGTGTAACTCATTTTGAGCCTTAGCCTTTCAGATTTTGCCCATAAATACTTTAATACTTTTCCTTAGCAATTCATCCATATGTCAACTTTTTGTAGGATTTGATTTTTATTTTCAGGTCATTAAAGAGCTCTTCATGGAGCCATAATAGCATCTTACTATTCTTTTCTTTTCTTCACATCAGAATCATTTTCAGTTGTAGAAGTTACAGAGTCCTGTGGCACCTTAAAGACTAACTAAAGTATTGAAGTATAAGCTAATACCAGCCCACGGAATCTTATGCTTCAATACTTTAGTTAGTCTTTAAGGTGCCACAGGACTCTTTGTAACTTCTGCAATTCCAGACTAACACGGCTACCTCTCTGATTTTCAGTTGTGTTGTTCATATTATCTCCTTGAGAAACTATCAGATCTCCTTGTGTCCCTTAGTTTTTGTCCCCATGAGACCTTACCTACTAGTTCTGAGTCTGATAAAGTCTGTTTATTTGTTCTGGAAATGCCTCAGCCATCTCCTCTCATCATTTGGTGGTCCATATTAGACCCCCTACCATGATGTCAGCTCTGTTTTTTATCCCTTTTATCTTTACCCAGAGATTTTCAACTGGTCTAGCTCTTATCTCTTTCTGACCACAATACAAGTGATCAATACAGATCACTCCTGTAAGGTCTCATTTTTATATGAAAATTACATCACTTATTGGGTTTGTTCCACAGTCTCTGTAGATCTTGACAAACAAAAGCCAAGGGCCTTATCTTCATATTTGTATTAATTACAAAACATTCAATTAATCCATTTTAGAGTGAAATTGACAACATGTTAATTTTTGAAGCCTCATCTGTTAAGCACATGGACATTAATATGCAGTTTATTCTGTGGTGGCCTCAAATTAATTGCTAAAGAATCAACAACAAGAGAAAAAGTATAGAGCAATTGTTGGAGATTCCTACTTTCTCTTGCATTGCTGACATTCTCATTCAGGGTCTAATTCTAGGGTCAGTGACCCAGCTAGAAATTCCTACAATCAAGAGACTGCTAGGTGACTGGATAATAATACACACAAAGGCTCCTGTTAGGTAAAGCACTCAAACACCTGCTCAAGTCCATTCTATCCAGCAAGGCACTTAACTTGACTTCAATGAGACTTAAGGTTATAAAACCGCTTCCGTTATCACCTTCTCTTTTCATGTGCCCATACCTACATTTTCTATAGGCTTGTTTACATGGAGACTTAGTGTGTGGCCAGCTGGGGTATAAATCTACAGTGCACTAACTTGTGCACACTCATTGCCCATGTGGAGCCTGTTACCATGCTCTGAAAGTTCCATAGCACATTTTGATGTACTGCTGTTTGTATGTCAAAGCACACCATGGAACTTTTTGTGCACTGTAGCAGGGTCCACACAGACACTTAGTGTGTGGCAGACTAGTGCACTGTAGATTTACACCCCAGCTTACCATCACTAAGTCTCCACACAGACAAGCCCTATCTTAGTCTCTGCCTAAAACTGTTTTTTTTTAAAGCATGAATAAAAGTCCTTCAGCTGTTTTTGAGCTTCATGGAGGTAGGTGGGAAAAGTGTTCTAAAACCCAAACAAACCAAAAAAAACAACCACTGAGAATTTGGTTTTAGACAAGGCTGCCCTATAACAAAAAATGCTTAAGTCTGAGGCTTAGAATGGAGATAGCCGTGTTGTAAAGTAGTGTCTTTCATTGGATTACCGAAGATTTTTTTAAATATATGCAAGATTTGTAGCAGAGCCTACTAAAGCAACACCCCTTTTGTAGGGTGACCAAGTATCTCGATTTTATAGGACAGTCCCAATACTTGGGACATTTTCTTATATAGACTCCTATTACCCCTCACCCCCGGTCCCGATTTTTCATACTTGCTATCTGATCAGCCTATCCTTTTGTGACATCACTGCACATTGTCTCTGAGGCTATGTCTACGCTAGCCAAATTCAAACCCTCAACTCACAATCTGCAATGCTCTGTTGATGGTGAAAATGGTGGAAGTGTTAGTGTAGAGAGGGCTCCAGAGCTTTGACCATTGTGTCACCCAACCCTGCTAAGAGATGTTATTTTTGATTTACTAGAGAATTTTCATTTGATTTTCATTATGATGGCTGAATCTGCTGCACAGTGGAATACACAGAAATGTCTTTTTAGCAGAAGTTCCAGAAGTCAGTCAAAAGTGCAAAAATTCCAAAATCACAGGCTCAACTATTTTTACACTCAAGATTCCTGTTCCAGAAATTAAGGCAGGTTGGTTAAGGTTTTGCAGAATTTTGCTGAATGTGACTCATAGCAACTCCATAGTAACCAGCCTCCACTCTGCCTGAATACCCTGATCATGCCAGTTAGGATTAATCTACACTAGAAAAAAATGGGTCAGCAATTTGTCATTGGTACTAGCAATGGTAGAAATGCTAACATAGACTAGGCCCAAGTGCTTCTACTGTTGTGTTGTCTAACCCTTCTCTGAAAATTTCATTTAAAAAATGTTTTGTATTAATTGTGTTGTGAAGATACAGCCATCCCGATGAAATCTCCAGCCAAACAGAAAAACAGTAGCAGAGATGGGACATCCCCTTCTTTCTCTCTCTTCTCCTCAATGTGGTATGGGAGAACATCAAAGCCTGGCTGCAATCAATCAGTTATTCATATCTTTAACTATAGGCTGCTTCTTTTTCTTCAGTTTTGATTTCTTTTTTAAACCTAGGAAATTAAATTCCAAATATTCTGTTAATTCACCACTAAAGCCTCAACAACACCAAAGCTTTTTAACTTGAAGCAGTTGCTCCACGCCTCACATTACAACAAATATAAAGTAATGGCAGTAGAGAAGTGCAGTTCTCCTCTCCTCCTTCCTCTTCTCACCACAAAGCAGCAGGAATGAGGAGGGGAAGTCTAGCAATGGCAGTATGTGGCCTTCTACTACCAAGGATCACTCAGTTAGCAATGCAATTAATATGAATGTAGCTAAGTTCAATAATCTACAACAACAATCTTTTTTTCCCTCATATAAATCCTCCAAAAGCTGCCCTTGAATAGGAAGCAAAGAATCTCTGGCAAAAACCATCACTCTTTTTTCCAGGGTGGATACCTCAGCCACAGTTCAAAGGATTTTGTTTTCAGTAGTTTTACCCAATATGTAGTTTTATAATGATGTAACTTGCATCACTGTAAATTACATAGCATGTGTCAGAATCAAATGCTCTTAAAATACTCTCAAAGAGTGCTAAATATATTTTGTACATTCTTTTCTAACTCTATGTTACAAAGTAATTGATACACAACCCACAAAACATCTAAAAATACCTTTGCAGCCTAAGAGATGCCTACAATTTTGTCTGCTCTGTGTAGTTATGGACCACAAAAACCAATTTGAAAATCCAACTATGGTGCCATTCAGGAAGTTACAGATAGGAAACCACTTTCTACAACTCAAACATTTGCCCTGTTTTCCAATAGCTGCCAACATGGCCAGGCTGCTAAGGGATTGAATCAGCCTAGAATAAATGTGGGGTTTTTTTCTGTGTGTCTTAATGTTATTTTTCTAACTTCATTAAATAAGATGTAATTCAAAAATGTGTATTTGTCTAGGTAAGAAAAGAGGGGTTTGCTATTTGTTTGTTCCAGTATGCAATTTAAACAAAGTTAATTCATCTCAGCTTGTATACCATCTATCAAGAAATGTTAACATTTATTTTTAATTTGTGTTCTTCTATCACTTATTTGCTGCTTTTTTCTTTTTCCTCTCTATGGTGGTAGAAACCCTGTAGTCATCTCTCTGAACCTACTGAGTCTTAAATTTGTAGTGCAATATGGAGCAAAAACCCAAAATGAAGGACTGTAATAGGATGGCTGGCCCCTATAAATGAAGCAGGTTTGGCTCACCTCTACTAGAACAGATGTTCTCAGTTGGCCAGTTAAGAGGGCAGAGTAGCATAGGGGAGCTACAAAGGATATGGAAGACTCCTAAGAGAAGGAAAACTAGGTAAGATGTAGGAATTAGAAGAAGAGTTCTACAAGCTCTTTCTAAAAGAGACAAGTATTATTGAACTGCTAGCAAAGGGACTAGCCCAGGTATGAGCAACATTTTTGGCCTGAGGACCACATTGGGGTGCAAAACTATATGGAGGACCAGGTAGGGAAGGCTGCATCTCCCCAAACAGCCTAGCTCCAGCCACCTATCTTCCCCCTCCCACTTTCTGCCCCCTAACTGCCCTTCTCTGACCCATCCAACCCCCCCCCCCATTCCTTGTCCCCTGACTGCCCCCTTCTGGGACCCCATGCCCCAAACTGTTCCCCATCCAACCCCCTCACCCTGTCCTGTAACTACCCCCCTTGCCCTTATCTATACCCCCTGACAGGCCCCTTGGGACCTCACCTGCTACCAACCCTCCTGTTCCCCATCCCCTGACTGCCCCCCACCAACCACTATCCGCACCCTGCTCCCCATGGAACTTCGATGCCTATCTAATCACTCCCTGTTCTGTAACTGCCTCCCTGGAACCCTCTTCCCCTTATCCAATTCCCTCCCTTCCTTACCATGTAGCTCAGAGCAGCAGGAGTTTGCTGTCTGGCTGGAGCCAGCTATGCTGCCCATGTGGTGGTGTGGTTGTAAGGGAGGGGCCAGAGGACAACAGGGGAAGGACCAGGAGCTCAAGAGCTGGACATGATGGTCCGTGGGTTAGATGTGGCCCGCAGACTGTAGTTTGCCCACCTCTGGACTAGCCTCATGACTATCCTGAATCTATCCTGAATGACTATCCCCCGCCCGAGCAGCTCCTCTAAACCCCCCGCCCGCCCGAGCAGCCCCGCGCCAGACCCCCCCCCCCCCCGCCCGCCCGAGCAGCCCCACGCCGGACCCCCCCTCCCGCCCGAGCAGCCCCGCACTGGACCCCCCCCACCTGACCAGCTCCTCGAAACCCCCCGCCCGCCCGAACAGCCCCGCGCCGGACCCCCCACCCGCCCGAGCAGCCCCGCACCGGACCCCCCGACCCAAGCAGCTCCTCGAAACCCCCCGCCCTCCAGAGCAGCCCCGCGCCGGACCCCCGTGCCCGCCCGAGCAGCCCCGCGCCGGACCCCCCCCCACCCCGCTCGCCCGAGCAGCCCCACACTGGACCCCCCCCCCGCCCGAGCAGCTCCTCGAAACCCCCCGCCCGCCTGAGCAGCCCCGCGCCGGACCCCCCGACCCGAGCAGCTCCTTGAAACCCCCGCCCTCCAGAGCAGCCCCGCGCTAGACCCCCGTGCCCACCCGAGCAGCCCCGCGCCGGCTCTCCCCCCCCCCCGCTCGGGCGGGGGGGGTCCGGTGCGGGGCTGCTCGGGTGGGGGGGTCCAGCGCGGGGCTGCTCGGGCGGGCGGGGGGGTTCGCGGGGCTGCTCGGGCAGGTGGGGGGGGTTCGCGGGGATGCTCGGGCGGGCGGGGGAGTCTGGCGCGGGGCTGCTCGGGCAGGCGGGGGGGTTCGCGGAGCTGCTCAGAGGTCGGAGGCTTAAAGTCGTTTGCCTCCTCACTACATCACAATCGACCTAGAGAGGTCGATTTCAGCGCTACTCCTCTCGTTTTGGAGGAGTACAAAAGTCGATTTTGAGGCCCTTTAAATCGACTTTAATGGCATGGATGTGAGGACGGGTACATGTTTATTTCGACTTAACGTCGTTAAAGTCGACGTTAAGTCGTAGTGAAGACATGCCCTAAGATAAAGCAGGCTATTACCCCACCCCCACACTTTATTTTATATGTGGCCACTTGATTTTCCTCCTACAACTCCATCCTTCCATCTGTTTAGCTTGCAAATTACTCTAAATGAGGCATGTGTAATTTATGAAATCCCTGAATTTGATTTCCACTACTTAGCACTATTTCACTAGTGTGGCACCAGGGACAGTCTCACATTGTCTACATTAAAGGTCACTACGGACTGTAAATCTGTTGGGGAAAACAGATTCCCTCAGTGTTACCAACATTTTGAACCTAGAAGTTTTCCCCCTTTTATTATATCTGTCAAATAGCAAAAGGGAAAAGTAGATGGTACAAACAAGCCTCAATAGAAACTTCATTTTCAACAACTCCAGTAAAACAAAAATTGGATAAGACCTTAACAATCAAAGTTGTCTTTAGCTCTGCATTGCAATAAGGGTCAGATTTTTATTTTTATTTTTCAAGAGAAGCCTGAGGTCCATTCACAATTATGTGGGTGTATTTGCAGGCCTGCACAAGTTGTGCAATAGTATGTGCAAATGGGACACTTTTAAATACCTAAATATGCAAGAAAGCTATTGAATAACTGGTAGATGTGTAAAAATCCTATTGCACAAATATACAATTTTAGTACAGTGTTGTAGGGGCTGTACTGGCAAATACAGGACTGCAAAAGCACATAACTTTATTTCTATAATTTGTACCCATTTTCCCCCAGATTTGGTCCTGGATAGCCCATGATATTAAACTTGCCCTAATGTGCTTGCCTGTCCCTGCATTAAAAAATCCTTTGCAGCAGTCAGCTGGTTTCCAACTTCCTCACCCATTGTATGTTTGTGGTCCAATATGAATACAGCTGTAAAGAGCCTTCAGATCTTTTGGTATGAAAAGAGCCATATAAATGTATTTTTTGTTAATAAAAGGTCTAAGGTCTGAACTATGGTAGCAAATTACAAACTACTAGTTGCTTTTGCTCCTTTTTATACTGATCAGTATCTCTAGTAGTCTGAGACAGATTGTACTTAATTTTTACTCAGTGTTTTAATTCCAAGTTCTGCTAACTCTAACAAATATGTGCTACCCAGCATTTCTTCCTCTGCCTGTAGGGCATGCAAAAAACTGCTTTCACAAGTTGATGTCTTGCTGTTTGTGACAGATGTAGACTGCCTTGGCCTAGTAAATGAAAATCACAAGTCAACTAAACTTGCAACCTAGCCCATATGATATAAACTTCCACGATCCTGATCTAGGGTAAAATCATTATAATTGTACAACATAGACTTGTTGTTTACTTCTGAAGGGGGCTCATGACTGCTCATGCAAGCCCCTTGGTAACAGAGCTGGCCTTTGTTCCTTTTAAAAGAGAATATTTGTTTTTATCTTTTTTGACAAGTCTGTCTAGCCCTTTTCCTTCCAGAGAGAGCCTTCTGAACCCGGGCAAACCAATCACTAAGGTCAAGAAGAATATGCAGCTGAGTTCTTCAGAATAGGAATGCTTAATGATCCTCTGTGACCTCCTCTGCGTGCCTCCCCATCCCCCCACCCACACTTTTTATACAGATAAATGACTTACGTTTGAGGGTTGCACCCAGGAATGACACCCATGTGAACTGATCCATGTCTGGGAGGAAGTGAATACTCTAATTTACTCTTTTTAAATATAAATAAGGTAGAGGTACATAAGTGAGAATGATAAATGAAGAGAGAACAAAATGCAAACATTATCAGAAAGGAATAAAAGTTCTATATTGAGTCCTGAAACAATATGTAAGGTCATACTGAATTATGGTCTTGAAGAATGTCATGTACCTCTAGACACTCTCTGTAAATCACCATGTGTGACCACTTGTCCAGAATGGTTTTGTGACCCATCTTTTTCTCAACCTTGTCGCTTCCAGGTTCAAATGATGATGATACAAGCTCACTGTTTGTTTAACATAGCTAGGAAAAGGCTGTAACTTCATTAGATTATCTCACAAGGAAATTTATCTAAACTCAGTATAGATGCTGCTAGCCATCAGCTCAACTATCCTCTACCCCTTTATCTATCCCTTTATCTACCAACCAGCCATCCAGTCTGTTTTGGAGATTTAGGGTAAAAGATATCACAGCTGATGTCTGAATAACGGATGCCATCAGTGTTAAATAGGCAGGGCCAGCCACACAAGATAATGTTATGCATAATTATCTCTTTACCAAACCTCTCAATTCTCAGTTGACCACTTTCCTGACCCTCTGCCCCATGGTAGTTGTGCCATCACCTCTCCAAATACACCTCAGCAACAACTCAACCACCTGGAAAATCTATCTTGATTTCATTCCACTTGTATTTCAAATGCTGGCTAAAGAGCAAAGCTGAATGATAATTGCATCTAGACTAGTGCAGTGGACTCTCAGTTCATGTGTGAACAGGCCTTGAGTCTTGCTATTATGCCACCCCACACATGTATTCTCAGACTTACAAACATTATTATTTAAATGTTATCGTGCCAAATAGTCACTTTCAAATGAGAGCACCAAGCAAGCCTAGATGCATTTAAGAGTGATCAACACAATAATGCTGAGGCTTGAAAAATGTACAGGCCAAAATCCAAGTTCCTAGCCAGACAGAACAGTACTGCCCTGCTCTGCAAAGACATTGTGTCCACATTTTAAAGAAGTCAAACAGTTGTGTACTAATGTACCCAGCATCTGATGGCAATAAAAAACATGAATCTGATTGACAAGGAAATGTTTATTACATTTTAAAACCTTTGGCTTACTCCACTTCTCTCATTTTTATTACACCATTTTTTCCTCTTCCTAACTTCACTCCTCTTTTCTTCCTATCAGACATTACAGTGCACCTTTGTCCTTTTTGCTTTCAGCCTCAATTTCCAATTATCCTTCTCTCCCACTGTTTCCAGGCTATCAGATCTGGGGACAATGCTGATTCTGATAACACCCCAAATGTGTTAGGCATTGTACATGGTCATAGGCACCTGAAAAGCTTACACAGAGGTTGCGAATAGTGAGATGATACAATCTTATGTGATCTCATGACACCATATGCATTTAAAATAAAGAATTAAAATGTGATGTAACACAAATAACTGAAGAAATAAAGTAAACTTTTTTATTAAAATTATGATTCTTCCTGCTTTTCAATGTGATTTTAAAATGATGTGGTGTAATAGTAATAATAAAAGCCACAAAGAGCAGTTAGTTCCACAGCATGAGGTTCTCTCTATGCAAAATTATAGAGTTAAAAGTATTCTGCTACCCTAGACACCTGATTGGCTGAATGTTCCTTTTATAATCATGAGTGCCTGTAAGTGCACATATAAATATATAAGATAAAAATGTTTCAAGTAGACCTTGACACAATAAACCTTAACAGCTCTGTTATGGGTAATGTGTCCAGAATCCCTGTTTTAATAACTAATTGATTATATACTTAGCCAATCTGGTGATCATTATGTCTTTTGCTGGTAAGGACTATTGAGTAAATACATAATTAAAGAATTCTTGAATATTCACTCGGTAATTTTTTCAGCAACAAAATACTAACTTAACTACAAAGGCAGTTCAGCTACAAAAGGCTACACTTAAACAAAGCTTTAAGTCTCACTTAAACAGACAAAGGCCAAAAATGTAAAGCTAAGGCAGAGATATCCAGGATGACACATTGGCTGTTCTTGAGGGGGAAAAAAGAAAAGAAACAAACCAACCACAGAGTGAATTAAGGCTAGAATGTTAGCCCAGATTTTTAACTTTGAATTTCCTCACTTTTGTCAACTTAAGTGTGACTCTTACATTTTATACATGTATTAATTTGTACTTCATACAATAGGTAAACAAAAGAAGTGAAATTTATTCTATTAATCCACAATGGAGAAACAGACTAAATATTTCAATTATGCAACTCATTATAGTACACACAGAACAAGGCCCCATAATCTGCCTCTATACATACTCTTCCACAACACCATGGTGGGACTAATATAGTCACTTTACTTCAGTTTCGCACACTGATTCAGTGATAGAATAAAGTACTTCACAGATTAGCTTAGTCTGCAGCACTTAAAGGTCAGAATTTATTGTAATGTAAATCACAAAGCAATTTTATCTTGACAGAGATTACATGCTGTTACAATATTTCTCACTGAATCTAGTGATGCGTTTGCTTTTTCTTTGCAACTGCTGTGCAAATTGGACTTTAGCCCAGAAAAGAAAGAGATGGCAGCCTGCTTGGTTTTTCAGCAACAGCTTAATTTCTCTTCGTATTTTTTAAAGCTCCAAAAAAGTATTAAAAAATCCTTCCCTAAAAGCAAGCAAACCTTTCACAAAATGAAAGTAGTTTATATAGACATGAGACAGAACATTCACCAAGTTACTTTGTAGAATTACTGACACCTGACTCCTAATGATCCAAGCCAAAAGATGCCATTTACACAATGCTGAGGTACCACAATTTCATATTATTAAATACATATTTATTTTAAAAATTCTAATGTTTATATCCAGATTAAAATTGCGAATAGTAAGAAAATTTAAAATTGAGGCTGCCATTTTATTGTTACTCGACCCCACTTGGCTTAAGTATTGCCAGGATTTCAGAATAGTGTACCTCTTACAAATTATTGTGCCACATTTTGCCCCAAACATGTTTGGAGGACTCCAACAGTTGCACAAAATTAACTTGCAACCACATTCTATTGAGGATCTCATTTGGTACTCATCGCTGTAGTATCTGAGCACTCTCTAGTAGTACATTAAGCAATGTGACTCAGGTATGTCATGTTGTTTGTTTTGTCCTTCTCTCTCCAAAGGGAGAAGTATATGCAGAGGAGTGTCTTGTTTTAATAGGTATGATGGGGGGGTTCAGTACTCTGATGGGCAACAACCACAAAAGAGTTAGTCATGGACGGAGGTGTCTGCACAAAGGCCATTATCAAGTATAAGAATGTACAGTGAGAGGGCTGACTGACTTAAACATGCCTTAAAGGATCCTGTTATGGAGAACCTGTAGGGTAGTGTCCCTATGGCAGCCAGAATTACAGTGAGCAATTTCTATCCCGTACATCCCCTCTTTGAGAGAGACTTCACAAACCCTATAACAATGTGGTCTAATACATATAATGGGCACATAGGCATGACATGGTGGGCTATCGATAAAGTAGACATCTGATTATTCACCTGTTGAGAAGCAGATTTCATTGATTATACATTTCACAAAAAGTATTGCAAAATAAAAGGCCAGATTCTTTCCTGGCATAAATCTATTGAACTTATGACAGCCGAGAATTAGCTCTGTTCTTCCAATTATACTATGCCAATTTCCCCCCCATTTAATCTTTATGACATGATTTTCTCATATATGTTGCATAAGTGATTAGATATGTTCCGGCTTTACACCACCAAACCAGGGGTTCAGTTTAATCATAACCCCACCCAAATGTTTTGCAAATGGAAGACAACTAGATTGGACAACAGTTCCACATCTCCATATATATAAGTAAGGATGTAGAGCAGAAGAACCCAGGGAAGATATTTGTTTATATAGTGCGGTACAGGACCTATTAGAAGATGACGTTGTGTAGCCCAACACTATATGTAGGATCATTATTTTTATAGGCGTTATAGTCTCAGTTTCTGGCAAGTAACAGTGAAGACTATTACTCTTTCTCAGTGTATCATCAGACATCTCTCTTAAATAGGAAAAAAATGTGGGAAATTTTAAAGCTGTCACAGCTCCACTCTGAGATATTGATTTCTATCAAAATCCTTATTTTTTTAAATAAACAATTTTAATATTTGAGAGAGGTGTTAAACGAACAACCTGGTTCTTCAGAGACCAGATGCCATGCAAGCAGTGGAAAATGGGAATACTGAGTAAGAGTAGGGATATAATACTCTTTGTATACTGCATTGGTTAGATCGCTATTGGAATACTATGCCCAGGTTTGGTGACTATATTTTTAAAAAGATTATGGAAATCTGGGGCAGGTTCAGAAAAGAATTATAAGAATGTTTTTGGTCTGGAGAGCACAATTTATTATAATAAACTTAAGGAGCTCAACCTTATTTAGAATATTTAAGAGAAAGTTAAGAGGTGATTTGATCAGTCTGTACATACCTCCAGAGAGAGAAAATATCTTATACTAAGTAGAGGGCTTTTTTATCTACCAGGCAAAGACAAAATAAGATCCAACAGCAAGAGGAAAATTTTAAACAGGAAATAAGATACAAATATTTAAGAGTTAGGGTAATTAACCATTGGAACAGATTAGCAAGGGATGTGGTACATTCTTTACAATTTGAGGTCTTTTGAAATCAGGGTTGGATGCCTTTCTTAAAGAGATGCTCTGATTCAATGACAAGTTACTGGACTCAATTCAGGAATCACTGGATGAAATTCTATGGCCTGTATTACGCAGGTCAATCCCCCTCTTTGTTTTAAAATCGGAGTCTTCTGCACTCCATCCCATTTTTGGCCTAAAACTAATCTCAGGAGACTATCCCTTGGAATGAAATTATATTTCATTTTCAGTGCCAATTCATTCCTTTGCATTTCTACAGAGAATACCAAATAAGGATGCCAATTCCTAAAGTATCAGTCTTCACGGATAGACGGAATATCTAGCTTGGCTATAGGGAGAATCAGCCTCTGTTCTCCAACTATACCAAACCCTCGCCTTTCTAGGGGCTATTCCATGATACTGTTTATCATATTGAATCATACTTTTTGCAGAGGCCTACTGGAGTGAGGTACTACTCTTGAGGAGTAAAGTATTACTCACAGTGAGCAAATATATCACAATCTGGCCTTAAGTTTGTAGAAAACTACTCTTCCTTTTCTTGACTCCTTTGTTTTCCACTCTGTCTGGCCAGGAATTTCAATGAACTCCTCTTTGTATGGAAAACACAGAACAAAGAAACAGAAGAGAGGAAAAACTGGAAGACAAAATGGTGAGTTGAGAACATTAGCAGAAGACAGTAGCATTTTCATGGATTTATGTACCACAAATATGGATTTAGGTGGGGATTTGATAAGAAATTATATTATGTGACCATTTGCATAGTTGTATAATCACAGTAATTTCAGAACTCTGAACATAACTGGACTTTCTGAGCCTCATTTAAGTGTATGTGGCTTGCACTTAGAATAAACAAATGTATCTACCAAACCAGAAGTCAATGTGCTGGTGATAGGTGTGTAAATCAGGCCTGTAATTTGGACGTTATTAATCCAATGAACATGATGCTGCATTAACAGATTAACTTTTCAAAGTACAAGCACACTTTACACTATTTTTATTTTAAAAGTATGTTTCTGTTCAAGATACAGTGCAGGACATATGTATTCCATTGGTATAACTGCCATACATTCTTCCCCCACCTCCCATCCAAGAGCGGGTCCAGCCATCCAGCTCTCCAAGGGAGCATTTCACAGCTCCTTCCCTGAAATTGACAAGACAACTAACAGCAGATGTAAGCTAGGTAGTATCAGTCTTCACTGTGTCGCCCTACCTACACTAACATAAGCCTTACGCCTCTTGTGAAGGTGGAGTTATTATGTTGGTGTAGTAGAATGCTTACATTGGCAGAAGAAGGCTATAGTGTAGACACTGACTTAATTAGGTCAACATAAACTGCTTTATGTTGACCTAACTGTAGTTTTTAAGATTAGCAGCCGTGTTAGTCTGTATCCGTAAATAAAATGAGGAATACGTGTAGCACCTTAGAGACTAACCAGTTTATTTCAGCCTGAGCTTTCGAAAAACTTCCAAAACAGACTCCGAGAAGCTGAGGAACTGGAATTAATTTGCAAATTGGACACTATCAACCAAGGGTTAAACAGGGACTATGAGTGGCTTTGTCATTACACTAATAGAATGCATTTTCCTAGTTCTGTCCCTTTTACAGGTTCTTATCGACTGTCAGAGACAGATCCACTAAATTTTCACTGCAAAAGGTTTTTTTCTCCTACTGATAATGGCCCATCCAAATTAAACAGCCTCTTAGAATTGGTATGGTAATTTACAACTTTTTTTGCTTTCTGTATATATAAATGCATCTTACTTCTGTGTATTCCATTCTATGCATCCGATGAAGTAGGCTATATAAGCCCACGAAAATTTATGCTGAAATAAACTGGTTAGTCTCTAACATGCCACAAGTAGTCCTTGTTTTATTAACTGTGTAGTGTAGAGAGCCCTGACATTGCAACTTAGAGTCTGGAGGATTTTGTGGATTCCTTTACTGATTTTCCACCTTTTAAATTAATTTTTAGTTTGAGATATGTAGGCTTGGAAAGATTAGATTTTTTTGAATAAATGTTGATTTGACTATGCATACACAGACGACAAAAAATTCCATTGATTATAATTTCGCTATCTATAAAGTTAGAGTAAGAAAACTGCTGCTTGAGAATTTATTAGAATTTGATTTAAAGATATTTACTTTCATGTTTTGACCTGTGATGTTGACAAAATTGTGTTTTCCGGTTGTAAAGTTTTAATTTATTGAATCTCAATGTTTGCTGTCATTAAATAATTATTGGCTAAGACCATTATTGCCTGAACCTCTCCATAATTTACCACAACATAAAAATGTTTATTAATAAAAATAAACATTGATACTATCCACTGAAATTATTTTTAAGAAATGGAATTCTGCAAAGTGTAAAGAAAGAGTTTTAAATGCAATGAAAAGAAAGAAGGATATATGTTGAATCCATGAAATACCACTGGATTGAGCCCCAGGTTTGAGAAAGGCACATGTATTTACCACACTTACTTCTAATGAACATGAAAAGGAAGTGCTAGTGAACAAGCAAAATCCAATTTGTACAATTCGTGAAACTTTTGAGAGTACAGTAATTCATAAAGGATTTTGAACCCCATTAATATACTTTTCAGCAATGAAGTGCTAATGTAAAACCCTGTCAAGCAGCAAGAATGTTATATATAAAGAAACAAGAGCACACAATAATTATTTTCTTGTTCTCTCTAGTCTTGTCTTTACATAGTTCCTTTACCAAACATTAAAGCAGACCTGGCCATGCTTGAATTTAAGACATGCTATTTATTTATGACTTTTAAAAAAGCAAAACTAAGCAAACAAAAAATATTTCTGGGTGAGGTAACAAAGAGTCCTGTGGCACCTTAAAGACTAACTATAAAGTTTTGAAGCATAAGCTTTCGTGGGCTAATACCCACTTCGTCGGATGCAAGCAGTGGAAGTGTCACTTCTGGGTGAGTTTGCCACCACTCTCTTTGCATGCTCTCAGTTCTACCCAGAGATAATGTGTGTATTATCATTGATTTAAATGCAAGTATCCTGTGGTCCTTCTTGAGCAAAGATTCCTAATTTGCTAGGTTTAATGTCATTGTCCTTGCATGTAAACTCCCACTTTCCAAAGAAAAATAGCACAAAATCAGTCATAATTTTTAAAAGCACACATTAAAGACTGGAATCAAAGCAGGTTAACAGGTTTACTTAAAAGATTACTTAAGTAAATTCTATTTAAAGATCAGCCAAGGCAAATAATAAACTTTTCAATTATTACAGCAGAAATGTGATATAAATGTCAATCAACATGTACATTTTTAGATGGTCCTGTAGAAATCAGGCTTAAATAAATGGCTGAAATCTTACTACCTTGTGATGAATTAAAATAAGAGCATGTACATTTTTGCAGTTACCTATATATATTTAACTCTTATTGTTTATATCACCTTCATGGAAACTTAAATATGAACTATCCATGTTGTCATTTTCTCCTTTATCGTATTTTTGATCCTTTTTTGAACAGTTAGAAATATAACATTTTTGTTTGAATTTTCTTGTGCATTCCAACATGTACTGATGATCTCAGTACAGCTGAATAAAGTTAATTATAAGACTGCTGCTGAAGAAGCAGCAGAGGGAACACAAGAGTACAATATTTATAAACAATGCCTATTTCGTTTCTGTTTTAGTGCCTGAGTATCCTCTCTGCACTTGATCAGATGGATTTCTCTGTGGATACAGATGGAGATGGAATAGATTACAGCATTCTCCAAATCCCTTAGAAGATTGTCATTTAAACTAAGACAGATTTAAATCAATATGCACAAAGTTGTACCAGTGGGACTATATTGGTTTAACATCACTCCTTTAGTTAAACCACTGCAACTTTGTGTGTACATCTGGGCTGTGTATGTGTACAGAACTGAACTTAATTGAGGCCTCAGTGTACAGGAAAACTTACATTACGTATTCTAACTGTATATTGTGTTATGGTATCTTTTTTTTAAAATTGTTCACAATCGACATTTGGAATTCTGTAAAGTTGTTTGGGAGCCATGTTGGTCTCCCTTCCTGTTGGGCTTTTGGCGCCCATTTTCTGCAAGGCGGGAAAAGATCAGTCACATGATTTGACAATTCTGCCCAGAAACAAAAGAGTACAAGCTCTTGGGTGCTGTCCATCATGGTGACACCTGTCTCCCTGTCAGTCATCAGTCATTGTGAGCAGTCTCTGAGACGCAACATATCAACTCATCCTTACTTGCCTGAGATTGAGGAATTCTGGTCCAGAAGCTGATTTGATCCGTGTTCCTCCTGTGCACATCATCATCACCAGGCACAGTAGAAGGTCCAGGTTGTCCATCGCACCAGAGCTGAGGCAATCGGTCAGACACGACCCTCCCTCCACGACTGATGTCTCAACTGTAAAGTATAGATTTCCTGACTGTTAGTCCATAACATCTGTAAGGGCAGGAGGGACTGGGTTTCACACCCTTGATTCCAAACCACCTAGTGTTCTTTACTTACCTGTACCTAATAAACTGTCTTTTCATTCATCTTTAATCTTGTCCTTCTGTTTCACTGAGACCAGAGATGACAGACCTTAAATCAGGGATAATCTGAACTTCCATCATTATCAGGGGGCCTTCAATACCCTCCTTTAATTCCCTTTTTTCCTAACATCAAGGAGCTACTGAAATGCAAAGAATAATTAAAAAAAAAAAACTTCCATTCTGTCTGCCAAATTTTACATATTTTTCTATTTTATTTAGAGCAGTCTTTTTTTAACACCAAACTACTTTGAAGTGAAAATTCTTATTTATTCCATGCAAAAAAAAAAAAAAAAAAATCTGTTCAGGGAACATGTAGGTGGCATGGTTAAGGAATCAAAATGCCAAAAAGGATCAAAGTTAAGGTTGCATTTGCCTCCTCATATGGAGCCTTTGCCTCAGTTCATAGGCACCTACAGAACATGCAAATGGCATGCAGCATTTCTAAATGAGTGCTTTGAGCTTACTAAAATAAAAACCAAACAAAATGCCATACGAAATGTGGTGGATGGGTGCATGCAAAGACACACATGGGGCAAAAGGAGACAAGAGAAGAGACCTAGATTATGTAAAGAAAGTGGGGAATACTTGTAGCACCTTAGAGACTAACTAGTTTATTTCAGCATAAGCTTTCGTGAGCTATAGCTCACTTCATCGGATGCATAGAATGGAACAGAAGTAAGATGCATTTATGCACACAGAAAGAAAAAGAAAAGAAAAAAATTGTACATTAGCATACCAATTCTAAGAGGGCTGTTAAATGTAGATGGTCCATTATCACTAGGAGGAAGATACACCTTTTGAAATGGAGATCTGTTGTCAGTAACTCAGGAAATGCAATTAATTACTGTAATGAGAGAACCAATCTGAACTTCTGTTAAGCCCCTGGTTTATTGTGTCCAATTTGAAAATTAATTCCAGTTCCTCAGTTTCTCGTTGGAGTCTGTTTTGGAAGTTTTTCTGTTTCAAAACTGAAACCATCAAATCTTTAATGGAATGGCCAGGAAGATTGAAGTATTCTCCTACTGGTTTTTGAATGTTATGATTCCTGATGTCAGATTTATGTCCATTTATTCTTTTGCATAGAGACTGTCCGGTTTGGCCAATGTACATAGCAGAGAGGCATTGCTGGCACATAATGGCATATATCATATTGGTCGACGTGCAGGTGAATGAGCCTCTGATGGTGTGGCTGATGTGATTAGGTCCTATGATGGTGTCAGTTGAATGGATATGAGGACAGAGTTGGCATCAGGCTTTGTTACAAGGATAGGTTCCTGGGTTAGTGTTTTTGTTGTGTGGTGTGCGGTTGCTGGTGAATATTTGTTTCAGGTTGGGGGGCTGTCTGTAAGTGAGGACGGGTCTGTCTCCCAAGATCTGTGAGAGTGTGGGATCATCTTTCAGGATAGGTTGTAGGTCTTTGATGATGCGTTGGAGAGGCTTAAGTTGTGGGCTGAAGGTGACGGCTAATGGTGTTCTGTTGTTGTCTTTGTTGGGTCTGTCCTGTAGTAGGTGGCTTCTGGGTACTCTTCTTGCTCTGTCAATCTATTTTTTCACTTCTCCAGGTGGGTATTGTAGTTTTAAAAATGCTTGGTAGAGATCTTGGAGGTGTTTGTCTCTGTCTGAGGGACTGGAGCAAATGCAGTTGTATCTTAGAGCTTGGCTGTAGACAATGGATCGAGTGGTGTGTTCTGGCTGGAAGCTGGAGGCATGTAGGTAAGTGTAGCGGTCAGTAGGTTTCCAGTATAGGGTAGTGTGTATGTGCCCATCATTTATTAGCACAGTTGTGTCTAGGAAATGGACCGCTTGTGTGGATTGGTCCAGGCTGAGGGTGATGGTGGGATGGAAATTGTTGAAATCATGGTGGAACTCCTCAAGAGCTTCTTTTCCATGGGTCCAGATGATGAAGATGTCATCAATATACCGCAAGTAGAATAGGGGCATTAGGGGACGAGAATTAAGGAAGCGTTGTTCTAAGTCTGCCATAAAAATGTTAACATACTGTGGGGCCATGCGGGTACCCATATCACAGGATACAGACTAACACAGCTGCTATTCTTGAACCTGTCTAGATTATGTAGAATTCTGAGTACAAGGAATGAGATTTAGTGCTGTGCCTCTAAGGAGGGGCAAAGGCAGTTTTAATCAACCTTTGCACCTTCCTGATCCTGGGTTGCGTTCAGTACTTACTTTGTGCTGGGGCTTGCCAGGACCTCCCTGCTTAGCAGTTCATAGCCCCAGAACCTCTGGGCTTGCGGCATCAGTTAAGTTTTAAAAAAAAATACTTGAGCCCCAGCACCTTTTTCTTTACAGATTAAGCACTGATTGCTCTTGGCAACCTAACCCCACCTCAGACCTCAAGGACCTATTGTCCCCTTTCAGGAGGCCCAACCAACTCTACCCCACTCATTACCCTCCTCGCTGACAATCCCCAGGTCCATCCCATTTCCCAGTCACCCGGCGCTGAGAGCAGCCACAGTTTCAGCAGGTTGAGGGCCCAGGCTCCAGAGCTGGACCCGAGTGCTGGCCATGCTCCCAGCCATGTGATGTGTGCGGTAGTTACTGGGCAGCCTCGCAAGTGTGCAGATTCCAGGGAACTTTGGTCCCAAGTGGGGAAAAAAAACCCCACAGCACATTAAATCTTTTCACTGGCATTGCAAACACCAGCCAAGCGGCAACCCTAGCTGCACTGCAGCCCTAGCATAACTGAGACAGCACTGGGAATTTCTGCCGCCAATGCCTCCTCTATAGCTGAGCTGACAAGGGGGTCCTCAGAAATTAGCCTTATGGCTGGTGAGCCAGGGAGATTCTCCCACAGCCAGAACTTCAGCTTTTAGAGCCGCTCTGTGCGGCTCTGACCTCTTACCCAGCCTAAAAGGGCAGGAACTGTGAGGAGAATCTTGCCCAAGGATCAAAATTTGATGTGGAAAGTGGAGTACAAAGGGATCCCACAAATAATCCAGCCTCTAATTAATCCATCTCTTAACTGCTCAAGTTCACATAACTTGATTTTATTAGATAGTTCTGTAACATAATGGTCAATGATCTCACCATGCAGCTGATATCTTGTAAAGAAAATGCACCTTTTCCTGGTAACAAAGTCCTGTGGCACCTTAAAGACTAACTATAAAGTTTTGAAGCATGAGCGTTCGTGGGCTAATACCCACTTCGTCGGATGCAGGCATCCGACGAAGTGGGTATTAGCCCACGAACGCTCATGCTTCAAAACTTTATAGTTAGTCTTTAAGGTGCCACAGGACTTTGTTACCTCTGCTATTCCAGACTAACACGGCTACCTCCCTGATTCTTTTCCTGGTGACATTCTTGCAAGGGTTACAGTATTCTTGACATTTTGGAATGATTTTGTCTAGCAGTGTATAGTTCTCCTGGTGCTCCCACTGGAATGTATTGTAAATCTTCAGTGCTTCTGGGCCTGCTACATGCAGCAGTGTGCAGAATTTCATCCTCTCAGATTTCTGTGTTGTACCATTTGCTTCCAGAGAAATGTGAAGTGTTCTAACCACCTCCTCCAGTTACCTGACAGCTTCCCTTCCATTATTTAATCAAGAATTTATTACTGTGTTTCATCATTTCATTTCACCAAATTGTAAAAACAATCTTGCATTCCTTCCATACCCACAGCTGAGATTAATGGGAGTTAGGGGCATACATGAAACATAGAATTAAGCCCTGCCACAAATTCATTCTTGATTGCTGTTTAATTTTGTCATAGTGGAAGTAGATAGAAAGGTTACCTCTTGGCCAAATCATGGCCTTGTAAAAATGACTTCAATTCCATTTTTCATGTGTTTAATACATGTAAATAATAAATATATTTTTTAAAAGTGCTTGGAAGGATGTCATATGAAACATCCACATTCCCAGCACTCGATGTTGGGATAAAATTTTCAAAAAGAAACCTAACTGACTTAGAAGCCTAAGTCCCATGGGTCACACTTGAAAATTGAGCATTGGCCCCTCAATAACTTAGGCACTATTGAAATTTGTACCTCTAATCTCTAAATATACAATTACATTGGAAGAGATCCAGCTAAAAGGTGCTAATATTTGGTTCACTACACTGTTCATATGGTATTACATGGTCAGATAATACAATAATTAATATTACATATTTTGTAAGAAAACTCTTGACATAAATTATTTGAACATGAATCTTTTAATTACCTTTTTAAATTTTAAACAATCTTAACTTTTACTCTGCACAAGTTAACCACTGAAAATTTTAAATGTCCAAGTACATTCAATTAACATATTGAAATGTGTGAAATAAAAGGAAGTGATCAAACCAATATTCTTTCTGAGGAAAGGCAAAATGTTCTCAGGGCTTATATATTTATATAGCAATGGGAACAACAGTAAAAAGGCTCCACTGAGGAGAGATTAAAGAGGCTCAGACTTTTCAGCTTGGAAAAGAGGAAACTAACGGAGGATATGATTGAGGTATATAAAATCATGAGTGGTGTGGAGAAAGTGAATAAGGAAAAGTTGTTTACTTGTTCTTATAAGAACTAGGGGCCACCAAATGAAATTAATGAGCAGCAGGTTTAAAACAAATAAAAGAAAGTTCTTCTTCACACAGCGCACAGTTAACCTGTGGAACTCCTTGCCTGAGGAGGTTGTGAAATCTAGGACTATAACAGGGTTTAAAAGAGAACTGGATAAATTCATGGAGGTTAAGTCCATTAATGGCTATTAACCAGGATGGGTAAGGAATGGTGTCCCTAGCCTCTGTTTGTCAGAGGGTGGTGATGGATGGCAGGAGAGAGATCACTTAATCATTACCTGTTAGGTTCACTCACTCCGGCACACCTGGCATTGGCCACTGTTGGTAGACAGGATACTGGGCTGGATGGACCTTTGGTCTGACCCAGTACGGCCATTCTTATGTTCACTGTGAGCAAATAAGATTTAACTCATTATTTCTGAATGCTCAAAAGGAAATTAGGCATGTCCCCAAAATCAACAAAGACACAGCCTGTTAAGACTCTGCAAAGTATGCAATCTAAATACAACAGGACACAAGTGGGCAGTATAAACAGACAAAAATGCAGAAAGAAAGAATGAGAGTGAGGAGCAGTGTGCAATAATAAGATAACATGGCTATTAATCAAGCAGATGCATGTAAACATTTGATGCTTGTTGCTGTGCTTTTGACTAACTTTACCTCTCCCTCACTTTTCATAGTGAAATAAATTTTAGGATGGATTTGAATGAATGAGGGATGTCCCATGGCAAAGAAGTTAGGGTGTGGGGGTGGTATTCCACACTTGAGGAACAATATGAAAGAAGGCACAGAGATATTTATGAGAGAAGGCGATGAAAGGTATATTGAGATTCAGACAATGGGAATATATGAAAGGAGACTAGGTCAGAGAGATGAGCAAACGACTGAGGGTTATAGGGCATAAAATCAAGAAAAAATACATTTAAATTTGAGGCACAGCACAATGGAAAAAGAGTGGAATGACAAACAAGCTGGTAACAGAGACCACTATAAAGGTGATTTTAGCAGCAGTATCTTGAATGGACTGGTCTCAGGAGGAGGAATTTACTTACTTGAGGCAGGAAATGATTAGGACAGGGTTAAGCCATTTGGCTGTTGAGACAAAGAAGAAGGGATAGTTGTTTCTCTTTTCTTCCTCCACATCTATGAATCAGTACATATTTTTTAAGGAATTATTATAAATCACAATGAATCTCGGTTTTCCTTTTCTTTTCATTTCTATTTCACAGTAATGCTGCCAAGATGATTTAAAATAGAAATGTGGCCTATCGTGCATTTAGAATGTTTATAGATTTTATTTGTGCAGATCTTAGTTGGCAAATAACTATTCCATGGGTGGAAGAGGCACATTGGGATTTAAGATGTGTGCAGACTTGGTTAGGGTTAAAAGTTTCAGTTATAAAACTTCAGCTAGACATTTGATCTTGTTGTTATAACTTCAGCTACCATTTGTTATTCATAACAATAGGTCCCCCTAGTGGATAAAGGAGATACATTTTATCTTGCTTGAAAATTTCTTCTTGCCACTATGCCATTCTTGATTATCAAATCAAAGTGCTCTCTCTCCCCCACTTCCACAAATGAATGGAGGGAAATGTTTGTCTAATGCTTGCACATCTCTTTTAAAGTATAAAGTATTTTGTAAGTGATATGTACTTTTTACTGAATTGGCTTATTAAGCAATCATGTCACCACCCCAGTACACTAACAGCATGATGACACTACCTAGTAACCCATAACATCATTTACCAAAAAAAATTATCAAAAGATAAATAATTTTACTAGTGACATGGTATAATAGATAAGTAGGAAGGACATGTATTATGCTTTTGCAAAAATAAGTCAAGACTTCACAATTTAGTTTTGAATAGCACTTTTCAGAGTCTTGATATTCAAGGCACTTCATGTAGTAATGAATTAGACACTGGTAATTCAGTGACTGCATTTGGCAAATGTGTGGCCACTATAAATAGCTATAATTAGTTCACATACATAAGACAGTAGAACCTGTTTTATTAGGTGAGGATATCTTGACCTAGAGATTGGAGTTATCTTTAGCTTTTCTAAAAGGGGCTATTTGACTTCCACCAGGATAGATACCAAGGAATTAATCTCAGTTAGTGCCTCATCTGATGGACAGAAATTCTAATACTACCATTCCTCACCTCCTACATGGATAGTATTCAATATGAATCCAAGCCCTGGAGTGGAGCCTTATCCCATATCATTGTGGGCTGCAGATGTGCCCTGTTTTCTCTCAAATCTCCTGTAAACCAAATAAGGCTGAACTACATTAACTAGCAGTTTTTAACTAATTTGTGGGAATTTCAAACCCACATATTTCTTCATTGCCTATATCCAGAAGGTGTTTTTTTCCCCATGATTTTCCCATTCATTGATATGGCAGGTTTTTATATGATTTCCAATCTGTGTTTTGTTCTATATATGCCTCAATAAACAGCAAAACAGTTTTACCATTTTCTCACCATGTTTTAAACAAAATTGTCACTACTTAGTCAATAACAAAGACAGCTGGCACATCTATATTTTGGGGCTCATGGAGAGCCTCTTAAATAACCTTCTCTCTCAACTCTGTTCACCTTCCCTAACACAATCCTTGGACCTTGTGTTGCAGCAACCCTCTTTCCAGTAGAGGGCTAGAAATGACTTCTGTCAAGACCTGAGACTACACCTAAACCAGAGAAAGCTGAGGAATGCAACATAAAGTTCCCAGAGTCCCTGCCGATCTAAGTCTTACTCAAACTCAGATTGCTAAATGGTAATGCAGGCACTTGCTGCTCGTAGAACTCATTTGGTCTTGTCACACAAATGTATAGAAATCAAGATCCTCTCAAAAACTAATTTTCTAAGTCCAGTGCTGATACAATAACTGAACACTGAGATAATGAACTTTACCCAAATGTCAGAACAAACACTTCTGCAAAACAGAAGTCAATCTTATTTTGAACTGTTTCTCTAGCTGCTGAGAATTTGTTACCCATTAAGAGTAGTCCTTTCTCACTAAAACTATTCTCTAAATATTCCTATAAATAAAGCATGTCTGTGAGGAACAGTGGCAGAGAACCTTCTGCCTACCAATAAGGCAGAGTCTGCTGTACTGATAGAATCACAATCACAGTTGACACCCCCTGACCAACCCCAACACCCACCCCTCACCCACCCTGACACCTTCCCACCCCCCCTGACCAACCCCAACACCCCCCGGCTCACTTACCCCCCGACCAAACCCGACAACCCCACCTGACCCCCCCAAGCAAACCCAACACCCCCACCTTACCCCCCAACCGAACCCGACACCCCCACCTCACCCCCCGACCGAACAGTGTATTTAATAATCTGTGTGCTACACAGTGCACCGTGAGCCGGGGGGGGGGGGGGTGTCGGGTTTGGTCTGGGGGGGTGGGAAGGTGTCGGGGTGGGTGAGGGGTGAGGGGTGGGTGTTGGGGTTGGTCAGGGGATGTTGCGGTTGGTGGGGGGGGTGAGGTGGGGGTGTCGGGTTCGGTCGGGGGGTAAGTGAGCCAGGGGGTGTTGGGTTTGGTCTGGGGGGGTGGGAAGGTGTCGGGGTGGGTGAGGGGTGAGGTGTGGGTGTTGCGGTTGGTGGGGGGTTGAGGTGGGGGTGTCAGGTTTGCCTGGGGGGATGAGGTAGGGGTGTCGGGTTCGGTCGGGGGTAAGTGAGCCGGGAGGGTGTCGGGTTTGGTCTGGGGGGGGGGGTGGGAAGGTGTTGGGGTGGGTGAGGGGTGAAGTGTGGGTGTTGGGGTTGGTCAGGGGGTGTTGCGGTTGGTGGGGGGTGAGGTGGGGGTGTCGGGTTTGCTTGGGGGGGTGAGGTGGGAGTGTCGGGTTCGGTCGGGTGGGGTGAGGTGGGAGTGTCGGGTTCGGTCGGGGGGGTAAGTGAGCCGGGGGGTGTCAGGTTTGGTCTGGGGATGTTGCGATTGGGGGGGGGGTGAGGTGGGGGTGTCAGGTTCGGTCGGGGGGTAAGTGAGCCAGGGGGTGTCGGGTTTGGTCTGGGGGGGTGGGAAGGTATCGGGGTGGGTGAGGTGGCGGGTTTGCTTGGGGGGGTGGGAAGGTGTCGGGGTGGGTGAGGGGTGAGGTGTGGGTGTTGGGGTTGGTCAGGGGGTGTTGCGGTTGGTGGGGGGGTGAGGTGGTGGTGTTGGGTTTGGTCGGGGGGTGAGGTGGTGGTGTTGGGTTTGGTCGGGGGGTGAGGTGGTGGTGTTGGGTTTGGTCGGGGGGTAAGTGAGCCGGGGGGGGTGTCGGGTTTGGTCTGGGGGGGTGGGAAGGTATCGGGGTGGGTGAGGTGGCGGTGTCGGGTTTGCTTGGGGGGGTGGGAAGGTGTCGGGGTGGGTGAGGGGTGAGGTGTGGGTGTTGGGGTTGGTCAGGGGGTGTTGCGGTTGGTGGGGGGGTGAGGTGGTGGTGTTGGGTTTGGTCGGGGGGTGAGGTGGTGGTGTTGGGTTTGGTCGGGGGGTGAGGTGGTGGTGTTGGGTTTGGTCGGGGGGTAAGTGAGCCGGGGGGGGTGTCGGGTTTGGTCTGGGGGGGTGGGAAGGTATCGGGGTGGGTGAGGTGGCGGTGTCGGGTTTGCTTGGGGGGGTGGGAAGGTGTCGGGGTGGGTGAGGGGTGAGGTGTGGGTGTTGGGGTTGGTCAGGGGGTGTTGCGGTTGGTGGGGGGGTGAGGTGGTGGTGTTGGGTTTGGTCGGGGGGTAAGTGAGCCGGGAGGGGCAGAGAACTGAGGGATCTCTGGGGTTCCGTTGGGAGGGGGGAGGGGCAGAGAACTGAGGGATCTCCGGGGTTCCGTTGGAGGAGGGAGGGGTGAGCTGAGCGAGTGAGGTGTCTGTTGGAGAGGGGTATTATGACATCATCACCACCTAACCGCCCAGCCGATGTGATTGGCCCTGACTTTCACCCCTGGGGGGCGTCAGAGGTGAGATCCGAAAATTTTTCGACCCTTACCAGCATCTAGACCCCAAGACCCCTCACTGTACCAAATTTCAAGTCTCTGGCTCAAACGGTGCGGGAGGAGTTCGCAGTCATACGTACATACACACACCACTTGACTTTTATATATATAGATTTAGGTGGTGTTGCACCAATGAAGTGCTAACTGGCATGGCGTCTCAATCTCATCTTCAGAAGGGATTTAGGCACTTGAGTCTGAATTCCATCCACAATTGATGGGATTTAGACTGTGTCTACATTCCTTTTGAAAGTGAGATTGAGGCTCCTAAAGCAGTTAGCTGGTGCAAAACTGAATGGAACACCACCTGAAAACCTTTAAAAGTGTGTACAACTTCCCTCGTCCTATCCCTCGTGCTTGGGACATTGAGTAGCCCCCATTTCCTCCTCTGCCACATGCCGTGGCTCTGAGTCTCCTTTCTCCCCCTCTATACCCATAGTTCCAGATGGCTCCCCTTTCCCTCATGTCAGGGTTTGTGTGGGAGTTCCCTCATTCCCTCCCCCAACAGTTCTGTGTACCCCCCATTCCAGCATCTCCCAATATTTCCTTGTCCCAAATTTGCTTCTTTTTCCATACCAAGCTACCCTATTCTCTCCACTGCCAGCAACTGTGTACACTCCCATTCCCACTTACCAGGGTTCCCCAATTCCCCCTCCCTGATACCAGGGACTCTGTTCCCTCTCATTCCTTCCTCCCCTGCTTCCCATGCCAAGAACTCAGTTTCTCTCCTTTTCCTCACTAATGCCCAGTACCTTTCTTCCTCTCTGCTTAGAAGGGGCAACAGATAGCTGATGTCCCCCACCATGGAGCAGGTTTTGAGAAGGTAGTGTGGCAGGTGGGAGGAACGAATGGCTGAAGCCTCCAGCCCGCCTCTCCTCCCTCCCTCAGGCTTCTCCTGCTGGCTGAACATCCCCCCTACCCCACCTGCTAGGTGGCTACCAGAAGGAAAGCAATTATTTTCTTTCTGGCTGGCTGGGAGATAGAGTAGATCCTTAGAGATACAAACACCAGAGTTATGAACAGACCAGTCACTCTCATAACTCATTTAGAACCAGAAGTACACAGTCAAGCAGCAGCAGACACCCCCAAAAAGCAAATACAATACTGTGTTAAACTAACAACAAAAATAAAGGGAAAGATTTTTTTTTAAATTGACAAAGTAAGGAAACTATTTCAGTGCTTGTTTCATTTTAATTAAGATAGTTAAAAGCAGCATTTTTCTTCTGCATAGTAAAGTTTCAAAGAAAAGTAAATGTTCAGTTGTAAACTTTAAAAGAACAATCAGTTTGGTATTAGGAACATGTCCGTTGTGAACAACCTCCATTTCCAAGATATTCGTAACTGAGGTTCTACTGTACATCATTCAGTAGAGTCAGCATGTTAAACTCTATTGGGAGGATGGGCAGTGATGAGCTAGGGGTCTGATTATGCTGAAAGGAATTTGATCTATAGAAAACTGCAGAGGTGCTTGAAGCTCTGGCTCTGCTAAACATACCAGGGGCACCTTGTGTCCCCCATTTTTGTTTTCTGATTTTTCCCAAAATTCAAAGAGTTCTGTCTAAATCCTAGAATTTTGCCTGAAATTTTGGAATTGACACCAAAACGCTGGCCTCTTACTAACTGCATCACCCTACAGGTCAGAAGGAATGGAACTGATCATTGAGAATACCTTACCAAGTGAGCACAGGTAATTTTTTGGCAAGATAGCAAAACCTTTTTCCTTATCTATTGCTGAAAAAAGCACTGCACACTATGCTGATACACTGGAGAACACTTAAGACTCCCTAAAATTGGTATCTATACAGAACAAAAAAATGAACCAGTTTCAAGAGGCCAGGAATTCCAAAGATTAAACAGTCTTAAAAATCCAGTGGACATTTTAGCAGGCACTTTGCTCCTCAGTAGACACCATTTCCCCCCCTACACTTTAGTTCCTTTTAAAGGAAAACAGATATTGCAGTCTCGCCCCTGGAACAGAAGGGGAGGGGGGGAAAAGGACTTCAGAATTAAGCACAGTTTCTGACACTGTTTACCATCACACAGAAAAACAGGGTATATGGGTGATACATAGATGAATTCTACTAGTTTTGCAACTGTGAAGAATGCTTGCTCATTTAACAAATCATGACACACACAGGTACACCTATAAATACCCAAAAGAATTCACCATTACTTTTGAAAAATAAAGCATATTTAAGACTAATATAAGGTACAGTACAATTCAGTTTTGGATTAAACACAAAAACAGTAAGACTTTCAAATACCAATAATAAAAGAACATTTTATTAAAAATGGAAGTTTGTCAAAACTTTATATATCAAAACTAAGGCCACAGCTACTGCTAACAAAGTAAATTTCAAAAGATTTTTATAATATGATTTCATTTAGAAATCTCATATAAAGCTATTTTACAAATGAATACTCAAACATTTCAGAAACTTAACACTGTTTACTCTAAAAATTAATGTTACAAATTACTGAAATATCAGTACATTAAATGTATGTTTATTTTGGTCCTTTGAGGGAAAAAAGGGTTTTTTTTGCATGGGTCCAGCTACAGAAATAACATTACAATTGCCATCTTATGGTTCTGTTTAACAGCCAATAATCCTTCCTTTTTGTTGCTGAGTTCATTTTCTTGTAACTTTAAACATCTCCAGTCATAATAGCAATGAACTCCTCCTGATTGACTATGGTAAGAGAGAGACAGAAGGTAGTTAGATAAACATAGTAGAGATCTATAATAATGACAAATATTTTATATACCTGTTGCACATTTTATTTTAAAGCTTCCCCTTTTGTATTCTTAGACACTGATCCAATGAACACAATAAACACAGGCCTGGATTTTTTGCTTCCAATTTACAAGAAATTAAACAAAACATATTCACAACACTGTTTTCACAATTTTTAAAAACATAAGCCAGAAGTTCAGTATTTAGGCATTACTAAAGAAGTCACTGAAGTCAGCTCAGTGCACAACAATATCTTGCCATAGAAATAGTTCTATTTACCTATTACAAAAAGTAATTTAAAAAGATAAACTATTAAAAAGAGACTACACTCCTTCTGATATCCCAAACCCCTACCATATCCCTCACCTTGAACCCCTCATTTCTGGGACCACCCTGGAGCCTGCACCCACGGGTGGAGCCCTCAATCCAACCCCCCGCCCCAGTCCAGTGAAAGAGGGTGGGGGAAACTAAGCAACTGGGGGGGCGGGGGGGGGTGCACGGCTCAGAGAAGGATCCGGACCTCAGGGAAGGAGCAGAGTGGGGGATGGGATAAGACTATTTGGTTTTGTGCAATTAGGAAGTTGGCAACCCTAGGGGAAGCCCTGAGCCTCCCCACAGGGCTGGAGCCGCACACGCTGGCTCACCCCACTGCAGGGGGAAGCCCTGAGCCTCCGCACTCCCCGTTTCATCTCCCGCGGGACTATCTGTGGCTCACAATTGATTTTTTTCTGTGAGTCAATGGCCCCTGAGAAAAAAGGTAGCTCAAATAGCTAGGACTTAACCTTCTTTTCAGATTCTACCTCATTGCCAGATATCAAATTGTATCCGTGTAGGGCAGCAGTTCCCCAGCGCAAGGGCCCAGGGACTAAAGTTACAGATCCCTTCCTGAGGCTGAAGTGGATGCAGAGGAAAATGTATGGAGAATTTTCTCCTTTACTTCTCTGCTGGAGTTTATGCTCAGCACATTGCTATTAAACATGTTTGTGCAGTAGAAGCCACTGAGAGGCTGCAGGAGACTGAATGCTGCTTGAAGCAGTATTAAATTGTGATTTAGTGTAGTTGGAAGTCGTGAGTTTCATATGCTGTTCTACTCATGGTCCCAAAATACCACAGAAACCTGATCTCATGAAGCTCCAGCACAAAAGCTGTTAAGAGAGGAGAGAATGATGCCGTGGAGCTGTACTTCAACTGACATGTCTGCTGTCCAAGGACAGAACCAGTAGATTTGGGAAGCCTCCAGTAATGGAAGGGAAAGGGGACAAACTAGCACTGGTTGTCAGTAGACCTTTGTTCTAGCACAAAATAATATCATTTTCACATAAGAAGGGTATTAACACACAAGAGGTGTTATTTCTACATTTATAGTATACTAGCGAAAATGCCCGGCGTTGCTCGGGTCAGTCGGAGGTGGGGAGGAGGCAGACAGCTGAGCGAGTGCATGGTCCGTTGGATGGGGGCAGAGAGCAAACCCGACACCCCCACCTCACTTACCCCTCGACCAAACCCGACAACCCCACCTCACTTACCCCTCGACCAAACCCGACAACCCCACCTCACTTACCCCTCGACCAACCCCGACTCACATTTTCACCCCCCCACCCAACCCCAACACCCCCACATCTCCCCCTACCAACCCCAACACCCCCTGACCAACACCCACACCTCACCCCCTGTAGACCAAACCTGACACACCCACCTCACTTCCCCCCCCAACCAAACCCAACACCCCTACCTACCACCACAAACAAACCCGACACCCACACCTCACTTACCCCTTGACCAACCCCGACGCCCCTCCTCACCCCCCAACCAAACCCAACACCCCCACCTTACCCCCCCACCAAACCCAACACCCCCTGACCAACCCCAACCCCCACACCTCACCCAGACACCTTCCCACCCCCCCAGACCAAACCCGACACCCCCGGCTCACTTACCCCCCCGACCAAACCCGACACCCCCACCTCACCCCCCCGACCAAACCCAACACCCCCACCTCACGCCCCCCCGGCCAAACCCGACACCCCTACCTCACTTACCCTCCGACCAAAACCAACTCGGGTCCGTCGGAGGTGGGCATGGGGCACAGAGCTGAGGGATTCCGGGGTTCCGTTAGAGGGGGGAGGGGCAGAGAGTGTGGTGTCTGTTGGAGGGGGTATTATGACATCATAACAACATAGCTGCCCAGCTGATGTGATTGGCCTTTAAAGAATTTCACCCCTGGGGGGCGTCAGAGGTGAGATTTGAAAAATTTTCGACCCTTACGACCATTAGGACCCCAAGACCTCTAACTGTACCAAATTTCAAGTCTCTAGCTCAAACGATGTGGCAGGAGTAAGCTTACGTACATACATACATACATACATACATACACACACACACACACACCATTTGACTTTTATATATATAGATTTTAAAAATGATACTAGTAGTCAGTTTTAGATATTTTTCAGCAGGGACAGTTGCAGTAAAGACAACAAAGATTGTGTTACACAGCCCAGATGTTTGGAGCTAAACAGAACAAGGATTCATAGATTTATTTTTTACAATGAATCTAAGTGCAAGAAACAGCATCAGTTTGCTTTAGAGAACTGGAAGAAACACAAAACCTTAGAGATAAACAATGTCATTGATAAATATTATGCTGTCAATCTCCCACATGCACTCCTGTACTTGAATATCTAAGGAGAAGAAGGAATTGTTCAGAGGAAAATAGGAAATGGAGATTTTCACTGCTGGGTCATTTTAAATTCAGAAATGTCAGCAGTGACCCAAAGTAGTTACAATTCAGTAATCTTTGCTAAATAAATTGGTGGTCTCTATTCAATTCCCACTTACAACGTGTCCACATAACAAAAGTTACCATCACAACTGGCACCCTTGTTGGCAACTTCTGCAAAGAGGCCAAGGACAATGTGCTTGCAGACTGAACTACTCTCTTTCAACCTTAGAAATCCTGTGTTCAGAAGAGCACTTAGGTCAATTGGGAAGATGTTAGGGGTGGTAGGGGGAAGGAGGAGGGAAGAGAGGAAGAAGGAAGCTTGCACCTACAGCTGTGTGTGCTGTACCTATTCTGAGGATAATTAGAGGATTTCAGCTTACAGTACTAGTCACACAGAAATTTTTGAATACCAAATTCACTTAAACTTGAAGGAACTCACAGGATATATTTTTTTTTAATTTAAAGATGAAGGTATTCCCAAAAGAAAGTAAGTATCTGATTAGAGTAGCAAGCATCCTAACTGATGACAAAAACTACCTATCATCACCACCACTGATTTCCTAGCAGTGGTAGCCATGTGATGTGTTCAAGTATTGCCTGTTTAGGCCCGAGGTACTTAACTAACAGTCCTTCACTAACTCCTTCGTGGCAGTTGCTAATAGATATAGCAATTACTCCTATGATGGCCTCTTCAGGGACATCCTTTGTGGTTTTCCTTTGGAATTTATCAATTTCACCATATTCAATAATTCAGTTAAGTATTTCTTGATTTGTGTGGAAATGACTGCAGTATAGTTTAATTCTAGAAGTTCCATGTTTGATTCAATTACTTCCAGCTTCAACTGCATCTTAAGTAGACCTCTAATATACCCGTTATATCGGAGTTACCAGTCATCACATTCAAACAAGAAAGAGCAAAACTTAACTTTCCCAAGATGTGTTTGAGTTAGAAACGATTAAATAAATAAATAATAATCACTCTCTTATTAAACTGAGCAAATTAGTTCTGAAAGTCATTAAAAGGCAAACAAAGAATTTAACACTGACCATTTTACAGTCACTTCTCAAACTAGAACCACCTTTAAGTCAAGATTGGGACAAAAATAAAAAGGCAAATTAAAACAACAAGGCAAGATGTTCAGTTCAACACTTACTTTCTCCATCTCCATCTTTATCAAATTCTTCAATCATAGCCCGTAGTTCTTCATCAGACATATTTTCACCCAGTTCTCTAGCAACACGGCGCAGGTTTCTCAAGCTTATTTTACCTGAGTCATCATCATCAAATAATTTGAATGCTTTGACTATCTCTTCTTGTGGATCTCTGTCCAATATCCAGTCTGTCACTAACATAGGAAAAATAAGATATCATTTATTTCAATATGGCATTTTCACAGTGTTCTAGCTCTACTTTCTAAGTGAAGTTAATCCTTTTTTCCTAAGCTTCTGCTTCTAAAACAATTTCACCTGTTCAGATTTCTCTTAGCTTTCAATCAGGCATTTTAATTTACTATTAAAGGCTTAGACATTGATATTTCTAGTAACTTATAACCGTTTTTGTGCTGTTGCACAGTTCCTAAGTTAAGATTTGTTGAATACCCCAGACTCATCTTTGTTTCATGTCTTCCATTCAGTTTTAATGTCAACACTACATTTTAGGATTGGGCCAGAAAGGAGGCGGTCTCCAAACACTGTCTCCTGTGAAAACAAGTGGTCTGATTTGTTAAATGTTTGCTGCATTATATTCAAAGGCATCAGTTGGGGCCCTGCATGGCTAGGGCAGCATTATTCCAAAGCCAAGGATCAGTTTGGAAGAGGAAACTTAAGCCAATAGTTTCAGAGGACAATTAAGCCAAAGTCTCTTCAGCATTGTGCACTTCAGATTTGACAGCAACTGATATGGTACATTCTTAGAAAGGATGCTTCAGGGAACCACACTGAATCTGCCTCTCTTTCTAATTTTTCTAGCAAAAGTGGCGTAATCATTTTAATTCCCCAATACCTACATTTTCAGGACATATTTTATAGACTAGAACAGGAATTCTCAAACTTCACTGCACCATGACCCCCTTTCAACAACAAAAATTACCGTATTTTTCGCCATATAGGACGCTCTGGCGTATAAGACGCCCCCGAGTTTTTAAATAAAAAAAGCCGGACACCAAAAAAAAAAAAAAAAAAAAAAAAAACCCACACCACACACAAAAAGCGCCTCGCTCTCCCGTCCCCGCCGCGCGGGCGGGCTGCTGGGAGCGTGCCGCTCTCCCGTCCCCGCCGCGCGGGCGGGCTGCTGGGAGCGCACCGCTCTCCCGTCCCCGCCGCGCGGGCGGGCGCTCCCAGGGGCCCGAGCTGCTCTCGTTTCCCGCCGGCCCCGAACACACGTGGGTGGGCTCGGGGGGGAAGCGCCGCCCCGCCCCGCCCGCCGGGCCACCTGCAGCCGCCCCAGCTCCAGCTGCCCGGTGAGTGTTTCATATATTCGGCGTATAAAACGCCCCCCCTAATTTTGAGATTATTTTTGGGGGTTAAAAAGGCGTCTTATATGCCGAAAAATACGGTACTCCATGACCCCAGGAGGGGGGACTGATGCTGTAGCAGGGGAGAGACAAATCCCAAGCCCCACTGCTCCTGGCAGGTGGCCTGTAACCTGAGCCTCACCACTAAGGGCTTCAGTCCTGGGCCCCAGCAAGTCAGTCCTCGTGACCCCATGAAAATGGGGTTGGGACCCACTTTGGGATCCCAACCCATGGTTTGAGAACCTCTGGACTAGAGGAAGCTACTGACCTAGAAGTATCAATAGTTCAGGAAAAATTCAGGAATTAAGAAGGTGCTCAGACACCAACACGACAAGTATGGTATAAATACATAGCTTAGATAGACAAGAATGATCTGAAATAGGTTTCTTATTTATATGCTTATAAATATTCAGGAAGTAAAGAAGAGTTGTAAACTCAGGAAGACAATAGAAATATAAAAGTTGAAGGTGGAGAGTCATTGGACCTATACTTTTTAATAGCACTTTACACACTTTCACTCCTGCATTTTTCTAGTTCTGTTCAATATGCTTATGCCTCATTTATTTACTCGTTTATCTTATTTCCTTCTATTTTCCCTGTATCTCTCTCTCTTTGTGGCATATCCAGCTACAATAGAGGTTGAAAAGCAGTTTAACCTCATTTGTGCTTTTAATACATAGTCCTTTTCCACAACACCTGTTTGTGGGAGGCTAAGTGTACACAGCCATAGTCTCTTTCAAATTAAGATGTATAGATGTGATTGTGTTGCTTCTAAATTTTGTGGAATCCTCATGATAAAGAGAGAGAAGCAGTAGGGCACTAAAAAGCATGGGTATCTAAAAGAGAAATAGGATACAAACTGCAACAAGAATAAAATAGTGAGGGTAATTAAGCATTTGAACAAGTTACCAAAGGTTAGGGTGGATTCTCAATCACTGGAAATTTTTAAATCAAGATTGAATATTTTTCTAAAAGATACGCTCTAGTTCAAACAGGAATAAATATAGGCTGTGTTATACATGAGGTCAGACCAGATGATCACAATGATCCCTTATGGTTTTGTAATCTATGAAAAAAGCCCCAACCTCCCAGGGCATTGAGGAGGCTTTTACTATATAAAGCAAGACACTAATCCAGGAAGGTAATCAATCTTGATTACTCTTTTTATCACATCCATTTGTCAGTCCTATAGCAGAGAAAAGCAAGACAAAATAATTTGTTGTGTCAAAATATTTTGCTAGTAATTGCTTCACCCATTCTGGAACCAACAGAGAAAATATCTTCACACTCTGTGTACCTGTTAAGTCTTGTATTACAGAATTTGCTACTTATGACTTTCAACAAGCCATTATAAATACTTCACCCCTGCTGAGGCTTACAGAACCATTTAGAACTTGCTATTGTTTGCATATGGAATGAACTGTCTGGTTTAGTGAACTTGACTGGAAAAAATTAGATCTACGCTCACAAATTTATCATGGCTCTGCTGCAATATGAGAGTTTATTGATTTAGCTTTAAAATAATTACGTATGTATAGAAGCATTACATTATTTAATATTAGTTGTCCTTTGACCATAACAAATTTAGATTTACTTATCCAAAGAGCAATCAAAAAACCTAAAAGACTGAAGATACAAAATATATGTAAATTTCAAAGAGGGTTCTTTTGACTTTATAAAACAAAATATATAATAGTTTATTCATTTTGTTTTTATGTGGTTCATTCCTATGTTTAAGCTAATAAACAACTTGTGGTATAGTAGTGAAGATGATTAAGGTGTATTTCTTCCCTTCTAATTTACATAAAAGAAAACAAATTGTGGCTCAAGTAATTTTACTGTGCTGTAAATTCCTGTAGCTCACATCCCTCCAGTCATTCCAGTTCCTTCAACTAGATGAAGTATCCCATACCAGTTAAGGAGAAAGAGACAAGTCATTTTCACCAGAGCTGAAATTGACTCAAAGTTTAGAGATGAGTTCAGACAAGTTTCACCTTCCTATTCTACAAGTGGTTCTGTCCAGCTGAGCTGCCTCATGGCCACTCAAAGCAGGAATAGAGACAGAAGAATAGAAAGTGGTTGAACATAAGGGATTAGAGGGCGGGGGGGAAACAGAAAAGCATCTACATAAGAGGAGAAATTCCATCTCACCAGAAACAGCACCTGTCAGACAAAAAGAATTTCCTCCAGAAAAATCATTTCTGATATGTAGATGCAGTACAAAGAGTAGGAAGGCCTGAATCAATTTAGCTAAGTTAAGAAAAATGCAAAAAACCCTAAAACCATATCAGGGAGAGGGAGAACGCGCATGTGCACACTAACAAAGTGTTTTTTTAATATTTCCTTTTGGTAGATGGGGGAACCTAGGGTCAAAAGTCTATTAAACTGAACATATTCCATTAAGATCTCTTCCCACCTATCTTGAATCAATTGCAATGGCAGTATTGAACACCAGAGTTACAAACTGACCAGTCAACCACACATCTCATTTAGAGTCAGAAGTATGCAATCAGGCGACAGTAGAGGGGAAAAAAACACCCTTTCAATATGTACTTAAAAATTATATACATACCAACTTCATTAAAATCTTCAAAGGTGATTTTGCCTGTTGCATCTCTATCATAATCTTTAAGTATTTTCAGCACATCAGCTTTTTTTACATCAAAACCCAAGGCTCTCATTGCCACCTTTTGGAATAAAACAGAAGTACAACAATATACCACCTTCAAAATATAGATCAGATAGTTCTCTTTTTACATAAGTTAGTGCCTTATTATCCAAGATAAAATGTTGGTAATTGGAGAAAGGAACACTTTAATACATACAATCATAATTTAACCATCTTTGGTTACAAAGAGTTATCTCAAAAAGTAGTACTTATAAAAAGGCCACAAAGTGAAGTCAAGAAGTGTAAAATTTAATGCTTTCTGAGATTTTATAAGATGAGCCAAATACCTCTAGTGGGAAAGCAGATTTTTTCCTTAATTTACAAAAAACAACTCTTAATCCTTTAAAGAGGGAAATGTTACATAAAGCTGAAATTTTAAGAGGGGAATTGGGTTCTTTATTTCAACTGTGAAAATTTGTAGTTACCCTTCTACAGCTAAATTAAGAATCTTGGTATTCACTCTAAATCACACTTGTCAAATCCATTTCCACTATGTATATCCAAATTCCACTGCAGATAAGGGTTATGCAGGAAAGAGAGTTACCCTGTCTTATATGCCTCTGTTCTCAAACTGTCTCATCTTCAGAACCACAGTGTAGGAGTCACATACCTAATCATACAGTTATTGAACCTTTTATACTTGAATCCCACCTGTCATTATTGTATTTCCCTTGAGTCCTAACTATACTGGGCAAAGGTATAAACATATCCATCCCTCCACGACAGTCCCCATTTTTCCTCCAGAAAACCTCCTTCCACCTTCAGAAGACCCACAGTAACTGAGTTTTGAAACAAGTGGTTTCAGGGATAAGAAGGGAGTTAGCATGGCTCTACAGAGGTAAGACATTCAAAGAACAGGAGTCACAAAGTTACCCTCTTTTCTTCCTTCTAGCATTGCCTTCACAAAGCAACTGGACGAAGCTAGCTAGCTATTTCCTCCCAGAGAAGCCCTACTAGTTACATAATAAGAGATGTACTGCCCTCCAGAAAACATAATGCAATATCAAGAGAATACTGATTCATACACATATGCACCAAGCTCCATATATCAGCCCTATAGATCTCCAGCAAGGGGGCTGGCTGGCAGAGGCTGCAACTCCAAGCCTCTCCCGGCTGTAGTGATGACCATCAGGCCTGCAGCAAGATGGGGAACAGAAAAAGATTCCAAAAACCCTTATATAAGTTTGGAACACCAGATGTAAGTCTCATGGGTCAACAGATTCCCTGTTAGGAGGTATCAGTTAGTAAATCCTGGTCCCTTACCCACCGTTTAATAAATTTAATTTGCATTTTTCATGTAAACAAGTTCCTCAAAATCAATGGATTTCCACAACATAGCCAAAACTTTCAATTTATTGTGTGATTATGGAAATCAGACTGCTTTTCAATAGCCTCTCCTGCTTCCTGTTCTACTCAAGCTGGAGAACCCATAGCTGCAACTGTACTGCAATAATCCCTGCTGAGGGAGAAATCTCAACTCTGCTACCCTTAGTGCTTCAGTTGTCAGTGCGATGATTGGAGCTCAGACCCCTGGTACCCAGAATGCAAATGTTACTATATCACTCAGATGAGTGTTTTTTGTGTGTGAATATCCACAAAGGACTCAAAATCCTACCACTTTTGAAACATAATCACTTTTCACCAATCCAGGAGCTCTTGGATGCTGAGCACTTCTGAAAATAAGACCAATTTATTTACATGTCTAAACATAAGCTGGGCTCTTTCAGAAATACAATCAAAAGTTAAGTGAAAAAAAAAACCAAAAGTTACCTTTAATTCGTGATAATCTATTGCTTTATCTTTGTCTGTGTCAAACAACTCAAAAGCATCTTTAATTTCTTGCTTCTGTTCTTCAGTCAGTTCTCTTCTTTTCTTCCTTTTGGTTTTGTCTACCACAAGATCATTCCTACAAGTTAAAAAAAAACACTCATAAATAGTAATAGGATTTAACAATACAACATATCTGGGAGGTAGGTATATATTCTACCCATTTTGCACAAGAAGAAAAATGAAGAAGAGGTTCAAGTGACTTGCCCAAACCCAAAGAGGGACTCCATGGCACAGCCAGGATTATTTATTATTCTTTATGCAGAGTTGTAATATAGTATATAGGACATACCTCTAGGCACTCGAACTGTAATTAATACATACAGTATCAGAATCCACACATCTAATGATTTGCTCATACAGCTCCATATAACTCTTCCCACCAACACAATTATAATCACGCCACATCTGATCATCCTAAATCCCTCATTTCAACTCCTCCCCAAATGCCCAAGAGGAAGGTTTTACTAAGTGTCTGGAATACTGATAAATCTGGTAAACCAAGTGGGACAGTGAACTCCAGATCAGAATACCCCTCATGGAAAATGTCCTGTCGGTAGTCCCTCCCATTTAAACCGGGAGTGTCTCACCTGATCATAAATGTGTGTTTTCACACAGCTCGAGGGGCAGTTTCTTAGGTAACAAGATCTCAGACCAATTATTTTATTTATTTAGATTTATAAATTATACCTACTCTACACTCTGGGTGCCCTTACAGCTATTAAAATTACAATATCATTAGTAACCAAACTGCCATAAAACTTCACTTGTACAATGCTCAAAACAGCAAATAATGCTCAAAGAAATGCATAAATTTAGCAATTTACAGGTTAAAACTTTAAAATCTTTAAGCTCTGCTGGAAAGGCAACAAGCAGATAGTGAACATGGAGCCATGCTTCATAAGTGCAAGCTGGAAAACTATATGCAGATCAAATCCATTCTGTATTAGCTTCAGCTTTTTAATGGTCTCAAGATGTAGCACTACGCAGAGTGTATTACAGTAGTATATACCGGTAGTCTTGTGGTGACAAAGGCAGCCAACGTGGAGAAAAAAAAAACCCTGAGCCACAGTTACTACCTAAATATCTAAGAGAAGGCCAGAAACTAAGATGCCTGAACTACAAATACATTACCAATGGCAGCCCATTTGTTCAAATAACGGTGCAGACCCCACCCCCCAAAAAAGCTCTTTTTTCTCTTCTGCTTGTAACCCCCAACTTTCCAATGCTACTTCAAACTTTCCTGTTTTCAGCCAGTTAGGTCTCGTCAAAGCTTCACCTCAAGCAGAAAATGGTTCATTTGTTCCACTCTCTTGGCAGGGTCAGAAAGGATGGAAGGACACACACAGGTGGATCTCATCCGCATAGCCCATCTCTACTCACCAATCTTTGTAATCTCAAAGCCACGTGAAAAAAAGGGGTGACATTCTTATGTGCCCCTACAAATAATACAAGCAATTTCTTAAAACTGACATGTCTCACAAGAAAAGACTGGAGCCTATCCAGAGAGACTCCCTCCCCACACCCTCTAGCTAGGGTTCACATACTGGTCAATATCTCATGGTCAGTGGCATCAAAAGCAACTGACAGATACAGTACCAAGATACTTCAAAACAGAAAGCCAAAATGGTGATAGGCAATAGCTGAAAACACCAAGGCAATGCATTAAGAGCTGCTAACAAAGTCCTAAGGAACCTCAAGTAAAGTTGCTGAAGGATCATAAAACTTTTACGCTATCTTAATTTATGTTAAAAATAAAATATCAAAGCATAGAGGCAAAATATAAGTGATAGGGCAATTGCCTGACCATCAGAAAACCCAGATTCAAATCCTGATTCTATTAACCTGCTGTGTAAGCTTGAACAAGTCACTCTACCTTTGTGTGCGCATGTTTTTCCTCCCACCTTTTGTCTGTCATCTCTCTCCAAAGCAGGGATGAGTGATCTCTCAATATATACACATTTGGACAGTGCCCAGCACAACGGGGCTCCTATTTTAGGTGGAGCATCTAAGACCCTACTGCACTATAAATAATAATGCCAAACAGATATGTTTAGACACAGTGCTGAGGTGCCCACAGCAAGAGTACATCCCAGAAAAAAAATCAAGGCAGCCAAAGTCTCAAAGTAAATTAACGTAGCTTCTAAGCACAACCAAAAACTCCGAACACTTGCAAAAAAGCACCCCTTTTTCTAAACATATGACACTCCCACAAACATCAGGAGAAAGCCACTACATGATGAAAATCACAGGAAAGAAAACAGAAATAAAAGGATTCCTGAAACATACAGATGAATTGAAGTGGAGAGATGGAGTGGCAACTGAAATGATGCAGCCCATGAGGAAAACTTATTTTCTAACTGTGGTAAAAAATGAAGTGATTGGAACATTTTGGAGGGCTGCAAATGTACGCTCAAACAGCATACAACCTCTGGCTGCTACAACTACCCTTAATGGCCAAAAACCTTCAAGCCTTGCTTACACTAGAAAATTGTTCCTAAATATTTTTCAATGTTGCTACCTTCTGTTCAGTTCCCTAAGAGGTAGCAATGATGGGAGCACAAGTTTAGACAGCACATTAGACAGCTATCAGTGCTTTGCCTACATGACTTCTCTCAAAATCACCACCACATACAGAGCTGAGAGGATAGTGCCAATAGCAATCATGGGAAATTTTAGGAAATATACCCTATTATAAACAAGGCCTTGCACTAAGAAGCTGAGGTTTAGAGGTGAAAATGCTAGTATTAGTATCTACAAATTCAAATTTCTAAGAGTACTCTTTAAATAGCACGTACAGAAGATTTTATTTTTTAAAAATCCTTTAAAACACACACATTAAGGCTTTTTCTGCTCCCCTGCACATTTTAAAAGAAAATATTTGCAAATATTGTGCAAGTACATCTCTCTTTCTCTCAGCATGTGAGACAATGAAATTCTTGAGAAATACGGATACAGTATATTGTATGGCATGCATGTAGGGAGTGAGAACTGCGCAGATGTTGTGAACATGATCGTAGCTGTTGGCTATTGCTGAAGTGTCAAGAGCTGGTGCATGTGCAAGGAGTGGTTGTTGTATGCTGGGCATGTATGTGCTAGAGCAGTGGTCCCCAACCCCCGGTCCGCGGACCGGTACCGGTCCGTGGAGCATTTGGTACCGGTCCGCGGCCGCGTTCCCCTCCGGCCCGCCCCTTCCGCATCCGGCCGCCTTCCCTTCCGCATCCGGCCGCCTTCCCTTCCGGTCCTCCAAGACTTCCGCATTTTGCGGCTTTCCCGCCCCGTTTTCCTGCGGCTTTTCGGCGGACATACAAGATCCCGCCTCTCCGAAATTAAAAAAAGGAACATGAGCTACTGAATTCTGCGGATTTTCGGCGGACATACAATGGTCCGCCGCACCGCACAGAGCCCCCGGGCCGCAAGCATTACTCGCCTGCGTTGACCGGTCCCCGGTGATCAAAAGGTTGGGGACCACTGTGCTAGAGTACATAAGAAAAACATAAGAATGGCTCTACTGGGTCAGACCAAAGGTCCATCTAGCCCAGTATCCTGTCTCCTGACAGTGGCCAGTGCCAGGTGCCCCAGAGGGAATGAACAGAACAGGTAACCATCACGTGATCCATCCTTGTTGCTCGTTCCAAACAATAAGGCTATTTGGATGTTAAAGGATTATCAGTCTGTAGATTCCTAGTGATTACTGTATAGTGCAATCACAAGGATATTTGTTAAAAGGGAAGAGGTGTTATGAGGGGTGCAGGTGGTGTTTGGATACAAAAGATTGTTTGCTACGGGGACTGAGCGTGGTTTGGATATTGATGGATGGCTCCAGGGAAATTTGCTTGAAGGGTATCTGTTTTAGAGTAAGAATGTCAGGTTGTGCACAGGGATATTTGCTTTGGCAGTCTTCAAGCTATTGTTATTCTCTGTATACACACACTCACTGGGGTGTTTACTGGGGTGTTATTGAAGACATGGGTGTGTGTTGAGGGTGTTTGCTTAGAAGGTATTTTATTGAGGATAAAGGTGTTAGCTTACAGTAAAAGTGCTTGATTTCAGATGAGGGTATTCACTGAGGTTGTTGCTGCATGCAAGGTGTTTCTTTGCAGGGGGAGTTGGCTGTGTAAATTGGTTGGCATTGTGATGTGTGCATGTGTGTGTGCATGCATTGGTGGTAGCTCAATGAGGGCTACTGACATATTAGAACAGTGGTTCTCAAACTTTTGTACTGGTACCTTTCACATAGCATGCCTCTGACTGTGAGCCCTCCCCTTATAAATTAAAAACACTTTAAAATATATACATAAATGCTTGATGCAAAGTGGGGTTTTGGAGCTCACAACCTCCGCCCCCCCCCCCTCCACCCCATGTAATAACCTCACAATCCCCTAAAGAGTCCTGACCCCCAGTATGAGAACCCTTGTGCTAGAGGACTGTTACTGAATGAGTAGGTGGGACGATTGCCTGTGATGGGTGTTTACTGGGTATCTATTTACTGCATACTCTTACAGAAATTGATTCTCTTCATCCCCTGGATAAAGGGCAGAAAATTCTAATGGATGACAGAGTACCCTATCAGAAATTGCTTGTCCATGCCTTTCCTCACCCCATTTACTTTGTTAGTAACACCAGCCTAGACAACTCTTTGCTTCTCACACAAACATCTCCATGCTTTCTTCCACAGTGACCGTATACCAGGAACTCTTACCAAACCTTAGACTTCTTCTATTATAATTATGTATTGCAGTAACATCTAGGAGTCCATTATGCACCAGAATCCCACTGGGCTTGGCATCATACAACAGCACAAAAAGTCCCTACCTCAAAGCATTTATACTTCGGATTCAGTTATCATAAACCAGCCAATGGCATAGCTGTACCAGTGCAAACAAAGTATATACAAGAAAAACTAAGGCTGTTGCACCAGCTGAACCCACCTTGCACTCGTTATCCCTAGCTGGTGAAAGGTTTATGTAGGGGACCACTCCAGCCATTGAAATTTTGTGCATCCCAGCCTCTGGGCTTCTGTAATTTATTAAAGGACTAAAACAATCCTCAGTTAGCTACAGAATGGAGATGTGGAAAAGTAGTTTCGATCCAACCTTCATAGAGTCTAATCTAAGACCACCGTGATCACCTAGTCTGACATCTTGTATTATTACAAGCCCTCGAACCTTCACAAAATAATTCCTAGAGTATCTATTTTAGGGAAAAGATCCAAACTTGATTTAAAGTTTGTCAGTGATGGACTATCAATCATGAATCTTGAGAAATTGTTCCAACTTCACCCACTTCTTCAGATGTAGGGATACAGTTCACATTTTTGAAAATCATAAATAAATTAGATACCTTTTAAGCTCTTTGGAGATAGTACTGTGTCTACTCAAGTGCTTAACACTTAGCACAATACTGAATTGAAAATAATTACCAGAGCCACCTCACCCTCCCATTCTGCAGGTACACTGAATACATACTTGGTACAGTAAACCCTCGATTTAACGGACTTCGGATGCAACGGACAAAATTTCTGAGCAAGTCTGATGCATTCCTGATCCATTTCTGGCACGCTGGCTGCCGGCTCCCGGCTCCCGCCCGGGTCTCGGCAGCGGGCGGGCTGGCTGCCGGCTCCCGGCTGCCGCCCTGGTCCCGGCAGCGGGGGGACTGCGGAGCTGTCGCCCCCACCCTGTGGCGGGCGGGCTGCTGCTCCGACAGCTCATTTTTTTTTATTATTATTAAATAACGGACTTTTTGATTTAACGGACACCCCTCGCCCGAATTAGTCCGTTAAATGGAGGTTTTACTGTATATCTGAAATTGAAAAGCAAGTGAATCAGTGTATTGGTTTATACAGACAGAAAGTGGGATTTGGCCAAATATATGCTTTAGAAAGTTCTAATAACATGTGCTTTAGAAAGTTCTAATAAGATGGGGTGGTAACATTATTTACTGTACTGATAGTATGAGAAATGTGTCAGGAAAGATAATGTCTTAACACTGGATTCTGAAACCTTACTTATTTTGATTCCCTACCTACTCTCACATGCAGAACAAACTTATTGAAAGTCATTGCAAAATTATGATTATTTAAAACTAAAGGTCTGTTTTAACAATTAAGTTTCTGAAGCAAAACTGATAAAAAAAAACCCTGAACTTTACGGGTCTCAACCTTATACATGGCAACAGCCCTTACTAAAGAATAGTCTGTACTGGTTAACCAAAGGGTTAAGTCACCATCTGTGCACGGGGTCCGCACTGATCCTGTGGACGGATAACCCTGAGCGGCTGAATACTTTAGCTAATCTTATGAATACTGATCGGTGAGGTCTCCCGTCACACGTAGACGGAGGGTCGGACACAGTCGGCGCGCAGCGGGGCTGTAGGTCACCAAGGGGCTGCTGCGATGCTCTGTGCCAGGTGCCCCCCACAGCCCCACGCCTCCGCTCGGCATCCTGCAGGACACTGGGACTTTTTGCTTCCTCGAAACTGGCAGGAGCCCTGCCGAGCGCTAAACCCGGGTGTCGCCGGAGGGGAAGGGCCCTGACACAAGGGTGGGTTGGGACAGGCAGCTCCTGGCGGCAGAGCAAAGCGCTGGGATACAGGGGCCCCCAGGAGCCTCCAAAGCCCCAGTGCTGGGCTGGGGCCCCGTGCCGCCCTAGCCACTGAGCAACACCGGACCTTCCCCCCGCCCCGTGCCCGCCCCCCGGGGGAGCCCTTGACGGGAGCGGCCTCAACAAGCGCGCTCGGCCCCGGTGGGGTCACTAGGCTCCGACCCCTGCGCCCCGCTCCATCCAGACCCACCTCAAAGCCAAACTCATGGTCGCGTCCCCAACCACCGGGCTTAGCCGCACCGGGCTTCCCCTGCCGTCACCGGCACCAGCAACTGTGCCGCCACCGCCGCCGCTCCAGTTTCCCCTTGGAAACGCGACACAATCCAGGAAACAATAACCAAGCTCCCCAGCACCGCTAATCTAAGTGGCTAAACTACAGCTTTCTCCCGCCCACCTCCCTGAGATACTCTCTCATTGGTTGAAATGCTTGTCAACCAAAGGGAGTCCCCATCTACTGCGTAGTTTGGTTGACGGGTGCAGCTGCCGAGTTTACCCAGAATGCCTCATGGCTCAGCCTTTCCATTGGGGAAACGGCGGTTAAATTTCAAAAGCGGGTGGGAATGCCGGCTGTAGCTCGAGGCTCCTCCCTTCCGTCTGTGACGCTAAGGAGGTTGCCGGGAGGGGCGGAGGAAGAACACTGAGGTGGGCGGGGCTCTGCTGAGCCGGGACGGGAGCTAGAAGTCGGTCTCGGCACCGGTTGAACTGGGCGCTTCCTCGCCTCTATTGCTCCGCCCGGGCTCGCACCTTCCCCGAGAGATAGTCCCGGTGCGGGCAGGACGCTGCACCCCGCCACCGGATCCGCGCCCGCTAGTAGGAAAGGGTTGGACAGCCCCAGGCTCTCCCCCTTGTTTACTAGAAGACGGCTGCTAGTAAAAGTCCTGGGTTCAAATCCTGCTGAAGATCTATGTGGGAAAATATAGTAGGCGAGCATGGAACTAAAAATAGTATCCTAATGCCTATGTACAAGGGGTTAGAAATTAAGGTTCCCCGGCTAGCGTTAATTGTGCTATTTGCCAACCTTTGAGAACTTTGCAATTTTGTTTTGTAACAAGTATATATTTAAAATTCCTAAACTGTTTTTTTAATGCACCCACCTTTGGAGATTCATGCCCAGTGTGGGCCCTCCTCTTTCTAAGAACCAGTACTTTTGCATAGAACAAGAGAATTTTTGTTCTTTGTCAACATACGGTATTGCTCATGATAGAACACAACATAAATAACACAGTAGTAGAGTAACACCACTCTTCTGTTGAATTAGGGTATGTCTTCACTACAGCAGTAGGTCCATTTCCCTTAAGTCGATTTTCTAAAGCAGACTGCACAAAGTTGACATAGTGCGTCCCCACAAAGCACAGCAGGTGGACAGTATCTGTCCTTACAACTTTTGTAAGGGTCGACATAGTGAGCATTGCACTGTGAGATATCCCACCGTGCCGGGAGTCCCCAGCAGGCTCCACCTTTCGGGGCAGCCAGGCATGCTCCCCAGGGGACCAGCCACCAGTCCGAGCAGCTCCGTGGCCCTCTGTGCCCGCACCGGTTCCCCCCGCCCGAGCCTGCCCTTCCGAGCAGCTCCGCGGACCCCTGCTCCGGCGGGCTGGGGGGTCTGCGGACCTGCTTGGGCGGGCACGGGGGTCCGTGGACCTGCTCGGGCAGGCGGGCAGGGGGGAGCTGGCGCAGAGCTGCTCTGGCAGGCACGGGGGTCCGCGGAGCTCCTTGGATGGGCGGGGGGAGCCGGCGCGGGGCTGCTCGGGCGGGCGGGGGGGGAGGTCCGCAGACCTGCTCAGGCGGGCACGGGGGGGGGGGGGAGCGCGGAGCTGCTCGGAGTGGTGGCTGGTCCCCTGGGGAGCAAACGGGCATTGTGGAAGGTCGGAGGCTTAATGTCACATGCATCCTCACTAATTGACAATCGACCCAGAGAGGTCGATTTCAGCGCTACTCCTCTAGTTAGGGAGGAGTACGGAAGTCGATTTTCAGATCCCTTTAAATTAACTTTAATGGCATGCATGTGAGGACGGGTACATGTTTATATCGACTTAACGTTGCTAAAGTCGACGCTAAGCCCTAGTGGGGACCAGCCCTTAAATTGAACATAAAAAGGACACATTGGCCCTGTCTTCACTACCACTTTAATTCGATTTTAACGACGTTAGGTCGAATTAAACGTGTACCTATCTTCACATACATGCCCTTAACGTCGATGTAAAGGGCCCTCAAGATCGAATTTGGAACTCCTGCCTGACGAGAGAAGTAAGGCTAATTTCGACATTCCAAGCTCGACTGTGGGCTAGTGAAGACGGAACCGACATTAATAGCCTCCAGAGGCTGTCCCACAATGCTCCATTCTGACCGCTCTGGACTGCCTCACTGCTCCACTGTGACCGCTCTGCACTGCACTCTGAACTCGCTGCTCTGGCCAGGTAGATAAGACCCGGGAACATTTGAATACCATTTCCTGTTTGGTCAGCGTTGCCAGCTCACCTGAACAGCTCAGTCGCCATTCAGAGCAATCAGCATCACAAGACTCCATGCAGAGCTCATCTACCCTGGAGACCAGCCAGAGGAGAAGAGCTCCAGCATGGTCCACTCGTGAGGTGCTGGATCTCATCGCTATCTGGGGAGAGGAATCCGTGATGTTGGAACTACGAAACAACAAACGGAATGCCAACACCTATGGAAGAGTCTCCAAGGCCATGCTAGAAAGGGGCCACAACAGAGACACCACACAGTGCCGCGTGAAAATTAAGGAGCTGAGGCAATCGTTCCAGAAAGCCAAAGAGGCAAACAGACGATCGGGGGGCGCGCCACGGACATGCAGCTTCTACAATGAACTAAATCAGATAATGGGGGGCGCCCCCACCACCATCGCGCTGGTCTGCGTGGACTCCACAGATGGGATAATCGTCAGGGAGGAGACTGATTCCGAGGAGGACGACCATGAGGAAGAGGAAAATCTCACGGAGCAGCAGGAGGCCAGCGGAGAACCCGTGTTCCCAGAGAGCCAGGAGCTGTTTATCACCCTGGAGCCAGCACCCTCCCAAGCCTCCCAGGGGGGTAAATGTTTCTTTTTTAAGGGATTACATGACGCGTGATTTTGTACAGGAAGCATTTATTAATGAGTAACTTGCCCTAAGGTCTTAGCGTGCTTTCATTGCTGGTCAATTTCTACTCAAAGAGTTTGTCAATATACTCCGGGATTGACCATAAGTCCTCCGCGGACATTTCAAGGAAGCTATCCAGGAGGTAGCGATGAATCCAGCGCAGCAGATTTCTGGGGAGAGCCGCCTTATGTGGTCCCCCGTGATAGGAGACCATCCCACGCCACGAAAGTAGTAAGTAGTCTGGTATCATTGAGCAGGCTAGCATTGCGGCGAATGGACCAGGACTTTGCATGGAGGCAAGGAGCATGCGCTCTCTATCTCTCCGAGAAATTCTCAGCAAAGTGATGTCATTCATGGTTGCCTGTTTGAGATACGGACTGCAATTAGTAGGGAGATAAAGATTCCCAGCTGCAAAGTACTCTTTTCTGCTGAGGACCGACCAACCGCGCACCCCCCCCCCCCACGAACGCTGACCGCTCCCCCCCCCCAGCCCGTAGCGGTAGCTCTTATTATGTGGCTGAAGAATGCCTAGCATATGGAGCCTTGATTTTAGTGGGGTCCTGACAGTGGGGACCAAAATGGTCTTTGTCACTATAAAATTGTGAGACTTGGCAACACTGTAATCACTGTTGCCAACCTCAAAAGTTTAAAAATCCTGAACCAGACTCCAAAAATCACTTTTTTGGTCTGTTGTCTGATTTCTGAACTCCTGCCCCTTCTCAATGCATATGTGACAATTTTAGGAGTTCAGAAACCAGATGATAGACTGGAATCATCTTTTTATATTCATGACTTTTGGAGTCTGGTTCATTATTTTTGAACTTTTGATGTCGGCAATATTGAGGATCCTTTCTTAAGTATTCACTTATGGGAGTGCTCAATGCTTTCGAACACTGCTAATGTATTGGAGCCTTTCCCCTCTAGGTCACCAGTCTGAATCCTGCACAGCTCAGTAGAGAATGAAGTTTGTTTCCATCTAATAGATCTTTGGTGGACTCCATATGGGATATGCTTCGTGGATCTCTGTCCACCTCCAACATCCCATACTCACCACAGGCTGTGTTCCTAGAGCAAGGGCCTCCAAACTATGGCCCTGGGGCTGGATCCGGCCTGCGGCTTCGATTTGTCTAGCCCTCCAGCTGAGCAGGGACGTGGAGAAGCCACCGCTGCCCTCCCCCCCCCCCCCCCGGCGAGCTGCTGCCAGCCGCCCCAAGTGCGGAGGGGTGAGTGCCCACGGGCCAGCGGCTGGAGGAGCAAAGGGGGGATTTTTCGTATATTTGCTTATGTTTAATTTTTTCACAGTTGCTTCAGCCCACGAAACCTTTTCAAAAATCTAATATGGCCCTCATCTCCTAAAGTTTGGAGAGCCCTGTCCTAAAGCATCTCTGTTGTTATTGCATGGGCATGGCTTCCCTTCCCTTCAGTAGGCAAATGCTGCTCCTGTCCCTTCTCCATTTACATTTTCTGGTCTTTGTCTGTCATATTGTTCCTCATTTTGCTTTTATCTGCTTTGCCCTCTACCCAGGGCTTCACTCTCTGCTGAGTGTGGCCTTTTCTGTGTCCTCACCTGGTCCCCCCCCCCCTTTTCCTTATTCTCTACCACCTTGTTTAGTATCTCCCCTTTATTCATGAACTCTGACATGTACTATGAAAGCTAACCTCTAAACTACTGGAATAGCCCCTGCATATTGTTGGCAGCCAATGGACTTGGCAGCTTGAGGAACCATATATTGATTTTTCAGAACAAATCACTGAAAATGCTCTTGGATACCATAGTGATAAGATGGTTTGAAAAATAAAGAGAAGAATTCAGCAGCTATTTAACTAAATCTTGAAATTTCTAACTTCACATGTAGTTTCATTTTCATGTTAATTTGATACATTCTTCAGAGGGATCTGCTTGCTCCCTTTCAGCATCTTTTTAAATGTTACTGTTGTTCTGCTAGTTATCAAAGTGACAATACTAGAAAAAGATGTCCTAAAATCATGATGGTAGAACTCTAAACTGCATATATGCAGGTAAACCACCAGATGGCGTGTATCTGTCTCTTGTTATGAAATTACTGGTGAATTTTAATGAGTGAACAAATGTTTACTTGGATTTACACTAGTTAGGCTTATATTTAATGAACACTAAGTGACTATTGTGTTTATATAGGAAGACAGGCAAAAGATAGTATAATTTGGTGTATTTTCTTTAAGGCTATATTAACTGATTTACATAAATATGAACTGACCAAACTATCACCATCACTTGAACCAAATATCAGTTGAAGTTCAAATAAGGTTTAGTTACTGTCTTCCATTTTTTCAGTTCTCCACTTCCTGGTTCCATTTGGAAGTGAAATGCTGAAATACAACACAGGTTACTTAGTTTTGCACAATATTCAGTACAATTGACCAAGGGCTGCTACAACATAATAGAGTTTCTGCTGTGAAGTTACAGAACACAAGGTTTCGTTTGCTATAACAAAACAATACAATTTGAATGTAGAACACTGCTCATACAAGCATCTAAAATTTCTGTACATAAAGATGAACAAATCCAGAAAGCAAATGAAATAAAATTGATTTTGAAAAATATGGGAAAAAATATTTTCCTGTTTTTGAGAGGAACTGTGCACCTGAAGCTCCTAACACTGGATCAAACTTCACTGACAACTGCTATGAAGAGCTTTCCTCCTGCTTCATAAAAGAGATGAGATGAATGCACACAGGAAGAGTACTATGCGGCAGATAAGGTGACATTACAAATACTGCCACTTGTGTATGTTTGGCATACAATGAAGCTGAAGACACGCTGAGAAATATTTGACACAACACCTGCGAAACTGAAGTGTAACTCTCTGGCATGAGGAATGGCAAGAAAGAAAACTCTTCCTACTGCTAATGGAAATAGTCAATGAAAATCCTACTGAAAAATGTGCCAATGTTCATGATTCTCAGAAAGCCAGCATTTGGCTGAGGAAAATCTCCAACCTTATGCAAAACCATTCAGAAAGTACTGGTAGCTATGTTTCAACTAGGTATGACTTTTACTGACATCTTGAATGTTCTGCAATTCAACTTCAGACCAGGACATGGCATGGAGACAGCCCTAGTAATACCAAGGGATGAAGAGAGGCCAATGTTAAATCTCATAATACCTGATCTCTCCACAACTTTTGACTGTGAACTGCAAGGTATTGCTGACCACTTACAAGACATTTCTGAACCAGACATCACAGCAATAGTGCTCCAACCATTCTTCCCCACGAGCTCAAAGAGTAATAATGGCAACTGCTCCACTTCCAGCAAAGTCTTCACTTGTGGGCTCCCAAAATGAACTATTATCCTGTTCTCCCTTTTCTTCAGAATCCAGGAGACCACTTAGAGGTGCTGAGACACATTGGTTTCATTGCCAAAAATACACAAGACACCCAGCTTTATTTCTGATTTTTTTTATAGCTGCAACTAATATCCCACTAACACAGGGGTCTCCAAACTTTTCAGCCCGAGGGCCGCATTAACTATCAAACAGCAGTTCGGGGGCCGACAACACACTCGAGGTCCAAATAAAAAAGAATCAAAACATGGATGTTGTTTTTAATTATTTATTTAATATTATTTTATTCAGTTATTATTTAATAACACATTGATACACTACACATGAACACCTGTTCACTACACATGAACACTACACATGAACACCTGTTCACTACACATGAACACTACACATCAACCCCCCAACTGACCCACCCAGCCAGGTCTCTCCCCCCAAAACCTCCTTTCCTCCAACCCCCCCCCCCCAAATGACCCACCCAGCCAGGTCTCTCCCCCCCAAACCTCCTTTCCTCCAACCCCCCCCAACTGACCCACCCAGCCAGGTCTCTCCCCCCAAAACCTCCTTTCCTCCAACCCCCCCCACCAACTGACCCACCCAGCCAGGTCTCTCCCTCCCAAACCTCCTTTCCTCCAACCCCCCCCAACTGACCCACCCAGCCAGGTCTCTCCCCCCAAAACCTCCTTTCCTCCAACACCCCCCCCAACTGACCCACCCAGCCAGGTCTCTCCCCCCAAAACCTCCTTTCCTCCAACCCCCCCCAACTGACCCACCCAGCCAGGTCTCTCCCCCCCAAATCTCCTTTCCTCCAACCCCCAACTGACCCACCCAGCCAGGTCTCTCCCCCCCAAACCTCCTTTCCTCCAACCCCCAACTGACCCACCCAGCCAGGTCTCTCCCCCCCAAACCTCCTTTCCTCCAACCTCCCCCCCCCAACTGACCCACCCAGCCAGGTCTCTCCCCCCAAAACCTCCTTTCCTCCAACCCCCAACTGACCCACCCAGCCAGGTCTCTCCCCCCCAAACCTCCTTTCCTCCAACCTCCCCCCCCCCAACTGACCCGCTCAACCCGGTCTCTTCCCCCCCAAACCTCCTTTCCTCCAACCTCCCCCCCCCAACTGACCCGCTCAACCCGGTCTCTTCCCCCCCCCCCAACTGACCCGCTCAACCCGGTCTCTTCCCCCCCCCCCCAACTGACCCGCTCAACCCGGTCTCTTCCCCCCCCCCAACTGACCCGCTCAACCCGGTCTCTCCCCCCCCCCCCAACTGACCCGCTCAACCCGGTCTCTTCCCCCCCCCCCCAACTGACCCGCTCAACCCGGTCTCTTCCCCCCCCCCCCAAACTGACCCGCTCAACCCGGTCTCTTCCCCCCCCCCCCCAAACTGACCCGCTCAACCCGGTCTCTCCCCACAGACCGTTTCGCCGCCTGGCAGTGGGTGGCTCCTTTTCGCCGCCTGTAACTGGGTGGCGGTGCGGCGCGTCCCGGCCCCAGCTCTGAGCCGTCCCTGGCCGGCGGCGGCAGCGGAGCACGCGGCGTGTCCCGGCCGGCGGCGGCAGCGGAGCACGCGGCGCGTCCCGGCCCCTTGGCTGGTTCCCGACCCCTGCCGCGGGCCGGATGAGAGGGCCTCGCGGGCCGCATCTGGCCCGCGGGCCGTAGTTTGGAGACCCCTGCACTAACATGACACACTGGCTCCATGACAAGAACAGCTCACTCTAACTTGTCTACATGGGAAATTATTCCAGACTAGCTCCATGGATGGACACACTTATTTCAAATTAAGTTAATTCACTGGATTTATGTAATTTTGGAATGAGGCACTCTTATTCCGGGATAAAAACCTCCACACATGGAGTTAATCAGGAATAGTTAATCTGTTTATACATTCACACCCTCTTTTATTCTGGATTAATTTTTCACATGTAGACAAGCCCTAAAACTGAAATGGTGGTAGTTGAAAGATAAAAATGCTTTCAAGATATTATAGGAGCTGGAATGAGTGGAATTTTACCTCTAGAAATAAGAAAATGTGGAAATATACCACTGAGGCTGGAAAAAAAAAAGTTATTCGTGGTTTAAGATGGTAGATTTCACATACAATGCTCAGTTGAACCAAGAAACTGCATATATAATGTCTGATGCCCAACGTGAATGGATATCTCCTGTTGTATCACTTGGGTTAAATGTCAAAACCAATATGATTCAACTAGTAGAACACAAACTGGGCAATAAAATAAAATCAGACATGAAAAATAGTTGAACTTGAGGCTTATATGGAAGAACAGGGAATTGGATAGATTTGTAAGTAGCAAAAATACCCGGCGTTGCTCAGGTCCATTGGAGGGGGGAGAGAGCTGAGCGAGTGCGAGGTCCGTTGGAGGGACGGAGGGGGGAAGAGAGCTGAGCGAGTGGGGGGGGGGGGGCTGTTGGAGTGGGGGGAGGGGGGGAGATTTAAAATTTTTTTGATTCTTACCTGAGGGGGGAGAGAGCTGACCGAGTGGGGGGGCCATGGGAGAGGGGAGAGAGCTGAGCGAGTGCAGGGGGCGTTGGAGTGGGGGGAGGGGGGAGAGATTTTTAAAAAATTCGATTCTTACCTGAGGGGGGAGAGAGCTGAGCGAGTGGGGGGGCATGGGAGAGGGGGTGGGGGAGAGAGCTGAGTGAGTGGGGGGGCCGTGGGAGGGGGGTGGGGGGAGAGAGCTGAGCAAGTGTGGGGGGTGTTGGAGTGTGGGGGGGAGATTTTTAAAAATTTTGATTCTTACCTGAGGGGGGAGAGAGCTGAGTTAGTGGGGGGGGGCATTGGAAGGGGGGGGTGGGAGAGAGCTGAGCGAGTGCAGGGGGTGTTGGAGTGTGGGGGGGAGATTTTTAAAAATTTTGATTCTTACCTGAGGGGGGAGAGAGCCGAGTGGGGGGGGCATTGGAGGCGGGGGTGGGGGGAGAGAGCTGAGAGAGTGCGGGGTCCGTTGGAGGGGGGTATTATTACATCATAACTATGTCACAGAGAACAGCAGGTTTTAACCTGCTGCCCAGCCAATGTGAATGGGCGTTAAAGAATTTCACCCTTGGGGGGCATCAGAGGTGAGATTTGAAAATTTTTCGATCTTTACCCTGATTAGAACCCTAAAGCCTATAACTGTACCAAATTTCAAGTCTCTACCTCAAACGGTGTGGAAGGAGTAAGGCAGCATACATACACATATGCACGCATACACACACACACACACACACACACACACACCATTTGACTTTTATATATATAGACTAGCAAAAATACCCGGCGCTGCTTGGGGTATTTGTAATTGGAAACTGGTATGTAAAAAGACTACCATGTTTTTTATTAATACAAATTTTGTTCAGACATCTCAGCGTTGCTCGGGTCCGTGGGAGGGGAGAGAGAGCTGAGCGAGTGCGGGGTCCGTTGGAGGGGGGTATTATGACATCATAACTATGTCACAGAGAACAGCAGGTTTTAACCAGCTGCCCAGCTGATGTGAATGGGCTTTAAATAATTTCACCCCTAGGGGGCGTCAGAGGTGAGATTTGAAAAATTTTGGACTCTTACCCTGATTAGGACCCTAAAGCCTCTTACTGTACCAAATTTCAAGTCTCTAGCTCAAATGGTATGGAAGGAGCAAGGCAGCATACATACACGCGCACACACACACAATTTGACTTTTATATATATAGATAATGCAATTCAGCCTTATGATATACATTTTAAATAAAGACAGAGAGAAATGTTATTAGCTAGAGCCTTTTCTCCAGGTGCAGACATCTTTGATACTGACAAGAGCGGAAGGACCTAAGATGAGTCAGAGGAATTTGGATGTGAAATTGTAACAGTAAATTTTATAAATTATTTTCTGTAAGATGCCTGGGTGGGTGTGTTAATAAAGTTTAATGCCTGCTTCTGAATAAGGCGCTACCCCTGCCCACTGACTGCTTGGCCATTGCTCACAGGATGTATGTTGAGTATTAAGTGTTGAAAATATTTACTTAATACTTTTTTTAAATCTGTGAATGACGGTTTTTCATATGTGTATAGAGAGGCCATGTGTACTACGTTGTATTAAGTACAGGGTTAGACGGAAACACTAAGACTAAAAGCCTTTGTATGTGGGAATCTTGAGATGCATGTTACATTGAAACTACTGTATTCTCTATATCAATGGTTCAAACTTTTTTTTCCCCCATGGAGAATTTGAAAATTGCTGAGGGTCTCAGCAGACCACTTATTGATCTTTCCAAATGTTTCTACTGTTAGCTAAGTATTGCAAAGCACTTTGGATAAAAGTGCTATATTAAAAAAAACAACCCTTAGCTTTTGATCTACAAATAAAAGCACACAACTCATTTTAATATCAGTAGTCTTTTATTATTGCTTCCCTGCCATGGCAGCCCCAGCTGGGTCTGGGAAGGAGGACCGCCTTTCCCCAGCAGCCGCAACCTGAGAAGGGGAAAGTTGCCTCTTTCTCTGGCCTCCACAGCCCTGCATATCCCAAATTCCCTCCACCCCCTCTTCTCACTCTACTGTCCCTCCCACCTATGTCACATTCCCCCCAAGGCCAACACCTCACATGTTCATCTTCTCCGGGATCCAGGCGTGGCTCCACTAATTAGGTGGGTGGCCCTTCATTCTCTTGTATGCAGCCGCTGAGACAGTCACTTTAGAGGGAACTATCTATAGACCACCTGAATGGAGCTCATAGATCAGTCTGAGAACCTCTGCCCTATATGTGCTAGGTATTTTATGCAGTCTTTGTCTTATTTTGCTGCACTGCTTTGTGTAATCCTTAAATATAATTACATCCTAAAAGTATTTTCTTGCTTTATTAAACTTTTTAAAAATTTGTTAAATAAGTTTTATTTTCAAAGAATTTCTGCTTGTCAATCCTTGAGCAAAGGTTGTGTGTCCTTTCAGGGGTTAGCAAGATTAGTTTGATCTGGGGAGCCCTCCACACATTGGAGACAAGCCCACTGATAACATACTGGCAATTCCTCAGGCGGGCCACAACCTTGTTACCCTTTCGTTAAATTAGAAGCGCTCTTGTAAACTAATTTAATTGGCATCTGAAATTTACGGTAACACATCCTCCACATCCTTTTGTATGTGCAAAATTGTACTTCCTGTTTTTTGGGAATGCTTCCTGGCAGCAGTCTTTCTAATAAAAGGGAATTATGCAATACAACGTTTGTCTGTGTGGATTCTGCTGAAAGAAATTTAAGATGCTTTTTTCTGTACAAACACATTACTAACGAAAGGACCAAATCATGTCTTGCAGCATCTGTCCATCATGAGTAAGTTTACAGTGCAGTTTACATTATTAGGATAGAAATGTGATTATAAAATTTACATTTCTTATATCCTCTTCCATTTGAACAAAGATCTTAATTTTTCTGTTATTATATTTTAAATGGAATATTTTTCTTTATAGTAAAATACATTAAGGCACAAGAGCTAGTTATTCTATTCTAATCTGCACCGGTAAAACCTAAGATAGATTACTGTGTTCTGTTTTAGGTGACACTTTACAAAAGATGGACAAATTGGAGAGAGTCCAGAGAAAAGCAACAATGTTTAGTTAGAAAACATGATTTATAAGAAAAGGTTAAAAAAAAATACTGGGCACGTTTAATCTAGAGAACAGTACGCGTGTGTCACTTGATAAGTCTTCAAACTGATTAAGGGCTGTTGTAAAGATGACCGGTCCCGTCCATTGAAGGTAGGACAAAAAGTAATTGGCTTATTCTACAGCAAAGGAGATTTAGATTTAAATACTGGGGGAGGGGAGGGGGGGGAACTGTCACTAAGGACAGTTAGGTCCTGGAATAGGCTTCAAGGGAGGTTGTGGAATCCCGGTCATAGGATTTTAAGAACAGGTTAAATAAACTCCTTAGATCAGGAGTGGGCAAACTACGTCCCACGGGCCATTTTTATCTGGCTCGCAAGCTTAGATAGGTGGTGGGATCTCAGGGGGTGGTGATTGTGTCTGGGGGGGGGGGGGTCTCAAGAGTGTGCAGTCAGAAAACAAAGCAGGGGGGCTTAGATGGGGGTGGGGTCCTGTGGTGGTGGTTAGGGTGGGTCTCAGGAGGGGTTGATCAGATAACAAGGAGCAGGAGGGGGTTGGATGGGTCAGGTGTTCTGAGGGGGGCAGTCGGGGTGGGAAGTGGGTGGGAGTTGGATAGGGGGCAGGGCCAGGCACAGCCTTCCCTACCTGACCCTCCGCAAAATTTTGAACCCCAATGTGGCCCTCAGGCCAAAAAGTTTACCCACCCCTGCCTTAGATATATACTTGGTCCTGCTTCAGTGTGGTGAGCTGGACTGGGTGACTTCTTGCGATCCCTTCCAGTGCTATATTTCTATGATTCTAAGACCTATGGAAATTAGAACTGGACACTGATGACACTTATAAGTATCCATGGCAAAATAAGATGCAATAAAGTTTTTCCTAGAAAGTAGACAGCCAACATCAGTAAAGTTTTGATAGAAGACAGACCAAGTTTAATTTGTCCATAAAACCTCCATGATATTGAAAACAAACTTAACACAGACAGTGCTTGAGACTTTTTACAAACAACAATTCTAAACACCCCAAATTTTGCAATACTTAAACTTAATGAATTTCAAATATATTTAATCAAAGTAATGTGAAAGGGTCACTGCAAATTCTTACAATCAAAATCTGACCATTAAAAAATATATAGTTAGAGGGGAAGGCCTCCAGATATTTTTGAGAGGATATTTCTTATAATATAAAAATAGTTGCTATTTTAAGACCCATAAAACTTGGATTTTCTGTGTAACTGGAGCAGCGGTATACTATTAAACACCATTACAAGGCTGCATTTATACTGGGTCCGTTATTGATTTAGGCAAAATTTAGTGGAGGAAAAAATCTGACAATTACTGATATTATTGATAATTCCTGCTCTGACACCAGCAAAAACCCCAGTGAAGTCAAAGAGTCCTATGGCACCTTAAAGACTAACAAACCTATGGAAGCATAAGCTTTCGTGGGCTAATATGTCGGATGCCGACGAAAGGTTATGCCTCAATACTTTTGTTAGTCTTTAAGGTGCCAGAAGACTCTTAGTCTGGATCTACAGAAGCGACAAACACAGCTACCTCTCTGATTCCAGTGAAGTCAGAATTTAAGGACTCTGTTGTATGAAATAGTTAAGACTGGAGTACAAATTCTGTGTTTAAAACAGTACAAAATATCCTTTCTTGGCAGTTACTGAATCGAGTCCTCAAGCCTCCTGTTCCAACTGCTGCTGCAAGTCGGCCAGACAATTAAATGTAAACCAAGCTTCTTTGGTAGCTACAACATGCTTCTTTAGGCATTCTGAATTTTTTGCTTCCGACAACAGTTCTTTAACTGCTAACCTGCTTACTTTAGAATAATATTTAGACTGCAATGACCATATGCAGATTAGAGCAAATGTCAGTCAACTGAAAAGAAGAGAACAGAGGCCATGATCTGAAATTTGTTTTGTGGCCCTTCACTGAGTGACTCTTTTCAGGCCCACTTTTTTGCCTCTCTTCTCTGGTATTAAAAGTAGCAACTGGGTTAAATAGCTTCATTTCTGAAGTTAGTTCAAGAACTACTATTATCCACAATAAACATTTTTTCAAACAATCACAAAGGAATTTACATTTCTTCCTCAAGAAAACAAAAACCAGAACTATCCTGCCCTCTGACTAGTCATAGTCTGGTGGATCTGTCCTGCCCACTTACAGTCTTGCTCCAGCATTAAATAGGCACTGTTAAAATCAAAATAAATGTGTCGTCTTTATTAAACTATTTGTAGTGTTGCTTTTGGTGAAGAATATATGAAGTAAGCAGCCATGAGAGGAGAGAGGATTTACAGAAGATCTTCACTTCCATAACTTATGGGCAAGAGTGCTTATTAATTTGTGATTAATTTCCATAACAGACCATTCTTTCTCCCAAAATGTATGTTAGGTCAGAAAGGCCATAGATATTTTCTTCTGAATCGAGCACAAAATATAAATTTTGCATGATCACATAAAACCATATTTTCATTATAAAGTCAATTGCAAACAAAGAAGTTAATTTTTAAACTCCACTTAAACATAGTGGATAAAAAATTTGCTAAACTGGAAAAACAAAATTTGAAAACAAAACACTGTCAGACTTGTTAGGAAGGTAAAATATATATAAAAATAATCAGACTGTGTCCATTTAAAATAGTATCTATGTTCAATTTAAATTGTTAAATAGTTATGCACATATAAACTAACTTGTTCAACATCATTTAAAATAACACTTCAATTTTAATGAAGAAATGATATATCCTAGCAATTTTCATGGATGCATTTAATCTGTTTTAGGAACAACAAAGATTCAGATGCAATGCACTTCTTCAAAAAGCAACAATATGTACTGAAACACTCTATAAACAAATAAACAGTTCAAGTTTCATTAACTTTAAAATAATAAATTAAATGTACTGGATGTTTAATTCAGTACTTATAATAGGACAATGGAATGTTACAGCTATCTTTTCAAATATAGCACTAACAGCCAAGTTACATTTCAGCCATTTTAAAAATACACTTTAAACACAAATTGAGCCTTTAACCTAACACGACATAAAAAAGTTAAGTTTCAGGCCTGAACATCAAACTTTTCATTTTGGCATATCATATGTATCCATCAGAATAATATCAAAAATAAAAGAATATATTTCAAACCGCAGTCTAATGGCATTCATAATCCATGTGCAAACATGACTTGAAAAACAGAAAAAGATAGTAACTTTTGCATAGCTATAGCTTACGTTTCATTTAAAAAAAAAATAAAGCAAGCAAAAATAAGAATCTTTATAGCTCGCATTATGAGTCTGCCTTTTCTTTAATAACACGCACTGTTTTGTTTGCTTTCTATCAAGACTAGCTCACAAGCCATTTGGTTTTACAACAGCAGATATTAACAAAATGAACAGACACTAAGAAGTGACTCTAGAATTTGTCACACGAAGAGCTAAACTTGCAATGGACCTCATGGCACAGGTAGAAACTTTGTGACAAACTCCAGCTTTTGAAATGTAGTTGGAAGCTAAACGATACAGCCTTTCAGCTCCAAAGGTGTTAAAATGCCCTGGAAGCACCTTCTCCACAAGACCTCTGTCCACTAATTCTATAAGGCGCTCACAAGTTGTGACGTAATCACTTATCTTGCTATAGGGAAGCCAGTCAATCATCGATCCATCATAAACAACATCTCCGCTGAACAGTATCTTCTGATCTCTGTCGTGTAAGCAAATACTTCCTCTTGAATGACCAGGCATGTGCATGACAGTCAGTTGTCGGTCACCAAGGCTGATCACATCCCCTACAGATTTAAATATATTAAGGGAAAATGTATTTATTACACATCGTAAGCCAAAACCAAAGTGTATACAGAAGTCTATGCAGTAAGTAAGTTATATATCCTCTAAAAAGACCAAATATTGTAAAGAAAATGTGGAATGGGACTTAATTTTTAATCAGGTGATCTGAACTATGAAGAAATTTGAGCAGAAAAACATATATTCTAAAAATCAACTGATTTCCCAATTTTGGTTTCTCCTGCTTTTTTAATAATGAGGATTTTATGGTCTATCAAAATGTATTGTTATTTAGCTATCTATTTCTCTGGACTCCAACACAGTTACTTTGAGATCCGCAGTGACAGAACAATGTAAATGATTACAATGGAAGCAAGACTGGCTCCCAAATATAGTACTGTTCAGAATACCAGTACTGACTGATATACGAAATTAAAGGAAAGTTGGAGTAGTCCTACTTTAGTTCATATTCAAAACATTTTTAAGAATGGTTTCCCCTATAACCATAGCTATGAATGTTTTTTCAATGAAATAGTCTTGTACTGATAGTTTCAGCAGAAGCTCAGGTTGATGATTTAGAACGGGCCAGACAGTATAGCTAATTCAGCATTCGAAAGTTGATATTCTATTCATTAAAAAAAAACAAAAAAAACAACCTCTGGTTAATTTAAAAAGTGATTAAAAGTAAGATTTACAACTTCAAAGTTTAGACTATGAGAGCAGATATGATTTACTCAACAAATACCTCCATATACACTGTGGATTAAAGAGTGATATTAACTAATTCTAAAGGAAATTCCATCATCTTTCACAACCTAAAGGATGGCAATCATGATACAGGACATTTGTAATGACATTGGTGAAGCTAATTTAAAATAAGAAGGATTTTCAACACACCACCATGCACTAGGTAGTCCAAACACTAAGGAGAAATTACAAAATATCTAGTCCTAGCCAGGGAATCAAATGGGAACCAAAGAACCAGTTCATACCAGTATTTTTACTTGAACTAGAACCAAACTGGAACCATAAATTTGTTCTACCTACTGAACCTGAACTTTAAAATACATTATTTGGGTTTCTGGTTAAAATAAAGGTTTCACTTTTTTTAGGCTTAATATCTTAAAAAACTACTGTGATCTTACTTTATAAAACAAGACAATAAATAAATAGGCACACCAGAAGGCATGCCTCAGAATAACAAGAACAGAATGAGATCCACAAGAGTGGGAAGGAAAATTAGAAGCTTAGGGTTATGTTCTTCACTACCCACCAGATCAGCAGGCAGTGATCCATCTATCAGGGATCGATTTATCTACTGTAGACACAATAAATCGATCCCGAGCGCGCTCCCTGTCGACTCCGGAACTCCACCTCCACAAGAGGTGGACAGCCAGGTAAGTCAACCTAAGATACGCTGACTTCAACTACGCTATTTGCGTATCTGAAGGTGCATATCTTAGGTTGACCCTCCCCTCCAGTGTAGACCAGGTCTTACAAACTGCTTGCACAAAACATGTGAATTCAGTGGATTCAGAGAATGATAGAAGATCCATCTCTGAGACTTCCTACTGGGGAGAGAAGATGTGGAATGCTCCCTGGTCCCAGAAGTTAACAATGCCTTTTTCCTTGCGCTTGAAGAGAGTTAATGGCTACCCAAACCTTCTTCCCCTTAGCCAGGCCTCCTCCCACCCCAACATTGGGGCAATTCCTCCCTCCAGTTGCTCAACTTGAGGCAGGGCCCAATACTCCAAACTCAAATTTATCCTTTCACTGAAGAGAGCCAATATGACAAGGTAAATATTGGAAGATATTATTTTAGTTCTCTCAAATAAATTGTTCATAAAAAAACCTGTTTAGTTGACAAAAACAGCAGGAAAACGTATGTAAAGTTTAAGTTAAAAAATAAATGGTCAAAACTCAAGAGTTTCCATTTTAAGTTTAAATTCTTTTTTGAATTTACTTCCACTGAGACTAAAATTTGATTTGAACTGGTTCAAACCAGTAATTGAACCGTTATTTTTGCTTGGGGGCTTGAACTGGAACCAAACCCAGACACACCGAATGCAAATGAACCTAAACATGAATTGAACCAAAATAAATACTGGCTCAACTCTGGCTCTGGTAACCAGTAGCACAGCAGAAATCTAGTGAGCACTACAGAAGTTATAGGCTTGATTAGAGGCACGTCTCTGAAAGTCAGTAGTTGTTTGAATTACACTTATTACTAAGCCCTACCAAATTTATGGTCCATGTTGGTAAATACCACCCTTATTTCTGCACTGTCCTCACAGCTGGGCAGACAGAGAGCTGGCCAGGCACTCAGCTCTGAAGGAAGTGCAGAAGTGTACTGACACCCTTACTTCTGCACTGCTGCTGGCAGTGGCGCTGCCTTCAGAGCTGGGCTCCTGATCAGCAGTTGCCACGCTCTGGCAATTCATCTCTGAAGGCAGCACAGAACTAAAGGTGGCAATACCGTGAGACCCTTACAATAACCAGATTTCCTGGTGGAGACTAGATTTTCATGGCTGTGAATTTGGAAGGGCCCTACTTATCACTGCTGCTATGCCAGGCCAAAGGTTTGAGATCTTATCAATATCACAACATTAAAACTCAAAGCAGATTTAATTACCCTGTGCATACCATAGGGAAATACCGGTAATATTGTCTCTACTAGAAAATTTGCTACCCAGTTAGTTTCAAGTTACTTGGGAGGCTATTGGTGTTAGCCAAACTCCATTTTGAGGATATATATGGAAGGCCTAGATAATAGTTTAATAGCATGAACACTGATGATTTTATATAGAAGATACAGAATAGCCAAAGCGGTGAACTAGAGCAGTGGTCCCCAACCCTTGGGCCGCGGACCGGTACCGGTCCGTGGATCAATTGGTACCGGGCCGCACAAGAAATAATTTCCCTTCAGCAGCGCCGCCCTCACGCAGCCCCTTTCCGCAGCGCCACCTTCCCTTCAGCAGGGGCCGCCCTCACGCCGGGGCACTCAGGGAGAGGAGGAAAAGCCGCCGCCGCCCTCACGCAGCGCCGCCCTCACGCAGCGCCTTTCCGCAGCGCCGCCTTCCCTTCAGCAGCGGCCGCCCTCACGCCGGGGCACTCAGGGAGAGGAGGAAGAGCCTCGTGGCTTTAAGCCCTGCGAGCCGGGCTGGAGCGCTGAGGAGTTCAATTCCCCCCCCCCCCCCCCCCGGGCCGCAGTAAAATTGTCAAGCGTTGACCGGTCCGCGGTGATAAAAAGGTTGGGGACCACTGAACTAGAGGATAGCAGTGATGAGGAAGCTGGAGGTGTAAAGTGCTCCAATGGGCTTCCCACACCCAAAGTAACATACTAGAAAGAAAACTGAAAGAGAGGGTAAAGAAATGGACAGCATGTTGTCCATTGTCAAAGAGGCGGAAAGCAGTTGCAGAATTAAGGTCCAATCATCAGAATGGCTTGAAGAAAATGAAGATCACCAGGAGGATAGAAACAAAAACTGTAAGGATAAAACGAAAACAGTTTAGGCTAAAAAAATCAGTGAGATTTTAGACAGGATGAACAAATTAAAGTGGCATTAGTGGTCTGAGAGATGACACAAAACTGATGTAAATGGAAAAACTAACAATTAATTGTTAGGGCTGATAAATTACATAGGTCACACAATTCAGAGCTAAGGTTTCTAACAGAATGTTAACTCTGCCTTGTTGCAGACCTTGTATATTATGGTATACATTTGTTATCCAACAATAATATTGCTATTTTACACATACAAACACCAATAGAAAACACTACATACATGTAAAATGGCTAAACTGATGCTGTTTCAGAAAAATATCAGAGTTACGATTTCCAATTGCTGCAATATTTTAAGTGTAAACCTGCCTTGACACTCTGTCAACATTTTCAGAGCTGGCAAGACCCTTTATTTGCCTTACTATACTCTTGTACCTGTATAGCGTGTAATAAACTTTGCAGAGTGCTTCTGGTGTTTTTAGTTGTTGTTTTTAATCTGCAATTCAGCTCTTGTAAATAAACAAAAACCACAACTCTTCATAAGGCACAATATCAGCTTGGAGGTTATCACAAACAGTTCTAGGGCCAAGGAGTTCAAATAATCCAAATACCACGGTACTGGTTTCTTAACAAGAGAATGGTACCTATTAGTATTAAAACTAAAGCTATTCAAATAGAGGAAGAGAGAAGTGTTCACATTTGAACAACAAATTCACACAAGATAAGGAAAAATAATTGAAATTGAATAACTTATACTAAGGGCCTGGCTACACTGGAAACTTTAAAGTGCTCCCGTGATAGCACTTTGAAGTGTGAGTGTACAGTAAACCCTCGATTTAACGGACCCCGATTTAACGGACTTCGGATGCAACGGACAAAATTTCCGATGCATCCGAAATCCGTTATTCGGGGGCCGGCTCCCGCCCCGGGGAGCCGGGCAGGAGCTGTCAACCCGGCTGCCCGGCTCCCCGCAGAGGGGAGCCGGGCGGGCGGGCTGACAGCTCCCGCCCGGCTCCCTGCAGAGGGGAGCCGGGCAGCCGAGTTGACAGCTCCCGCCCGGCTCCCCACAGCGGGGAGCCAGGCGGGAGCTGTCAAACCCCCCCGCCCCCGCCCGGCTCCCCGCAGCGGGGAGCCGGGCGGGCGAGCGGGCTGACAGGTGGGGGGGGGGGGAGCCCGCGCCGGACTGTTTGGGTGACTCAGCTGCCTGGTCAATTTCAGGTGAAATTGACCAGGCAGATGACCGGATCGCCCAAGCAGCCCGGCACGGGCTCCCCCCCCCCCCCCAGCAGCCCCGCGGACCCCCCCCGCCTGCCTGAACAGCCCCCCCCCGCTGGACCCCCCCCCGCCCACCCGAGGGGGGGGGAGCCGGCGCGGGCTGCTTCGCGATGGGCTCAGCTGCCTGGTCAATTTCACCTGAAATTGACCAGGCAGCTGAGCCCATGGCCCAAGCAGCCCGGCGCCGGCTCCCCCCCCCCCCCCCAGCAGCCCCACGGACCCCCTCCCGCCCGCCCGAACAGCCCCCCCCCCCCGCCAACCCCCCCCGCCCACCCGAACAGCCCCCCCCCGCTAGATCCCCCCCCCGCCCGAGGTCAACCCCCCCCCCCGCCCGGCTTCCCGCTGCGGGGAGCCGAGCGAGGGCTCTCAAACGCCCCCTCCCGCCCGGCTCCCCGCAACGGGGAGCGGGGGGGGGCGTTTGAGAGCCCCCGCTCGGCTCCCCGCAGCGGGAAGCCGGGCGGGGGGTTTGAGAGCCCCCGCTCGGCTCCCCGCAGCGGGAAGCCGGGCGGGGGGGTTTGAGAGCTCCCGCTCGGCTCCCCCCAGCGGGAAGCCCAGCTGGAGCTGTCAACCCCCCCGCCCGGCTCCCCGCAACGGGGAGCTGGGGGGGGGGCGTTTGAGAGCCCCCGCTCGGCTCCCCGCAGCGGGAAGCCGGGCGGGGGGTTGACAGCTCCCGCCGGGCTTCCCGCTGGGGGGAGCCGAGCGGGAGCTGTCAACCCCCCCGCCCGGCTCCCCGCAATGGGGAGCCGGGCGCGGGGGGGCGTTTGAGAGCCCCCGCTCGGCTCCCCGCAGCGGGAAGCTGGGCGGGGGGTTTGAGAGCTCCCGCTCGGCTCCCCCCAGCGGGAAGCCCAGCGGGAGCTGTCAACCCCCCCCGCCCGGCTCCCCGCAGCAGGGAGCCGGGCGGGGAGCTGTCAACCCCCCCGCCCGGCTCCCCGCAGCAGGGAGCCGGGCGGGGGGTGGGCGGGCTGTCTCACGGCTCTATATAACGGAGTAATTCGGGCGAGGGGGTGTCCGTTGTCACCCGAAAGTCCGTTATTTAATAATTAAATAACGGACTTTCGGTTTTAACGGACACCCCCTCGCCCGAATTAGTCCGTTATATCGAGGTTTCACTGTAGTCACGCGAGCGCTGGGAGAGAGCTCTCCCAGTGCTCCTGGTAATCCATCTCCACGAGGGGTTTAGCTCTTGGCGCTGGGAGCTCACTAACACTTTAAAGTGCTCAGACTGGTTGCGCTCAGGGGGGTGATTTTTCACCCTGTAACAGGGCAGCAACTCACCCCTGCGGCGCCTCCTGCTGGTCCGTCCAGGAATTAGCTCGCCAGCGTCTGGAGCGCCCTCTGCAGGCCGATGGGGCCAGAGCAGCAAGCGGGACGTGTCCCTCCCTGGACCTCGGTTCCCTCTTATTGAGAGTGCTGCCCTGCAGTACCTCCTCAGGTCTTTGGGTCTTCCCTCCCTGGGGAACCCTCCACCCTCTATCCCCACCTTGCCTCAATCTAGGCAACTGCCAGTCACCATTTGCCCCCATTCACTGAGGCAGACTGCAGTATGATTGCCACTCATCACAGTCAAGGGGGGCTGGCCTGCTGCTACTGTCTCAATAGCTACAGGCTGCCCCCTGCAGCCCCAGTACTCCTTTGTTAGGCCTTCCCCTAGACCCTGCAGCCTGGGGGTTTCTAGGCTGGAGCTCCTCCTCCTGCCTTGCCCAGCCCAGCCCAGCCCTGCACCAATCTAGGTACCTTGCTCAAGCTCCCAGCAGCCAGGCCTGTCTTCCTCTGCAGCCAGAGGAGACTCTCTGTCAGGCCCCTGCCCCTCAGCCCTTTTATAAGGGCCTGGTCTGTTTGGGGCGTGGCCACCCAGCTGAGCCTACTTCCCAATCAGCCCAGCTTTCCCTACTCAGCCTGGGAGCTGCTAGCCCCCAACCATAGCCCTTCCCAGGGCTGTTTTAAACCTTCTCCACTGGAGTGGGGCAGTCACCCCACTACACACACCCTGAGCCAGCAAGTTAGAGTACTATAAAAGGTAAGTGTAGACAAGCCCTAAGTGGGATTTTAAATAGGTATAGAATAAGAAAAGGCTTGACAGTGAAGTCAACATGTGATTACACAGCTGAGAGCTGACTTCCCCAACTTTGTACAACTCGCCACTTTCAAGAAATAAAGGTTTTGTATTGCTAGAATGGAGGGGGCAGCGCAACAATCCAACTAAACAATTTTAACACTTCAAAATTTTAAAAATATTACCTCTAATATGCAGAAATCAATTCCCCGTTTTAATTATTTTCATATACACATTGTTTTACACACACACATATACACACACTCTTAACTCTAGAAACAAATGCATCCTTTGCACATTTTAAAAACATTACTTAAATACATTGTGGGAAGGGGGGTGCTTTTGTTTTATTAAATAAAACATAGTGCCCAACTTCACCTAGTGGAAAAATCAAATAATTATAAAATGTTTTATTGCTACAACTATTCAGGACTGGTCTATATAATCTTCTTTATTTAATATTTTTACCACAAATATGTTTTCTACAGTATTAAAAAGGGAACAGATTACAGTCACCTGAGCAGAAGGAAAAAATAATATCCAGCCTTTTCAGAAAGCTTCATAATTAAAATACAACAAGATTGCATATCACAGTTTCTTTTATTCTGTTCCAGAACTGTCTGGATATCTAACTGGATTTAATTCCCAATCTGCTTAAATTTTTACAAAACTAGACAATTTATTTCATTAGACATTTTCTATTAGTATTAAGAAAGAACCATCATATCACAGTAACTAAATACAGTACTACTTACAGAAATGAGAAACAGTTATACTCAGATAGTATAGGCTGAAGTATGCAACTCAAAAGCCCCTCTGGTTTCAGATACAGTAAACCCTCGATTTAACGGACCCCGATTTAACGGACTTCGGATGCAACGGACAAAATTTCCGATACATCCGAAGTCCGTTATTGGGGGCTGCCGGCTCCCGCCCCAGGGAGCCGGCTGGGTTGACAGCTCCCGCCCGGCTCCCCGCAGCGGGGACCCCTGCGGGAGCTGTCAAACCCCCCCGCCCGGCTCCCCGCAAAGGGGAGCCGGGTGGGTGGGCTGACAGCTCCCGCCCGGCTCCCCTCTGCGGGGAGCCGGGCGGGAGCTGTCAACCCCCCCACCCGGCTCCCCGCAACGGGGAGCCGGGCAGGGGGGGGGCGTTTGAGAGCCCCCGCTCGGCTCCCCGCAGCGGGAAGCCGGGCGGGGGGTTTGACAGCTCCCGCCGGGCTTCCCGCTGGAGGGAGCCGAGCGGGAGCTGTCAACCCCCCCGCCCTGCTCCCCACAACGGGGAGCCGGGCAGGGGGGCGTTTGAGAGCCTCCGCTCGGCTCCCCGCAGCGGGAAGCCGGGCGGGGAGTTTGAGAGCTCCCGCCCGGCTCCCCCCAGCGGGAAGCCGGGCGGGAGCGGTCAACCCCCCCGCCCGGCTCCCCGCAACGGGGAGCCGGGCGGGGGGGGGGGGCGTTTGAGAGCTCCTGCCCGGCTCCCCGCAGCGGGAAGCCGGGCGAGGGGGTTGACAGCTCCCGCCGGGCTTCCCGCTGGGGGGAGCCGAGCAACCCCCCCGCCCGGCTCCTCGCAGCGGGGAGACGGGGGGGGGGGGGGGGGTTTGAGAGCTCCCGCCCGGCTCCCCGCAGCGGGAAGCCAGGCGGGAGCTGTCAACCCCCCCGTCCGGCTCCCCGCAGCGGGGAGCCGGGCGGGGGGAGGGGGTGGGGTGGGCTGACTCAGGGCTCCATATAACGGACTAATTCGGGCGGGGGGGGGGGGTGTCCGTTGTCACCCGAAAGTCCGTTATTTAATAATTTAAAAAAATTATTAAATAACGGACTTTCGGTTTTAACGGACACCCCCTCGCCCGAATTAGTCCGGTATATCGAGGTTTCACTGTATTTACCAGCTCCTTGCTTTTCATCTGCTTACATTCCATTTTCTTTCAAAATGAAGGTTGCAACCCAAACAAGCCTCATCAGGAGGATATTCCTAACTGACCATCATCTGCGATATAGTTTATCACAGATTTGAAACCTATTTTTCACTGCACATTCTCTACCAGTTTTCTTTGCTGCTGAGGAAGGAATAAAGTTAAATTTGCTTCCTGTGTTCTGAGATTAGTGTGTGTGTGTGGGGAGAATATAGGTTTATCTATTAATCATTTTGTTCATGCATTAGAGGGAGATTTCTCAGTATAAAATAATTAAGGAAGGGGACCTGAGGCTTCGGAATCTCAGATCATCTCCACTTTTGTTAGCTGTAAGGTAGTTCCAATGCCCATCCAACAAACCAAACAACCTCCAAATACAAAAGCTAACACAGGTCAAAAGAGATTCTGAAAGAAAATTCACCATGAAATGTTCATATTAACAACAGATAAGGTTGAATTATTACTTCCATCATGAAACTGTACAGGAGTAATCAATTATTTCTTGTCAAGATCCAAATTTCTTGGTCAATATATTGTCAAGGTCCAAACTCCTGAGAAAAGAATACAAAACCAGTAATGAAAATAAGTAGTAAAATAAAAAGATTTTGCAATCTGTTCAAAAGCATCTGACAGTCCAGTTTGTTACCCAGGCTGTCTATTGACTAACCCGGCTATACATGAGTGAAGAATGCATCATCACATCTCTAAATTATTGGTGACTGATAGACAAGTCTTGCCTTAGATGCGGATTCTGGAAAAGACTTCCTGTAACAGGAGAGAGAAAATGGAGAGATGACACCATTCCTGGCAGTGTTATTAGCTCCTGATTTGCCTGCTCCCTATTGGAAAGGAAAATACTTAGTCTGGTTTTATCTGACTAGATCAAAGAGGATCATTATCATTGTTTTACTCTGTTCCCCAGAGGTGTTGCAGGAAACTCAGAATTATAACAGATATGGAAGAATATTTTTTGCCTTTTTCAATTGATAACAATTTCCTTTAGTAAACCACAGACCTGATTCTCTACTACTCTGCATCCTGAAACCTGAGGTACACTGATGCATAGGCTCTATACAGACATGCATGGCAAACATACATCCTGATGCGTTTTATATGATTCACTTCATATACATTGACTGAAACATATATGAATACACCAGATACAGCATAACATATCCACTGATGCCCTTTATATAAAAAAATGTTTTATATTCAAGTGCCATACAATATACTAACACTATAAACGTGAGGTATATATTTAGAGATCATATAAACATAATGCACTGTATATAAGCTAATGTTTAATGTAGAAACACTAAACACAGGTGAACCAATGCAAATATACAACAGATGTGCATTAAAGACAAATGCAGCATATGCACACCTCCCACATACAGTAGAGCAGACAGTCTTATGCAGATGTACTTTCTTATCCCCCCTCAAACACAGATTAAGGCACACATGCAGATGAACCTCCCTTCATGTCTCCAGGCACACACATACTGGGTGTCAGTGTAGATGTACTATACAGATACAAGTGATATCTGGATCTACATCCAGTTGCCTTACAGAGATGCACAACTCACCCTCTGAGCCCCACTTTACTTACACACACACACACACACACACACACACGTAGGTGCTGGTGACCAACAGAAGTGTCCAGCTCAACCTGTACATGTGTGCACACACACATACATGCCCAGCAGAACACACACAACTCACTATGGTGACCAGATCACAAATCTGAAAAATCTGGGGGGGGGGAGGGGATAATAGGAGCCTATATAAGAAAAAGACACAAAATCCAAGACTGTCCCTATAAAATCAGGACATCCGGTCACCTTACAACTCATCCGCATTACTAATCCCCCTATGGAGTGGTCCCTGCGCCGCTCGCCCCCCAGCTGCTCGCCTGTCCCTTACCCTCCTGCAGGATGTGGGTGGGCTGCACGGGCTGCACTCGGAACTGCCGGGCGCTCCAGCCGGGGCTGGGCGGCCGCACCACCTCGCTGTCCGACAGCCAGGTGACGGTCTCGTAGTTGTCCCCGCGGAGCAGCGCGCCCGCCTCGGCGCTGTGCACCGCCACCTCGTCGAACTGGTGCAGCCCGCCCGCGTGATCGAAGTGGACGTGGGTGGCCACGGCCAGCAGCGGCCTCCTGCCCCTGCTACCGGCCTCCCCGGGCCCGGCGTCCGGGCCCAGCAGCCCGGCCGAGTGGAGGTAGTCGGGCAGGCTGCGCAGCCCCAGGCCGGTGTCGATCACCACGTCGCGCTGCGAGCCCCGCACCAGCCAGATGTTGGCTCGGTTGCCGGACTCGTAGAACCGCTCCTGGATCCAGTAGATGCCGCCGCCCAGGGGCTTGTGCGCGAACCACTCCAGGGCCGACATGCCGGGCCGCACACAGCCCCGCACTGCGCGCCCGCCGCCGCCCCCCGGCCGGGAGGAGCCTGCGCGGCGCCCCGACCCGCTGCGGCAGCGTCGCCGGGGGCGGGGCGGGGCGGGGCGGGGCGGGCGGACACGTGCTCCCAGATTTTTTAAGTTCTCAGGGTTTTTAAAACAGCCTCACGGTGTTAATTAAAAATGGCGTCTGGAGCCCGGTGTGATTTCTAGACCGCAGTGGGTGTTTTCTCCAAGCTGGGGCCTGGGGATCATCATTGGTATGAATCTTGCAATTAGGGTGACCAGACGTCCCGATTTTATCGGGACAGTCCGGATTTTTGCCCATTCGTCCCGCAATTTGTCCCGATGTGAGAACTTTATAGATGAGCCCTGCGGGGGACGGGGGGGGTCATGCGGGCAGCACGGCCCCGCCCACTGCCCCAGGCAGCCATGTGCTGCCTGCATGACCCCTGCGCAGGCAGGGCTCATCTGTAAAGTCCCGAAATCGGGACAAAGAATGCTAGTAGCTAGCTGCGGGCAGAGCGCCCAGCCCAGAGTCCCGTCCTCCTCCTCCCCCCCCCCCCCCCATCTCCGGCCGGCAGAGACAGGCGGGGCCCGGGGAACATGCAGGGTGCACAGAGTGGAGCCTCCCTGCATGCAACCAGCGCCCCGCAGGCGGGGGGGGGGGGGAGGGAGGAGGGGAAGAGGCCGCCCCGCCCCCCGCACCTCCCATGGCAGAGACAGCACAGCATTCAGGGATAGGTGGGCGGGCCATGGCAACGGCCAGGAGAGCTCTCTCTGCCCTGCCTCCCGGAGAAGCATGCTGGGTGGGGGGCGCAGAGAGCGAGAGCCTCCAGCCATTGCGGCCCGTCCCCGCCCCCCTCGGGCCCCGCCCCTACACACCCCCCCACCCCACTCGTGGAGTGTGTCCTGATATTTCACCCTTCCCATCTGGTCACCCTACTTGCAATTGAAAAAGAGCTTTTCTTAGCCTTTGACTTTTTTCCTATCTTCATTTTGGCTTTATTTGTTGTGATACAACTAGAATCTAACATTTTCAGTAACTCCAAATGGCTGGGTCAGGGAAAGGAAGAGGACGTGCTGCGTTTACTTTCAACATTGAAGCTATTGGCTTTGCCAAAGGTGAAACTCTACCTGAAGTAGCATTCAAACCTCCTCCGCTGTATCCTGTAAGTACCGAAGCTTAATTTTAAGAGCATGTTGCATGTCTGTGTAATGTGTTTCGTTTTCATATTCAGGTAATGAGGTGAACTGCTAAATGTGGGGAAATCCTAAACACTGTCAATCAGTTTTGAAAGGAACTAGTCCATGTAACCATGATAGAAACCTCAACAGCAGAGACTAACTAGGCAGGATTCAGGTGTTTTACACTGTTGTCTAATGATAATATGAACAGTCTTAGTCTTGTACTACAACTTCACTATTGCTAACACCAGTGGAGATGCACTGTGAGACGACTACAGAGCCCATGTTCTCTAGTGTAGACAAGGCCACAGTGGGAAGAGACTTTTTTTGTTCTTGACAGCAGATTTGTTAAATTGTATGAGACTGCCCATGAGGTAACTAGCATGATTTAAAAAAAAAAATAAAATAAACAGTCCACATTGTTCAGATTAATCACGTTTATCACAGATCCAACTGTATTTTGGTAAGATGTATTGCTGAAGTTGTTCTCTGGCTTCAGATAACCTGCTCTGAAACCCTTGCTGCTAAGTCAGCATGAGGCACTGCATTTGGAGGGATGGTGGGGGCTGAGGTGGATAATAATTTGTACCTTGCTTCACTGATCTAAAGTCAGTTGAATTTGAATGTTGTTTTTTAATAGTAAAGAAAAAAAATTAGATCCTTGTTTTCTTCCTTTCTTAATAGAGATTTTCATGGACGAATACATTAAAAAAAGAAATCCTTTTTACAATTTTAACTGAAAAACATAAATTCTGAACATATTGTCAGAATGCAATACAACCCATTTGAAAACTAGCATAATACATAATTTCACTCCTCCATAAGTAGAAGCATTTTGTGACTCAAAGTCTGGTTTCGCCCCCAAAAGGTGAGAAAACGCAGTGTTATAGAATGCATGCGAAACTGAATGACAAAAGAAGAGGCCAGGGCAATACCGGGATGGGCAAGTGTTTACAGGATGCAGACAGAAACTCATCTGAACATGCCCCCGTGCCCTGGCCGAAATAGTTTGGCCGAATACCTAAACTTCCGAGACCGACTCCTCATACCCACCTATGAGGGGATGCGCTTCGGGGGTGGAAGCGATGTAGGCCGAGGCAACAAACTTGTGAATGCAGGCTTTAATGAAGGCACATCCGAGACAGAGAAGAGCGAGCCTAACTAGAAGGGACACAAAACAGGGATTGGAAATAAGATTTGTAGGCCGCAAGGCCAAGCCAATTGAGCCATGATCAAAACTGGAAGGACTCTCGTGACTCTCGGGACATCAGAGCTTAACATTTGCAGGTCTTAACAATTGAGGACAAATTAGGAGAAAATAGAAGGCAAAGAAACACAGCATTTATCAGCAAATTCGGGATATACTTCAGCAAATTTAGTAGAAAATGAAAAAGATTGTAACAAATATTGAATTATTAATCTATTTTGAATACTATACTGAACAAGGGAATGTAACTGCTGATTAATTAAGGAGAGGCCCTTGGCCGTAGTATTAGCAAGCATTTCAATAGCAAGGGATAGAAACAGCACTTTATCACGTAACATCATATAACCAACAGGGTTAAAGCTAACAACAGAGGGGGTATAGAAGTTTCCAAAAAAATTATAATTAAGACGATAAGAACAATTAATGAGAAGGGGATAGGTAAAATTAAAAGTGGGTTCAGTTAGGGAGGTATTAGCGTAAGAAAAACTGCACATAGAACAATTCACACTAGAAGTAATAAATGAAGAAAAATTATAAACTATTGGTACAAATTGAAAGGGTAATGGATATTTAGGTGAGAACTGAGTGGAGCAAACAAGACAATCTTCTGGACTCAGCGCTGACAGGGACTGGTTTCTGCTGACCTCCTGCACCCAGTAGGCGGCGAACCAGGTTTTCAGTTCACCTTCTCCCAGGGCTCCATGGACAAAGATGTTGTGAGGGAGGGCATCATAACCTGTAAAACAGAATAATACGAGCCCTACTCGGGGGCATTAGTTTGCTTGTTAAGAACTACATTTGCTGAGCCAGTTTTTAAAATCAGGGTTGGGGTTTGCTGTTTGCAGCATGGTCTTTAAAACTGCTGATTTTTCACTCCACAACACCATTGCTTTGAGGATGATATTAAGTATGGATGTGAAGGGAAACTTCCCCCCATTCATGGGTTTGTCTTATGTGATCTTGCCAAGAGCTAAAGAAAACAGCTACTTTACCCATACAAGCTCTGGCAAATGTTTGGAATGCAAGTAACATCAAATCAGTATAGATATTGACATTGTCAATAGCACAGAAATCTTGGCATGTAGCCATGGAAACAATATGGTAGTGTGCCTCAGTTTCCCTTGTTACACTGCACATCAGGTGTGGAATGTCTTTTCCCTTTTGGAAAGTCTCACCATTGTTTACAGGCCTTAACTGTGACACATTAGTAGAACCAGGCCTTTTAACATCAAGTGTGTTCCCATGTATTCCTCTTAACATGGTCAAAGGATTTTTCAAAATATTAGGACCATTGTACAATTTTACAGTTTCTGGTAATAACACAGTAGTTACATAAAAATACCATTAGGTTAGTCAAGCTATGCCTTAGGGTCAGTACCATTAGAATTTCAGCTTTCTAGGGTCACTTTGCAGTTTTTCCTTTACAAAATCAAATTCTATTTTCCTCCTTGCCCTGAAGGGACAAAACCTGCCCTCCTCTTGCTTAACAGAATTTCCTGGCTGATTTGGAGCACCCCCCATTCAGCCAAGTAATTTGCATCTCCATAGGCAGAAACAAGCTTCCAGGCTATCATTAACAAGCTAGTTTCAAAGTTCCATTGTCCTTTCTTTACCCATTTCTGCTTCCACAGGGGATCAGATGTTAGGTTCCCCAAAAGACTACAAGTCACATTCAAAGTATCTAGAGATGAGATTATATCTCTTATCCCCTGCATCCTTGGCCCAACCCCCAGAAAGGGGGTTTCTACAAAATCCCCTTTCAGGCAAACTCACTGACTCACTGGACAAGAGGTTAGAGTCATTCTTCTCCCCTTTGCCAGATACCAGTTCAGGAATTTCTTCCTCCTTGCTTTCTGTTGTAAAGCTGGTGGTAGGTAACATACACAAATCACCCTTCTGTTGCACTACACTAGCAGCAGGCAAAATACAAGCACCAGAATCGTCTGGTCTCTGGGATCTTGCTAAGACATTAACCAGATTAAAACTAGTTATAGAGCCTTCCTCCCCAGCAGACACAAACTGAGGACCATTCCCTTTATGAGCTTTAGCTGAATGCACAACTAACTCTGACACTACTGCACTATTGTTACTCATTACAGGCTGAAAAGCACCTTTTGTTTGTTCCACAGACAAAGAAGATACAGACACACATTCTCCTTCACTAGACACACAGCCTGGGATCTCACTTCCCTTGCCCAGCACACAGACAACTGCTTGGAGACTGAGGTAGCTTCCTCCATAGGCAAGTCAATACCCCTGACAGACAAAGGCACACTCCCAACAGATACACTGCTGCTTTTTTCAGGTTCACTTTTACAAGCTGTACCAGCCAAAATTATTTCACTCTTTCTTTCCTCAGTTAGTACTTCCACCTGCTCATTCACTTTAACCTGCTTCAGAGAAACCCTTTCCTGACCAATGAGTTCCTCCTGCACTGTATCTAATTCCAGACTCACTTCTGAGACATTAGGCAGGCATTCAGGAACTTTATTCACAGGCAAATGGCTTTCTTGCACAGACAAACACTTGGAGAAACCCTCTCCAGACAAACAGCTATTTCCCCCCATGTGAGAATCCCTCTCCTTATCTTTAGAGGAGCCTGGGGCTGCTTGCTTAGCTACAAACACTGTGCCCCCGTGGAGGACAGAGCACAGATCAAGGGCTTTGCTTAACATGCTAAACAGGATGGTGGAAACATCCTCAGATTTACATTAATCAGGTCTCAATTTTTTGGTTTTCTTAATTGACTCCAATTCTACTATCATTTGGCACAATAATTTGTGTGCCAGAGTCATGCTCTCTCCAGTCTCCGTGCACTGAGACTGTAGAGAGCAATCTAATTTTAGATCAGTCGAATTTTGGCTACTTAAAGGGTGAAACTGCAAATGTTGGAACTGTTCAGTTTCATCACCTGCGCGATCTGCAGCGTGCCACGGGCATGGCCCAACTCCCTTGCGCCCTGTTCGTGACGCCATGTGGATTGCCACGGACTCGCAGGGGGGAGGAAAAATTGCAGGCCTGTTATTTACCAGACCGCACGTGGCAACAGACTATATAGGTAAGAGACGCAAGGGAAGTGTGGGTCAGGACGTGAGCTACAGATGCACAGACACACACACACAAGTAAAAATTAATCAATTTAAAGTTTTACTGGGGATAATTACAAGGGGTAAGGGAGCAGTTTTTGATTAGCTAATAGACTTAATGAAACTTAAAACACACAATGACTAAAATACCTACTAACAATATTTACAAACAAAGATGCAGCATTTAGTAATAATTGATACTTACAAATACAAACCAACGCATAACACGACCGGTAAACGTATAAGCTCTATTTGAAAACATGTGAGCTGAGAGAGAGGCTTCGATTTGATCAGGCTCGGTTACGTGGGGTACACAGGATACACGGATACACGGGATTCGTTTTCCTCTCTCTGTCTGCACATGGCAGGCAGAAACATAAGTACCAACTATGACATCACAAAAGTGTCATAGGGGACGGGGCCCAAAACTTGTTTGTGTTCGCTTCTGATTGGCACAAGCAAAGTTTACACCAAGTAGGGGAGCAGGTGCCTCAAAGTCTGGCTTCGCCCCCAAAAGGGGAGGAAATGCATATTGTTATAGAATGCACACAAAACTGAATGACAAAAGACGAGGCCAGGGCAGGAGCAGGTGACTCAAAGTTTGGTTTCGCCCCCAAAAGGTGAGAAAACGCAGTGTTATAGAATGCATGCGAAACTGAATGACAAAAGAAGAGGCCAGGGCAATACCGGGATGGGCAAGTGTTTACAGGATGCAGACAGAAACTCATCTGAACACATAATACATAATTTCACTCCTCCATAAGTAGAAGCATTTTTTCTGCAGCTTTTTGTGTTGCTGTATGTGTCGAATATTAGCATAATAATGCACCTTAATAATTTACACAGCCAACAGATTTTAAACCAGTGCCTCTGAAAATGGGAGAGGAAGAAGATTATATGTTGGCCTTAAAGCAAGAATTTAGAGGAAGTATGAAAAAAATGCCTTATTTTATGCGAAACGAAGATGCAAATCAAGGTTTGTTCTGCATAAATGTAATATTTAGAACAGCAAAATGTATTTTTGTATGAAAAATGTAATAATTAGCACTTCCTTTGTTCAAACTGTAGTATCGACACTGAATTGTGAAACTTTTGCATCCAACCAATGCCTACATTTGCTGTAACTAAAAAGTAGTGTATGTGTTTGGGAGAAGTCTGTTCTTCTGTTGTTTTGTTTGTGTATTTGACAACACTGTTTAGTCAATCAGTTTCTTCCTTGCTGAAAATGCCCTTATAATCTTTAACATTAGAGCACAGAATCCTCTATATAAATATTTTTTTTAAAGTCCAGGTTCTAATAAGGACCCTTTGAACTGTAGCCAGATTATTTTAAAATATTATATACAAATTAAAAATAATGAGTTAAAGATTACTCTTATCACAGCCCAAATTACTCAGTGCTCTTTTGTAAACTTCACAACATCCCTGAAAGACAGATATGTATGATAAGTAGTATTACAGATGGGAAAGCTGAGAAGGAGAGTTACCAATGCCTGAATCAGTGGTGGAAGTGGAATTAGAAATCAAGAATTCCTGAATGCCAGCCTTAGGACTATAGTATGAATGCCAGCCTAGACCATAGTATCTGTCCCCCTTTTTAAAAATCTTTATAAAACTGCAATTTAATTTTGAAAATATTTGTTGTCTTTCTCAGTGTTGGCTGACATATTGTATTTGACATCCAATACATATGGTTTATCTTTTCAATAGTTTGTTGATCAGTGTGTTGTTTAAATCAAAGTTTCCAAGTCTTTATTTGAAAATTGCATTGGGGAAAACAAAGGACCTAAGCACCTCCCAGCTTCGCTGCAAGAGTATCAAAAATCTAGCAATCACAGAAGGCTCTCATTATTCAGAATGGATTTTTTCCCCTAGTCAACATTTTTTTGTCAATTCCACCATATTCCTGTGAGCCTAGCCAGTCTGCCAGGTATGGAAAATGATGTTGGTTGGGGACACAGAAATTACCATACCCAATCAGACTGAAGGTCCATTTAGTTTAGTATACTGTGTCTGATGGTGGCCAGCACCAGATATTACAGACAAATCTTAAGAATCCTGCAGTAGCAGATGATCTAATGTCTGTTTCTCCTTCCAGAAGTTAGACTCATTATCATACCTGACCCTGATTATCAAATACACAGTCTCTAAGGTGCTACAAAGTCTTCCTCATCTTATTTACTGATACAGACTAACACGGCTGCTAATCTTAAACCAGTCATTAAGTGGTTACTGGTGAAAGGAGTATTTCATTCCTTCTTTGTTTTCTTGGATGAAAATGATCAAATGCTCTTATAAAATGCTCTAAAATGGCAAAGTGGCAAAAGAAAGATGTGAAAGAGGATATTGCAATATCGTTTGTGAATAATATTTTGTAGTATAATTTTTATTTTCTGTAATGTTAATATACGTTTTAGGCTGTAGAAGGCATGATTTGATCTGTTAGATTCAGGAGCTTAATTTTAATTCTGGTTTATTTGGGATATGGTGGGAAATGATGTGTGGGAACTGGGATAACATCCATCATCTAGTTACTATCAGTCATGCTGAAAAATATTGTCCATCCTGCTTTCTCCTGAATTTAGTATATACATATTAAAATGAATGATAACTTTTGAAACACTTTAATTAGCCAGAAGATGGGTGCCTTTACAAACTATGAAGTTTGTCTACAGCTAAAACTTAGGTTAACCTAACTAGGTCACTCAGGATTATGAAAAATTGTAGTTAAGCCAACCCACATCCCATTGACCCACCTCCTGTGAGGGTGGATTCACTACATTAATGGAAAAATCCCTTCCATCACTGTAGTAAGTGTCTACACTACAGTGGCATAAGAGCAGCTGTACTGGTTGGTTTGCCAAGTAGCTATGGTTGGTTAAGATCAGTCATTGCTGCATACATATTTTACCGCATATGTTAGTCAAAGTGGATAAAAATCAATGATTTTTTTATTTTTATTTTTTAAAATAGGAGTTTTTGATAGGTTTTTCCCCTCAAAAAACATTTTATCTAAAGATAGCTTTAATTAAGATATATTATAGTTCAACAATATCTCATCATGGAATAGAAATTATAAATTCTAATTCTATAGTATGAGAAAATATATTCATTCAATATTTAAGAAAAGTTTTGTAAATGAGTTCCAATAGTTTATGGATTAGAGACCCAATCTTATGGGGTTCCACAGCTTCTGTGTAGATTATTTAGGTTAATTTTTCTATCTACCCAGTGGAACTCAGTGCTCAGTCTAGAAGATACCATCAGAGATGCTTAGTTTTTCAATTCTCAAACTGTGGATTTGTGTCTCCAGAGGTAACATGCTTGTTAACAGCAACAGTATTTTAAATAAATAACTAGAGGTGAGAAATAACAGACCTCAACTCTATTTCCCTCTGCAAATTTATGTACATAGAATCAATCCTTTACCTCTTTCTAAAAGTGCAGAGTTTCAAAAAGTTCAATGAATAGAAGAAGATTGTTGGGGGTGGAATAGATCTGGACAAGGACAAGAAGTTGAAGATAAATGTGAGAAGCAAGGGACATATAATATTTTAACAAAACAAGCATATGTTTGCTGCTGAAAATAAAATCCAGAATACTTAATATTGTTGTTTTAGTTAAATAAAACAATTTCAGTTGTCTGTCTGGTGATGTTCTCCTCTTAATAAAATATGGCAAGAAAATCCTCCAAATATTAATAATTAACCTGTTGCATTGGAGATAGTTCACCTTCATAAATATGTGCTTCAGTTACCTTTGGTAAATGAAATATCTGAACAATCATTCATTTTCTGATATAGCTATAAAACTAACCTGAAAAGTTCTCAAAGTAAACCACTGTTTAAAATTGTATAGTGTGTACCTTCTAAAAATGAAACCTACATTTATCTCTGAGTTGTGAAAAATAAGTATTAAGCTTATAAACCCAATAAAAACACACTTTTATGTAGAAGACCATAATTAAATAGAGTCTTCCTGATTAGTGATTTAAATCAAATCCACCATGTTAGCAGTTGCAATAATGTTCTTCCATAATGGGCTTCATCCTGAAATCAAATCCACTGGTTTTTCCTCTCCTGACATTGACAGTTCATTTACAAAAAAAAAAAAAAGCAACACCCAATACCAATTACTTTAGGTGTTCCTTGAAGCCCCATCATTTTAAACATGAGCTTTTGTTAACTATATTTCTTGACTCTTGTGCTTGCATTTGCCCTGGTAACAGAATGGAAGCTCAAATGATGGGCAGTCATATATGTAATTGATTTAAAGCTGAATGTACTGTTACCTTTCCACCTCCTACCATCTTAATTTGTCTCATTGTTTACTCTGTGTCTTGTGTAAATCTTGGGGTACGTCTTCACTATCCGCCGGATCGGCAGTCAGTGATCAATCTATCGGGGATCGATTTATCGTGTCCATTGTAGACATGATAAATTAATCCATGAGCTCGCTCCATGTCGACTCCAGAACTCCACCTCCGCAAGAAGCGGAGTTGACGGGGAAGTGGCAGCGGTCAACTCACCCCCGTGTGGACAGCCAGGTAAGTCGCCCTAAGATACGCCGACTTCAGCTACACTATTCACGTAGTTGAAGTTGCTTATCTTAGGGCGACTTACGATTCCCCCCCACACACACACTCCCCGAGTGTAGCCCAGGCCTTAGACTCTGAGCTCTCTGGGGTGTTTGGTTAGGACAGTGCCTAGTATATAGGGGCTGTCATCCCTTTTGTGGATTGTTAGGTGTTATTGCAGTAGAAATTAATAATTTTGTATTGAATGAGTGTTATTTTTTGTTCTAAGGCATTATGGTTTATAGTACTAAAGAAGGACTAAGCTAACCGTCAAGAATGTCTAAGTTCAAGTCCCAGTTGTTGTTGTTGTTTTTTAACTGAGGGGTGGCTTGTCTACACGGGAAGGTTTTTCATTATAATCTAAGGTGTGGATATAACTCTTCATGTAGACACTCTTATTTAAATACGAATGCATTTTTTTAGTTAAATTTATGTTGCTTTGGAATGGGATTAAGCCATACTGAGAAAAGCCACATACCAGAATAAGACTTTGTCTGCCCTAGACAAGGTTCATAGTATAAATATACCAGCAAACCTTCTTAATGGAGGCATAATTTAGATATATCTTTTGCCAGTATAGCTTATTTTATTCAGGGAACTGGTACAAGTTTTTTTTGCCAGAATAACTGTGTCGACAGTAGAGCTTTTGCCAACGTAGCATACCTGTGTATTGGATCAGTATAAATGGTAAAACTTTCCCACGTAGGCAAGGTCTAACTGACTAAATCCTCATCTATGCTGAGACCTGGTATATTCAAGGAAATTAAATAAGTATTCAGGGGTGTGAAAAATCAGCACCCTTGAATGATGCTGTTAAATTGACCTAATTCCTAGAGTAGACAGAGCTATGTTGATGGGTAAATTCTTCCATCGACTTAGCTACTGTCTTTCGGGAAGGTGGATTACCTATGCTGATGGGAACCCTCCCATCAGTGTAGATAGCGTCTTCACTGATGTGCTACCATGTGCTGCTGTAGTGGTTTAAGTGTAGACAAGTACACTTTACAAGTGTAGACAAGGGAACTGCTCATAGTACAGTTAAACATGTTCATCAATAGCACAATGGAAAGTGCATCTGCATAAAAGGAAGGTCTGTGTGTATTTGGGTCAAGAGAAGCATATAAAACAGTATTTGGAGTGCCTTGGTTAATAGCATGTGAATGAAATAGAATTTAATAACTGCAGGTTTTTCTTGTTCTCTAGGAATTGAAAAATATAGTAAAAAGTACCTACAGATGAGAAAAGAATCCATGGAATGGACCCCAGGTAATCATATCAATTACAACAGTGAAATTCTGCATGGATCTTGAATAATCTGCCAATTTTCTTAAATGCCCAGTGTGACCAGAGTCCCAGGGGAGCCAACTGAGGTCACACAATTAGGGTGAACTGCAAAGAATGGGGCAGGCAATCCCCAAAACTGATAGATATTCCAATACTTAAGTTTATCAAGCCAGCAAAAACAACTTCTATAATACCTCACTGGCTACCCAGAAGTCGCCAACACAGTTCCCTTAGGCCTTGTCTATGCTACTGGCTGGATCAACATGTAGAGACTGATCTATTGGAGATCGATTTATAGTGTCTCATCAGGACGCGATAAATTGATCCCCAGGGGCACTCCCGTCGACTCCGGAACTCCAGGTCGCCAAAAGGCGCAAGGCAGAGTCGACCGGGGAGCCCGCTGTCGACCACTGCTGCCATGAGGACAGCAGGTAAATCGACCTAAGATGCATCGACTTCAGCTAAGCTATTCATGTAGCTGAAGTTGCGCATCTTAGATTGACCCTCCCCTCAGACCTCTACCCAGACATGCAAGTCAAATATGATGAGGATTAGTGAAAATCTTATTCATCATATAAAAAAGTTCTACTAATCCCAAAGGATCAGACACGTTACCTTCCAAGTTAGTGAATATTCCAGATCTTACCCAAATACACACTTACAGCCAATTCTTATTAACTAAACTACAAGTTGTTTAAAAAGAAAAGAGAGAGAGAGGCCGGCCACTGGTTAAGAGATCAGTATACATACAGACATGAGTCAATCTTGAGATTCAAATTCATAGCAGAGATGGTGAGCTTTGTAGAGGCAAAGAGTTCTTTCAGAAATAGTTCATAGGTTATAGTCCGATGTTTATATTCGCTGTGGTCCAGTCAGGATTGGGATCTCAGTTCTTATGGCTCATGCTTCCCCTGCATGAAGCCTCAAGTAGATCTGAGATGAAAAGGATTGGGACCCAAACATCTTCATACAGTTTCAGGCCTTGTGACAACTTGTAGTCCTTTGGCAAACAATAGGCGCTCATGTGGACTTTGAAGTGGACCCATTTCCTAAGCATCACCAGTAATGATTCACACAGATTAGCATAAGACAGTTGTGAATGGTGGAAAAACAGGCAGATGATTTCTCTTTTAAATGTATAACAAATGAATACAGCAATATTCTGTGATTACAGTTCATTTAAATGTTAAGTTGTTCTTTTGATCTCTGAATTAACAGAATACAGGATAGATAGGAACAGTGTGATTACATTGTTGATCTCTACCAATATATATATAAAAACACAAACATTATCTACCTATATGTTTTTAAATGTTGTATTTGAGTCCTTTATCCTGCAGAATGCTTAATGCTTTCTGGTCATGCGTCACATTCCCAATGCGAGATTGATGTGGAAGGGAGCTAATTAGAACTCCTGGATACCCCTCAAGGATCTCCCGATCTTGACAAGGCATCAGCCACAAGATTCTCTTTTCTTTTATATGAATTACTAGTGTAAAAGCCCGTGGACACGGGCAACAGTAACGCCCCCCCCCCCCCCGCTCCAAGCGCGCCCCCCACTCAGCCCCCCCACTCGTTCAGCCTCCCCCCCCACTGCCCCCCCCGCTCGTTCAGCCTCCCCTCCCCCCCCCCACTCCAAGGCCCCCGCTCGCTCAGCCCCCCTCCCACCCACTCCAAGGCCCCGGCTAGGCTGGGCGCAGCTGGCCGTGCCGTGCCCGGGTGCCTCCGGCCCAGCGCCCCCTTCCCACGCCCCACCTGGCCAGAGCCCCCTGCCTGCGCCTATTGCACCCAGCCACCCTCCTGCCGTAGGCCCCTGATCCAGACCCTGCTTCCCTCTCAGCGGCGTACGCACGGCGGCCATGTTGTGCTGCCGAACTACACCTCCCAGCATGCTGTTAGTCTGGGCCGTCTCTACTGCGCATGACGGCTTCACACACACTTTTCTAATCTTTTATTATATAGGATGTTCGTATCAAACGCTTGCAAGGCCAAACTCCAGTGGAGTAACCTAGAATTGGTTCCTTTTGCTTTGTGTAACCACACCAAGGGAGCATGATCACTGAACATGTTAAACTTCTTGCTGTTATACGAATAGGGTTTGAGTTGCTTTACTGCCCAGACAGTTGCATAGTATAGTGTTGTTCAGTGGATGTCAATTTTTTGCTTAGATATGTAATGGGATGGCTTTTACCCCCTTCCCCATCCTGCATCAGCACAGCTGCCAACCCCCTCTGTAGCACAATTCTTCAAGGGCTTTTCTATCAAGATCTGCATATGATTCTAGCTCACTCATTATAACTGATTTTTAACCCTTAAACTCTCCAATATTAACATTAATTTTTGACAAGTCTGTGGTTCTGATCCAAAAACACAGTTAACCCTATGGTAATGTGTATCAAGCCAGACTACGCCACTGTGACCAGAGTCCCAGGGGAGCCAACTGAAGTCACTCAGTTAGGGTGAACTGCAAAGAATGCTCATGCGTCACATCCAGTTTCTCCATTTTAAAACAATGCCAGTCAAAATGGCATTTGCAACCTTTCTAAATCGTGTATTCTTTGTCTAGGCGTAAACTGCTGAAAACTTGACAAACCTGCATTTGAGCAGCCTGAAAAAATAATCTTTTTTTTTCCATTTACCTGCAACTCAGTGTCTCAGACTTGCATCACATTTTGCCCAAAAAATTCAAGCTTGAGCTGAGGATTAACATGAGAAATTTAATCAATGAAAATTTGTGGTATCAGTGACCTGAAGATTTGGGGTTTGGAATGGAAAGGCCACCTTGGCTTTATATAGCTTCACTACTGCTAATTATTACATGCAAATTAAAGGTTATTAGGTTCACTTATGTCTGAACTTCAGTTGCTTCTTCGGGGCAGAAACTCTTTTTTGTTATATGGGCCTGATTCTGTAAACCTTTACACTAGGGCTAAACTTTAAAGTCAACACACTACCTGTGTACTTGGTGGTACTAATTGCATACCAAAAATTTGAGCCTGTTTGCAATATCACAGTCTATATTTGTACTGCACCAAGCACAATAGGACCCCAACCCTCTTTGGGTTCTTTGGGAGCTAATGTAATACAAATAAATAATAGTTCCCATATATTAAAACTATTTCTTGCGCAGATTGGAGAAGACTCCCAAGAGAGATGAAGCCACGGAAAAAGACCAAAAAAGGTAGCTGATGTAGTTTTAAGGAGCATTCAGTACCTAGCAATTAGGTGCAAAAGATACAGTTGTTAGAGCTGGTTGAAAATAAAGCAGTGATATTTTTTGAAGCATTTTGATTAGGTTTTTGGTAATTTTTTAAGCATTATTTGACTGGTCTATTTATTGTTTTGTAGGATGCTTTCAGAACTACCAAACATTACATTTTGATATTTTAAGAAAATAATAGTGAATTTATTGGAGCTGGTGTATCTGCAAGTCCTGCCTTTCATACCACTGTGTCTTTGAATGCTGATGGGGTAGTACTGAATGATTTAAAAAATACTTGTATGCTTTTGCTGTTGCTTTCAGAAGTTTACGAACATCTTTAACCACTGTTTTCCCATACTCTGATTTGTTTTCCTGCTTGTGATTTGGTTGGTTCTATTTATTTTAGTTTTTTTAATGTGATTTAATTTAACTTATGTTTTTCCTCATTTTTCCTTTTTTGTTTATTTTCAGCTCTTTGACAGAATTGTGAACCAGATCCTTCAACCACATTAGAGCTGGTATTGGTTGCTCTTAAGAGAAAGGAGTTTAATTTTCACTACAAAATGTCATAAAATGTATTTATTTTTCAGTGTTCCCCAGCATGCATGACCATTATTCTGATTTTCTTTAGAGAACTATTGTTTTGTTGATGTGAAGCAATCCTTTGACTGGTACCTAGAAGTCTGTTATGTGTAATTATTTCCTTTCATTACCCTTTGTCCTAGTCTCTAGTGTGTCATCTTTCAGTTCAAGGATAAAATAGAACACAGAAAAGTGAATGTGCAGTAGTCATGGAGACTGGATCATCTGGAACTTTGTTCCTTTTAAGAGCCTCATTGAGAAACATGGTACTGAAAGTAGACTGCAAGCATTTTACTGGAAATTAAATTCTTATTGTCAATATTGCCAAAGAAGAATAACCAGTATATATCTGTTGTTCAAAAGTATAAATAGTGCTGTATTTTTATAGACTTCGAGCCAGTAATTAGCTCTCCTACATCCAAAGAAAATCAGCTGCTGATTTGTTCCTTTCCTATAGTGACATTAAATGGTGACCATAAACATAGGCTCAAAGTAACTGCCTTTAAGACACATTTTTATTTATTTGATCTCCCACTAAAAGTGACCATTTTTTCTTAAACTATTCAATTGATTTTTTTTTGTTAACTTCTGTGAGCATAAGAAATATGCAGATTCCTTTAAAAAAATGTTTAAACCGCACCTAAATTAATAAAGAATTAAGAATTCTATAATTAGAATTCTTAATTCTTAATTAACTAAATAGAATTAAGAATTCTTAATTAAGAATTAATAATTAAGTAACTTATTTTACTTCAGCAGGTGGAAAAACAAAAAAGGCAAAAGTTGCCACACCCAAAAGTAATGTGGATGTGTTGAAAAAAATTGAGGTAAGACCTACTTGACGCAAAAGATGCAGTTCCCCTGTATAGCCTCTGTTATGCAATATGGGCCTACTCCTGGGGGAATTCTGCACCAAACAATTAAAAATGCTGTGCACAATATTTTAAATTTCTGCATGTTTTTTATTTGTTAAAATAATGGCAATATAAACACCCTGCTTTCATTTATTTAGGCAATTTATTTAAACTACAATTCATTGGATGGAGATTGGGAGTGGGGAGCATTGAAGGAAATCCCCAGACTCCCTTGCCTAATAGTAATGTAGCTAGGTTTGAGCTTCTATTTCTAGTTATTGGTCAACAAATATATGCAGCCATATGCTCAGTGTTACATCATAGGCAACTAAAGAGCAAGTGAAGCTGGGCGATCAAACTCACAATCTATATTGGCTATTGACCGTCTCCAGAAAGGTCAGTAGTAAAAGGTTCATGGAACACATTTTGATAGGAAATTTTACAGTACAAAATTTAGATCAGTTCTAATCACTAAAGCACCATAAGCATTTATAAACCATATTGTCCTTTACACCACTCAGGCAATGTAAAGGAGCCTTAAAACTTTTACACCTATTTTATACTCCTGGGGGAATTCACAGGACAATGGCAACAATTCACTAAGTAGGCAGGCTGTTACATTCTGCTTTGTCTGAGTGGAGAGAACCTACCCCATGCCTACATCCTCAGAAACATCCCAAAGCCCAGCCCTCCCGACTGAGCATGACGCAATAGCGAGCAAGAGGGACAGTGTGCCACTCTCACACGCATGACTGGCCAGATCCCACCCTACTCCCAGTGGTGATTTATGATTCTACTGGCGGTTCCAGGTGCCTGAACTGACTTGCCCGCACTGCCATTGTCCTGCTGGGGAGAGGTGTGTGACTGCTCTCTTGGCTTCCCTTTGCTTCTCCATCATAAGTCATTTTTCGTGGGGAAGCAAAGAAATGCGGGGGGCATGAACTACGTGTATGTTCAGTGACACAGAACTCCATCAGGAGTAAAGTTCCAGAAAGAGAATTCAATAGCTGTTACAGCTCAATCATCCTACATTGGGTGGGACATCTCACACTTTTGCCAGTTCTCTGGTCTTGCCTTGCCTTGCTGTCACATGACTGTATGGTATCTGAAGAGATGGGATGAGGACGGTCTCTCAGTCACCACACTCTGTAGTGATTCCCCGCTATACACGGCTGCTTTTTGCCCTTGAACAAGATGTCTGGCTGTTCATTCTCACTGGGGGGAGGGGTATGTGTGTGTGGCTTAACTAAACAAAAGGGTTCTCTGAAGAGATGAGAACTTGGTTCAAGTGACTCTCCCAAAGAGAAGGAGATGTCTATCAGTGCCCTCTCAACCTACCAATATTGCAAATAAACCCACATGGCGAGCTGAGAAGAGAGGGAGTGTGGAGGGGACATTTGGAGGCGATGACTGGGGAAAATTGTGAGGAAGTTTTGACCATAATTGTCGAAGTATGTGTTGCACACAATGCTGTTAAGCGATTGAGAGGCAGAGTTGCCCTGTGTGTGTCTGTCTGATTTAGGACATAAGCACATTGGAGCAGATGTTATGTGGTTTTCTTTATCTTATAAAACACTATGTGTCTCTGAATAAATAATTATCCTAAGATAACGGGAATGGGAATTCAGCACTAGAGTACTACACCAAATGTACTAAAAACATAATGACTAGTATTTGATCAAATAAGTATAGGAAAATCCTGGCATTTTTGTAAGCAACATGATTGCCTGTTATTTCTACACCATTATTTGGTTAGTTGCCTTATTACAGTATTATTATTAGTTGGAATACAACAAAACAAAACTCTGCATTTTGATAGCGTGGAGGATATGTTGATAGACTCCTTAACACGTTCTAACTTGTGACAGGAGTTGGAAAAGAAAGGTGATGAAGAAAAATCTGATGAGGAAAAGGAGAAAGAAAAAGACAAAGAGGGTGAAGAAGATGAAGAAGCAGCAGCAGCAAATGAACAAGAAGAATATGATGAAGAGGAACACGAAGAGGTATTGGTTCCTTTTCTAACTCTAACAAAACAGACCCTATTTGTTAGAGGTTAATATGGTGACAGAAAAGATGACTGAAACAAAATGTACCAACAAAGTTGTTAGCTGTTCTGCATTAGAGGAAAAGTTGGTATGCGAGAGACACTTTTATGTGGACAAGGTGCACATTATGCTCCTTAGTGCTGTGATTGATTTTAATAGGTTCTGTTAGATATGTTAGTATCACCAAAATATTGCAAAACCTTGTTTCAGCAGTTAGCAGTGAGTCTTGTCACTAAGAGTGGATGTCATTATTTAGTTGTATCACTGATAAAGTGTAGCAAGTGGTACTTTTAAAAAGACCTTAGACAGTTTTTCTTAATACGCTTTCAAACTATTTGTCTTAGTTCCCCAATGTCCTGGTGGCTGTTGGCATCTGAAAATAGAAGTTTTTAAAAAAAAACAAAAAAAACCAAGATCCAGATTATATCTCAGGCTGAATTGGAGTGTGACCCAAATGGCTCATTGCCTTAGGTAACTGTTGCTCCTCCAGGAAAGAAAGTGTTCAAGTCATGGGTGTGTCAGTTTATAGACAATCAAACTTTTAAACATCCCAAAACATAGGGCTCTTCCTCTCATCAAACTAGGAAAAGAGTATGTACCCGTGCATGTCTTCTTTCAGAATCGTACTGTATTCTCCTGATTAGCATTTAATAACGGTGCATTTAATTGTCTCATCTACACCAGTAACAACATATTTTGATCTATAATGTGTTTTCAATTAGGAAAACGACTACATTGCTTCATATTTTGAAGATGGCGATGACTTTGGTGCTGGCAGTGATGACAATATGGATGAAGCAACCTATTAGTTATTTGTATTAGATTGTCTCCTACCTTGGCCTTCTAATACATCCACTAAACCATTTGGACCCAGTTTAGGTGGGCTGAGCCCTTGCACCTCTTGATGTAGCTACTTGGAGTTGGAATGCTGAGTGATCCTCAGATGAAAGGGCATTCTTTTTCTAATGTATTTAACTGGGCTGAAAAATGGGAGGCCTAGCTGCTATATTCTGTTCTTCGCAAGTGCTTTGGAGACAGATATTTATCACTGTAAGGTTCTTTAGAACTCTAGATAGAGAGTACTATATATGCCTTTGTATTGCCTCTGTTGCACTAGAAAAGAATATGCATTTTTACTGAATTGTGCCTAAGCACTTGCACTTCTCTATGCATGGGGGGGGGGGGGGGGGATCAAATCCTGTTCCGGATTTGAAGTCTTACTTCAGAGGATACTGAAGTCGGTAGCAAAACTTGTATTGACTTAAGCAAACCAGGTTTTGGTCCTTTCTGAACACAAGCTGTTCCTACTCAGCTGCCAAGTTTCTAAAGGAATTTATATAATTTCTGTAATCAGGGCATTGAAATATAACTGAACACTGAGCACTTTCTTGAACAAAGTAGCCTAAAAGTACTTTGGTACTGTGGACTAACAAGGTAAGGAGATCATTTTGAAAGGTCTTGCATTCTTGAAAGGTCTTGTATCAACCGACTTTCATAATTCAGCGCTTTGACCAATAGGGAGCATCTTTCAAACCAGTGCTTGCTGGGTATAAAGAGACTTCATAAAACACAATCTAATCTCATTTATTACTTTTTAGATATCAAGCTAATTAGTCGTTTCATTTAGAGAGGGTTTGTGGCTGAGGTTTGAGCAAGGGAGTGGGAGACCAGGATGTCCTAATTTCTAGGTTTGGCTCTTGTATGGCCTTGGACAAGTCCCTTAACATCTCTGCATCAGTTTCTCCAGCTGTTAAATGGGGAAAATACTACTTCCTACCTCATAGAACTGTTGAGAGTCAATGTTTGTAAAAATAATTGTTTTTATTTAATTTACTTCCCAGCACAGCCAAAAAATGATTGTAAAATAAAGGTACATATAATAGAAGAGTAATATGCTATGATAAACTGTGAGGATGGTGAAAACAATACCATGAATTCTATATTCTATATTTGTGGATGAATATGTTCTGACTCTAATATTTCTAATACAGTAATCCTAGGAGTTATTTGTAACAATAGGTGGTAGGTACAACATTTTCAAATGTGTATCTAATATTTTTTGTGTTCCTAAGCAACTTAAAATAGGTCTTATTTTTTAAAACTGTTTGTTTTGCTTAAATTCACTCAAAATGAATAGAAAGAACTGGATCCTAAAACCTTAGCATCATCTGAAACTGTCACTGTTTCAGTTATGGCCTTTGGTGGCTTTTTGAAGTAGCCACAGGAGCTGTCTTCATAAAAGGAGAAGCATATGGCTTTATAGAATAGGCTATAAATTTCCTTTCTCTCAATCTTCAAGGAAACTTAAAGCTTATTCTTATTATTGTGTTTTTTGTTTAGTTTATGCTGCTGTTTTCTCTGAAGTAATCCCAGCTGGACCCAGAATTACTCTTAAAGGGTGGGATGCTGAGGATGAATCTAAAGCAAAATCGACAGAAACCATTTTAAGCTGACTTGAGGATTGTGAGGGGGCTTCAGATTTTTTTAATTTAATTGAAAATAAAAATGAATGAAAAGTTGTAAATAAACTTTCCTCTCTCAAATTATTAATCAGGGAAATGTCATTAAAAGGCTCTAACATATGCTTTTGTTGTCCCTCTGCACAAATTGGAACCTGTGTTAGTTGATCAGATTGGTCCTCTTTCTTTTCGCTCTTTAGCTGTGGAGAACTTAAAATGTGAAATCCAGTGAAAAACCAGTTATTAATTTAAAAAAATAATAATCTTGTAAGCTTTTAAAGTTTGTTTCTTGATGGTTAGGGCACACATTTGCCAAACAATACTTTACCTCAGTGTCAACTCTGAAACAATAGAGGGGAAAAGTAGATGGAAAACTATTTATTTATACTAATGATTGTGTAACTCAGGGCACGGCTGTATTTTTTCCCCCCTGTGTTAATAAAAATGCTCTGATAAACAAAATGTGAAGCAGTTCCAAAGGATGAGAAAACTAAATACAATGCAGGGCACACTTAAATGTATATTTTAACTTGATTATTTTTAAATGTTAAATTGCTATGTAGGAAGATATAGCAAAACACAGAAATAAGTTGTTTTACATTATTATTAAGTACTATGCTGCATTGCAACAGAAATGTACTCTGGAAATTAATGAGGTCTTTGTTAAAGTGAATTATTTTTATAAGTAATATAATGAAGAGTTGAGGACTAAAGTTTGTGGGGTTTAGATTTCGTTTAGAGTATGGTATGCACAAAAACTGCATTTATGCAAATAGGCTGCCTCTACATGACCCATGACAGTCCAGATATTTCTCTGCCTATCCTTGCATGTGGGCTCTTGCTCCAACTCAGAAAGAGAGGAGCAGATGCCATAATAAAGTCACTGTCTTTGGAACACTCCACGGATTATGCTTGTATCAAGCAGAACAGCTGGTAGCTGCAGCTGATCTTAATAAACTAGAGAAATACAACCTCGATGGAGCTACTATAAAGTGGTGCATACCTAGTTGGAAAACTGTTCCCAGAGAATAATTATCAGTAGTTCAGTCAAGCTGGAAGGGCGTATTGAATGAGATCCTGCAGGGATCATTTCTGGGTTGGGATCTATTCAAAATCTTCATCAGTGATTTAGATAAGGGTTTAGATCAGGCTTGTCCAACGCACGGCCCGCGGGCCGCATGTGGCCCAGGACGGCTATGAATGCGGCCCAACACAACTCGTCTTCTTCCACTGTGGCCCAGGAAAGCCAAACGATTGGACACCCAGGGTTTAGATCAGGGGTCTCAAACTCAAATGATCACGAGGGCCACATGAGGACTAGTGCACTGGCCTGAGGGCCGCATCACTGACAAGTTCCCCCCACCCACCCACTGCCCCCAGCCCCGCCTCCACTCCACCCCTTCCATGAGGTCCCGCCGCTGCCCCGCCTCCTCCTCTGAACTCCTGGCTGCCACTGCAGTGGGCTCCTGCAAAGTGCCACCCCAGCTTGTTCACTGAGGCCACAGCAGCAGCGCCTGGAAGCCAGGGCTCGGCAGCGGCCCAGGCAGGGCGCTTCGCAGGAGCCCTCTGCAGCAGTGGCCAGGAATGGTAAGCCTCCCGCAGAGGGAGGTGGGAGGGCAGCGGGGAGCCTGGCTTACCGCTCCTGGCCGCTGCTGCAGAGGGCTCCTGGGAAGCGCCGCCCCAGCTCATTCATTGAAGCCGCAGCAAAAGTGCCTAGTAGCTAGGGATCAGCAGCAGCCCAGCCAGGCAGCAGAGAAGCTTCCGCTTCTGGCCCCTCCCTCCTAGAAACTGATATGGGGAAGGGGGCACCAGGGAGCTTCGCAGGCCACAGGGAAGGGCTTCACAGGCCGCAGGCGGCCCCCGGGCCACATGTTTGAGACCCCTGGTTTAGATAGTACACTTAATGTTTATGGATGATACCATGCTGGGAAGGGTTGCAAGTGCTTTGGATATAGGATTAAAATGCAAATGCTCTTGAGAAATGGACTGAAGTAAAGAGGATGAAAGTCAATAAACACAAATGCAAACTACTCCTATTACAAAAGAACAATCTGTTACACATACAAAATGGGAAATGACTGCGTGGGAAGGAGTATGCCACAAAGGTATCTTGGGGTCATAGTGGATCACAATGTGAATAGGAGCAAACAGTGTAACATTTGTAAAAAAAGCAAACATCATTCTCAAATGTATTAGCAGAAGTGTTACAAGCAAGACTCAAGAAGTCATTCTTCCGCTCTATTCCGCTGATTAAGCCTCAACTGGAGTAGTGTGACCAGTTCTAGGTGCCACATTTCAGAAAAGATTTGCATAAACTGGAGCAAGTCCAGAGAAGAGAAACAAAAATAACCTATGAGGGAAGACTGAAAAAATTGGGTTCATATAGTCTCGAGAAAACTAAGAGGAGACAAAACCATTTTCAAATACATAAAAGGTTCTTAGAAAGAGGAAGGAGAAAAATTGGTCTCCTTAACCTTTGAGGACAGAACAAGAAGCAATGGGCTTAAATTCAGCAAAGGTGGTTTAGGTTGGACATTAGGAAAAACTTCCTGTCAGAGTGGGTAAGCACTAGAAAAAATTGCCTAGGGAAGTTGCAGAATCTACTTCATTGGAGGGTTTGTTTTTTTTTAAGAGCAGGTTAGACACACACCTGTCAGGGATAGTCTAGATCAGGGATCAGCAACCTTTGGCACACAACCCCCCCCCCCCCCCCAGGGAAATCTGCTGGCAGGCCAGGATGGTTTGTTTACTTACAGTGTCCACAGGTTCAGACGATTGCGGCTCCCACTGGCCGTGATTTGCTGTTCCAGGCCAATGGGGGCTGTTGGAAGTGGTGTGGGCCAATCCCTGGTCTACATAATACTTAGTCCTGCCATGAGTTCAGGGAACTAGACTAGACCTCAAAATCCAGTCCTATGATTCTATAAAGTAAACTTATAGAACCATTGTGCCAGCAACTACTTCCTTAGGTGATGTGAAAAAGTAAGGCAGGATTTTATCAAATGCAGTCAAAGATCCCAGAATAAGGAAATAATGAGATACAATGCAATCAGAAGGAAGCGTATACAAATATAATGGTAGAGAGAAACCCCAAGAACGACCTTATTTTATTGTTCAACACAAGGCAGTAAGATTTAACATGTTCAGAAATTACTTTCCACAAAAAAAATTATGGTTATTCAAGAGAAAGAGCAGGGCATGGCTTCAAGAAGCCACAGCTATTATTCTGCTCTATTTTTTTTTAAATGTTTGGGACATCAATTCATGCTTGTCCAGATAATCCTTTCTGCAGGTAGGTTCCCCCATTTCCATGGACAGTTAAGACCCAAAGGGACCATTATGATTTAGTCTGACCTCCTCCATAGGCCACAGCAGCTAATCCACTAATTACCAGATCAAGCCCATAGACTTTAGCTGAACGCAGCTCAGGGAAAGTTGTCCTGTTCTTGGAGTTTTCAGTACCAGGAGCAGAATAGGAGAATGGTATTTGAGGGACTGAATATACAGGAATAGGGTCATCGGTACCTGCCTCTGGACACTTCCACTGCTTGCATCCGACGAAGTGGGTATTAGCCCACGAAAGCTTATGCTTCAAAACTTTATAGTTAGTCTTTAAGGTGCCACAGGACTTTGTTACCTCTGCTATTCCAGACTAACACGGCTACCTCTCTGATTCTTTACAACACCATTGGCTCTCTCATATCACCATGAAGACTTAAGCTATTCCTTAACAATTCTAGACTCAGCTAGAATCCAGGAATCCTACCAGTGTCAACCAACATGAAGACACACAGGAAATAGTACTTTAAACTGCATTTATAAAAGTGTGTCTTCAGAATGTGGAGAAAGATGAGGCGTAATGTTGCAGGAAAATAGCTCCCATACACACGCACAAACTGTCCAGGTCCCAGTGACTTGGAGAATTTGCTTATATAGTTTACTGAAAACAATAGGGTCATGGTGATCAAGGGAGTTTTCCAGCCATTTTTTGTTTTGTAGACAAGCCTTGAGTCTAAGGCTGCCTTCTAGTGACCAGTCTTAGAGCACCAATAACTTAGTGGTAGCTTTGACATCTGTACATTGTACCATGTGTACTCAGATGATCCTGGAGCAATTTATGGCTTTCCCTTTGGACATACCTCCTTCCACTCCATCCATGCACAACTGGTGGGGGGAGATGTCACATCCCCCTCATGTAGAGAGATGTGGCTGTTTCGCTATAGCAGCTACCATGGCTTGTGCTGAATATGGATAACCATGAAGCTAACTACAGCAGGCATAACCATACCTTATAACAGCCCTTTAAGAATAAAGCTTGGTAAAATTATATTGGTCACTCTGTTGAACAGGGACTGATACAAGAATTGAACTGAGCAGTGTGCCCCTGAAAGTTTACAGGGAAAGATGAAGATGATAGAGTTGAACTATGCAGTTCAGACTATGAATGAAACCTGTAACTACTCTTAAGATAGGTTCAAGAATAGCAGCCATGTTAGTCTGTATCCATAAAGAAAGCAAGGAATACTTGTAGCACCTTAGCGATTAACTAGTTTATTTCAGCATAAGCTTTCATGGGCTATAGCTTACTTCAGATGAATAGAATGGAACAGAAGCAAGATGCATTTATACACACAGTAAGAAAGAAAAAAATGTACATTAGCATACCAATTCTAAGAGGACAGTTAGATGTAGATTGGTTATCAGTAGGAGAAAAAAAATCCCTTTTGAAATGGATTTCTGTGTCAGGAAAATTAACTCAGGAAATGCAATCAATTACTGTAATGAGCAAACCATACACAAGTCCGATTTAGCCCCTGGCTAATTGTATCCAATTTGAAAATTGATTCCAGTTCCTCAGTTTCTCATTGGAGTCTGTTTTGGAAGTTTTTCTGTTTCAAAACTGAAACCATCAAATCTTTAATGGAGTGGCCAGGAAGATTGAAGTGTTCTCCTACTGGTTTTTGAATGTTATGATTCCTGATGTCATATTTGTGTCTATTTATTCTTTTGCGTAGAGACTGGCTGGTTTGGCCAATGTACATAGCAGAGGGGCATTGCTGGCCCATGATGGCATATATCACATTGGTCGATGTGCAGGTGAATGAGCCTCTGATGGTGTGGCTGATGATTAGGTCCTATGATGGTGTCAGTTGAATGGATAAGAGGAAAGAGTTGGCATTGGGCTTTGTTACAAGGATAGGTACCTGGGTTAGTGTTTTTGTTGTGTGGTGTGCGGTTGCTGGTGAGTATTTGTTTCAGGTTGGCGGGCTGTCTGTAAGCGAGGACTGGTCTGTCGCCCAAGATCTGTGAGAGTGGGATCATCTTTCAGGATAGGTTGTAGGTCTTTGATGATGCGTTGGAGAGGCTTAAGTTGTGGGCTGAAGGTGACAACTAATGGTGTTCTGTTTTTCATCTTTGTTGGGTCTGTCCTGTAGTAGGTGGCTTCTGGGTACTCTTCTTGCTCTGTCAATCTGTTTTTTCACTTCCCCAGGTGGGTATTGTAGTTTTAAAAATGCTTGGTAGAGATCTTGGAGGTGTTTGTGTCTGAGGGATTGGAGCAAATGTGGTTGTATCTTAGAGCTTGGCTGTAGACAATGGATTGAGTGGTGTGTCCTGGCTGGAAGCGGAGGCATGGAGGTAAGTGTAGCGGTCAGTAGGTTTCCGGTATAAGGTAGTGTGTATGTGCCCATCATTTATTAGCACAGTTGTGTCTAGGAAATGGACCACTTGCGTGGATTGGCTGAGAGTGATGGAAATTGTTGAAATCCGGGTGGAATTTCTCAAGGGCTTCTTTACCCCTAGATAAATAGGACTTGCAAATGGTTTGCTCATTAATTGATTTCATTTCCTGAGTTAATTTCCCTGACACAGAAATCCATTTCAAAAGGGATTTTTTTCTCCTAGTGATAATGACCCATCTACATCTAACAGCCCTCTTAGAATTGGAATGCTAATGTACAATTTTTTTTCTTTGTGTGTATAAATGCATCTTGCTTCTGTTCCATTCTATGCATCCGCTGAAGTCAGGTATAGCCCACAAAAGCTTATGCTGAAATAAACTAGTTAGTCTCTAAGGTGCTACAAGTATTCCTCACACTCTTAAGATTGTAAAATAGTTATGCTAAGTAAAATAGGATTTCAGCTGCAAATTCCTGGGTCAGTGGCAGGTGAAGGCAGAATAGTATACCACTGGAAAGGTAGTTTTGTCAGCCTGTGAAAATGTTGGCATCTGAAAACTAGTTCACTAAGAACTGGGTTACTTTTCTTGGGCGTTTTTTAAAAAAAAAACTGCCTCACTCACCTCATGAAACTAATGGGTTTTAGAACATCCAAAGTAGGTCAAACACAGTCATTTAGCTGAAGTTGAGTCTACTCACACAATAGAGCAGTAATTCTCAAACCTTCGTACTGGTGCCCCTTTGAAATAGCACCCTCCCCGCCTTATATAAAAATGTTTTTAATTTATATTTAATACCATTATAAGTGCTGGATTGAAAGCAGAGTAGGGAGTGATCCCCTCTGTAATAACCTTGCAACCCCCTTACAGGCTCCCAGCCCCCAGTTTAGGAACCCCTGCATTAGGGAGTGACTAATCCTACTTCCACATCATAATACATAATTGATGTAAATATTGTACTGAGGTCTACATAACAGATATCCACCAGCCTCAAGAGTTTAATTTGAGGTTGTGCATAGGCTAACCAGTATCAGCTTAAGAGAGGTGTGTGCAACTTCCACAGGAAAGTAGATGCAGGGACAAGAACATGCTGTCACCTTCACATTTAACTGCAAACATTTTATTAGAATGCTCAGAGCTCTCCCAAAATGATGAAGCAACTAAAACGAACAAAAGGTTTAATAAGAGGCTTACATCTTCAGCACTTCATTATTTCACATCTAAACATTTTGATCCTGTATAAAATACTTTGGTATACAAAGACCATTTGTGGTAGTGTACTCCAAAATATATCAAATTTAAATAAAGCATTTATATATATGTGCCAACAGTGTAATATACACTTAGATTAAAAATTGACTTCCTGAGCAAACAATGCTTGTATTTAATTTAAAGCATGATTCTTCACTTGAATGCACCATGTAATAAATTTCTTTACAATTCCAACTTCACTGTTAAAACAGTTTTGACAGGAGTCTGGCTTTACCACTTCACTTCTAAACTATTAAGTGTAAATTTGAATCACAAAGCAATCAGTTATTTACTGCTACAGCAGACACTGCAGTATCTGTCATAGTAGTTTGGAAAAGATAGAGGTAACAAGAGTCCTGTGGCACCTTACCTCTGCTATTCCAGACTAACACGGCTACCTACCTCTCGGATTCTTGGAAAAGATAGTACAATTTCAACAGAAGGCGGCCACCCACAGCGAAGCAAACAAATTAATGCGGGCAACTCCCTTTAATACTAGCAGGAGACCTACATGCAAGGGAAACCAGTTTCAAACGTCGATAAAATTAATTTTCTGCTCTTAAAAATGCCGTCATAAGCACCAACTGTTGTTCAAAAGAACATTTTTTCTTAAGTATATTTTTTTCAAAAATTTTTCAAACAAAAAAAAAAAAACACCCCAACTTTAAAAGGTAAGGTTTATCCCTCTGCTGTAGCACACATTTTTACAAAGAACTCATTGACAATAAGTCACAAGTTTTCTCAAACCTTACAATAAAACCCACAAATGTGACTTGTGTGAGAGGTAAACAAATGCTCTCAGGATATAATGCCACAGAGCAACGTAAGTAGCAGTGTCTCTACTTGTATTTTAACTGTATAGAACCCATTCAGATTATAATTCAAGATGTAACCAAATATGACCCTTATAATCAACATTTTAGTAATTTAATATTTTCTTTTGTCTGCTCATGTGTGTATGCAGCAAGTCACACTTACTGAAAATAACTAGTATGCAATGTATCTTTTGAAAGTCCCAAAACAAGCTGGTTTCCTGTTGTTCAGCTTGTTAATTCTCTTGGGCTTTTTATTGTGATGAAAGGCCCAATCTCTGACATTACAAAAAAATAACTTTTCATAGTTCCAAAACTAATCATTGACATAGTGGACAAGAGGTTTGTTAAGGCAAACAGAAAGAGCAAGTCTAAGTTTGTTCAGAGCACAGAATTATATTCTGTGCTTGAAGAGTTCCAGATCTAACATACATGCAATTTCTACTAAGGTACCTTCAAAGTACAGTAAACCCTCGATTTAACGGACCTCGATTTAATGGACTTTGGATGCAATGGACAAAATTTATGAGCAAGTCTGATGCATTCCTGATCCATTTCTGGCGGGCTGGCTGGCTGACGGCTCCCGGCAGCCGGTGCCCGGGCGGGCTGGCTGACGGCTCCCGGCAGCCGGTGCCCGGGCGGGCTGGCTGACGGCTCCCGGCAGCCGGTGCCCGGGTCCCGGCAGCGGGTGGGCTGCGGAGCTGCCGCCCCGACCCTGTGGCGGGCGGGCTGCTACTCCAACAGCTCATTTTTTTTATTATTAAATAACGGACTTTTTGATTTAACGGACACCCCCTCGCCCGAATTAGTCCGTTAAATGGAGGTTTTACTGTAATGTTGAAATCCTACAACTAGCTGTTTAATGTTTTGACCATAGAAACAAAGCTGCTATTATATTTGTAACAAGAGTTTCTGTAACTATTTCTAAAACAAATGTTCAGTAATTCCTAGTTGAATAGTTTGGTCTTCTCTGGAAGAAGTTTTGCATGATCAAATTCTTCTTAGAGCTGTCACTTTAAACAATTCACAATAGCCTCAAAATAAAAATTCAGATTCAAAGTGTACTTCCACCCATTAAATTTTAGCCCACTTGAGCCTTAAAATGCAATTTTTATATTGTCAAGTTTTACCAGTTCTAAATAAAACTAGTGAGCCACATTTGCCTCATTTAACAATGAACTGCATTTGCACCCTCCTTAAAATCTGTAAGACAACAGCATTTCGAAGTTGAGAAAGTGTAAGGACTGCATCTTTTAAATATATGTCCATTTATCAGAATCTCTTATTTATACTGTACACTTGGTCAAGATGCTGTTTATATACAAAACAGAACATTGAAGGGAAGTATTTTTCACTTAAGTCTTTTGCTGCCAAAGCCTATCCATTTATCCCTATGTGAAATAATTATGAGTGGAGGGTAACAGTGAGAACCTTGCTGCAGGGGGTAAATATGATAGGATTTAGTGTAAGTTACAGGCACTACTTTAATTCATACTTTAATAAATCCCTATAAAGGAATACATAACTATCTCCCCTTTCCTCTTTAAACACAAATTAGTAAGTTAAAACTCATTTTCCTCTTCTCTAGATGTAACTTTCTTAGGAAAAATTTAGGTGACTGGTTAAATGCAGCCTTCTTCAGGGGAAGAAATTTAAGAGCAGAAGAGTGGCTGACAAGGATTAGGGGGCAGTAAGGAACTGCCAGTAGCTGCACCGTCATTGCAGACCAAACTTCTCTGCTAGATGCCACAGGGTTTCCCTCTGAAGTGTTGTGCGAGTGAGTCGGAAAAGGTTGGTACATCTGAAGCCCTCCTACAGACTATCCTATGCATTCACTCAGAAACCATCGGCTGTTTCAACTGAGGAAAACCAGTTTTCTGCACTGTAAGATATAACTAGGAAAGGGAATTTCCTTAATTCAAAAAAAGGTAAGGAGTCGTTGAATGAATGCCATCCCCTTTGGATTGTTTTGCTATACAAGTAGTTGAACAGAAAAAGGCACGTTTAGCCAATTTCTAGTTATTCAAATTTAAGCAGCTATTTATTACACAGGACAAGGACTTCTGTTGCAACAATCTGATTGTGTTTAGGCATCAGAGCATAGCCCATTTATACACAAAGTTACCTCAAGCAAGCTTCTGAAGTACATTTTAGAAGAGTGCTTATGAGTCTATTGACTAGATTGCAGGCAGAAAATGAGACCCAGCCTGAAGACTGGGCCTTACTTGTAGTAAAGTAAATTTATTTATACTTAAAAAAGGAGGAATTTAATGAACTGTTGGGTTGTGCACTGATGCTGAAAAGCTCACAAACTTCTATTAAATGTCTTAGACATCAAGTGATGAGATTGCAATTACAAAAGTCAGTACTGATAGTGCCAAAAAAAAAAAAAAAATTCCAACATAAGCGGAGTCTTAGTGTACTAAGCTTAATTCAGTACATCTTTCTAGTTAGTCAACAGTAGCTCTCAGCCCAACATATTCATTTTCCTTTAAGAAAGTCTCAGACTGATCTAAGGGAAAAAGTGGTTTGAACTTTATATATGGAAAATATTTTACATACAGAACTTACACCAGCCATACACTAGATATGTATTCAGTGGTATATATTATGAAGCGGGAAGTAGATCTCTTCAGTTGACAGAGAAAGTAGGATATTAAGATAGCTCCTTTAGTATGTACCATTCAATACATTATAAATAAAGCATGAAACAATATTTTTAAAATTAAACATGCTTAAGCAGTTGCTTTCAGATAGCAAATTATAGTCAATTGTACTCATCTCTCACGTTTGTCAGAACTGCATCATAACAGCAATCGTTAATTAACAAAACAAGTTATATTTAAATAGAAAAAAGTGCAAAGCCTTTCAAAAATACCAGTTTACATACACATGGATATCATGACAATCTCACATTAAACCTCGTAATGTCATCTGTCAACATGCTTGACTATTTAAATGACCCACAGGAGGATTATCTCCTACGTAAATATAGCAAATTCCCACAACTATTTAAATAAAGGAAGCAAAGCATCCTTGTACTTTAATACTGTCCAAAAAGAAGGAATGTATACATCAGTAATATCTATTCTTCGCATTCCAGGTGCCTTTTGCATTCTCTGTGTCTTTGTCTGAAAGTTATGTTATGTGTCTATGAACAAGAGTATCCTGGGACTTTCCATTATAATGCTGAAGCTCTTCCTCACTCTCAACATTCATGATGTTTGCTGGATTTATTCCATTTTCAATTTGTTTTTGTTGAGATGGTGCTGTGACTAATGAGTGGGCAGATTCCATTGTAGAATGGTGACTAACGTCCACTTTCACTAAAACCTCGTAATACAAGAGATAAAAAACTGGAGTTATTATGCCAATCACCAACATTATTACCACTGCAGTCCACCATCCTATGCCCCAGTCTGCTCCATAATAGGGATCTTTCCGCTTTTTGGTTTTAGTATCAGGTTCAAAGCATATCTGCTGTGTAGATAAGGCAGAAACAACTTCATTAAGATTCTCTCTTTTTGTATCATTACATTTTACTATTTGCTCTATATCCCGATCCACTTCTTTCAAGAAGTTGCCAACAGTCTCATTACAGGAAAATGAATCAGAAGCTGGTGATGTTTCTTGGAATTCTGTGGAAAACTGAGAAGATGAAGATCTTGAAACTTGCTTGCCTTTTGGAGAGCAATGTGTTTCAGTCAATACACTGAACTTCTTCACTGGAATTTTGATAGATCTCAGTGCAAAAAAATCCTGGTCAGTGATAAGATTATTAACCCTCTTGATATCTGCAACCTGGGGGGAAAAAAATCATCTAGTTTAAACAGAAAAGGTTTATTAAACCTGAAGAGGAGCTCTAGCCTCAGAGTGACCGTGTACACCCCTAAAAAAGGAAATCCCACATTATAAATGGAAACCAACTGAAAATATTTTGAGGCAAGACTGATCTAAGGAAAAAAGTGGTTTGAACTTAATATATGGAAACGGTTTTACACACAGGCTTCCAAATACAAACAACATTTTTGAAACAGACATTAACTGAAGTCCAGACTGGAAGGTGGGAACTGTATTCTAATGCAAATAATCACTCTGACTCCCTCTGAACTTGGGGGGAAAAGCCACTCAACTGTCTCTATTTCCATTTTTATAATACGACTCCCTCCCTTTCAAAGAAATGACGACCATTTGTTTATGAAGTGCTTGCAAACAGACATACTATTATTGTAAAATGTCATTAAGTTATTCTAGAACATCTAGGTAGAGAGAAGTTCTCCTACTTTACAAAATCACCCTCATTCATTTAGTATAGTTCTTTCTTCTCTGCCTCTATATTGCCAAATGCAGCAATAGGCATGACTCAGGGCATTAAGTCTTCTTATATACCCCCCCCCCCCCCCGAGAAAGGGCAGGGTTTTCTACAGATTTAAGAGCTCCACTTATTGAGTCTCTCAAAAAAAAATATTCCAAGACAGGTTATATTACAAACAGCTACAAAAAGTAAGCTTGTGAAGGGTAGAAAGAGGGAGAGGAAATAAAATTGTTAAGGAGGTAGAAGAAAAAGATTTCAGTTAAATCAAGTGGTCAGATAATTTAAACTTTTCATCCTAAAAGATGAAGGTTCCTCAGGTTTGGTCTCTGCAGACAGGCTCTCCTCCCTCCACACCAATCCCACCCCCCCAAGAATAGGAGCAAAACATCTGAGAACAAGTAAAGAAGGTTTCTGCTTCACTCACCAAGTTTTTTTTTTTATAACTGCTTAAAATGGTCAAAATGGCTAGAAAGTTGAAAGTTTACCTTTTGCATGAAAAAAGCCATATAAGAACACCTCTAAGCATTTCCTAGAAAAATGTTTTTTCATTGAACAAGTTATGAACCTTTGAAAGCTACATGAGGAAATGTAGTTCAGATTTTATGCAAGTTTCTCACCACTCTGGTCAAGAAGGCTGTACTACCACACATGTACAGCTAGTGTACTGTACTACCACAGAGAGAAGTGTACTGAAGATTCACCTTAGCTGAGGCAAGAGCTCTGCAGAAGACTATAAAAGACTGCCAAGAAGCTAAACATTACTCATACAAGTTAAAATCCTAAAACTGGAGATGGTGCAAAGTTTGCAGCACCACAATGCTCATGTAAGAAGAGTATTCTGTTGGCCCTCCTAAGGTACATAGGGAGTGAGGTTAGTGGTGCCTGGCCCGCTCCTAGTGATGTTATTTCCATGTGATATTACCCATTTGTGGCTAGTCTTCAAAATTTCACAGTCCTGGAGAGCAAAGCTATTTATTTTCTCTTCTCGGTTTTCCTTTAAAAAAATTAAAGTACCATATAAAAACTTTTAGTGAGCACTGCTGTAAGGAAAGGTTAAAATATAGGAAAATGTCTTACTGAAGCTGTGTAACTAACTCTGGGTTGCTGTAAGTTTTTATCTTGTGTTATGCATTCCTGGAGGCACCACTGGGCCTCACTCATATCTTGTCCATCTATTTCATAAGTTTGTTTTACCACATATGTTTTAGCTCATATCTCCATGTATTCTTACCCCATATGTACCATTTCAAGGTAAGAACTTTATGTTTAGATGTCCTGTTCTTTCCAGACAAATAAGTAAATAGATAGGAAACAACATCATGGTTTTTTTGCATGAGGCCCTTCTTGCCTCCTCCTCCATGTAAAGAACCATATAAAAAGTCTTGTAATGATGTATGAGGGGAAGCCATAATTTGAGAGCTATCTCTGTGGCTTCACTTCGCTAGCGAATAAACTTTTGTATTCAAGCTTTCTCCAAGGCCTGCCTGTTCTTTGAAGGTAAATTGGGACACCTCCAACGGAAACGAGCCATTTGTGCAACACTGCTATTATACTGTTAGGCGTCCAAATCAAGAAATGTCTCATGTAGGTTGCTCTATATTACAAGAATGCCTACTTGTGGTACGGACTCCAGATGTACCCTCACATTCTTAGACACACCACCCTTTTTTCAGAAACACAACATCCAGGAAATGCTTTCAAGAATATAATCTGTAAAATGTGGTATGAAGATTTGGAATGAAAGTGTGACTACAATACACACCTTACACCATAAAGTCCCTTTGTTTTATGACAACTTTTGAACAGCACATAAGAATACATCACCCCAGAGGGCGCTATAGTTCAAAGATGTGCAATGTCAGCATATTTTACACAAGTTTTTAAACAGTCTAGGTTCCATTTGAATGAAAGGTGCTATGTTCATAGTCAAGATTATAGCCAAGACAGTAATTTAAAATATAAAAGCCTTTTTTTATTTTGTAAGGCATATGCTAATATTCAGTAGCATTTCTTTAGTCATTCACTCTAAGTACCTTTTCCAGGCCCCAAGAGAAGCTGTATGGCTCAAAAAGCTTGTCTCTCTAACCAACAGAAGTTGTCCAAAACATATATTCCCTCGCACACCCGGTCAGCCTTAACTTGGGCATTTTTTGCTTTCCGGGGCCTTAAATAACCATGCAACTGAGCAGGTGTCGTGTGGTTTCTGTAGGGAACGCTCTGCACGTCCCGCTGGGCGGCTCTTGGGCACGATCACAGCCCGCGGTGGGACCCGCTCTAGACTAGACACGAGCCTTACCGAGCAGCAATACTGCAGCGCCAGCGCGTTCAACGTCTCGCCTTCCTGGATGTCCTTCGTGAGAAGCACAATATCGTCCAGCCGGTCTCGCGAGGTGCTTCGCCGGACCTTCTCCCTCCCTCTGGGGCGCAGCTCGGACACCTCCCCGTCCTCCTCCGGCGCCTCGCCGTCCGCCGGGAGACCGCTTCCAAACGGGTACGCGCGGCTGTTGCTCCCCGCGGCGGGCAGGGCTCCGGCTGGGGGCTGGCTCCTCCCGGCCATTCTCTCGGGAAGCCTCTAACGAGGGCAGAGAAACACCTGCCACCACCCGCGGCAAAGCCCCCAACCGCGCCCCGCGCCCCCCCGCCGCGCCGCGCCGCGCTAGCTCCGGGCGCCCAACCGGCAACCGAGGCCTGCGCACGGCGCTGCCCATATGGCGTTACCCAGAGGGGAAGCGGGGCGGCGGAGGCTCTGCCGCGGCGAGCTGCTCGGGGCCGCGGGGCTCCGGGCGGCCATGCCGGTCCCTCCCCGCGGGGACCGAGGGGGAGCTAGAGGGCGGCCCGCGGGGGGCAGCACCTACCTGCCGCTCCCCCAGGAACTCTTCATGGCAATGGCGCCGGGCGGCCGCCGCTCCACAGCTTCCTCCGCGCGGGGAGTCCCGTGGCGCCCGCCACGTCCGCAAAGAAACCCCGCCCCCGGTTCCGCTCCGAGCGCGCTTAAAGGGGCGGCGCGTCGGGCCCAGAAGCGCATGCGCATTGAGCGGTACTCCCCTGTTCCATAGGGGGCGGGAGCTGCTCGGTGCGGCCCGCCCCCTATGGACACGGCGCCAGGGGCCGTACAGCGAGCGCAGCCGCTACCGGGCCAGGACATAGAACAGGCGTGTCCTGGGGGGGCTTGCAGCGGTGCCCACTCCGAGCGTCTACAGGTCCCAGGCTGGGGGGTGTGTGCAAGAGAGACCAGTCGGAGCGGGTGATTTTGTCCCCCAAGCTGCCTGGACCCGACTCGATCTACCGGCAAAGTTACGGTCACACCATACAGTGCTGCTGGGTGGTGCGGAGCCTGCAGCTTGGACCCGGCCCCACACACTTCGAATGAGTTAACCTGGTGTCCCAGGTCTGCCCAGCGCCCGGCCCTGCCGGGAATTGTGCAACGTCCCCCCGTGACGCGTGTGCCCCTCATTACTCCTGCAGCTCTAGTGCTTCTGCACATCTCCTTCCGGTCTGAATGGGGAGGCAGATCCTGGGGCTCTTCTCCCCGTTCCCACACCTGGGGTTTCAGAGAGGGAGGGCATCGAGCCGACCAACCAGTTTGTACAGGTGAGAAAGGGGAATAAAGCCTCCCTGAGGTATTGGCTATTTTCAGCTCCCTCCTCTTCTCTTGTGAAAATGTCTGCTGCTCTCCCTTTGCCCTCTACCCTACCCAAAAACTCCTCTGCCCAGCTCCTCCCTTAGCTCTGGTTGACTGCTTTTGCCGAGAAAGCAGAAAAGGGGGGGAAACTAGTAGGCAGACCACGTTCCCAAATGACACCAAGGTAGGAGCTTCTGGTCTATATCACTAACCTGCCTTCAGCTGTGGCCAAAACTGTTATTCAAATCACAAGAGTTGGCAAGATTGGGGTTGGGCCAGGCAGTGGAGGTATACATTAAACCAATCTAATGTTGCCAAACACAAGTGTTCACAAATTCTGAAGAAGAATCATGAGATTTTAGAAAAGAACACATTTTGGATAACAAAATAACGTTCGATTTGTTTTCTCATTTTGAGCCTTTAAGGTTTACATTTTGAAGCTTTTCTTTGCAACAAAGTCAGGAGGGCTAGAAATTTCCAAAGAAGTGTGAAATTCTCAAGCAGCGCCGGCACAACTCATTCAGAAACATGTTTGAGTCTCATTATACAATTGCAAGAGTCGGCAACATGTGATCAGTGTTTTGAGTGTCACATAGGAGGTTAGACCCAGCCCAACAAGTGGCTTCATTGGCATTAGTCAGATGATGCACAAATAAAAAATAATGTATTGCCTGTTACTGTTCTTTCCTTGAACATGTCCACAAATTAGAGTTTCTGCCTTTTTGGAATTTTCTTTGCAGAATAAACTTCATACCATTGTGACACAACATCACGACTGTTTGATAGGGTTTTTGGAGAGGGCTGGGAAAGGGTGGGGAAGGAGGTTTTGTCTGTGGCTGATTTGCAGAGTTCCTGTTAAAATGGTCATTTAAATTATTATATTAGAACACTAATGATGCATTAGGTCATCTAGACTAGAGCCTTGTATAGGTGTCTTAATTATTTAAATATAAATTAAATACATTGCAATGTGGTAACAATGTAAAATAAGGTTGTGATGTTTAAATCACAACAACATAATGATGTTTTGACAATAGATCTTTTTCTGGAAGCATTGCTTGAAGGATGTGAAATTGCCTCAGGGAAAGTGGGGATGGCTCAGACAAAATTCTGGATACTCTATAGTAATTGTAAACCATTTAGGAACTCTTGAGGGAAATGATGCCAATAAGAAAATCAGAAGTAGCAAGCATCGGCAGAGATTTTCTATTCAGAGCAATAAAGGTGCAGTACCAAGGAAGAGAGAAATTGTGTAAAAAGACATAAACATATTCGGCCATATTCTCAGGTGTACTGCAGAAGTGTATGATAGGAGTAAAATCCATGTTGGGTCCAAGGAAGGGCACAGGCAGTGCAGGAGTGATTCTGCACCATTTTAAAGTGAAGATAGTGGCACACTGCAGAGCTCATCTGGTAACAGCATTAATGGAAAATTGTGCATGTCCACTACAAAATTGGGACTGATCAAAATAAGCTAATGTATAGGAATCTCCATCTCAGCATTAGGTGTAACATAGCTCTAGCTCCCCAGAGCCATCTTTAATCTACTCTAACCCTTTGTGCAAACCAGGGGAATTTCTTAAATTAATTTAGAGAGCCTAACAATGTTATGTTTCCCCATAGTCCTTTTTCTTCCTTGCAGAGTGTATTTGGTAGCATCTTCCCAATATTTAGCCAATCATTAGTAGTTTTAAGAGCTATTGATGGGAAGATTAAATCCTCCTCCAACTACATTAATAGACCATGTAGGAAGCCTTATGCAAGCTGACAATATTGGGTTAATTATCTACAAACCAAGATTTTCTCATGGTATCTCCAAATGACAGAAAGTAGTAGTAACAAGGAAGTGGGAATTTTAGCTATTAAGAAGTATCACTGGCCTCTTGGCAAGGAGTGCCTAAAACACCGACTCGTCTTTAAAAAGGAAGCTTTCAGCAATAGAAATGAAGCAACTATCATTGTCGGTAGCTGGGAAACTGGTGATTCAGACTCCATTCATGAAAGACTGTTTTATAAGACTGGTCAGAATAGTGGGTGGACCTTGAGAGGATGCATTTCATATTTAGTAACACCTACAGCCGAGTTTGATGATTGTTCCAAAATGCACTACTGATGGCATATTGTGTTGAAAATGGCACATTTTTCCTCACTCTTTGGGTGGTGGGGCTACAAGGAAGGTGAGGGCAGGGAATTCCACCATTTCTTTTATCTAGAGGTGCACCATCAGGGCGAAAGAGAACTGCCAAAGCAGCACTTTCCCTCGAAAGAAAAAAAAAAGTATTGGAGTTTGCCTTGACCCTTCTACACCCCTGTCTGTAACTATTTGTAACTAGTGACATTTTCCCATCAATATACAAAAGGGTATATTCCCAACTTGATGAGCAGGATGGTAGCTGCACCGCTACTATGAATGCTAATGGGAAAACCGCCTTTCTCCATCCCTCTGTAGGTTACTTTGCATATCCTAATAGCGCATACTCAATGAGCAACAAGGTCAGTGTTAATCACTACATGATATTCCAAGTGCAACTGCACCAAGCTCCCCACCCCCTTTCCTTTGGCCATATCATGTCCAATGTTGCTTGAACAGAGAAGAAGCTAGGAAATACAGTCCCACTGGGAACAATAGTATTTTAAGAAAGGAGTCAAGAAGGAAAGGAGGTAAGGAATTGAGATGAGGGAAAGCTGATACCTTTTTCAGAGTCATCTTCAGTAAATAATCACATTTAGTCTTTCTGCCAATACAAGCATGTTACTTTCCCCTATCTTGTAAATTACTAGCATTTTCTAGTTAAAGACATAGGTCAAGATTTCAAACTTGGTGTTTAAAGTTAGGCATCTAAATACATATTATAATCCCCCTAAATACATATAATGAAAGGGCATGTTAGAAAAATGGATAATTAAGAGATTCACTCAGATAGGTACCCCAGTCGTATCACTGGTTGTGTCCAATCTAAGCGGACCCTGCCATAGTGTGGGAATAACGCTAGGAAAAACACACACTCAGATAGGTACACCAGAGGCCCCTGAGATAGTGTTTGTGAGAAACAGAGAGATCCCTGGAAGAAGCTTCTGGAGTCTCCTGGGAGGGGAGACAATGATCTTGCTAATAAAGGGTCATCAGGGAGACAGCCCTAGGAGGCAGGGCAAAAACCAACAAAACCACAAAAACCACAAACCTCCCCCCAAATCACCTCTTTGTAATGGTGTTTTTGTTCAATTATATACTTTCAAGTTAAAGAAACTAAAAGCAAAGAAGAGTACATTGCAGGTTCTGAAGAATGTGTATGTTACACAAATTTAGACTCTCTTTAGATTAACTTAAAATAACATTTGACTCTGGCCCAAGGGGACAAAGCCTACAACAAGTAGTGAGTTGGACCCTGTATCACATTTTTGAGCAGTAGATTTCAGAAAGGGTGAGAACATTTGCTTTCTTTGGCCTTGTCTACAAGGCAATTGGCCTTGAGGAAGCCATTGTTGGACAGCCACTGTTGTAGCTGCACTGATGAGAACCCCAAGTGTGATTTGCACCAGTAGAGCCAACCCCTGTTTCAAGCTCCACCAACACAAATCTCTTTTCTTGTCTCCACAGTTTTGAATGGGTGCTGGTACATTGGTGACTGGCATTGGTGACTGTTGGTAACCAACATCTGCAACTGGAACAAACTGGCAATGAAGAAAAGGCCTTTGATTTCATTCCAGGTTTGGTAGAACTGCCCCAGTACAGGGCCTGATCTTCTTGTGCAGTGCAACTAATTAGAGCCAACAGTGGAGGGCTCTTATGCCACTCAACTATCTTGCTACTAGCATAAGGGAGGAAGAGGGCATAGGAAGAGGCAGAGTGACGTGCCTAGGATGCCCTTGTATTGCATTCATGCCTGACTGCATTTTAAGCCCCGGGTGGTTGGTACAGCATAGGGTAAATTAGAGCAGCTATTTCATTGTTTTGTAAGATAGGGGAGGGGAACTAGTCAGCATAGTTCAGCTGCAGGATCAGGGAAGAGCAGAGGTGAATTTCAAGCCACCTTTTCACACACCCTGATTTGCATCCGATGCAATTTTGCTTCACTCCAGGATTTGGTCCACAGTCTCCCAATAAATCCCAATATTTTAAGTTTAAGATTAGCAGCTGTGTTAGTCTGTATCCGTAAATAAGATGAGGACGACTTTGTAGCACCTTAGAGACTAACCAGTTTATTTCAGTAAGTGTTGCTGCCTTCACAGCCTGCATTGATGGTACCTTTGGACAAGGCATTGAGGGCACATTCACAATTTCTATTTATTGCAAAAAAGCAATAGACTTTTACACTAGCACTTTTCTTTCATGATGTTAGTAGTAATCATTTTTATTAAATATCTTGCTTATTCAATTTATTCAATTCTCAGTTTTTCTCAGGGGAAGGGAAGCAAAATTTACAAAAGAAAAATTCTGTGCTTCAACCAATTAGAAATGGGAATATTTGCACCAGGACAGATCTTTTAGGTGTTGGTTACATTTTCTTGCAGAACAAGCTAATTCTATATTTGCAGTGATCTTTTTTTTGTATCAGTGGCTCTCCATAGATTAATAACAATTTCATTTAACATAATTGTACTTAAAGATATAGCTATACACTCCAAAATCATTGCTCCATTAAAAATGTTTTAAGCATTTTGTACCAGATTATAAAGTTTCCAGTTTATGTTTTAAGTCTAAATAACAGACATGGGATTCCAGTAAATATAATGGCTCTTTTTCATGAATTTTAAAGCAGATTCCTTCCTCCCCCATTCTTATACAACTTTTGTCTTTCTATTCTACTTGGCTTTTTTACGGACATCAGAATGCTTCAAAAACCTTTACGTTCTCTTTCACTGAGCATTAGACATGTTAATGCAAATATATTATGAATAATCCCTCCATAAGGAGAAACAGAAATGCATCCCAGCTCACATTAGTAAAGTGTCTGCAAGGTACTAATATGCCTAGCATGACAAAATGAATTTAATGGGAAGAAACAAGAAAATTATTTTATTAGTTTCCCTCTAACCCTCAAGTAATAAATCTTAAAAGCTTTCAATATTGATTCAATGAAATGAATGGCTGAATCATTCTGGAGGGGCTCTGCCAAGTGGACAAATGCTTCCATGGTTACATTGTGCTATGCAGTATGGTTACTGAGCTTTGTTGGTTTCCTCCCTCTGCCATGGAAGTAAAATAACAAACCACAGGGAAGCACCACACATGGTGGGCATAAACTGGGAGCAGCTCTAAAAGATCAAGCTAGCGGGTCTTACACAGATTTTAAACAGTATATTTTCTCCTGATGTTATGCAGTAACTATTCTAAATATGTAAAGGGAAGAATATGGAGGCATATGTCACTTTTTGTTGAAGAGAATATTTTTATCATTGGTGCGAACAATCCCACACCCTGATTTGATATGCCACAAATATAAAAGGCTGTATGGGAACACTTTGTGTAATAGAGAAAGCTACAAGATTTATTGTGTTTTTCTAGGGAATATTCCTAAATTTATTTTTACATCAGGCAGTTTTCTTGCATCAGGATTGCCTGCAACTCCTCACCAAAAAACACTTTAAATATATATTTAATTAATAACAAAAGGTGTTTATAGAGTTTCCTTTTACAGAGGTGTTGTAGACTGTTTTACAGTAAAAGATGACTAAAGGGTTTGCCTTGCACCCTGTGTACTCAGTATTGTTTTTACCCTCACCTCACACTTGCATGAGTTTCAAGGGCTGCATAAGCTGGTGAAGAATCCAGCCCACAGATCTTACACATTTTAAAAACAGGCTGACAAACAGATGTTTCCTAGTATATAAAACTGCACTAGGGCCAGAATTACAAATAGAGGATGAAATCCTGAACTCCTTAGATTTTACTCAGGCCAGAACTTTCACTGAAACCAAAAAAGGCAGTGAGGAGATGAGTGTCCACATCCTCTTTTCATGCCATCCAGTCCAGGGGAAATCATACGCTTTACTCCCTTCACAGGTCGAGCAGTAGGCATATGCTTTCTACAAGCTTGAAAGCTCCAGAAAGTGTTATGTTTCCCTGAAGTACAGTGCCTTGTAGATCTCTCACTGGGGATGTGTGTCTCCCCCCCCCCCCCCCCCATGTGACCACAACATTGGCTTCTGCCTTAAGGACCCATTTAAACCCCAAATGTGAACACCAGGATTTGGCTCATGAATAGGACTTTAGTTTCATAATATATTACATTTGAAGGATGAAATCCTGATCCCATTGTAGTCAATGGCAAAACTCCCATTGACTTCAAGGGGCGGGGAGGACAAGAAATGAGTAGCATCTCAGATTTTGGCCTGTAAACTTTAAGGGGAGAAATGAAGAGACTTAAATTATATAATTAAGTAGTGTAGAAGATAAACTCTTTCAAACTATTTTTTAGTGCCATTGAGTACTCTTTTTCCTTTGGAAGGCAAGCAAAATACTTATACATGACCTAAGGTAAACTATATAAAAGTTTTTATGGGGCTGATGAAGCTGCTTAACATTTTTCTTAATTGGTCTGAAATATCTTCTGAGAAAACAGAAAGTAAAAGTGATGTATGTGTGAGAAAGAGTATACAAGACTTACACTTACATTATGTAAAGTAAAAAATTATATTGACAATAAGTGCTTGGACATAGATTTGAACTGTATAAGAGTTTGCCTTCAGAAGAATACAATTCAGATATAAGTTTTCTGGAAAGCATTCATATTGGATTTGCTACCTAATGTCTGAAGTGCATTGAGTGTCCCTTGGTCTGTTACCAAGGCTTACATGAGTTTTTTTCAGTAATTTAGTGGGTGTTTTATAAGAAAGCATTCTGAGTTGCCATCTAGTATCTACACTGTCAATGACATACTGCAAATTAAGAGATGGACACACTTGACTGGAAAAAACAAGGCTGCAAGTTTATTTAACAGTAACCACACATGAGGGGAAGACGGGAGCTCTTGCCAAGTTCTCATCTTGCTATTTGTCTGTGTGACCAGGAAAGCCAGTAGGCTCCCACTGTAGTTTGAACAGGGGCCATTAGGCCTCATTATAAGACCAAACTACCTCTGCAGAGATAGCAATCTTATTATGTGCCAATATAATGATACACTCCATGCCTCCAACAACTGCAGCCTGGCAGATGGAACAACTGAATCCAAGTTGTAAACTGAGGAAGTAAAAATCCTGGAAATTTACTTTTGCAAAGAAATATGTAGTTGTTTTTATTTGTTTTTATTTCAAAGTATTTGAAATTGACATGTTTTTCAAAAGTCTTTTTGTGATTTTATTGTAGATGACATTTTTGTCAAGCACATTGTGACAATTTTTTATTTACCAATCACAAAAAATTGTTGATTACCATTTTCATAACATTTCAGTAATGGTTTTGATAACTTATTATGAAGACACAACATTTCCACAAATGAACAAAACATTTTGACAATGTCAACAACTTTCCATGAGAAATGCCATTTTTAATAAAAGGCCATTTCTCTGTTTTACTTGTCACTTGAAAAGTTTCAATCACCTCTAACTATAGACCATGCTACTTCTAGAATGTCACAGTTAATAGTAATGCTCACCCTCTAGTCCAGTGGTTCTCAATTATTTTCTGTCATGCCCCCCCCTAGGAAGAAGAAAACATTTCGCGCCCCCCCGCGACTGTAAATACTATCATTTGTCTATAAAATTGTTATAAGTACACATTCTCCATCACTCTCTTGGGTTTTTTTAAAATCATGTTTATCTTTTTAGTTTTGTCTGTAGCTGTAAATTCCTATGGGGTTTCAAGGAAAAAGAAGACCCAAAGTTTGGCCACAAACCTTGGACACCTTCAAGTCCTCCATACTCAGCAGCCCATGGCCCACAGGTTTTGGGGGACAGGCCATTTTCATTTCTCCTCCTCTTCCTTCTTACACTATCTTCCTCCCCATGACATATTTCCTAGGAAGGTGATTGGGCATCAAGGCTGCATCTTATGAACATACATAGGACACACTTGGTAACTTCGTTTTGGGTTTAACTTTAAATAACAATAATCATCCATGTCTATGCAACTGCAGCCACAGAGATATTATTACAGTAGTTTGTGTGTGTGTGCAATCAATGCATTAAAACTCCATATCCCATTTTGCATGGAATTCCCTTCTTATGGACCACCATCTCCCTCAATATCTGAGGATGGTTGGAGCCATGTGTAAGAGAGATCCTTATGACTGCGTGGTGCTAAGGTTCCCACTGTGCTCGGAAGAATGAGTGTGCAGCTCTTTTAACTCAACTTATCTGCACTCAAGTTAAGTCTGCAGCTAAGACAGGTCCAGCAAGGAGTAGGAGGTAGTTTATAGAGCTTCCCACCTAGAAGAACTGTTCATGCTCTCTCCCCACGCCTTCTTCGGCCAGAGGTTAAGAGGTGGGGCATGGAACGGATGAAGTCAGGCCGGGGGCTGCCCACGCCGGGGAGTCGCTGGGGCCTCCCTGCCCGGGGAACCCAAAGCCCCGAAGCGCTGCCGGGGAGGGGCCGGGGCCGCCGCGCGCCCTTCACTCACCTGAGCCGTCGACTTGCCGCCTCCGCTCCTTTCCCACCTCCTCTCGCCGCCTCCGCTCCTTTCCCGCCTCCTCTCGCCGCCTCCGCTCCTTTCCCGCCTCCTCTCGCCGCCTCCGCTCCTTTCCCGCCTCCGCCCCTTTCCCGGGACCCGCCCCAGGGCAGCGCAAGCTCCTGGCAGCGCCGCTGGTGGAGGAGGAGGAAGCGGGCGGGCCGCCCCCCTTTACGGAGCCTCGCGCCCCCCCAGGGGGGCGCGCCCCACTAATTGAGAACCACTGCTCTAGTCTGAGCTGAGGAGCTAGTATGAGCAGACAAGTGAGGGCTAATGCAGAGAAGTAGAGAATGATCTTCTGTATTGAACTTTGGTAAGTTCCTCCTACAATGTATCCTGGTCCTCTCTGGGAATCAGAGGAGTTTAACTTATTGTCTCATCAGCCAGGTAGCTATAAAGCTGTACTCTGTAGATATTACTGTTTTCACTGTATGTGCACTGAAATCCTCTCGTTTTGGAAGGGCTACAAAGACAATTAACTCTATCCTTTGTACTCTCTCACACGTATGTTTGCCCATCAGGAAAGCACCCAGCAAGTAAGAACGTTGAGATGAAAGAGATGCTAACCATTCTCTGGTACAAGATTTGGTCATTTTTGCCCTTCCCCATAGCATGACCTTAACTCAGTTCCAGGAAGAATTCAGCAGTCTTGCCATTCTCTGTGTATTTTTCTCACTAGCTCACCACTGTTGAAGTTACAAAGAGAGGAGCTGGATGCAAGTTAAGTTGAACAAGTGGAACTTATTAAACCCTGTGAGCTACTCTGTCCATGTGGCTGAGTTGCTTTCAGCCTAACTCTACCTGTTTCCTGTTTCCCTGGTGACTTGCCCCCTCAATAACAGCCCCTCTTGGGACCAGGGGCCTTCTGAGTCCAGTTTTAATGATACATCTTCCCTTTTTTACAAGCATTTTAATATAAACATTAATCTGAAATGATTGATACCTAAGTCCCTTTGGCCAGAGGTTGCTAGCACATAGCTGAGTTGGAATCATCTTTACAACAGACTAAGTGGTAACATAGTTTTTGATATAGTTTGGCCTCCTCAACAGGCAACCACACTGGGAGTGACTTATCTCTGTCTCCCTATTACCTGTCTCTCTGTGAAGTTTCCTTCCTCCCTCTATGATTGGATTCTGGATGGTTCTTTGTTTCTCTGTTCTGTGGTGAGTTTTGTATTACTATAGGCTCTCTCTCTTTGTATCTGCTGGCTCATACATACCTATGGTTCCTTTGGATCACTTGTCCCTCTTGCATAGTCACCCCATATGACCTGGATGCCAGTGAACCCTTCATGGCTTCTTTAGTCCACTACTTTTGGCATCTTTCTAATTACTGGATCTTCACAAGAGTGTTTGTCTCCAGGGCTGATAGGTCATTGGCTGACTTGTCATACTCTATTGCCTTTTTTCCATCTTCTCTTGGCAGTGTCTCCATCCTTCCTGCTGTAAAAAAGTCCCCAGTCACTGGTAACAGGGTTTTTGTCCTTCATCCTACATTGGACTGTTTCATCATCCCTGTGATGGGGTGCCAAAAATTCCTGTGTGCCAAACATGCTAATAAGGATCTCAACCTTAAAAAAAAGGCTTATAAGGGCCTTCTATAACAGTCTCTTAGCTCTTTTCACAACTGACTCCACTTACCATTACTCTGGGATATGCTGGGGAGGAGGTGTGATGGTCAAACACCAACTTGCATGCAACTTCTTTGAATTCTCCTGAGGAAAATTGGAGCCTGTTGTCAATTAATAGTGTTTGCAATACTGTATCTCATGGCACTTCAGTTTGCCGATCACTGTGTTCTTGTATCAGGCATGGCATTGACCTCCAAAAAATTTGAATAGTGGTCCACTCTAGTCAAAGATTGCTTTTCATTGAAGATAAATATATCCGCTCTCCCTTTTCCCCATCATCAGGTGGGCAGCTCATGTGGTAAGAAAGTCTCTTTCTGCTGGTGGTAGTCATATGCTGGTGTAATGCCCTTCTAACAAGGAGCAGAGTTGTATATTCGTTCTCAGCCAGTAAACACACCCTCAAGCCTAAGTCAGCTGTCAATGTCCATGTGTGAGGCATGTATTTTTTGCACAACATCCTTACATAATAAAGTGAGGACAACAGTTCTCAGAATATGCTATCTGGAACATTTGGCTCATCTTTACTGTGAAGATATGGTCCTGCTCTTACCAGTACTTGGCTTTTGTCTTCTTATTGCTCTCTTGACTGCCTGTTGTTGGATGTCCTTTTCTGTTAGACTCTTTGAATTTATTAACATGCTGCACTCTCTCTGAGTTTCAACAATGAAACTGATGGAAATCAATGTCCTGATTCTCTTCCCCCCAGTAGTAATCTGGATCACTTGATAAGATGGGTAGATATCCCTGGCTCAGAGTGTCAGCTAACACAGGCAGTCATTCTGGACAATATCTGATCTCTGTCTAATAGGTCTTGAGGTGCATCAACATAAGCAGCAATTTCTCTGGAGCATTAAGAAGTGGTTTTGCCATGATTGTCCCCAGGGCCCCAGGGACAGCTGTGATGCTTGAGCCAGCAGTGAGTTTCAGAGCGGTGCAGAGCGGTTTTGCTGTGTTCCCCAATAAGGTAAAATAACAATTTTACTTTTCTGTTGTTGTCATCCTCCTTCATGGCCAGATCTGTGTTCAGCTTGAACTCCTTATGCCTCTGGGCCCATCGTTGGGCTAGGTTTGTGTCTGCTAAATCCAGAGCTCCAGGAGGGCTTCAGACCGAGTTCCATGGCTCATGCTGCCAGGTTCTGTCCTGCAGGGAACTCACAGCTCCAGTGCTCCCACCGTGTTTCATTAGCGAAGACTGAAGCTGAATGCTGGTTAAGTTGAACAAGTGGGACTTTATTAAATTTTCTGCACTGCTCTGTGTGGCTGATGTGCTTCCAGCTTAACTTCCCGTTTCCTCTTCCCCCGATGTCCCCAAAATAATAACCCCTCCAGGGACCATGGTCCCGCTAACTCCAGTTTTATTGGTCATGATACAAACCACCATTGCCAGTTAAGCCTACCCCCTCCTTCCCACACCCCGTTCCTCCAGTACAAGTTACAACAGGAAGAAATAATCAGAAGGATTGCTAGACATAATCTACCTGGTGCAACCATCTAACTGCCACATTACATAGGACAATTCAGGCAAACACCAGGACCTCAACCACATGCTCATCAACACAAGAGCAGATTCAATAAGCTCTCCACTATTTGTGACAAGACACTAGCTTGGTTTGCCTTAAGGATATGTGTACAAGTAAAAACTTATTTCTGGTCCAATTCTGCTGACACATGCTTGCAGGGCTCAGGCTAAGGGGCTGTTTAATTGTGGTGTGGACATTCAGGCTTGGGATTCAGCCTGGGCTCTAAGACCCTGTAAGGTGGGAGGTTCCCAGACCTCAGGCTGCAGGCAATCCCAAACATATACAATTAAACAGTCCTTTACCCTGAGTCCTGTGAACACGAGTCAGCTGGCATGGACCAGCCGTGGGCTTTTAATTGCTGGGCAGGCATACCCTTAGACACATGGCTGAAAGACATTGCAGCTCAGATCTAGAAATAAAGATGACAAACCATTCTATTTTCATTGGGACTCTCCTTTGTGCAAGAATGGTTCCCTTGGAACAAAATCATTTATGTGCAACCACTTAATCTAGGATCAAAACTCACTTGGGGATCCTGCAATCCCGTTCCTAGGTGAGCTGAACAAAACACTGTCAGAGATGGTGATATATATTTGGACCGAGTTAGTGCCTAGATTACTTTTTTTAAGTGGAAGTGACACATAAGTGACAGTAAATCTGGGTCTGGAGGACTCATGTGCTTTACGCATGCACCTTTACTATGGTAAGTAGTTCTCACAATGTGTAAAGTTAACCTCATGAATAATTCTTTTCAGGCTTGGGACCTAAAAAATTAAGATTCTTGCTTATTTGTTATTTCTATAAAAATAATCAGGCTAATCTTAAAAGTTGGATGCCCAATATTAAGTCCTTATTGGACACTGAAATAAAAGCACCTGATTTAAAGAGGTGTGGAACACCTGTGGTTCCTATTGACTTTGATGGACTTTGTTGAAGCTCAGCACTTCTGAAACTCAGAACACCTTTATTTTGGTACCTAAATGGATGCCTAACTTTAAACCATGCAAGGCTGGAAAAACCAGCCTTATTGTTTATATAAGTCAGAGATGTGCTTATAAATAACAATGAAGTGTACAAAAATAAAAATGTTCCTTCTGACTCTTTTTTTAGACTTTCTGCATGGTCTTATATGACCTCTAGTCACTTTGTCCCATTGCCTTTCTGTTCTTTCTCCCTTAGTCCGTTTTCTGATCTCTCTTTTCCTCCTCTGTCTTCCAACTCCCTCTTGTCCTCCCCCTTCTTTCAGATGATGCCAGTAAAGGGAAAAGGCAAGATTTCAAAACAAACAAACTAGAGACCATTGATGCAATGTTGGCTGTTGCTTTCAATACTGGTTTACCCGCAGCCGAGCCATTTTTAAACTTGCACAGTTTAGTACAATCAAAACAAAGAAAATCCAATCAAACAAAGAATTGGGGGATCTACTTAATGTACCTTATTTAGTGCTTTTAATGAACAGAGAAAATTAAGGCTGATCTGGAGGCATAGTTCTGTGCAGTGCCAGATCTGTTGTAGATCAAGTTCCAGTCATGATTGATTGTTCCTAAAGCTTGTAAGGGTTTGGAGTGCTGTGCGGGCAGCATGCTGAGTCCTTAGGAGACGCACCAAGTCTTTCATGTCACACAACAAAAACCCTCTGACTGCTTGAGGAGCAAGCTGACAGGCTCCAACAGGAGCTCTGTCCAGTTGTCTGCAACAAAGGAGTCATGATGCAGGATGTTGACAGTGTTATGGCTAAAGTGGGAAAATAACAGAAATTCTCAGAGCTCTGAAAAAAGATATACCAGCCTGCAGCCCTTAGGGGTGGAGGGAAGAAAAGGTACAACCATTGTGGATCTGGATGTAATTTTATTAGTCCTGGGGGGTGGTGGGAGCAGCCACAGCTCAGCGGCCTCTGGCAGCGGTCTGGGGGAGGCTGGAGCAGCAGCAGTCCTGGGGGCATCTCCAAGCAGTGGCTCCCCACCCCCCGCAGCAACTCCCCTGGGGCCCCCGCAGAGCAGAGGCTGCCCTGCAGGTCCCTCCCAGAGCAGCATCCTCTCCCCCAGCTAAGGTTTAGTCAGGGGTATATATAGGACAAGTTATGTGCAAGTCCATGGTCCATGAATTTTTGTTTATTGCCCATGTCCTGTCCATGACTGATTTAAAATACCCATGATTAAATCCTAGCCTTAACTCTAAGACATTGCTTTCCAATCCCTTAATCATTCCTATGGCTCTTCTCTGAATGCTCTCCAATTTTTCAACATCTTTCTTGAATTGTGGACACCAGATTAGACACCTTATTCCAGTGATTGCACTAGTGACACACACAGAGGTGATATAACCTCCCTGCTACTACTCAATTTTCCCATTTATGCATCCAAGCATCATACTTTGGCCACAGCATCACACTGGGAGCTTGTGTTCAGCTGATTATCCACCAGGCCCCCCAAGTTCCTTTTAGATTTACTACTTCCCAGGATAGAGTCACCCATCAGTAAGTATGATCTATATTCTTTGTTGCTATATGAATACGTTTTCATTTAGCCACATTAAATGGTATATTGTTTTCTTGTATCCGTCTTATCAAGTGATCCAGATTACTCTGCATCAGTGATATGTTCTCTTCATTATTTACCACCCCTAAATTTTTGTCTTCTGCAGACTTTATCAGTAATGATGTTATGTTTTCTTCCAGGTGGTTGATAAAAATATTAAATCGTATGGGGTGAAGAACCAATTCCTTTGGGGCCCTACTAGAAATACACCTGTTCTGTGATGATTCCCAGTTTATGGTTACTTTTTAGACCAGTCAACTAGCCAGTTTTTAATTCATTTAATATGTGTCATGTTGAATTTGTATCATGCTAGTTTCTTAATCAAAATGTTAAGTGGACCCACGTTGACTGCCTTTTAGAACTCTAAGTATACTATACCAACACTGTTACCTTCATCAACTGAGCTTGTAATCTCACTAAAAAAAGAGGTCAAATTAGTCTAACACCTATTTTTCATATAGCCAAGTAGATTGGCATTAATTATATTACTTTATTTCTTTATTAATTGAATTTATTAAATTGGCCAATGTCAGGCTGACAGGCCTATAACTACCTGGATTATCCCATTTAGCCTTTTTAAATATTGGCAGAAAATTAGCTCTCTTCCAGTCCTCTGGAATTTCCCGAGTCTTCCAAAGCTTATTGAAAATCAATGTTAAGAGTCAAGAGAGCTCCTTGGCCAGAAATTTTAAACTCTCCGGTGTAAGTTACCCAGACCTCCTGATTGTAAATGGTTACTTTAGTAGCTTCTGTTTATCATCCTCTTGAGTTACTATTACATGATATGAATACATTATCTGGCTTCATCCTCAATAGAAAACAAAAATACTTAGTGAATATTTCTGCTCTTTCTGTTTTGGAAGTTTTTCTGTTTCAGGGCTGAGGCCATCGAATCTTTGGTGGAGTAGCCGGGAGGGTTGAAGTGTTCTCCTACTGGTTTTTGAATGTTATGATGCCTGATAAATGCATTTTACTTCTGTTCCATTCTATGCATCTGACATAGTGAGCTATAGCTCATGACAGCTTATGCTGAAGTAGCACCTTAGAAACTAACTAGTTTACAAGTATTCCTCACTTTCTTTACGGATACAGACTAACACGGCTGCCATTCTTGAACCTGCATAATTGTTGACAATTGTATCTTTTCCATTTAGGAACAGACCAATTCCATTGTTAGGGATCCTTTTGTTCCTAATATACTGAAAAAGCTTCTTATTGTCCTTATCTGTGTTGGCCATAGATTTCTCCTTGTGCCCTTTTGATCCTGCATCAAATTTCTATAATTCCTAGTTTCTAATTCATTTTCATTGCTATCACCTTCTCCCTTTTTGTTATGGATATTTTTCTAGCCTCCTTCACTTCTCCTCTAAGCCAGATTTTTTGTTAACCATGATTGTCTTTCTTCATCCTCAATTTTGGGTTTGTGGGCATATAATAAGTTATTCTTAAACTGTTGTGTACTAATAAACTCTAGCACTTGCATGGGACCCAATTGCAGTCAATTGCACTGCTCACATGCATGATGTGTTTGCAGGATCAGGACATTAATTTATGATTTCCTCTACTGCTTGTATCAGAGATGAGAAAACATTTTTAAAAATAAGAAAATGTGATTGTAAAACTACAAGTGATGATAGGAGGACACAATGGTAGCTAACTGGTAATATTTATTTGCCTTGCAGGAGTGAAGGAGTTAATGTTTGTATAGCACCATGAAAATGTAAAGTGTTATATGTTTATTAAGCATTCCTCTCTTTTTTTACAGACACCAACTAAAAAGCAAGATGGGGAGAGCTCCCTTGAAATGGTGAAACACCCAAGAAAATTGCCAGCAAAGATGATAATGGAAGGACTGCTCAGTACAAACCCTTAAGCAGTGGGGGAAGTTTCAAAGATTATAGTTTGGCCTCTGCTACATCGTGGGCAGAATTCACTCAATGATTTGTGGTGGCTTAGCTATCGGTTATGCTTCCACCTGGATGTTCCTCAGAGTATATCCCAGTTCAGACCTGCCATGCCAAACTTGGAGGGAAATTTTAACCTCTTTAGGTCACAGTGCTGCAAACGCCTCTCTATGGGGGCTCTGCTCTTGCCCTCTCCGCCAACCACCCTGTTGGCCACTTGTCACACCTCTCCACCGGATGCCTAGCTGGCCACTTACCAAGATGTCTTCAGGGCCCACCACTTAATGATTTCAGTTGCTAGTGGGGGAACCTCACTCCCGGTGCACAGTAGGCAGTCTCTTGCTACTTTGAAATGGTGTCTCTACTGCCTGTAATAAGATTCTCAATTGAGTCTAAAATAGCTCTTATTATACCACAGAGAAAAGAAGGGTCAAATGGTATCACAGTGCTTTCTCAACTCATTGGGCTTTGGAACCCATGTCCCCTACTGACTGCCATTGAGTTGAGGGTAGTCCTTTCATTGGGGTATGGCAGGTACAGTTTTGCTGCCCTTGCTCCACATAACAAGGATAATAATCCTTTATTACTCCTGCCCCAACAACAAGGAGAATACTAGCTACAAGTGATCATTTGGGCCAGCAATCCCATCATGCTGAGCATGTAGGAAGGGTGGGTGTGTCCGTGCAAATGAGAACAGCTCTTGAAGTCCTTTTCCACAGCTCACCCCAGATGTCACGGGAGCACTCATTCAGACTCTGCTTACAAACAAAAAAACACACTTGCAAAAAAAAAACAAAAAACAAAAAAAAACAAAGAACAAAACAACCACCCCAAAACCCCAACCAGATCTGAACTCTCTTAGAACTTGGGATGTTTGAAGTTTGGCTCATAATGTTATGGCTGAAGTCCCTCTCTATTTTTCACTCAGTCCAGACTTTCATTAACTTCAGTACTTGGCCCTTAATACTTCTTTCAGCCCTCTTTCTGATTTAAAAAGATAGCTATACTATATGGTAAAGCTATCTATAAGATAAAACAGAGTATTGGCAAAAAATAAAATTTAAAAAAATGGCATAGATCTTGCTGGATCCAGAGACATATTTGGATCCCCCCCTCCAAAGTTTTTTCATGACCATGAAAAACTCATCATGGACCCTGAAATTGGTCTCCTCAAGTGAAATCTGGGCTTTGTGTGCTTTTACTCTACAGATTTCATGGGGGGGCAGGGGAGGGAGAACTGTAGCAGGGCAGCAACTCACCCCTGCGGTGCCTCCAGCTGGTCCATCCAGGAATTAGCTCTCCAGCTTCCAGAGCACCCTCTGCAGGTCAATGTCATGTTTGCTGCTGGCCCAGAGTCCCTCCCTGGACCCCAGTGCCCTCTTCCCTTGGGTGCTGCACCCCTGCAGTACCCCCCCAGGTCTTAGGTCTCCCCTCCCTGGAGAACTCCCACCCCCTATCCCCACCTTACCTCAGTCTAGGCAACTGCCAGTCACCACTTGCCCCCATTCACTGGGGCAGACTGCAGTATAATTGTCACTCATCACAGGCAAGGGGGGGTGGCCTACTGTCTCTGGGCTGTCTCCTGCAACCCCAGTACCCTTTTGGGGCCTTCTCCTATGCCCTGCAGCATGGGGGTTTCCCCAGCTCCTCTCACTTTGTCCCAAGCCCTGCTTCCCTCTAAGTACTCTGTCAAGCTTGCAGTAGCCAAGGCTGTCTAGAGAAGACTCTTTCAGACCCCTGCCTCTCAGCCCTTTTATAAGGGCCTGGTCTGTTTGGGGTGTGGCCACCCATCTGAGCCTGCTTCCCCATCAGCCCAGCTTTTCCCTACTCAGCCTGGGAGCTGCTTGCCCCCAGCCATAGCCCTTCCCAGGACTGTTTTAAAACCTTCTCCACTGGAGTGGGGCAGTCACCCCACTACAGAGACCAATGTTTTTCAAATTGGGGGTCCTGCCCCAAAAGGGAGTTGCAGAGGAGTCACAAGATTATTTTTTGAGGGGATCACAGTATTGCCACCCTTAATTCTGTGCTGCTGCTGGCAAGGTGCTGCCTTCAGAGCTGTACATCCTGCCAACAACTGCTGCTCTCTGGCTGTCCAGCTCTGAAGGCAGCACCTTGCCAGCAGCATCTCAGAAGTAAGGGTGGCGATATCATACCCTGCCATCCTTTTGTCTGCATTGCTGCTTTCAGAGCTGGGCGGCCAGAGAGTGGCGGCTGCTGACTGAGGGCCCAGTTTTGTAGGCAGCAGCGCAGAACAAAAGGGTAGTTATATCATACCATGCCATCCTTACTTCTGCACTGCTGCTGCTGCTGGGTTCTACCATCAGAGCTGGACTCCCAGCCTGCAGCTGCCACCCTCCAGCAGCTCAGCTCTGAAGGCAGAACCGCTGCCAGCAGCTGTAGCACAGAAGTAAGGGTAGCAGTACCACAACCCCCTCTGCAATAACCTTGCAGCCCCCCAACTCCTTTTTGGGTCAGGACCCCTACAGTTAAGACACTGAAATTTCAGTTTGAAATATCAATTTAGCAGTTTACGAATTAAAAATTGCTGTCTCTGAAAAAACCTACTCAGATGTATCCTTTTGCGTTTCTTTTATACCAGAATGTGTCAGAATCTAGATTTTGCTAGTCTGTTAGCAGTGGTAATATGTCTATTTTGCTGATGAAATCTGGGGATTTCAGGCCAAAAAAGACAGAATCCAGCAGCTCCCAGGCAGGGCTGGCGACAGGGTGGTACAACGGTTACAGCTGTACCGGGCTCCGGACTTCAGGGGGGGCCCCCTGAAGTCTGGGGCCGGTACAGCTGTAACCGTTGTTGCCGGGGCTGTGAGCGAGGCGCGCTCACCAGCCCCCTCCCCCGGCACCCAGCAGCCAGCCCCGCCCCCCTTTGCTTCTCCCGGCAGCCAGCCCCGCCGCCCTTTGCTTCTCCCGGCCGGCCACGCGGCCGCAGCACATGCCGGGGTAGGTAGGAGCACATGCCGCTGGAGGTAGGAGACCGAAGGGGGGGGGGCGAGGGAGGCAGGAGATCGGCGGGGGGGCGTGGGAGGCAGGAGACCGGCCGGGGGGAGGGCCGCGGGAGATCGGCGGGGCGGGGGGGCCCCCCACGGGAGGCAGGAGATCGGTGGGGGGGGGCGCGGGAGATCAGCGGGGTGTGGGGGGCCCGCGGGAGGCAGGAGATCGGCGGGGGGGGCGGGAGGCAGGAGATCGGCAGGGGGGCGCGGGAGGCAGGAGACCGGCTGGGGGGGGCGCTGGAGATCGGCCGGGGGGGCCGCGGGAGGCAGGAGACCGGCCGGGGGGGGCCGCGGGAGGTAGGAGACCGGCGGGGGGGGCCCTCGGATGGCGGGAGATCGGCCGGGGGGGGCCGCAGGAGGCAGGAGACTGGCGGGGGAGGAGGCGCGGGAGATCGGCCGGGGGGGACCGCGGGAAGTAGGAGACCAGCGGAGGGGGGGCCCTCGGGCGGCGGGAGATGGGCCGGGGGGGGGGCGTGGGAGACAGGAGGGGGGGAGCGCAGGTGGCAGGAGACTGGCCGGGGGCGAGGGCCGTGGGCGGCGGGAGATCGGCGGGGGGGCCGCAGGCAGCGGGAGACTGGCGGGGGGGCCCCGCGGGCGGCGGGAGACTGGCGGGGGGGCCCCGCGGGCGGCGGGAGACTGGGGGGGGGCGCGGGTGGCGGGAGACTGGCGGGGGGGGCCCCGCGGGCGGCGGGAGACTGGGGGGGGGGCCCGTATGTTCTGCCGTACGGGGCCCCAAAATTCCTGTCGCCGGCCCTGCTCCCAGGTGATTGTTATGTGTTTTTGCTGTGCAGTAGAGTAAGGATGCATTGTGGGTCTGGATTTTTGCACTGGTATTAGGTACAGCTGTAGATACCACTCTATTGTTAAGTGTATTGCTCTTATCTGTTTAGTTGGTAGGAGTTTTCACTTGGGGGGGGGGGAATAGTTTGGACACTGCAGGATTTGTATGTTGGATACATGTTTTTGTGGTACTCTGTCCCAGTTTGCATCAGGGGTCTTGGACTTTTTAGTGAAATAGGAATTGCTACTTTTCCCTTTAATTAGATATTAAAATTGGAATTAATTGGGTTAACCTTTCAAGAAATAGGTACCAATTTTTTTTCTAGTGCTATTGTCGGTCTGAAATACATTCTAGTCCAGATTTTTTCTAGTGAAGTAGGAACTGTTAGACTATTTGAAGTGCGGTTTGGGACTTTGGCAAGATCCTTTGTTTCTGCCCAACTCCTGTGTCAGACATTGTGACGGTGCTGTTCCTGGTGGGATCCAACTGTGAGTGTCAGATCAGGACAGATTGCTTCCAAAAGGGCAACTACAGCCCAAAGCTGGGGTTTTTCCACACTAAGGTAAACCAAACCAGCCAAACAGAAAAGACTTTGGTTTCGCCCCACTGGCTAACCACAAGGCACACAAGCAATTCCTATAGACACTCCAGGTTCCCAGTATCACCACCAGCAGCCACCTGTCCTGGGGATCAATGGTTATGAAAACCAACACCCCAAATAAAGAAAATGGTTCTCCCCAATTCCAAAGAATCAGGCCCCAGACCCAGGTCAATATACAAATTAGATCTTCCCACAAATTACGCTGTTGCCAATCCTTTAGAATCTAAAATCTAAAGGTTTATTATACAAGGAAAAAGGTATAGGTGAGGGTTAAGAATGGTTAAAAGAAATCAATTACATGCAGTAATGGCACATCTCTTGGTTTAGGCTTACAGCAAAGGTAGAGTAAACTGCAGGTTTAAATCAGTCTTTGGAAAGCATCCTCTTCAGGGATGGGTCAGCACCTTTGTCCAGAGTTCCCCTGTGTAGCAAAGTTCCATCCAAAGCTGGAAACAAGGCAGGCTGAAGGCTGGAGGTAGAAGACAAAAATGGAGGAAGTTTCTCCCAGGTTTTATAGATTCTCCTTCTGGGCGAAGCCCCCCTCCTCCTTATGCAGAGTCCAGTTGCAAACTCCAGGTTCATAGTCACATGGTCCAATCACCAGACTCTCCACGATTTAGTTTCTGACCAGGCAGGTGACATTCCTGGAAAAGCTCGGGTGTGGACAGGCATTTACAAAGTCCATTGTGTAGTTGATGTCCCTTAACGGCCCATCAGCCAGGCCAGCCAAGTTAACAACAGCTTGTCTGAGATTTCACCCAGCAGCTAAGCATCAGTTTGAAGTACAGGCACCATATATTCAATATTCATAACTTTAGTTCAAAAAAACATACACACATATTAATGGCATATTCATAATCAGCCCTCCATAACCTGGTCATAGACACCTGTTATGACCCTCTTCACATAAGATTTGGTGTCACTATAGGACCTTGGTTGCTTCAATGATCTATATGATCCCAAATAATTCCAGTAACATGACAGACATGCTCTTGGTCAGGAAGCGTTTGGTGATGTAGAAAGGCCGTGCTTGTTCTCTATTTAGGCAGTGACTTACGCATGATACTGCCAAAAATTGTGGGACGTAGCAGGATCTAGGTTTGTGGGCCGCTGATGCACTGGGAAGCATCAAGGTGAAGATTTATTTATGTGGGTGCAGGAGGAGCCGTTGTACTCGTTGATGGTCCAGTTGGAGGGCTTGGAGCCCAAACCTGACTGGATCCAGGTAGACCCCGCATTGCCCTTGCCGCCTCCAGGGAAAACAACCTAGTTCCTGTTTACCTATGCGGAACGATGGCCTGGCCCACTCCCTTGCACCCGTGTGAGCAGCTAAGCCGGGCTCTGCAAGGGGCTGGTTCTGCTGAAGCGGGAAGAGAGCAGGGGCTGTTGGCGGGCACAAGGCTCCGTCTCCCCTAGGGTGACCAGATCGCAAGAGTGAAATATCAGGACACACTGGGCAAGCGAGGGGGGGGGGGGGGGAGGAAGGGGCGGGGCAACGGGGTGGTGGTGGAAGGATATTTTGCATTCTAGGCAAAATTTTTACCTTGCACTCCCCGCTCCCCTTTACCCGGAGCATTGCTTATTATGCATTTTTAAAATGAATATTGCATAAGGTAATGTAGCATGGGGCAGAGGGTTGGGATGGGGTAGGGCTCTGGGCTAGGGTGACCAGATGTCCCGATTTTAAGGCATTTGTCCCGCGTCCCGACCATACTTTGGTCAGGACGCCCCTTTTGTCCCAATTTCGGGACCTTCAGAGTAGAGCCCGGCGCCGGCAGGTGCACTCCCCACCCACTGCCCCAGGACCAGGCAGAGACTGGGTGGTGGGGTCTCTGCCGAGCTGTGGGCTTTCAGCACATGCCGTAGGGGCGGGAGGGGGCAACAAGCCCACTCCCCTCCCTCCCCACAGAGATAGTGGGGGGGTGGGGAAAGGAAGACTGCACTGCCGCCGCTGCAGGAGAGCTCTCTGGGCCTTGCATGCAGGCGGCGGCGGGGGGAGGGGGGGGGGAGAACCTGGCTCTGCCCCCCGAAGGGTTCCCCCAGCCTCCCCTTGCTGCCCCCTTAGACCTTCTCCCCGGGGAGCAGAGCGTCCCTTCTCTTCCCTTCTGTGCAACAACATGCTGCCTCCATTGCTGCAGGGTCCTAGCGCCCTCACACTTCTGCTGCCAGTGATGGTGAGAGAGTTTGCTGCTCAGGAGTGGGGGCAGGAAAGGAGGAAGCTGATTCAGAGCTTGCTGCTGCTGGCAGGGAAAGGGCTGGGGGGGGGGGGGAGTCCTCCTCTCTGGCCCCAGTCCCAGAGCAGCCTCACTGCACCCATCCCAAACTCATCCCCAGCCCTGCCCTACCCCAGAGCCCACTCCCTCAGCCAGCGTTTATCCCCCCCACCCCAATCCTCTACCCAAGCTCTGAGCCCCTCCAGCATCCCAAACACCTTATCCCCAGTCCCAGTCAGGCCCCCCCCTGCACCCCAATCCTCTGCCCCATGCTACATTACATTTTGCAATATTCATTTTAAAATTTTATAATAAGCAATGCTCTGGGAAAAGGGGAGGGGGGTGCTAGGTTAAAATTTTACATAGGGTACAAAATATTCTTTCCCTCCCCAGCTTTCCCCCCACTCGCCCAATGTGTCCTGATATTTCGCTCTTCTGATCTGGTCACCCTAGCGCTGGCTGGGGCTGGAGATGAGGGGGCTTGAGGTGCTGGAGGGACTCAGGGCTTGGGTAGAAGGTTGGGGTGTAGTGGGGGGATAAGCTCTGGCTGGGGGTGTGGGCTCTAGGCTGGGGCAGGGCTGGGGATGAGTTTGGGACGGTACAGGCAGTCTGCTCTGGGACTGGGGCCAGAGGTGAGGACTCCCCCAGCCCTTTCCCTGCCAGCAGCAGCAAGCTCTGGGGCAGAGCCCCTCCTTTCTGCGCCCCCCTCCCCTCCAACAGCACACTCACTCCCATCACTGGCAGCGGAAGCTAACAGGCACTAGGACCCTGAGGTGGTAGTTGCTGAAGGGAGGAGAAGGGACGCTCCTGGCTGCCCAGCTGTCCTCTGGGGCCATGGAAAGTCTCTAAGGGGAGGCTGGGGGACCATTGGGGGAGGTACGGGGAGGGGGGTGGCCAGAGCCAGGTTGCGAGGGGGGCTCTCTGTCCCCTCCCTCTTGCCTCTGCCGGCTAGGGTGACCAGATCGCAAGAGAGAAATATCAGGACACCTTGGGCAAGTGGGGGGGGGGGGGAGGGAGGAAGGGGCGGGGGCAAGCGGGGGGGGGGAAGGAAAGGGTGGGGGCAATTGGGGGGGAGGAAGGGGTGGAGCAACAGGGGGTGGCGGTGCAAGGATATTTTGTGCCCTAGGCAAAATTTTTCCCTAGTACTCCCCTCCCCTGTTCCCGGACCATTGCTTATTATACATTTTTACAATGAATATTGCATGTAATGTAGCATGGGGCAGAGGGTTGGGGTGTGGTGGGGCTCTGTCTGGGGCTGGAGATGAGGGGGCTTGGGGTGCTGGAGGGACTATGGGCTTGGGTAGAGGGTTGGGGTGCAGTGGGGGGATATGCTCTGGCTGGGGGTGTGGGCTCTGGGGTAGGGCTGGGGATGAGTTTGGGACTGGTGCAGGCAGGCTGCTCTGGGGCAGGGCCCAGAGAGGAGGACTCCCCCAGCCCTTTCCCTGCCAACAGCAGCAAGCTCTGGGGCAGGGCCCCTCCTTTCCTGCCCCCCCCCCAACAGCAAACTTGCTCACCCTCATCATTGGCAGCAGAAAATGGCGGGCACTAGGACCCTGCGGTGGCAGTTGCTGAAGGGAGGAGAAGGGACACAGCGGCTCCTGGCTGCCCTGCTGTACTCCGGGCCATGGAAAGTGTAAGGGGAGGCTGGGGGACCGTTGGGGGAGGCGTGGGGAAGGGGGGTGGCCAGAGCCAGGTTGCGAGGGGGGGCTCTTTGTATCCCCCCCCTCTCTCCCTCCCTCCCTCCCTCTCTCTGCCGGCCGGCACTGGCTGCAAGCCGGCTGCTCCTCCCTGCCCCTACAGCTTGTGCTGCGCTCTCTGCCTGGCCCTGGGGCAGTGGGGGCGAGCCGTGTGCTCCTGCCTGCGCCGGGCTCTTCTGAAGGTCCCAAAATCGGGACAATAGAGGCGTCAGTCGGGACGCGGGACAACTGCCTAAAAATCGGGACATCTGGTCACCCTACTGCCGGCCGGCACTGGCTGTAAGTCTGCCGCAGCAGCAGCTCTCCTCCCTGCCCCTACAGCCTGTGCTGCTCTCTGCCTGGCCCTGGGGCAGCGGCGCGTGCGGTGGGCTCCTGCCGGCGCCGGGCTCGTCTGAAGGTCCGGAACTCAAACCAAATTATGAACGGGATGGGGGGACAACTGCCTAAAACCCGGGACTGTCCCAATCCAATCGGGACGTCTGGTCACCCCAGCTCCCCTTTCCCCCCAGTAGGAGGCGGGGAGGGCGGAGAGTGCCAGACGCCGCAGGGACAGGAGGGAGGAGGAGGAGAAGGCGCCGGTCGCCTGCATAATGTGCGAGTGACAGTGAGCGCGCGGGCGGCTGGCGGAGTCCACGGGACGCGGATGCCCACGTTCCCGGGTCTAGGTAGGTTTCTTGCCCGTCTCTTCCCGGGAGGGAGGCAGGGCGGGCGTTGCATTTGGAGCATCCTTTCTCAGCCAAAAAGCTCCCCGCTGCTAGCTCTAGAGTGGTGGCGGCAGCACCTGTTGCCGCCGGGAGAGGCTCTGGGGCTGTGGAGAGAGCTGGGCATGGAGCCCGCCCTGCATAGCTGCTGGAGAATATAATCTGCGGAGGTGTCTAGTGTCCCGGCGGCTCCCCTTTCTCTTCTCTGGGCTAGAGCAGCAGACAGCCGCGCTTCCAAGGGAGACCCCTGTCCCTGGGAGACCAGACCAGGCAGAAAAAACTCCGCCTGATAGGTCCCAAGCGCGGGAGCGATTGGGTGTTTAATACCCTGAAAACTACACAACAAAACATCTCTTCGATTGTTTCCAAAGGAGTGAGAAAAATCAAAACAGACCGGGGGAACTTCTCCCATATGTGTTTGCACCGTGTGTAACTCAGCAAAACAAAGCGGGGGAAATAACGCGGGGCCAACGAGCATCCCATGATAGAATTAATTTGCAAATAATAACAATTAAAATACATGAAAATTGAACAGCTTGGGTGTTGAAAGGGGTTTACTGTTCTACAGCTTTTTGATGTGTTGATTTTGTATGAATTATTGCAGAACCCACTCTGGCTAAACCAGATAAACAAACTATTTTAAATTTAAGAGGTACTACATGCCAGACATTCACTAGGGTTTTTAAATTGTGTCTCCAGTAGATTTACAATATAGATAGATTTGGTGTGGCATGCAAATTATTATTTTGATACATCATTTGGACAGCATCCAAAAGGGTGCTTTGTGCTTCTAATATATATTGTGCACACATTATAAATACATGTCTACTTGGAACTATTCTATCAGTTAAATGATAGGCATATACATTAGTACAGTATAATAACCAAAATATATACACATCCAGAGTATAGATTACCCATCTTTTAAACTAGAACAACCTATCCCACAAAAATTTACTCAGTGTTTATATGCAAACTGAGAGCCATTTGGGGGAAGAGGATTAGAATGGTTTAAATAATATTAAGGATGCAACTGAAAATGTCCAGCTAGCAGGAAATTTAAAGATAAAAAATTAACATTCCATACAAGTACTTTTAAAACCACTTCATGAATTAAGGATGAAGTAGTAGTCAAAAGCCAGGAAAATTAAGACATTTGTTTCTTAATCTTAAATCTATTTAAACACAAAGTCATTATGTTCTTACATTTTTAAATGGACGAAATCAGTGACATCATATTAGTTTACATCTGAATGAGCCTACCGGCATCAAAAGTGCAGGTTTATCACCTTATGGTTATGGGAGTTGTTCCTGTTCATACTGAAATCAATGTGAAAACTGCTATTAGCTTTCTGGGATTAGGGCTGGACTTTATATTTGGGCTAGCAAAATTATGAAGGCTCAACAATAATATATTGTGGATATTGAAGAACTCCAAGCAAATGTATGAGCTTAATCCTGAAATCCTAATGCAGATTGAAATTGTTGGGAGCTTTAACGGAATAAAGGTTTCAGAATCATGCCTAAAATGTGTCCCTTTTGTTATTAACATTTTGTGCTTTTTAAAAAATTAGAAGTCTGAACCAAATATAGGAAAAGTTTAAAGCCATATCACATGCAAAGCATCATTTTATTTAAAATAGTGGGGTTCTAGTTTATTTGCTTGTGAGACTCATAGGTTTTCATTAAAAACCCCTCTCAGATATAGGACTCAAGTCTGTAAATGCTTACAGACTTGAGTAACTTTACTCATGTGAGTAGTCCAACTTACTTCAAAGGAGCAACTTGCATGAGTAAAGTTAATCAAGTACTGAAGTGCTGCAGTATCTGGCTCATAAATGTTAATGGAATTCTTAATATAAGTAAAGTTATTGACATATATATTTTTCTGTAGGCTCTTGGCCATAAACTGTAAACCACGTATGATAATTTTGAGAAAATGTATTGATAACCAAAAAATCACCTTTGGAGTGGTGCTCTACTTCCACAATTGTCAGAAATTAGACCATAGGTAAAGAAGAGATTAATACTGTATTATTATTGGTTATGTATTGTATTTTGAAATATTTGCACTCTAATGAGAATATAATTTCAATAAAATATTTTAAATTTTAAAATGAAAACTGTCATTGAAAATGTCTGCATAGTTCAAAGTTCAATAGAGATGGACCTACTAAACTTGTCTTGAGTACTTCTGAAGATCTCTTAGCCTAAATTGGTTTTATAGGTATTATAACAAACTGCTGCACGTGGATTCTTGCTGCTATATGAAATAGAATGTCTAAGATAATTTAACTTCATTTTATTGCTGGATAACACTTCTCTCTCTTATTTACTCTTGCTGAATGCCCTTTTGCAATGTGTTCTTAGTATTATTGTCACTGTATAAATTGTCCTTTAAGAAATATAAAGAATTTTACATCCTAAATATAATTAGGAGGGAACAAGTATGAATTATTATGTGAAAACTCTTTATACACATTTAACTAGACCCTTAACCTGCATAGACTTAAGCACATGTATCACGTTACACACACGAGTATTCCTATTAACTGCAATGGCACTATTCACTTGCATAAAGTTACACATGTACTTAAGTCTTTGCGAGATCAGAGCCTTAGATTATAACCGCTGTTGGACAGAATACTTCTCCCATCAAAAAACAAAGCCCAGTTAAGCATTGCTTGCTATGCATAACACCCTCATTGTCAAGTTCATGTTTATAGATCTGATGCTGTGAATTTCAGACATTCAGTGGAGTTGCAGCAATTCAGAGAAAGTTCACATTTTATCAAGAGAAGTATGTTAGTTTTTTGAGGGAAAGAGATTGACATGATGAATAACTGGTAGGTCATACGGCCTAATCCAGGTGGGGCATTGTTACCTTTTCACTTTGAAAATTGCAGTTGACTAATGAATGAGTCTCTTCCTGTAAAGCCTTACTTACACAAGAAGTCCTGACTCGAGCAAGTAGTTCTATTGAAATTGAGTAAAGATTTGTGTATGAATGAGATTTTGCAGGATTGGGCTCATGGGATCAGTAGGAATTGTTAAATGGCTATAGCAAGAGGCTGAGAACTAGAGATGCTGCAATGTTTCACATCTTAAAAAAAAAAAACCCAGAACAAATCCACAGCCCTAAATGCTGACTCATTGGTTGGTTTATTAGTATTTTCTTGAAAACTATTAAAATTGTTTTATAACTCACCAAATGTTGCAATTTGTTATAAATAACAGTGTTGATTTAACCAGGCAAGAAACTGTTTGAATACTTGAATTTATCTGGCAAAATGAAATACAATGAAAGGCCCAGTCTGTACACATTTTGAATTTTGTGACAGTGGATTTTTGAATATGTTGACAAGAAAATTCTCTCTAAATTCCATAGTATTGTCTCTTTATATGTTAAGATATTTTGATATTGTGTCAGTTGTATTTTTCCAAGTTAAAATACAGTTATGTAAATCAGGGTTTGCATTCTTCATTTGCTAGCATAAGAAGCTATTCCTTTCCCCCGTCACTTCTCCAGGCTTCATCCTATATATTTGGGGCTTTGAACTGTTTCAAGCTTTGCTTTATTAGGGATTTAACACAGTCTTAATTCAGCCATCTGTTATGGGTTTGGCACACCAGCAGATCTGAGGTACTGATCAAAAGCTAGCTGTAGAAATTTCCCACATTTTTAAAGGTTAGGGAAAGAGCTATCTTTATGAATAGATTTTGAATAATTCTCAGCAAGACAATGGTGCAGAAGTGGGATGAAAAATGTGTGTCATTCTCTGAAGCACAAGGTCCTCTGTCTGTCTTTAGCTTTGCTGAAAAGCAATTAGCATTTCAACCAGCCAATTTGGTTACATGCAATGAAGTACAGTACTTGGGTTTGTAATTTGCTGCTCTCGGTTTGGTGCTGTTGAGAACTAGCCCCGTGTAATCCTCTCAAAGTACCTTTCTTTCCAGCATAGTTATTGTTGCTGGTCTTAAATAACTACTCAACAAAGAGATTTCCTTGTCTTGAGCTACTGGCTGCTATTGGGCAAGGAAAATTAAATACCCAGCTAATAAGGGAATTATTATAATTATTAAATAGTCATTATTCAATTGTGGCACAGGTTAAAAGCGTTAGAAAAGTTTAAAGAAACCCCCCAAACGACTTAACAAAGATAATATGAAGAGTCTTTGAACCCAGACAGCTTTTGCTTTCAGAGCTCCCTTTAATACACAGCACTTTATCATTTGTATGATTTAAAAACAGATTGCAGAGATGTAAATGATTAATTCATAGTATATATTGGAGAGGAGGCCTTGTATTACATCAATTCCAAAATGACGCAAATGTATTTTTTATCTTCTATGGAGAGGTATTGTTTGGGGGCCTTTCTTAAAGATAGATCTATAGAAAAAATCCTCTTTGCTTCCCTGTAATAACAAATGAAGTATATTTAATAAAATAATTGATGCACATATTGATCTATTTCTGTAATTTAGTATAAAATATTCAATACAAGTTTTAATATTTAAGAATATCATTTTTTGTTATGAGTGATTTATTTTTGTGATTAGGTAACACATTAATTTGCTGTGTAGCTCATACATGCTTATTTCCTTGCAAGGAACCACAATACATAGCAATAAGTCTTTTGTCAGTTCACTTGAAATAATACCTTTTAATCCCTGTCACGAGGCTATAATTTACGTCTGTTCACCTTGCAAATAATTTTTTCTATAAATTTATTATGTAAGAAGCAATAGTTAAAGTTGTTTATTTTTATTTTTCAAAGCTTTCTAGCATGAGAGATAAATTAATGAATATGCACTAAAGTATCCAGTAATATGATATGCATGCAATATATGGCTCAGCCAGGCAAACAGTAATTAGAGGAATAAATTTTGTCCTCACATTCATTCTTCATATTTTAAAAATGTGGTAAGTTTAACTTTTATGGGGATGACAGATACCTCCAAATTCAAGGTACAAATGGAAATTATTCCAAAGTCCAAGGGCCAGACCTTCAGCTTGTGTAAAATGGCATAGCTCCATTGAATCCAGTGGAACTATATCAGTTTACACCAGCTTAGTTTCTGGTACAAGTATTTAGGGCCTGATTCTGGGATGTGCTGAGCAGCTGCAATTCCTTCTATAATTGATGGCAGCTTGGGTCAGCATCTGTAATGACCAGGACCTTATGTATGTGTTTGCTCAACTGTGTAAGAAGCCATGAGAGAGAGATACAACCGAATAGAAACTGGCTAAGTGTGAGGGGTGGGGATTACATGTTTCGTGGGAGATAAGAGGCCTCTCAAGGTATGTCGACACTGCAGTTAGACACCCATGGCTGGCCCATGCCAGCTGACTCAAGCTCGCGGAGCTTGGTCTAAGGGGTTGTTTAACTGTAGTGTAGACTTTAGGGCTTTGACTGCAGCCCAAACTCCGCGACCTTCCTAGCTCACAGGGTCTTAGAGTCTGGGCTCCAGCCCAAGCCCAAATGTCTACACTGTGGTTAAACAGCCCCTTCTCCTGAGCCCTAGTCAGCTGGCATGGTCCAGCCACTGGTTGTTGATTGTAGTATAAACACAGTCTCAGTTAAGTGAAAAGCATATCCACCCCACTTCTTTTGAGAGGTAGAATGCCAGCTATATTGTGTTGTGCCTGGGTGGCCCTAACCTTGCAGACTCTTGTGTGAGTAAGTCTTACAAGTGTGAGATACCCACTGACTGCAGTGTGACTACTTGTGTGAAACAGATTATTTGCATGAGAGTAAAGGTTTGCTGGAATGGGATCCTTCTCTGGGACTTGCCTTTTGCTTCAGTGATAGTTATGTACATGCCAAACATGCTACACACTATATTGCCAATTGTTGCAATACTAAAGCATATTTATCTGTTACAATATATGGTGGTATTACTGGGCTTTGGATATAGCTACACATGGACAGATTCTGATCTCACTTGCTTCAGTGTAGATCAAGAATAGATCAGTTGAAATCATTAGAGCTGTAGTTGTGTAAACTTAGTGTAAATGAATCAGAATCAAAACCATAGTATGTTATTTCTTGATAAAATAATGTTGTTTTAGCAGATTTTAGCCAAATTTGATTATCACAGAGGATCAGATTCTGATCTTTGGTGTAATATGGAATGAATAATATGGGTAAATTCTATTGGAATTACTCTGGATTTAACTTTGAATAACTGAGATCAGAATCTGGACCTTAATGCTAATCATAATTTGTATATGGTTCTGTGAGATTCCCAGTAAGGCTATGATTAGGAAGTCTATTCAGAACACGTTATCAGGTATCCCCAAATGTTTGTACTTAAAGACCTATTCTTTATATGAACAATTTTCTTGCCTGCTTGCCATTGTCAAGGCAAAGAGCTCAGTAAGTGAGTTTAGCACTGTTTGATAATTTGGCACTTCATTCTGTGCTCTGCCTGAAGAAAGTAGGCAGAGCAGATAAATTAAACCTCACAGAACCCTGAACTCTACCTGACTTATAAGACAAAGCTCATTTCTCCTGAGATCGTTATAAGCTTAAGGAATTCTAAGAGTACATGAAAGGAACATCCATCCCCTTTTGAGAGGATGGGGAGAAAAGCCACCAGAAAGTACAGAAGGAGAATATGAATTGCAATAGTCCCACTTCCCTCACTTGGACAAAGGAGCAGAGGGAAGAGAAGATGGTATTTGCCTTTCTCCCATTAGCTTCAGGGAAGAAGCTAGGATGCTTTTGGCTCTTGATTCAGCTGGGAGACCTCACCATCTTTAGTATGGGTTCCTGGCTGGCACAATAGATTTAGTTTGCTGGCTAAGAGGGTTAGCTTGGTATGAATGTGATGAAAGGTTGCTCAAACTCCTTTCTTCAGACAATATTTATACAATGAAGGATGAGTGTCCTCTTCAAGGGGACTTAATTGAGAGAAAGGTTTTTCATATAGAGATACTTTCGGGTACATTAAACTAGCTGTAGCTCCATTCTCAGTGCTACATGTCAAATTAGTGAGTTTTTGTAAAGTTCTAAAGAGGGCTGCAGTTGTGGTAAAAAGCTGTTGTTCAGGAGAGTAATTGCCTAATATTTGTATAATTAAAAATAATCTCCTTCAAATGCAAATAAGCCCTCCTGGAAACTGAGACGAGAGCCTGCTAGTGCTCCATCATGGCAGTAGTACTTGGTGGGCAGCATGAAGCCACTGAGATGGGAGTTTTGGGACCATAGAAGCCAGTTGAGAGCTCCCTGCAGCTGGCAACATGTGTGTATATGTTGGGGCCAGGTCAAGTGTTTCCCAATATTTTGCATTTAAAAGGGGAGAACAGGCACCTGTGAGTGATGCTCCCTGCAGCAAAGAGGGAAGAAGGATCGGCAGACAGAAGCTAGGGGGTAGGGCCCCCAACTAATATGCATGGAAAAACTGGGATACTGACAGTTTCCCACAAAATGTTACATCCACCAGAGTAGTTCAGAATGGGGAAGAGGGGAGCAAAGAGAGAAGCACCCAACCTGGCTGCTTGGGCTCTCATAAGTTTCCTGCTTCCTCTCTTTTGCAGCAGGTAGAGGCATCAAGCTTCTCTTGCTTTTTTGGGATGTCATTCTGAAGTAGTGGCATGGAAGCACTGTCTCGTCAGCCCTCTCCCATCAAAGTAAGGGATTTATTTCTCCACCCTCCCTTCCCAACACATGGGGAGGAATAGCTCAGTGGTTTGAGTAGTGGCCTGCTAAACCCAGGGTTTAAGTTCAATTCTTGAGGGGGCCATTTTGGGATATGGGGCAAAAATGGGATTGGTCTTGCTTTGAGCAGGGGGTGCACTAGATGATCTCATGAGGTCCCTTCCAACTCTGAAATTCTATGATTCTAATACACATTATTCAAATGCCAGCTTTTGCTGGCACACACATTGTGTTCTCATTTGAAAATTTGGTTCTTAATAGTGACAGCTGAGCTACTGAAGCTGTGAGGTGAAAAAGAGAAATGTTCCGATAAGCCTTAAATACAGAAACTCCTTTACTGTTATTTTGTGATCATTCCTGGCAACAGAGGAAACTCTGAATCTTAATGAACTGATATTATTACAGTTCATATGATTTTATAATATTATGTTTCATTATGTTGGTAAAGTTCAGTGCTGGAAACCAGGAGTTCTTTTTGTATCTCTACAACAAATACAGCAAAGGTGGTGACAGTGTAAGCCTTCCTGCACTTGCGTGCTTCAGCTGTGCTCTGGAGAAACTACCTTCAAGGATGAAAGAGCAGTTCTGACACCATGCTGATTCAGGAAAAGATCCTGTAGGGTGCACAGTGGAACAAACCCAGTTAAGGACAGAGTACTATCTGACAACCTGAGATGGCCATCATGCAGCTCCCACTGCAGAATAGCAAACATGCCATTCTTTTGAGGTTCTGCTTGGCTGAGTGTATAGTTGAGGGGAGTTAATGGGGACAGATAGGAATGAATGTGGTAGATACTATAACCTTGATGTGCTATGCCTATAAACCTTAGTAACTCTGAATATAATGTGAAAGTAAGCAATACAAAGTAGCCACAGATCTGAAGAGATTTCTCCACCCTAAAACATCTATCCATTTCCCCCACCATCTTCCCCTCACCATCTACCATGCTGGGTCTGACAGCTAGTCTTGGCTCAAGATGCTTATCTCCTTTTGCTTCCCTCATTAGTGATCTCTTCTCTCCTCTTGCCTTTCTGTCTTCCTAGTTTGCTATCCTGCTCAGTCCTTCTCCTTTAATATTGGATCATGACCTGGCTACTGACTTTTCAAGTTCAGATCCCTTCACTGCTGTTTCCCATCCCAGGTTGATCCTTTCTTGCAGACTGAGTGTGTGCCACCATCCTCCAGAGTCCCCACCCTAGAGAAAATGAATGGTGCCTTCCATTTTAAAGGATTTTGATTATCAGATGTAAAAGTCAGAGTATAAAAATCTGTGGAAAAGACCTTCTAAAATTAAATTTAAAAAAAACCCCTAAATTTATGTTGTTGATTTGGTGGTTGGGAGAAATTCAGTGTCAGCCTAAAGCAATCTTCTCCACCCTCACCCCTTGATCTGCACCGTTGACTTCAGTGGAATTTCTCACAATGTGTAGAGATAAGAATTTTGTAAGTCTTTGCAGTATCAGGGACCAAAAACAAAATGGAGCATAACTGAAGTCCAATCTTAGAATAATTTGATATGATCTTAGAAACTTAGGTACAAAAATGGGCAATATTTTCTTCTGAAAGGTTAAGAATAATATATGAGAAAAAGGAACCACAGAGAAAATAATGGTACAAAGTATCTGAAAAGCTTGTATGCTTTTGGGGCATCTGTCTTTGAAGTGAAAACCATGTCATCCACCTCCTATTCAACTATGTCATCTGCTAAGGCAGCACTGACATTGTGAAGTGTGGTAGTTTAACACCAATGTGTTACATTCTTTCAGATTAATGAAATGATACCACAGTCTGTATTAATGCTTTTTTGTAACATGCTCTTCGGTGACAGTAAACATGTGTTGACAGAGGGAGCAGAAAAGGGGTGATATGGTCTATGACTTATTTGTGATTTATAATGTTGTAGAAAATATTGTATAGGATCAATAAGTAAAAGTTTGCTCTTTCTGTAGAAACATAAATGTGCTCCAGAAAATGTAAAATTTAGCCAAGAAACTGTATTACCTGATAAGTAGCATTACTTTTTTAAAAAAATCCTTTGATTTTTTAAATTGAATGTCTAACAAGGATGTAATTTTGGGATTTACAGCATCCTTTGCTCTCTTTAAAAGTCTTTAATTTTATTTAGGGAGCTATTTTTTTTAAATATTCCTGAGTATATAAACCCTTAGAATAAACCCATTCATTTTTAGTATCCAGGATTACAATGTGTAACATCATTTGAAGCTACTATTGACACTGTAAATCTCTATTTGCTATGGCGCTATCCAGCCCAAATTGACCTTCACAGCTGTTGGCCCACTGAGGTTCTATTTGACTTCCTAGGTTACAGAGTCACAAAGGCTGTTTAGACCCCTTTTCTTAAAGATTTGTTATATTCTCTCCCCCCTCCCCACTCAGTAGCAATTGTGGCAACATATGTTACATTTTTATGTGATATGAATCTTGTCTTTAAATTCCTTCTCACTTAGTCCTCTAAAAAGGAATATTCCTATTAAAGGATTTGAGGTGGCAGAATTGGGCCCAATAAATATTAGTAATTTAGCAGCATTTCAGGATGGAAGCTATTATTGATTAAAAGTTTATTATTTTTACTGTTGAAAAACTACTGTAGTTTCAATATACATATGAAAAGTCAAAGATAAAATTACTAATATTAATATCGTACAATAGGTTAAAATATGTATAATTCTTGTCTCAGAAAAAAATAATTTAGGCCTGATCCTGCAAAGACACATGTTGAACTTGATGCAGTATGAGTAGTATGGGACCACTCAATGTATAGACCAGATGTCCCGATTTTATAGGGACAGTCCTGATTTTTGAGTCTTTTTCTTATATAGGCTCCTATTACGTCCCCATCTGCTGTCCCAATTTTTCACACTTGCTGTCTGGTCACCCTTCAGCACATGTGTAAATCTTTGCAGGATTGGAGGAGTCAGTAAATCATGACCAGTATTTTATAGGGCAAAATATTGTGAGCTATACGGGCTCCTTGGATAATATTTTGATTCCCATGAGCTGAACTCTTCAAGTTTTGATTTACATTACTTTTACTAGCTGTAATATTTTAAAGTTGCTTTAATATGCACAAAGATAAAGGTCATTTTTGACAGGTTGCGCATAGTAAATCATAGTTCAAATAATTTAATGAGGAAGAATTCTTACCTGCTGAATAATTGATGGCATGATTATGAAACCTCTCTTGTTCCACAGGAGTAATCCTATAGTTTTAGAATGTCCCCTAGTAGAGGTAATAGAATTCAAGTAATTCTAAACTTTATAACCTTGCCCCCAAGGATCATATTTTCAGTATTATTTACTTGCAGCACACACCGTGGGAAGCTACTTGCTAAGTCTATGACAAGGTAACAGCTGAAGCGAAAAGGTCAACAAACTCTTCAGTTGCATATAGATGATGCCTGCATTTGCAGACTATCTAATTGTCTCAAAGTTTACAAAGGTTACACTGACTATTCACTTTCAAGCTGTAATATAGGGGCTCAAAATAACATTTATACTCTAGAGAGCGATTTAGGGTAGAGACCAATACACATCACTTGTAGGTTATTCATAGTCAGCTTTCTTGTGTCTGAGTCCTGTGAGGTGCCTAGAGCCTTCCATTTCTGTTGAAATGGAAGATTTTCATTCATAATCTTTATTTTTTTGCTCTGTCCTTTTTGTCCTCAATTATTTTGCTTTTTGTGTGTGTGTGCATCAGACCATCTCGTAGTTAAATTGATAGGTTTTAATAGGTGACTAATGTGGGTCATCTTCCTACAGAGTCACAGTATAGGAATTGCCTTACTTCATCTGACCAGTTATCTATCTAGTCCAGCATTCTGTCCCTGTGTTCAATACCTGATGCTTCAGGCAAAGATACAAGAAACCTTGTACTAGGTAGTTATGGGGTAACCTGCCCATAGGGGAAGTTTTATCCAATTCCCATTGGTTTAGAGGTTTGTTTTTATAACCCTTCCAAAAGTTTTTAAGTTTTAATTTAGTTTGAAATCATAAATATTGCTGTAACTCTGGATCCTGTAAGTGTGAGTTGTTTGTTCAACGAGTGTCATCATGTCTTTTTTAAGTGTCTCTTTTTCCTTGATACCTTTTCCCTGTGCTTGGAAAGTTACCTCATAAGGGCGGATTGTGACAGGCCTTTGTATAGGTGTGCAAGGGGGAGGGAGTATGTGAAGAGCCTCCCTTCTTGTTGCATGCCCCATGATTGCAGACCTCAAGCTTGAGGGGAATTCATTCACTGCTCCCTTCGCGCGGACATGGGGGTGTGTATGCTTGAAAGAGGTTGAGGAGGAGTGGGGTGGAGGAATTGGGGTCACCAGGCAGTCCGTATTATCGATAATATTGAAACTCGGGGAGACTGATCCTGAAAGCCTTTTACATGCAGAATTCTTATTTAAAATCCATGAGAGTTCTGCAGATGGAAGGCATGTGGGATTGTACCCATGGTAATTAAGATTCAGTTTATGGTGGGGTGAAATTCCTCAAGCAAAAACTATTTTATTGGGTGACATTCTTATCAGAAATAATGAAACATTTCAAATGGATTGTAAAATGGATCATTTGTTTCATTGGGATGGTGACTGCTCTGTCATTGATTTTGTCTTTTGGATAATGTCTGTCTGTGGGTTTTCATTACCTAGATGTTCCCAAGATGGTGTTCAGTAGAGCTGAGTGAATAACTTATTACTAATTATTTAAACAAATAATCTTGTATTTTTTCCTGTTTGTAAATTTTCTGTGATGAGATTGTAATTTTCTTGAGTTTATTTATTGTTCAAAATCATTCAATACATAATTTCTGTGAATTATTCTTCGCCTGTATATTGTTTTTAGTTCATTGTGAATATACATCCTGTTTTGCCTGGGCAATGGTCATGTGATCCTGCAATAAGTTCTGCATGGGCAGAGCCCTGGGTCTGTGGGAAGCTTCATTTTTTCAGAGATCTGCCTGTGCAGAGTTCATTACAAGATTAGGGCAACCGGGTGTTTCTTTTATTTTACTGGATGAGCATAGTTTTTAGAACCACAGGCACTCTTTGAATACATCCTGATTAAAAATTTGACACTCACTTTTCACAGACATTCAAAATGTGCTCTCTGTGTCTATGATCATTCTTGTGAGAACATTCATTTATTAGAACACGTGTGAATTGCCATTTCACAAGAAAATTGTTGGTACTTTGTGGAGAGAGATCTAAAAATAAAATTATAACACTGTTTTCATCAGCTGAAGAAACTCTAAAGAAAATTGTCTGCACTGGGGACCAATCCTGCAACAAGCTTTGTACCTCTGGAAAATGCTGAGCACTCTCAATTCCCAGTGAATTCATTGGCAATTGACAGATGCTGAACTTGCCACTGGACTTGGCCCCAAAAATACGAATAATTTTGTCAGAATCTGGCACTAGGTGAGTGGATCTGATGTGAATACAAAATCTTGCATTTTGTAATTATGTGAATCTTACTGAAAATATAGTCCTTAGGGTTTGTACTATATTTCTCCCTGAAAAGAGAAAATATCCAATTCTAAATCAAATTATAATAACATAAAGCAAGTCTAATTAAAAAAGGAAATGAGTAGAATATGAAGTGTTGGCTATAAATCAGTGATTTTTAGAAATTGTTTCCAAGAATCTAAATACATCAACTTATTTTATTCTTAAACTCTTTTTTTTTTTGTAGGTATGCCCTCTTATTGTTTATTAGTTAACCTTCTTTTAGCATTATTCATCAGCTTCACATCTGGAGAAACAGAAGTAAAGTTTACTGGGCAAACAGAATTTGTAGTTCATGAAACTAGTACAACAGTTATACGTCTTGTTATTGAAAGGACAGGCGACCCAGCTAACATCACAGCAATTGTATCGGTAAGAAACTGCCAGTCCCCTCTTTTTAAATGAAAATTGGATATCTATATGAAATATTGACTTCTCCGGGTATGTTTTATTTTTCTTGGTTTTTTAACTGGGTCAGTGCAATGAGGTGTGTAGCTTGGTACCCTTGGGGCTCACTGTGGGAACTGTTTTGAGTCAGAAATACCCAATTGCTAGAAGCAAGGAATTTCCATGGGCTGTGCCAATAGAAATGTTTTCAGGCTACTGATAGCTACTCAGAAAGCCAACTACTACTCCTGGTGGAGCTCTGTGACTTTACAGGGCAGTCTGATTTGGATTCTATCTGGTACTTGAAAGTCCACTCCCAAAGAGTGGGAGGAAAATAACTTTTCCTTCTCCAGTTTTTCTGGGCTGAGGGAGAACAGTTGTACCTCTTTAATGACTTCATTCATTAGGCATGTGGCTGTATTTCTTTAAAAAAGGGAAAATTAAGGGAAGATAGAGAAGAGATTTGCCCATTCAGAAGAGAAACAGGAAAACCTATTCTGAGAGGCATCTGCTGTCAGGAGTGGGCAAACATTTTGGCCTGAGGGCCATATTGGGATTAAGAATCATGCGGAGGGCCGGGTAGGGAAGGCTGTGCCTCCCCAAACCTCCTGATCCCACCCCCTATCCAACCTCACCCACTTCCCGCACCCCTAACTGTCCCCCTCAGAACCTCCGACCCATCCAACCCCCCCCCCGCTGCTTTTCCCCTGATCTCCCCCTCCAGAGACCCCCTCACCTTAACCTCCCCCCCAGGACCCCACCCCCTATCTAAGCCCCCCCTGTTCTTTGTTCCCTGACTGCCCTCTCCCGAGACCCCACCACCCTAACCACCACCCCCTGGAACCCCACCCACAATCTAAGCCCCCGTGCTTTGTTCCCTCACTACCCCCTCCTGAGATCCCCCCACCAGGACCCACCACCTAGCCCCCCCCTTCTTACCATACTCAGGGGGTGCTCCAGCACTTGCTGTGCTGTGCTGGTCCACCTCCTGGGAGCGCGGGGTCCTGCAGCTCCCCACGTTTGGCCCGGCCGCCAGCCCGGGAGCGCAGGGCCCCGCGGCTCCCCGCCCTCGGCCTGACCGCTGGCCAGTGCGGGCGGGGCCTTGCAGCATGCCACGCTTGGCCCGTCCCCCAGGCTTGCCAGCAGCCCTGTGCCCCCAGCTTGTGCTCTCAGGCTTGATAAAAATGGCCAGTAGGCCACATGTGGCCCACGGGCTGTAGTTTTCCCACCCCTGTGCTATGTAGAAGTCAGGACACCGTGAGCTGAGAGATTAGATTGTATTTACATTGTTTTCTTTATTTCTTAGCTATTGTTAACTGTGGGCCTGATTCTGCATCTCTTACTCACATTGAGAAGTACCATACTTTTTATACAGTCATATTGAAATCAATATGAGAATTTGAAGAGTAAGTTTCTACTCAACATGAGTGAGGGTGGTAGAACTGGGTACAAGATGAGGGGAAATGTGCACACTGAGTCTGCTACTTTTTATTTTGTTTAGATCTAGAAAAATGTGCCATCTTTGTACATGGTCACCAAACATTGTACTCTTCTCAGCTCAAACAATGGAAGATGCATATTATTTGACTTAAAAGGGTTTAGAAATAGATGTACCAGAGGACACTGGGTATAAAATCTCGAGAAGGCATAACTGTCTTTGAAAACTGGTGCTCTTGTAAAACATGTAAAATGACAGAGTTCTTTAGTTTTTATATTGAAAGGGGCCAGGAGGCTATTACAGATATTTTCATTGTTTTAATAAAGCTTATACTTTAATATAACTATTGTTACTTTTATAGAAGTACTGTATGGCTATTGTGGTTGTTCTGAGAAATAGATTTTCTCCCCACAAGTGCAAACTGGAATTTGGCACCTAGAAGTTTCTGCTTTGGGTTTGGTCCTGCATAGATGACAAAACACAGAAGGAAAAGTTGAGTGAAAAGCCTGTGATTCCAGTTAACCGGGATAAGCATTTCTCATATAATTACTGCATCAATACCTTGGTATATATCCCTTGGTTAGAACAAATAGAAAACGGTTTTGAAAGAGCAAAAAACTAAGAGAAAATAAAACATAACCCTATATATTGACAGTGTACTAGTTAATTGTTTTACTTTATTGCATTTTAAATAAACAGTTGAAGAAAGTTAGTAAACACTAAATATCAAGAGTGGTAATAGGCTTAATTTAGTACGTGCATGGATTATATGATATGCAGACATGCATCGTTGTGTCTAAGATTTAATATATATTAAGAAGCAACAAAATAAATGTAAGAAGTGAACATTAAAAAATTCAGACTTTTTTTAAATTTTGAAAAAGTGCGACTATTCTATAAACTGGCTGAAAACCAGCAAATTAAAATAAGCAAAATGTGCTACAATTTCAGAAAAGTGAAAATTCTTGTAGGAAAATGTGTGTGGTCTGTCCACACTAGAGACTTTTGGTCTTTTCAATAGTGCTTCAGGCAATACTCTTTCCAAAATTTTCTACTTGAACTTGTTTGCCTAAAGTTAGGTACCTAAACCCATAAACCTAAACTGGCCCTGCTTGGATAGCTTTCATGGTTTAAAGCAATAGGTTTCTTATCTGCCAAAGGACAGCCTGCTTTCACGTGAGTCAATGGGAGATTTTTGCCATTGACTGCAGTGGGAGCAGGATTGGGCAGTGTGTATTGCTCAGTGTTGACTGATTGCAGTTTAGCAAGAATATAATACGTTAAGAAATGTGTATTTAAAGTAGCTTATGTTAAAATCTTTATTTATTCGTAGCTAGTAAGTGTTGAATGAATAATGTATAATAATTCCCCTAATTGAATATATATTATTATTCCACACAAATGGAATGACCAACAGACAGTCCCTATTTAGAAGGCATTTATGTTACTCTAGCAGTGGGTGCCAGAGAGTATGGTCTGCTTCATCTGCCAGAATTCTCCGTGGTGCATATTACCTTGGAGAAAGGGAGAAGCGGGGGTCATGATCAACACATCACAACTCAGAGCACTCGGCTGTTGCATCTATACTAGTATTTGTTATACTAATAATTGGTGGTGTGCATGTTCTTGTAAATAGTATTTTAAAAATAGTGTTCCTATTTAAAATATGACACTGTGGTGTACTATGTGCAAGATAGTCACCTACTGGAATGGATTAAAGCTCCCTGATGAGATCATGACTAACTGTGAATAAGTGACATGCTTAGTTTCTTGGCACAGGTATGGGAAGTCACTTACTATGTTGTTGTCCTGTGCCATCTGTCTAGAAACACTAGGGCTGATCAGTATCAGAGGGGTAGCCATGTTAGTCTGGATCTGCAAAAGTGATAAAGTGTCCTTTGGCACCTTATAGACTAACAGATGTATTACAGCATAAACTTTTGTGGGTGAATACCCACTTTGTTGGATTCACCCGACAAAGTGGGTATTCACCCACGAAAGCTTATGCTCTAATATATCTGTTAGTCTATAAGGTGCCACAGGATGCTTTGTCACTAGGGCTGATGGTAGTGGAGACTGAGGGAGGAGTAGTATATAGAAAACATCATATGTAATATATGAAGCAAAGTCAGAATAAAGTTATAAAAAGTGGGGAGTAGGTTATATTCATATGTGTATTTATTGTAGATTTATGGAGCAAACACGGGTGACTTTTTTGACACATACGCAGCAACATACATACCCGATATGGAAACAAACAGAACTGTGTATATATCAGTCTGTGATGATGATCTTCCAGAGGCTGATGAGATGTTCATATTTTACTTGACATTACAGGTAGGTGCTAGCTTTTTTGTTTATCTGTTTCACTAGAAAAAAAACTTTGGCATATGTGGCTGCAGCTTACTTATTACTTCAGTGGTGAATTTCGCTCCCCATGTCTAAAGCTTAAAGTTTGGTCAGCAGGAAACCTGATAGCCTTGTGCTACTTCTTAGCAGTTCCATGCACAAATTATGAGTTTGTTTACCATGCTTGAGACTTTCTGCAGAGGGAATATATTCAGCTATGGAGACTTTAACAGGGACTGTTTCCAGTTCGTTAAGAAGCAAAACTGTGAGGTTCTGAAGAGAATCTTGTCCTTTCTTTCTTGCCCAGAAAGATATTGCTTCAAGGGAGAGGGAGAAAAATAGTAAGGAAACAGGATGATCCTAATTGCTTCAGAAAAAGACCTCCCTGGAAAAATATACCTTGAACAGTATGTAGATAAATCAGTGTATATTGCTAATCCAAGTTAGAATGAAGCAACTATGGAGAAGCTTATTTTTTCCCTTTTTTTGAAGGTTAACAGTCCATGGTAAAGTTTAAAGTCATTGCAATAAAAGTGAATCTTCATTTTACCCCTGTGTTTCATAGCTAGCACAAATGATTGATAGTAAATGTAAATACATGTTTCCCCCTCCTTTCCCTTTACTTCTTCCCATCAGTATTTAACTCAGAAATATGATAGAAAAGTCATAAACTGATCTTACCCATATATATATATGGTAAACTGCTGTAAACAATCTGCTCATGTGTACAGGTGTACATTCATATAAAACTTAGCTCCAAAATTTCAGCCTGTAAAGAATGCTACCAAAAAAATAATAATATTTAGTTTCTAGCATGGCTGCATGTTTCATATCTAATTCCTTATTGCTATGGTATCATTAATAGATTGTCAGACCATGATTAATGTCTTCAAAGTTTCTTTTGATCATTTTGTTGTTTAACCAGACTGGCACTCTATAGAATGTGTTTTCCATAAGCAGTAAGAATGATTTATGAGCATTCTGTTGACTTGAATACCTTTTCCTTGGAACTTGTAACCAGACACAAAAATACAACAGACCAATTGAAAAATTAAAAAAGCTCCAACAACAACACAAGGAAAGACATACACTCTGAATGAAAACATATTTATTAGAAACAAGTTCTTACCGAAAAACTGCATTTTTTAACTGTCTGCATCGCTGGTTTACTTACTATATAGCTTGTTAATTTTAGAAACCATCTGCAGGAATAAAGCTTGGGTCACCAAGGTCTGTCACTGTAACAATCTTATCAAATGACAATGCTTTTGGAATTATTTCCTTCAATATGGTAAGTTTTTACGTTGTATACCTTAATTTTAAATAGTGTAAAGATGTGATTTTCCAAAGGCACCAAAGGGCATTTATGCACCTAATTTCCTTAGACATCTGCGTCAGTTGGGCATCTAACTCCCATTTGTGACTTTTGAAATCAGCCCACTTACAGATTTCTGTAATATGGTTAAATATATATCACTGAAATGCTACTGTACACTATCAGACATGCTTTCATTGGGCTGCTATCACACTGGGCAAGGCTGTGTGCTAGTCTTCCTAGAAGTGCAGCATAGAACTTGCAGCCCAGAGGAAGGTGGGGGCTTGGTGGTTTGAAGCAAGTCAGGAACTCTATATTAAAGTTTAAAGAACTTTAGAGTAGTACCTATAGTGGAATTCACTTTATTTAGTGGTTTCATCACTTCGCAAGTAAAATGAGACAGTGTTCTCCTTCTGCAAGTTGGTAAGATAGTGTAATAATTCTGGGACCAATTTTACTCCCACTGTAGTCAGTAACAGAGCTCCCGTTTACTTCACTGGGGACAGCATAAGGCCCTGTCTCCTTCAAAGCAATAACATGACATGTAATGTTGCTACGTGCATTTTAGAGAGCACAGTTCACTGCTGGTGTGAAATTAAGGTGAGGACTATTCTATTGCCTTACATGGATATACACTCACTTATGCTATTGGTGAATTTGGCCCATAGATATTGTGGCTATCTGAAAATATTGTGGTCCTCACTAATCCGTTATCAATATTTTTATACTTACATCTCAGAATTCCACATCGGCACCAGCATGTTTTAAATTAGTCAGTACTTCTGGAATAAAGTGCTTGGGAGTGGCCTTTGCAGTGCTTCAGCCAGTGTGTCACATGCTGCATTGTGGAGATAAGATGGGGCTGAATGGCAGTTGAAGCCCCTTAAAGAATTCTAGCTGACTCAGCCAGAATTCCTGGTAGTGTTCTAGAAGTACTCCACCACCTGTTAAAACTTGCAATGCATGCTTCTCCCTGCAATGCTAGCTAGTTCTGTTGGCTTGTGTGGTGGTGGGGGCTGGACCATGGCCATGCTAGCTCTCCAGTCCCTTACTAGTGGGCAGTTCCATGCTCTCCATCTTGAACGTAGCTGGCTTTTGTACAAGGAGGCCCTTTATTAATAAAGCACAATAATCTTAGAAATAGCTCAAAAAAAAATTCTGGGTGAATTAAACTTTATTGACTGAATAAATTTTTGTAGCTAAAATAGATTTAAAAACTCATATTTGTAAAAGAATATAATTATAATTAAGAAAATCAGTATCATGACATAAATTATGTCTTGTAATTTTAAAATCAATGTAAATATCTAACTATCTAATAATTGATTTTAGAAGGGACAAATTGTTTTTAATTGGTTTAGGAACTTCTATAAATATTAATGATACAAGCCAAGTAGCTTGTATATGGTAGTCATATTTGTTTATAGCAAAAAGCAAAAAAGCACTCAAGTAACCACTGCTAATATTTTTATCTGAAGTCTTTCGGGCTTTTTATTTGTTGAACTAATTGGTTGCTAGGAAATGTAATACCATCAGTGGACCAGTTTACAGATTGGATTAATTTGTCTGTGGGAGTTTGCTATTTCTATGGTAACAGGTTTTTCTTCACTCTCAGAGATATTTGATCAATGCCTGATTGCCTGTCCCTTCTTTTCCTCATTAGTCTGCCTTAATCACAGTGAATGAGCCCAGAGGTAGAAATGAATTTGTGCCTCTGACTCTAATTAGAGAGAAGGGAACCTATGGAACTGTGACTGTGACTTTTGAGGTAAGTTAATTGAAACAACTTTACACCTCAGCATACCTTCTTAGAACTGGATGGTTAGAATCACAATCCTGCTATTTATGTATGAAAGTAGACAAAAGACTAATTGCTGCTGTCTAAATTTTGTTGAATAGGAGTGTTTTACTTGCCACTTGAAAAACATTGTAATTAGATAAGTCAGTTATAATTTGAGGGACAATTGTCAGGAGACACTAGAAAACAGTAGATATTCTTCATAATGAATATATTTATTTTTGGGAAAAAATTATACAGTATTTGTATTTCAGTTATAAGTTTAGAAAAAAAACACCTTAGGAAATTAAACAATGTTATGTTAACTTGCACCAGTGGAAAATAAGTCAGAAAGAAAAAAAATTGTTTAATAAAAGGTTTTTAAAAAACAGAAAGGGTACGTTTTCTTGGAGGTGGATCAAAAAAGTTTTGAAGTGATATTTACAAATAAATGTTACAGTAGAACTTCACTATTTGACCTACCTTTTGAACACTTTAAAATGTTGACTTAGGGTTTTCTGAAAATCTGGCACCTTTAAGACATCTTAAGCTTGGTACCCAAGAAGAGAGGCAAGCAAAATCATTAGTTACTTTAGATTGTTTGGGCCACATTGTACCTTGAATGACGTTCAAATCTAGCAACATTTGAAATGTTGAATATCTCATTTAATTTTTCTTATTCACCTAATTTTCAATTGTATACTTTAGTTTCTGCATTTCATATATAGTAAAACTTCTTTCATATGGATCTCTAGTTCAGTTTTGTTTGTCTATGGGAAAGCATAATTATAAAAACATAGGAATGGTTGGGGTCTTGAGAGGTCTTCTGGTCCAGTCCCTAGCACTCAAGACAAGACTAAGTATTAGCTAGAGACCATCCCTGATAGGTGATCAGAGGTTTTTAAGAGCAGGTTAGACAATGATGGAGATTCCACAACCACCCTAGGCAAATTATTCCAGTGCTTAACTACCCTGACAGTTGGGAAATTTTTCCTAATGTCCAACCTAAGCCTCCCTTGCTGCAATTTAAGCCCATTGCCTCAGAGGTTAACAAGAACATTTTTCTCCCTCCTCCTTTTAACAACCTTGTATGTATTTGAAAACTGTTATCATTTTCCCCTCAGTTTTCTCCTCTCCAGACTAAACAACCCAAGTTTTCTAGAATAAAGGTTTTCTAGCCCTTTAATAATTTTTGGTGCTCTACTCTGGACTCACTCCAATTTGTCCACATCTTTTCCTGAAATGTGAAGCCCAAACTGGACATAATACTCACCAAGGGTTTGATCCCTCCCTCATTAAAATCAATGGAAAGAGTCCTATGGCCTTCAAAGGGCTTTGGTTATGACCCTAATAGAGTTACTGTAGACTTGTTTATGTATTAGTGTCAAATAAATTTTGCCCTCTATAGAATCAGTCAATATTGTCACACAGCATATAGTACATGTATTTATGAACATCAGCTATGGTATATTATATGTAAAAATTCTCATCCTGTCCTAAGTAGCTTGTCGTTTGATTAGATTTCATTTGTAACTTCAATATAAGTGCATAAAAATAAATAACTTCAATGTCACAAACCAGAAAAAAATACCACAAAAGTAATTCGCATTAGAATTCTATCTCAGAATTTAGTTCCAGATAGCTAATTATGCTTAATAAATTATAGCCAGCTATTCAAAAGAACCAGTTATGAATCAGTGGACACTAAAGAGCTCTCATGGGCCCGTTCCAAAGGAAATTTCTTTGTTATTCTTTTTGCCATCCATACCTTCATTATGATTATTCTGATTTGTCCCATTAGACATTCAGCTAGATAGGCACGTGTCCCCAAAATAGCGCTTTTGCTGCAACTATTGCAACATAGCTTGTAAAATCAAAATTTCCTCTGCTATACCTAATATTTAGTGTTGTGAAGTAGGAGACCACTGAATATTCAGTGAATCTTTGTGTTTCCCACACAGCTTATTTTGAATATCAGATGGACACAGCCATATTAGACTTGTATTCCTGTTATCTGCACTTACTTAAGCCTTGAAAATGTCTTGTATATTTGTTGATCAGAAAATGATTTTTTTGCAGGTAGAAGGTGGCCCAAACCCAGCTGAAGAAGACTTGAGCCCAGCTAAGGGCAATATTACCTTTCCTCCTGGGAGAGCAGTGCTGATTTATAATTTAATAGTGCTTGATGACCAGGTAGGACAAGCTGGATTCATTTTAGAAGATTTTGATATGCAGAAGGTGAAGTTGCCATCATTCATCATGGCTTTGAATAATGAATGCACAAAACTGCTTGGCTTAGCTAAGGCTTTAGTGTGGTTCTGCTCAGAAAAGTGACTTTGTAAATACTAGCGTTGCAGGATTCCACATTTGTTGTATCTACCTTCTTGTCTGGCACCTCATCCCAGTAGCAACTGAACATTTCATGAATTTAACTTCACAATATTCTTGTGAGACTTAGATTGTAAGTTTTTTGAGGTGGAGACCCTCTTATTGATCTTTGTACAGCATGTGGCACAACGGGGTTCCAGTCCATGACTGGGGCTCCTACCTACTACTAAAATACAAATACAAATTTAAAAAAGGCAGATAAAGTGTGTGTGTGTGTATGGGGGGGGGGGTTTGAAAAAAAATGAGTAACTTAAAATATTTAGTAAATTCATAAAAAATTGAATAAATAAGAAACTTGTGAAACAAAAAGTTTTTTTTTAAACTCTACAATTTTCAACCAGCTCTAATGATAATAATAGTATCAGAAACGTTTCCTCCAGGCTGGTATATCTGAGATGCAGAAACATCTCTTTCAGGTAAAAGTAATATTTCTGTAGTCCAGGGGTTCTCAAACTGTGGGTCGCGACTCCTCGGGGGGTCACTGACCCGGTTCCCGAGGGTTCGCGAGCTGGTTTTTTCTGCCAAAAAGCCGCCGCCGCAATCGCGATCGCTTCCGCTTTTCGGCGGACATGCAGAGCTATTTCGGGAACGCTCGGCATGTCTGCCGAAAATAGCCGCTGAATGCAGAAGTAATTCATTCGGTGGCTTTTCGGCGGACACTTAAGGGGTCGCGGTGCCGTGCCGCTCAGAAAAAAGGGGTTGCGCTAAACGTAAGTTTGAGACCCGCTGCTGTAGTCTGTAATACCAACTTGGAACTGTTGGCTTCTCCCTAGTAATTCTTTGTGGAGATAATGAAGATGTGATTATTTAGAGATGTGTTCTCAGAATTCTATGATTGAAAGCTAAGGTGCTGCTGATAAGGTTGCACAGATGTAAATTAGGTCTTATTTTGGCCTGCAGAAATCTCACTTATGATGATGTTGTTGCAAGGTACTTTGGATTTTGCGAGACAAGTCACACACACGTGGGTGAATAAAGTAGATGAGTTTATTAGAAGGCCTTGGTTTTTGGCGCTGAGGGGCACAAGTTTGTTAACGCGACCGCAGGAGGGGTACCTAGCACTTTGAAGCCGTTGCTAGGTTGGAAGAGCCCACAGGCAACACACAAGGGTGGGCTTAAATACACTTACACATTTACATTTTATACATACTTATGTTTTATTTACAAGCTGCAAGCTGATTGGTTACACGCTGTTTAGCACTTGTTGATTACGCAGTTTTGCCTTAGTTTTTTTATTTAGTTTTTTACGCATTTGTTTTTATACAGACGGGGTAAACATTTACACACAGAGTAGGCTGAGAAAGCAAAAGAGAGACAGAGCGCAAATAACAAGCAGCTGCAAACACTGTGTTTTTAGCTTGTTTTTTCAGGAGATAACGGAGTGCTGTTACCTTGAGCACGCTGTTTATGGCTTAGTGCCCGTTCCGGGGGGGGGGGGGGCGAGGGAGCGCTTGCTACTGCTAGGCCCTGCACCGTGAGAATATTTTGCGCGTCTTACACTTGCTCATGATGGAAACAAACCCAATTTTACGATGAGAACCTATGCTGAATGTACAGGGCTGGTAGTTAGAAAATACATCTTTATATTTGTAAACTACATATCTTTTATATGGATATCAGTGAGAAACCACAGACAGGTCCCCAAAATGTCACCTTTAAAATATTTTTTCAATGTAGAACTACACTTTAATATGTCTTTGTAATCCTGCTAACAAAATTCCTCTTTATTATTGAGTGGTTTGGGAGTTTATCTCGGGAAAATAATAGACAAGCAGGACTGAGAAAACTTTGTAACCAAATTCTTTGGTGAAGTTTGATTGATGCTTTTGTCTTCCAGTCATGATCCAATTAACTGACCCAACAGTTCTGAATTGCAGAAACTTCATTTGTAATTAAAAATTTGTATGTATTTTGACTGTCTTTTAAATGGACGGGTTTGGTTTTGCAGGAGAGTATGATGACAGGTGGGCTAAAAGAAACATAAATAAATAAACTAATATCCATGTTGGTCAGACAGAATAATTGTTGTACCTTAGGATGGGAGAGCCATAACTTAGATCTTTCAGGTTCCAGGTTTGAAATAGGCTGTGTCAGTCAACATCATTATGCAAGTTTTCGTGCCACAAGCCAAACAAGGAGTGAAGTTGGCACTGGCTTTAAAGACAGCCGCATGCTCATTCCCATAGCCCTAGAAAAGGATCCAAGGGTGGCCAATTAGCAAATGTTTATGAAAGAGAAGAAATACTGGACAGCAGGGAATTAGAACCTTTTTAAAGAGCTGAAGGCAATAACTTAAAAAGTGTTTAGAAAGGATTTGTCCATTTTATAACTGAATATTTGCCACCAGCAATAACTGTACTTAATTTTGCACTGGGATTTCTTTCAGAAGTACATACTACTTTATTTTGAGTGTGGGAAACAAGGAACAGATACAGGACACAATTCTTTCCTCACCTACATTCTATTCCCATTGGCTTCATTGGGAATTCTGTAGGTCCCTCTGAGAGCAGAATGTGTGCAGTTTCTTTCATCTAGTGCATTGGTTATCAAACTGGGGGTTGCGACCCCACAAGGGGGTGTGGGGGGGTGGGGGGGTCGCAATCCCCGATCCCCAGGGCAGGCTGCCGGCTCCCACCCCGACCCCTCTGGTGGGCTGTGGGCTCTAGCCCCGATCCCTGGGGCGGAGGGACTGCAAGCCCCGAGCACAGCGGTAGGGCTGCGAGCCCCGAGCCCTGACCCAGGGACAGAGCAGTGGAGCGGCAAGCCCTGATCCTGCAAAGGAGCGGCAAGCCCAGGGCGGCGGGGCAGTGGTGTGGCGAGCCCCGACCCTGGGGCAGCAGGGCGGTGGGCCTGCGAGGCCTGACCCCGGAAACAGCGTCGAGCCCGGGGTGGCGGGGCAGCAGTGCTGTGAGCCCCAACCCTGGAGCAGCGTGGCAATCCCCGACCCTGGGGTGGCAGGATGGTAGGGCTGCGAGCCCCGAACTCCGACCCCGGTGCGGAGCTGTGGAGTGGCATTAAGCCCCAACCCTGGGAAGGAGCAGCGAGCCCGGGGCAGCGGCATGGCGAGCCCTGACCCCGGGGCAGAGCCGTGCAGCGAACCCTGGCCCTGGGGCGGTGGGGTTGCGAGCCCTGACCCTGGGGCGGAGGGTGTGGCAAGCCCTGACCTTGGGGCAGCGGGGCAGTTGGGCTGAGAGCCCCGGAGCAGCGGGGCTGCGAGCCCCGAGCCCCGACCCTGGGCGGATTGGCGGGGATGGCAGGGCAGCGAGCCCCGACCCCAGGAAGGAGCGGCGAGCCCGGGGTGGCAGGGCAGCAGTGCTGAGAGCCCTGACCCCAGCGCAGTGGTGGGGCTGCGAGCCCCGACTTGGAGCGCACGGGCTGCCAGCTACAAGCCCCGAGCCCTGACCCTGGGTGGAGCGGCGAGCCCCGAGCTCTGACCCGGAGCTGTAGGGTTGCGAGACTGGAGCGGTGAAGCTGCGAGCCCCAAGCCCCGACCCCAGCATGGCGGAGTGGGGCTGCAAGCCATGACCTCGGGGCAGGGCTGCGAGCGGGCAGCCCGACCCCCCAGACTCCAGAGCCAGTAGGCGGCTGTGAGCCTGAGCCACAAGATGAGTGTAAGCCCTGACCCCAAGCCCTTCGCTGGGCTGAGAGCTCCTGCACCCCCCAACCCCGATCCCCGTACCAGGCTTTGAACCCTGACCCCGGATTGTTTCAGGTCATTAATTACTGTCAAGTATTAAAATAAATATGTACTTAAAAATAACTTTTCTAAAAATATGTTTCACTCTTGATTTAAAAGCAGTGAGAAAAGCAGTGACAAATTTCATTTTAAGCAATAGGGTTTAAATCTAGTATTTAACAGTGTTAAATATCAAAAATGTGTTTTTAATTTCTAATGGGGGTCACACTTAGAGGCTTAGTGTTCAAAACGGGTCGCCAATACAAAAAGTTTGAGAACCACTGATAGTGCTACATGAATGGGAGAGACTGAACAAGGTCATGTCCATTTGCTGTGCTCATAGGGCCATATCTCAGGCACTCTGGTGTAAACCACCAGTGAAGTCAGTATGGTTACTCCGGATTTAAACCTGGATAACTGAGAGTAGAGATTATCTCATAGAGAAGCAGTTTGTAAAATGCTCCAAGCAGCAGATAGTGATGGTCCCATGATACAAAAAGAACCGGGAGTACTTGTGGCATCTTAGAGACTAACCAATTTATTTGGACATAAGCTTTTGTGGGTTAGAACCCACTTCATCAGATTCATAGAGTGGAACATAGAGTAGGAAGATATATATATACAGAGAACATGAAAAAGTGGAGGTTGCCATGCTTTGTTGGTATGGCATCCTCCACCTTTTCATGTTCTCTGTATATATATATATTGTGATAGAGTCAGACCTGAAGGGTATAGGAGAGTGCTGGAAGGCAGGTACATCAGTCTCAGGATGTGCACGTCTCTGTTCCCCCTATAGCCAATCAAAGACTACTCCAGGCCAATCTAGACACCTGGGGTCAATTAAGAAGGTTCTAGCAGGCAGCAGGGCAATTAGGAGCACCTGCTGTCAAGTAAGGCCTTAATAAAAACCCCTGCCTCAGGCAGACAGTGTGGGTGTTTGGAGCAGAGAGGAGTTTGGAGACATTGGAGCAGAGAGGAGTTTGGAGGCATTGAAGCAGAGAGCAGTTTGGAAGGAGGCCCTGAGGTAAGGGTGAAGTGGAGGGTAAAGAAGCAGGAACTGTTGTGAGGAAGAAGCCCAGGGAATTGTATTGTGCTTGGTGGTTAAAAGGTCAGCTTTCTCCACTGATACTGTTAGGGTCCCTGGGCTGGAGCCCGGAGAAGAGGGCGGGCCCAGGCCCCCCCCCCCATCTGCCTTCCGCAATTAGTCACTGAGGCTAGTGAAATCCGCCAAGAAATGCAGGACCCACCAGTACAGGCGTGGAGCTTTGTCACAATATATACAGATATATATCTTTCTACTGTATGTTCCACTCTGCATTTGATGAAGTGGGCTGTAGCCCATGAAAGTTTATGCCCAAATACATTTGTTAGTCTCTAAGATGCCACAAGTACTCCTTGTTCTTTTTGCTGATACAGACTAACACGGCTACTATCCTGAAACCCATCACCACGCTGCAAAGTTTCAGTCTCCTAAAAATCTGTAAGTGGTGAGAGCCAGTGTGTTGGTTCAGGCCCATCTCTAGTTTCAGTATAACTGTTATATTTATATTTCTAACGTACAGCAATATGTTCTGGAAAATGGAAGGGTTCTGTTTTAGAAAAGAGTTTTGAGTCAAGATATACTACCGGTAAGTTATAGGCGTGTTCTCCTGTTTGCGCTATTGAATTATATGTTGGTTTGGGCAAATTTGCTTATGTTGAAGAATAAATAAAGGCAGTTTTGACAGTAAGATTGCTCTTCATATATTTAAAACATGAATTATTCTTAGATGTTAATATTATTTTTCCAGATACCAGAAAATGATGAAATATTTAATGTTAATCTGAGAAGTGTGGAAGGAGGGGCTGAAATCAATGCAACAAGGAACACTGTTCAGATTACTATTAAGAAAAATGACAGCCCTGTGCGATTCACTCAGAGTGCTTATATGGTGCATGAGGAAGCTGATGTGCTAACAATTCAAGTGGTTCGTGGTAAGGATGACAGCGGAAAATTGATTGGATCTGATGAATATGAAGTCTCTGTCCGTTACATCATCATAACTGGAAATTCAACAGCACACGCACAACTTAATTTAGACTTCCTAGATCTGCAACCAGATATGACTATTGTTTTCCCATCTCAAGTGCATGAATCTGACATGCAATTTAAAATCTTTGATGATGCCATACCAGAAATTGCAGAGACCTTTCAGATTGTGCTCCTTAAAGACACTTTGCAAGGAGATGCTGTTTTAATAAGCCCTTCTATTGTCCATGTCACCATTACACCTAATGACAAACCCTATGGAGTACTGTCAATCAACAGTGTATTGTTTTCTCAGGTGGTTATCATTGATGAAGACCAAACTTCAAGGTACTATAGATTTTCAAACTGCAGCTAAAGTATCATCTTTTGGATTTATGAAATAGCTGGTTTGGGGGAGGTTTTCTTAGGTAAGGGGAAAATGTAGCCACTGTTAAGTATTATAATATCACAATACAGAATTTATAAGTTTGCAATTCTTCAAATTTTAACATTGAAGTAACATCATTTTTTAGAGTCTTATACATTAACATTAAAGTTTTGTACAAATGTTTACTGTTGATGAGATAGCTGTGTTTAGAAAATAGACATGAGCTCTGTAGCAGTACCTACCATTGCTTTGTGTTAACCCCCAAAATAGGAAGAGGTGCACCCATCTACCACATTATTAATAATCCTAGGAAGAAACGTCTCTGGAAAGGGGTACTTTTTATTTTTTAGTAATGATGCAGGACTAGCATATTTTAATTACACAGCCATTAAATGAGTCCTGCATTCTTAGCTGTTCTAAGTCAGTGGCTCTCAACCTTTCCAGACTACCTGCAAGTTTCACCTCACTTAAAAACTGCTTGATTACAAAATCATACATAAAAATACAAAAGTGTCACAGCACACTAGTACTGAAAAATTACTTACTGTCTCATTTTACTATATAATCATAAAATAAATCAATTAGAATATAAATATTGTACTTACATTTTAGTGTATAGTATATAGAGCAGTATAAACAAGTCATTGTCCGTATGAAATTTTAGTTTGTACTGACTTAGCTAGTGATTTTTATGTAGCCTGTTGTAAAACTAGGCAAATATCTAGATGAGCTGATGTACCCACAGGAAGATGTCTGTATAGCTCAGGGATAAGCATACCCCTGGTTGAGAGCCAGTGCTCTAAGTGATTTGTTAGAAACAGAGTGAACTAGATACAGTTTACATAATTTTGTGTTAAAAAACCATGGCATCTTGGATGCTAAGTGTACTCACCTCTGGGTATAACATTTTGTGGGATAGGAAGCTTCATATAGGAAAGGTATATATGTTGTAACTACATTAATTCAATTCACTAATTTGTTTATCTTGCTAAATTTACAGAACTACAATGAAAACACAATAATATATGGTCACCTTAATTTAAAATAACTTGAATAAAGATTGACTTTTTCAAAGTTAGTTAATTTAATAGCAAAAAGCATAACTTTATAAATACTGAACATACCTCGTTGATACCAAGGCAGTATGTCCAGACCCAGAAATAGTTGTGGTTTAATATTTCAATATAGAAGAAACAATGATGATTTTGAATGAATTTAGCATTCATTCCTAATAATTGTAATCTGATATAACTTGTACACTGATGAAAACAAGGCTAGAAGAGATGAAAATGACTTACATTTTGAGTAAATCAAACTAATAGGTTTCACTAGACAAATTTAAGGCTCATATTTTATAAATGTTTGTTTCTTAATATCTTTCTTATTTTAAAAAGGGAGTTCAGGCTGTACTGTCACCATATTAGAAGTGGTTAATTAATAAACAGTCTTTATGTTTAAGAAAAGTCTAAATCTAAGTGATGATGGCGTTTTCCAAATTATCAATCAGACCAGTCCATAGGGTCTGACTCTGATCTTATGTGAACCAATTAAATCGAGACTAGCATCACTGAAGACAGTGGAATTATACTAATATAAACCAGTTAAGAGAGATCTGAATCAAGCCCTTTGAAAGGGGACAAATAGTGTATAAGCCTACAGCATTCAGAGGGTGGATAACTATGAAAAACAGGTCATGTTTAGGATAAGCCAGTGTATGTTTACTTTTCTTCACAATCATAGATTTGAAGGAATTACAATTGCAAGAAATGGTGGAACACATGGAAATGTTTCAGTTACTTGGATTATAACTCGTAATAGCAGTGATCCTTCACCTGTGACTGCAGACATCACTCCTGCCTCAGGGGTGTTACATTTTGCTCAAGGGCAGATGTTGGCATCACTTCCTCTGAACATTATCAATGATGATTTCCCTGAAGAGGCAGAGCCCTATCTGCTTAGAATTCTAGCTGATACAATACAGGGCGGGGCAGAAGTGAGTGAACCTGCCGAGGTAAGTCTGCTTTTATGTTGTTTTTCAGAGAAGGGGGCAGGGAAATATTTTTTTTTTCTGGTTTAGGTAAAGCTGATCATTTAGAAAGCCTAAGGATTTGTACTTAAACCATGGAGCAAAATTATTTGTATCTATTTGTATTGCAGTAGCCCCACTGAGATCAGGGCCCTATTGTGTAAGGCACTGTACAAATAGTATCTCTGTCCCATGGTTAAATGACAGTGAGGCATGTATAAGAGTATTTACTTGATTATAATGGCTCCGTACTGGCTGTAATAATATTCTGTAGGTTATGCCTAGTGCAGATGGGGCATTCTACAGGTGCTCAGTGGATGGGTTATGTGAAGCCACGTGGGGGACAGAAGAATAACGTTAATGAGTTCCTCACAAGCCCCAAGTGGTCATATGTATATCTAGGCCCCATTTCTCCCATATAGGGGTATGGAGTTTACTGCAACTCTGGGCTGTAATCACATGGCATTTTTGTTTAGGCAGCATGGGGAGATAGGCATAGTATTTAAACTGTTAGCAGCCTGGGGGATGTTCTCCTCCTTCTCAGCTACCTTCAGCCCTAGGCTTTATCCCTTACAAAGCAATACTGTTCAGTGGGTGCCTGGACATTTCAAGGATCTCTGTGAGATTGGGTCAGGGAGACGCTGTACATTCAATGATTTTCCAATTACATCCCAGTGGCCAGAAAGAAAAAAGCAGAGTCCCTGGATAGGGGGTATGAAATCATATAGCTCAGCGGGTCTCAAACTTACCTTTAGCTCGACCCCTTTTTTCTGAGCGGCACGGCACCGCGACCCCTTGAGTGTCTGCCAAAAAGGCGCCGAATGAATTACTTCCACATTCGGTGGCTATTTTCGGCGGACATGCCGAGCGTTCCCGAAATAGCTGGGCATGTTCGCTGAAAAGCCACAGTTTGAGAACCCCTGATATAGCTCTTATATAGCTCTGATATAGCTCTTACACGGGTACCTCTAAGCACCTTGTCTACAGTGCATAAATCATTCTCACAATTTTAATTAATTGCTATCTTGGTTGGTAATTTCAACAGAGAGGTCAAGTATAGAATGGGCACAGGAACTAAGCTATTCTTGTTGTCTAGAGGGGACTCATTCAGTCATAGTTGACACACGTTGATGGTGCACTGTGGGTAAGTTCACACAGCTAATGTTACACATGTTCTGTACAAAGGAGACTTCAGTTTTTCATGAACACTGTACATTCACAGAAAAATGGGTGTGGAAAATCTCATGGTAACAGAACTATACTATAGAATATGTACTATAGAACTATAGTATATATAGTAATAAGGATATTTTTTTGTTCTTGTAGCTTTTGTTTTACATTCAGGACAGTGATGATATTTACGGTCTAATAGAGTTTTACCCTTTGGAGAACCAGAGGATTGAAAGCTACCCAACAGGACGTTTTTTGTCCTTGAATTTTTCAAGGCAAAGAGGAACAGTTGGAGTTGTGAGGTTGGTTTATATTGTCCTGTACATTCCTGCTGGAACTGTGGATCTTGAGCAAGCAAAAGATGGCATCCTAAATGTTTCAGGAAGAGGCACCCTCATCTTTCCAGAAGGGAAACCCCAGGACATCTTACATCTACCAATAAGAAATGATGCATTTCTTCAAAATGGTGCCCATTTCCTCATACAGGTACTTTATATTTTAGAATAATTATCAACTACTTTTCAAATAAACAAGGGCACAGTGTTACTAGTAGTTCCTTACTTTTATATGCACTGAGAATTACTGATACTGTATGTAGCTAGGAAACCTTTCTCAGGTATAAAGAGGTTTTCTCAATAAACATATCTTGTAAAACCCTGTTCTCAAATAATTATTTTTCTAGCAGACGTGTCTTTTCTGTAAGCCCTCTATTATAACATAATACATGTATTAACTGTAGAATTCAGCACATAGAATAAATTAATTGTTGCAAAATTTTACTGCTCTTCCTTCACTCCAGGACAATAATACTTTTAAAGATATGACTAAAATATATTGAAGTTTTTTTAATCATTGTCATTATTATAGAAAAGGACGGTTGAGTAGTTTTTGTGTCTTGGGTGGTAAATTTTAAGAGGTATTGAAGTTTTTTTTATCATTGTCATTATTCGGCAAAAGGATGGTTGAGTAGGTTTTGTGACTTGAGTGGTAAATTCTAAGAGGTATTGAAATGCAGTAAAAGTGTGGGATGTAAAAAACCAAACAAACTAGTGCAGGATGGATATTGTAGAATTCCTCATGGTCAGTGATCCTATGTGCATTGCACAGATTTTAAAATTTTAGATCCCAGACTTCAGTGCTGTACATTCTTTATGAATCAGAAGGATCTTTGTGTTTAGATAAATAAAACAAGAGGGGCCTCCTATAGTGGACAGTTCATTTAAAACATTGGTTCTCAAAGTGGGGGTCGGGACCCCTCTGGGGGTCGCGAGCCAGTTCTGTGGGGGTCACGAGCAATGCCACTGCCGCGGGCTGCTGGCATCCGGCCCCCGCCGCGGCAGACTGCTGGCGCCCCCATAAGGCCAGTCCCAGACACGGCTCCTGCTGCAGCGGGTTGCTGGCGGCTCCACGAGCCCAGTCCAGGCCCTGGCTCCTGCTGCGGCGGGCTACCGGCACTGGCACATGCCCGACCCGGCCCCTGCCACAGGGGGCTGCCGGCGACTCCTTGGGGCTGCTGGAACCCCCCCCCCCCAATAGGCCTCGGGGGGCTACTGGAACCCCTCCATCCCAGCCCCTGCCACAGTGGGGTGCAGGCATACCCCCCCCCCGCCTGACCCCAAGGGGGGGTCGTGCTTAGAGGCCCGGTGTGGGAAAGGGGTCACCACTACAAAAAGTTTGAGAACCACTGATTTAAAAACTCATTTGGAAAATAGCACTATTTGTCACTAAGACACTCCCTTCAAGTTGTGAATGAGCTATAAGCTCAGGGAGCATGGTTACAATGAGAAGATTACAGAGCTTGTACTGTACACAATAGATGAGTAACTCAAGAATGGGGAGAGGGAAGAGGAGGAGGAAATGAAGCTTGAATGGAGCTAAAGAATGGATAGAGGAATCAGAGAAATTAGCTGAAAGTTTTGCAGTGACATACCCAATTAAATAATCTACTGTAGTCTGAGATACAACATTTGGCATGTTAAGGAAGACGAATGGGTTTTTCCAAATTCAAAGGATCCCAAAGTATTGAATAATTCTTCAAGTGATTGTCAGGGACAGATGCTTAAGACATCCAGTGATAAAAGCCTCTACATTAGCCTGACAACTCAAACACTAACTCAGATACTGTATACAATAAAGTAAATATTTTACTACTTACTCTTTACCTTCCTCCCATGCCTCCAGCAATAACTCCTGGAAAATAATAAAATAAGATAGTAATAAATGAGACTTGGTGAATGGCTATTTTTTGAGACAACTGGTGGAAAAAAAGAAGAGTGTTGAGGATACTTTCTTTATAAAATTGTATATTGACTACAGTTCCTATCTATGGAACAAGTAATTGTTGGTGATGAAGGCTGTAAAAATGTTTATGAGATGAGGATGAAGTAAAGCAGTGGTTATCAAACTTTTTTTCCCCCCCAGACCACTTGAAATTGCTGAGGGTCTTAGCAGACCACTTGATGATCTTTTCAAATGTTGTTTGTACCGTTAGTTAACTATTGTAAAGCACTTTGGATAAAAGCGCTATATTAAAAAACCCTTTAATAATAATTAAGATTTTTTGTTTTACAAAGAAAAGCACACAACTCATATTTTAATATCAGTAGTCTAACCTTTCTAATGCGATGGATGAGCCCTTTCTCCCCCCGCCGCAGCAGTCCCCGAACTAGGGCTGGGAAGGAGGGTGTGTGTGTCTCTCCCTCTCTCTCCTACTGCAGCTGTCCCGAGCTGTGGATCGGAAGGAGGGAGAGCTCTTCCCTCACCACAGCAGCCACAGAGCTGGGGCTGGGAAGGAGGACTGTCTCTCCCGGGCAGCTACAGCCCTGGAGTTGGGGAAAATCACCTCCTTTCTCTGGCTGCTGCAGCCCTGCATAGCCCAAATTCCCCTCACCCCCTCTTCTCATCCCATTGCCTCCTATCCCCCCAGGGCCACCTCCTCACCTTACATGTGTGTCTTCTGCAGGGTCCAGGCACCTAATTAGTGGAGCCATACCTGCTTGGCTCCACTAATTAGGTGGGTGGTCCTTCATGCTCTCATGTGTGGCTGCCGGGCGCGCACCTTAGAGGGAACTATCTGCGGACCACCTGAATGGAGCTCGCGGATCACAGTTTGAGAATGTCTGGAGTAGAGGCTTGAATGCAGAGTTAGTTTTTAGTATTAATTACAACTTAATACAATAGTGATTGCAAGAGTGGTAATTAGAGCTTGTGGAAAATTCCCAGTAGAACAGCTTTTCACTGAAAAGGTGCTGAGTTGATGGAACTGAAATGTTCCGTAGACGTGTGTCGATTTATGTCAAAACTTTTGATGGAGACGAGGGGGCAGGCACCCTGCCTAGTTTTCTGCCAGCCTACCTGTTTGCTTCCCTGAGCTCCTGGCCTCCCTGGCTCCCCTACAGTCTGCCTGGCTCGTTGCCAGAGAGCCAGGGCTTCCCATCTATTTCACAACCCTCTAGGCCAACTTCTGAGGAGTTGGAGTTCTCAGGTTCCCAACCGCCATTCTCTCTGGGAGTTGGCCATGGGGACATCCACTGCTGGAAATTTTTGAAAAATTTCAGTTTGTTCTCAAAAAGATTTTTTTTTTTCAAAAATGTCTGTTCCATGGGAAATTTCACGTCAGACTTTTCCTTACAAATCTGATTTTTTTTTTAAATTGAAATTTTCCATCGATTGGAATTGGAATTCCGAGACAGCTCTAGTGATATCTGATGTTTGAATATAGAGTGAATGTGTCTGGGATTTTAAAATAAAATAAATGACTGGATGCATTAGGAAAAATATGGAAAACAAAATGGCATGATGTCCTATGGAAAACTGAACAGTACAGAAAATGTTATGACGAAATATTACTGGGTAATGACATAATCTTCCCTGGAATACTGTATTCACTTTGGTTGCCTCATTAATGAATCTGCACAGATATTATTAAAATAAAGGAAAAGAGAGGAATATTTTATAAACTAAGGCTTGATTATATTTTAACTCTGATTAATCCATAATTAGGGTGCCACTAGATATTTTTGTATATTCAAATGTATACTTGTGTATATTTTTTGTATATTGAAAAACAAATACAAAAAAGTGCAGTTGTTGTCATGGATCCCAAATTTAAATATTTAAATTGGGATCCATGGCTAAGCATCCCCTGCGTTAATGCATCTCCTGCATTAGCACGGGACCTGAACCCCGGGCTATAGTGAGGGTCCGGTGTACATAAGGGAATACAAATATGTGGAATGGAAAAGTTTGGCTTATTTTTTAGCTATATATTTCTCAATAGTGTACTTTTAAAATATATTTCCAGGCCAAAAATCTCTACTGGTGTAACATGGTATGGCTCCAGTGATTTCAGCGGATCTGCCAATTTACACAATAAAAAATTAAATTCTTATACTTAGCCTTGTTAGGACAATAGTGTAGATTACCTGTCATGTTAGACAAGTTATGACAGTGTTCTTCATCTATGCTGGCAGAAATCACTATTGTTGTTCAACAGGCCTAAAGGATAAGACTGATATAGGAGAGCATATGCTTTAAATTTCCCTCACTATCTGGATGTTTGCTTTTACATATTTAATTCTGATCCCCAATCACATTCTTTCTTGAAGTGCTTCTTTTGCTTTTTGATCTATTTGAAGACACACATCAAGATAGTTCTACATTAGTTTGCTTTGGTACCCTGAAGTTGGCACATATACTTCCAAGTCTTTATAACATCAGTTAAGAAGGGTCAAATATAGTGCCCTCTATACTCATTTCAGAAATAGAGAGAAGATGGTGCCTTTTTTACAGTATTTCCCCCAAACAGTCATCAGACTAGTCCTTTATATTCCACAAGTAAGGTTTATTTAATGAAGGTCCTTGACAATGGAGAAAATAAAAGGGAGACAACCAATAAGGGCATGCTTTTCAAAAATGCACTCATGTCTTTCAGCCTACAAAAATGTAAGTCTAATTGGATGACTAATTTATCTGCACAATTTCTGCAGTTGTATGTGTATTTACACAAGCAAATGTCCAGCTGAGTTCGTTATCTGAATGCTTCACATTTTGAAAAATAGATCCCTGAAAGTTTAATATCTTGTGTCCAAAAAGGAATTTTTGTTCATGTCTGTCTCCACCACATAGCTGTAAATTTGCTCTCTTGTTCAACAAATGTCATGACTGACTTTCCTTCATACTGACATATAGTGAAGGCTGTTCTAGCCTGCACCAGCTCCAAGAGACTACTACAGCAACTGAAGGACAGATGACTTTTAGCCAGACCTCTTTCCTCATATCACATCCCACGTATCAATATTCAGAAAATATGTTGGGAAAGGAGCCACCGTGATGGCTTTACTCCACTAGAACCTCCCCCTTTACAGGGAAAATCCTTCAGAAGCTGGGGCCCCTTGACCAGGCAGGGGGGCTTTTATGTCAGTCGACTTGTTCTCCCCCTCTCCACTGAGTGCTTTGTTACTCCTACAGTAAGTTCAGACCAGTGTATTCAACCTGCACAAGGCTTGACTTGATACACCTAGATATGTGATGGGGCCCTTTCCTTCTCTTCAGGACGTATTTTTAGCCTTGTACCACTGGAAGGAGACTTACAGTTCACATAACATAAAACACAAATGAAAGAATAAGAGAAAAATTGCAAGAATATTGCTACATATTTCTCACTTAGAAACAACAGAGTTGTGCCCATTTGATATTCAAGAATTTAGGGTTTTTTTTGTTTTGTTTTGTAGATGGAGAGAGTTGAGCTGGTGAATATCATTCCTCCAATCCCACCTGTAAGTCCTAGACTAGGTGAGATTCGGAATATTTCCCTGAGGATTACTCCTGACATTGCAAATGGGGAAATTGGTTTTACTAGTAATCTTCCAATTATTCTTCATGAGCCAGAGGATTCCACTGCTACCATGGTAAGTAAGCCTTTTTTGTATTGTCCTTCACTATTGCAAGTTATCTGGAGAAAGTTTAATCTATTTTTCTTAGTCTTATCTTTCAAAAGCAAATGGGAGAGAAACTGTTCTGTGACTCACACCTGATCTAAAACATTTCCCACGTCAAAAATAGAGCCAAGTTAGGAAAACAACAGTTTTTTTCATAAAAGCCAAAATTGTCCAAGGCTTTAATAGCATTATATCAGAGGTGAATTTGACCTGTGATATCTATCAACACATCCACAAAGGGTTAATCTTTCATATAGTCACACTAAACAAAATATACTGAGGGATATTTTGGTCCCTTTTCTCTGATTCAGATCCATGTTTGTGGATCCTGGACACTAAGAGGTAAAGTTAGTTAGACCCACATATAGGAACTCAGAATTGGAGATGCAGGGATCAAATGTCCTTTAGTTGTGTCTTGTTTGACTTAACTATCTAAATGGGCTAACCTTTTCCTAATGCAACATTTATAATCAGGGATGAGCTTGAGCTGTGGATCAGGATATTAATTTCCCAAAAGCTTGAGTGTGTTCAAGATTTTGATTGGTTTCCATCTCTAAGGGCTGGTCTCCACTAGGGGGGGAAATCGACTGTAGATACGCAATTTCAGCTATGTTAATAACGTAGCTGAAATCGACGTCTCTACAGCCGACTTATCTCCCATCCTCACGGCGGTGGCGGTCAGTGGCACGGTCCCCCGTCGACTCCAGCTTGCGCCTCTTCAGGAGCTGGACTTCCGGAGTCGACGGGGGAGCCGCTGGTGATCGATTTATCGCGTCTTAATGAGATGCGATAAATCGATCACCAAAAGATCGATCCCTGCCGGCTCAAGTGAAGACAAGCCCTAAGTTTGTTACATTTAAAATATTGAGATCACATATATTACAACATATTTAAAATATTTTTGAATATGACTAAAGTTTTTAAAATAAATTATGCTCTTGCCTGCTATCAAGTTCAATTTGTATGCAGATAAGATTTACTGTAGTCTTCCATGTAAAATATTAGCATTGATTCAATATGAAGACTGAGAAATCAAGTACTCCAATGTCAGGACATTTCTAAAGTTAAAGTTGAGCAGTCTTCCTGAACTCTGCCTTTAGTTTTCCTGGCAAACACCTTGCCATCCTCATATCCTTGTTAGCAAAATGCAGAAGCAGCTAACTGTTTGGAGTTGGGTTTTAATCCTCACCCTGCCATACCCTGTTTTAAAGCCATGTTGGAAAAGCTACCCATTTAAAAGTTTGAGACATTCAGCCTGCTGACCATACTTAAAGGGTTAGCCGGACCGTAATCCTAGGGTTCACTGAAAGGAGCCCAGGGCTAGGAAGGAAGGTCCCAGCGCTAAATAGCTGTCACAAAGTTCTACTGATATTTTGTTACCTTTTCAAAAATTGTCCTATGGCTAAAGGGATAAAGGGTCTGATTCGAGGACCGGCTTTAAAAGCTCAAAATACAGTAGACCTTTATTTTCATTTTGAACTGAATAAAAAAGGTGCAGAAAATAAATCCCCGTTGCTTTCAAAGTCTGTACCTATATCTCTGATCAACTTATAAATGTGCAATTAAAAACATGTCTTCCCATTTAGGTTTCAAAGGCTACCATTAAATCCCTGAAGTTTTAAAATTACTGTAAATGTGAAAAATAATCAAGAAATACTGAGAATCACTACCTTTTATTATTTTAGTGGTTTTTCCCTTAAATTTAAGTTATCAGATGGAAGACTGACAATCCTGGAGCTTGAGTTTTTTATTTATCTACAGAGTAGTTAGTTTTCTATGGCACGCTGTCCCACAAACTGATCTGAAGATATTGGTAGTCCACTGAAAACAATGGAACTACTCACAGGCTTAAAGTAAAGCACATGTGCAAGTGTTTTCAGGATCGAAGTCTAAGATAAGAAGTTAAAAATGAAAGCTTGAAATAAAGATACATACATACATACATACCAATGTTACTGGTTTTTGAGAATGATAGAGAGATTAAACTGAGGGGGAAAATGGATTATGTATTTACCACTGCTCATCATTTTATCACAGATTACATAATTACAGTGGAACCCCGCAATACCACGTCCCGCAATAGCGCGAATCCACTTATAACATGGGGCGAGTGGCTCCCGATGGCGGTGGCGCACGGCACTTTGATGTCAGGAGACCCTGCAATATCGCGACCCCACGTTTACCATGATCGGGTATTTTTGGATCCTGATCGTCGCGGTATTGCAGGGTCCGACTGTACTCTGATGACCAGTTTGAGCCAGTAAAGTGCACTTTTCAGGGATTTTTAAAATGTTGTTCTCAGATGAGAGAGCGAGAACTATCAACCTCATGGAAATGATTATGCTGGTTATTCAGTTGACCCACTGATAAATAAAACATGTCATTGTGCCACTCAGGCATAGTATTTTCCAAACATTATATTTTTAAAGTTTGTGAGCCCAAAAGAAGCATTTTCAAGTGCACTAAGATTCTTCTGTGTGTACTAATATCAGTCAGGGACACTTCCCCCCCCCCCCCCCACTCTCACTTTCTTTCACTATTATCTTAATTCCAGTTTTCCCACGGCTCCTGAATTTGAAGAGCTTCATTGGCAGGCTGTCTTTTTCAAACTCCAATTAAAACTCTGCTAATTAGTTAAAACAATTAGTTGATGAGATGGTGCTAAAATAATGAAAGTAAATATGCGGTAACTATCTTTAAAGCCAATTTCTCTTCTTGAAGTGATGAGCATTGGCAATTCAGTCACACAAAGCTTATTACACTTGTGGCTCCTTACTAAATTGTCATATGAATTAAGTTGTAAACAGCTTGTTTTATCTCTTTATTAATCTAAGCATATATGATTATGTAAAGGAGTCAAATGAATACATGAAATTCATATTTTCATAGTATTTCATCAGTAAAACTCCATTGACTTCCATGGTGTTAATTCTAATATTCACTGACGTAAGTGAAAGGAGAATCAGCCTCTCCATACCAACATGCACACTGTCCATTTAGTAGTTTGTTTAGGGTGTAGCTAATTAAAAAAAAAATCTCTTGATTTCAAGGTCACAGCTTGCCATGTTGTTTTCTAGGTTTCCATTGCTCTGCATCGAGATGGGACTGATGGACAAGCCACTGTGTTTTGGAGTTTGAAACCTTCTGGCCTCAATCCAAAAGCAGTAACATATGATGATCTAAGTCCTTTTAATGGCTCTGTTTTGTTTTTATCTGGACAAAGTGACACTACAATCAACATTACTGTCAAAACTGACGATATCCCTGAAATGAATGAAACTGTGACATTAACCTTGGACAGGTATTGCATCCTAATACTATAAAGAGCAAAAGAAATACCATTCATTTCATATGTAGTGAACAGTATTGGATTACTATCACACAATTCATGCAGTGTGTTGGTAGAAGATTGATGGAACATCGTACCCTAGACCAGTGTTGTGGATGGTTTCTGTTTTTCCTAGAGGGTAATGGGGGAAGGTATATTCTACTTGCTATCTAATGAGTTGATTTCGGATTTGCTATGGCAGAAATATGGTTTTGATGACTTTGATAAACTACTAAGTTCACATTTCAACTCTGATCTTTCATTAAATTTCTGTGAAAATATGTGTGTAAAAATCCTCTTCTAAGAATGCCAAGGTATCCAGACATGCTATAGACATGTTATTTTGGGTGTAGCCTCATGTTGAGTGCCAAGCAGTGATACAGTCGGAATCCAGACCAAAACATAAATAAGAACAGATCACTGTGGTGAGAGCTATATGAGGAAGAAAAGACCCATGTCTTCCTGACGCCTACATATGGAAAATAGAAGTCCTAGAGTGATTAGAGTATTTGTTCAAAAGCAAATGTTCATACATTTTTTTGAAATCAGATTTGATGTAATTTGGGAATCTAGAACAAGGTTGTAGACGTACAATGGCCCAAATCTTCAGTTGGTGTAAACTTCCATAGTTCCATTGATTTCAGTGGAGCTATTTCAATGTACATCTGCTAGGAATCTCTAAGTATATTCAGAAAATATTTACATTCTGAGTTATAAGGAAGAGGTTTAAACGTTGCAGTTTCGGAATGTAAATTTGTGACCTTTCAATGTGAAGTGTCTGATGGTTTTCAGTGTAGTAGAGATTAGTCAATGGTGGAAATTCAGCTAATTGCAGAGGGTCCATTGAAGGCCTCTCAGGCTGATTAAGTTCCTTAATTGCAGTGCTCAGTTGTGGCTTATGTGTTAGATGCCCTCTGCACTGAGGTTCAAAGAAACACCAGCACATATGATAATATTTTCTTCTTACTCAATGTTTTTGCTTCACTGTGCTTTCAATGTCTCTCCCAAGAGAGCTGATGTTCCAATACAGAGATATGTGTTGTTCAAAAGCCTTTCATGTTAAACTCACCTAACTTTTACTGTAAAAATTTAGCTGGTCTTGTCTTCAGAGATTTATCAGACTTCTTGAAAATAAGGACTAGAATATTGGAGTGAGTGCTAATTCTGACTGCTACTGCTAATTTTGATTACCATTCAAGACAACAGAATTTCATTTGTCATGAATAGAAAAATAATTCTCCAGAGAATCAAATATATTTTTGGATGAAACCCTAGGCAGAGGTATCCCCTCTGATGAGAAACTCAGTGGAATTTGTACTGTGGCAAATCCTGCTTTAGTACTTTTCTTTACAGCTAGGTCTTGGAACTAATTAAATCAGTGGATAATCCTCCAAAATTAAAGAGGGATGAGCATTGAATACAAATCTGGACAGCAGAGTGATCAAACAACATTCCATAGCATTTTGAAGTTTACCTTGCCTGAATCCCTTGCTCTGAACTAAATGTGTTTAATGAAGCATGGTTTTTAATGAAAAATTAAACAAATTCACTTCTCTGTTTTTCAGGCAAATTTCAAAGCATGGAACTCATATTTTTGCTGAAAGTCTTATTTGCTATTCAGAATCATTGAACCTCAACTATGTTAAGTTTCTCCAGTAGTTCTTTTTAAACTTAAAATGGAAATAGTTTATAAATACATAGAAATTGCTATATTGGATCAAATCCAAGGTCCATTTAGTCCAGCATCCTTTCTGACAGTGTTCAATACCAGCTAACTGAAAAGAATGTGCAAGAAACCTTATGAAGCTGGTTTAAATTGTAAGAGGCATTTAGGGGAGGATATTTTTTAAAAGTCTGTTTGTTACAAAAATATAGAGATTGCATATTTGGTTTTCAAGAAGGAAGCATTTTTACTTTTTCTCATAGATTTATAGATATTAAGACGAGAACGCACCATCATGATTGTCTAGTCTGATCTGCACGTTGAAAGCACAGAACCTCACCCACCCCCTAATTGACCCATGACCTCTGGCTAAATTACTGAAGTTCTCAAATCATGATTTAAAAGCTTCAAGTTACAGTAAATCCACCATTTTATGTTAATTTAAACCTGCAAGTGACCCACACCCCATGCTGCAGAGGAAGGCAAAATCCCCCCAGGATCTCAGCCAATATGACCTGGAGAAAATTTCTTCCTGACCCTGAGCATTTCAGCTAGACCCAACAGCCAGACACCAGGAAAGAATTCTCTGCAGTTACTCAGAGTCCTCTCCATCCAGTATTCCATCACTGGCATTGGAGATCACTGCTACTAGCAGTCGTAGATGGATACATGCTTTTGTAGACAGTCTCATCGTACCAGCCCATCCGTAAAATATATCAAGCTCCGTCTTGAAGCCAGTTGGGATTTTTGTCCCCCACTGCACGCTTTGGGAGGATGGTCCAGAACTTCACTCCTCTGATGGTTTCTGTTACAAACTTAAATGAGGGCAGATCAGATCTTCCTAATCATCAAGCATTTATAGTGAGATTGTAAGTTTGACAGCTTTTTTCCCATAACTTTTGCTTGGAGAAAACAAAACTAAAATCTCTGACATATGAATCAATATGTTCTGACATGGGCATCATTACAGTGCTGCCAGTGTATGCCTTCAGCTGTGGGTACAGTAGGGCAAGTGTAAAATGAATCTGCTCCTCAGGAGACAAATCAGTGTTTGTTAACATGATCAGATAATAAAAAGCAACCTTTGTTCCACCCCCAGGTTTCCTGAGAATGTTTGGATCTAAATTTCAAATTCACAACACTAATTTTTTCTATTTTTTAGTCTCTTAGTGACTAATATATTTGATAATTCTTTTAATATCAGCATAACACAGACTGTAAATATTCAGGGGCCAGCATACTTACTCTGTGATTGATCCCGTTTACTTAAGTACTCCATCTGAGTAGAAGTTATGAAATCTAATCCTCATTGTTTCCCTTTAATATTTTATTTTTTTCATAGGTGTTTATTTTTTCGGAAAGAATATATAAATAATGCTAGGAAAATACATCATGCTGAAGTAGCTGTATTATCCTCATTAGCCTGGATAGAGTGCATATATTTTTTAAAAGGACCCAGTCTTCCTTCGATTGAAGTCGATGGCAAAACTCTCTGACTTCAATGGGAGCAGAAGCAACCTCTATGATATTAATTTGTAAAACCACCCAGTTTTTTATTGCAGGTTGTAAGCCTCATAGTATTCTTTGCCTCTTTCATTGTGGTTGCCCTCTTCAAGTGTTATGCTATTAGCCATATAGTTCACCACAACTTGCTACTAGATGCTGACAAGCTTCCTCAGTCCATCTTCTTAACAGAGATTTTGTCTCAGTTATATTTGGATTCATTCAATGTAACTCCACACAGCTGAAAGGATATTGTTGCTGGCTTGACCATTCACTCATTAAGAAATTATTATAATTTAAATCCTAACAAAAGCTTGAACATACATATTAAAAACCCACTTGGTAGTCGGGACGTCTCCTTTGTGTCCTGTGTTTATATACTACCAACAGGTTGGCTATTGAAGGTACAGTGCCATTTCTAAGTATGTGGGTTTTGTTTGTTCAGATTAAAAGTTAATTAACTTTTTTGGCCTAGGAAACTTGGAATATTTTTCCTAGTATTTTCATTATATTAATACTTGGCTCTGGAACACCTTTTGCCATGTATTTTGTGAAGGGAAGGGCAAATCCTGGCCTCACTAAATTCAATAACACAACTCCCTATTGACTTCAGCAGAGCCAGGATTTCACCCCCTACGCCTAACTGTAGCCTGTTTATGCCATTGTGATGCATGATGATATGTAAAAAGATAGGGCTGTTCACACACAGTAAAAATATGCTGTTAAGAATTGCCGAGCAGAGACATACTCAACCTCAGTTCCAGTCTGTTCTGGGCTAATCCTTATAATTTGGTTACAAATGTGTGACTAAAATGGAAGGAATTAAGAGATTAGAAAATACTTTTCATTTACATTTTGTACTTTGATTAATCAAAAAATGGTCATAAATGAGACTTCATGTAACTTCCTATTGAGCAGGGATTTTTATGTGTTCTCATTCAAACTCTCCCTATGTTTATCTGCCAATATAGTCATTTTGGCAGATTGATGAAAAAACAGATCCTGACCTAGAGGCATGTAGACCTGAGAATAAAGTGGTGGTTTTTTTGCCTACTTAAAGGTGCTAAGTAATTACAAACAGAACTGAATAAAATTTACTCAGCTGCTGCGGTTTGTGAGCATGTACAGTGTTTGGCAGCCATTGAGCTCTTGGGGGAGGGCTTAGGAAGGAATGTCTTGAATGGGTCTTGACATGCTGATTGGTCATGGGGTCATCTCTCCTAAGTGGAAACTGCTGAACCTCTTGCTGGCTTTGTCAACAGGGAAGTGCCAAGCAAGTAGCATTCCCATAAAGTGAACATTATTAGCTATTGGAAAAGGGAAAAAAAAGCTTTAGCTTTTTTATCCTTCTCTTCTAAGATTGGTATTATTGAAATTCTGGGAAATGGCACTTTTATCCCTCTCCCCCTTTCTTTCTCTCTGTATTGACAGGGTAGAGACAGAAAGGTTTGTCGTGTACTTTGGGTAAGTGCAGCGAGCTGTGTCTTTGTCTCCAGTGAATCAACACTTTGTTTTGAAAGCAGTTGGATTGGACAAGATTTTGTCCTCTTTATCATTTCTTTCTCTCTGAAGAAGCATACCTTCTGCATCTCCTTAGGCAATGCATGCTTCCTTTGCAGTTTCGTTTGGTGACATGGGGTGCCAGCTTGAAAATGCTTCTTTATTTAGGGTCTGTGAATGATAGATCTTATGAATGCATGGCTCAACGTTTGATGTTTGAGCATTTGATGAAACAGTGGATTAGTTGTTTAAAATGGCCACAAGTACAACTTGCCTTAGTTAAATCACTGAACTGAGTACAATTGGTCAAAACAAGTGTTCTCTAAATATCCTAAAATAACTTTTGAGCTGAGTTATTTTCTTCTTTAAATAACCCGCATATATTTTGTAGTACAACTTCTTCCACTGACATCAATAATTTTCATAGTTAACTAACACAAACAAGTGACACTTATTAAATAATGAAGGACTCATTGCTAGTTTTCATCTTATATTCTGTCCCGTGTCCTTTGTTTAGGATGGGCTGTGACATGCAGACAATCATGTGCTGTACATAGATCCTAATTTTCATCGGAAACAAATAATGTGAAAGGATCCTATTTTATGAAAGTCTATGGACCTATAAAAATGGTCATAAATGAGACTTCATGTAACTTCCTGTTGAGCAGGGATTTTTATGTGTTGTCATTCAAACTCTCCCTATGTTTATCTGTCAATATAGTCATTTTGGCAGACTGATGAAAAAACAGATCCTAGAGGCACGTAGACCTGAGAATAACGTGGGTGTTTTTTTTTTTTTTGCCTACTTAAAGGCGCTAAGTAATTTTCAAATTCAAAGGGGCTTTTCAGTGCATCCTTCAATGCTAGCTTCTCTGGTGTCTTTTATGCCATCAAGTTTAAAGTGTCACTTGTAAAGAGTCTGATGTGAAGGAGGAAAAATAAAAGAAAACTCAGTGGAGACAGGATGACTGATTTATTAGAAGACAGGTAATGTTTGTAAACAGAAGAGGTCAGAATTACATGTGGAAACATCTGGCCTGTTCGTGCCACTAATAAAAGTGCAAAGAGGCCAGTAACTGGTCACAAATTGCCAGCAGTGAAATCTGCCACAATGGGAACACTCTGCTAGCACAAGCGTGCCAGTTCCCATCATGCATCAGTCACCACCCATCGTGGAATAGGAAGTATGTCAGGAGTGGGCATGGCAGAACAATGCTACCCTATGCCTGTGCTGCACTTTTACCCATGACAAAAGTTATAGCTGCTAGGAAGAAGCACAAAGTGCTACTCAGTCCAGCGTTAGCTTCCTGATACCACTCTACACATGTTGCACCAATTAGTGGTAAGCCATAGGGGAGAATCAAGTTCATAATATCAAGAGTCCAGTCTTGCTGTCATTGAAGTCAATGGCAAAACTTGTATTAACTTTAATGAGAGCAGGGTAGGGTAATGTGTGACTACTAAATTAAGTGTGGCTATCTTGATGTTGTGGGGATATTTATTACATATGGAATAAAGTACAACACAGCACTAAATCTGACCTTTAAATTTTCATCTGTACAAATGCATCTTCATTGGGCACATCTGACCTTGTTAAATTCAGACAATACACTCAAAAGAAAGTGAAGGTATTTTAGAAGCAAAAAAGTCCAAACCAAACAAAAGAAAAAATCAAACCGAACCAAAATAAAAAACCTAAAAACAAATACATGAAAACATCCTCATATAATTGTTGTGATTTCTTTGTTTAATCAGTGTCATCACTGCAGTTAATTATTGATACTCTTTCACGGTTTGGACATGCAACACAAACCCCATCAGAGTTTACCATGCCTCTGATATGTATACTTTACATAATGCTGTATTTGTTTTCCAAACAATACTGCCACTTCAACATAGCTCTTTATCTTCCTTTCTCAGGGTCAGTGTGGAAAATGAGATCCTTAAACCTGGGTTTACAAGTTGTGAACTGATCATTATGGAAAATGATGATCCTGGGGGAATATTTGAATTTTCTGCCTCTTCCAGAGGACCCTACACTGTAAAAGTAAGTTTCCATGGTAGACACCTGACCTTAAGAGTATATTTGAGCACTGGGAAACTGTTTGATCTTCCATTCTCTTTTTAAAGGAAGGGGAGTCTGTTGAACTACAAATTGTCCGCTCCAAGGGGACACTTGTCAAACAGTTTCTGCGCTACACTGTGGAGCCTAGAGACAGCAATGAGTTCTATGGAAACACAGGAATTCTGGAATTTAAGCCTGGTGAAAGGGAGATCATAATTACTCTGTTAACAAGGATGGATGGGATTCCAGAGGTAAAAGAATTTTTGTACACTTAAATTGTGTTCACAAATTCTGTGATTTTTAACAATTGTTTATGACACAGATACTTTCGCTTTATATTTTAGTGACATTTTTGATGTGATTCTGTTGGTTCTTTTCAGTCTTTTCCTTATCAAGGGACACAGAAATAGAGACTGACTGAGCTATAAAACGATCACATATTGTGATACATGAAGAGAAGGAGAGTAGCTTCTTTTGGTGGACACCCACCCAGGCAGTTAGCTGTAAAATCCCTCTTGGTCTGTTCTCTGCTTGCTTTACCAGCTGTAATGGCCCCTTAACCTGGTGGCCATAAATGAGCTCAAAAGGTGAAAATCCCAAACTGGGATGCAGTACAGCTCTGTAGGCAAAGATGAACTGCTGCAACACTAGGTCCTAGTCATTGGAGTGCTCATTCACAAATGACATATGATAGCCCCCAAAGTCCCATTAAACTTTTCCACTAAGCCATTGTTTGATGATTGTAAGGGCTGGCAACCAAGTGGTTTACCCTATGAGCTTTCTAAACACATTTCATGGTCCCTGACAGGAAGTTAATTCCCGAATCTGTAAGGATGTAGGAGGGCCAACCTACCCTGGCAAAAATATCTGTCAATGGTTGGCTCACGCTTTTAGCCCTGGTGTTGCTTAGAGCTACTACTTCCGGCCATTGGAGGCAAAATCCATGAAAATCATTATGTACAGCTTTCCTCTGGGTATCTTCTTAAGAAAAAGACCCAAAATATCCACAGCTACATGCAGTCTGCCTGGGACTTAACTATCCTGAGTAGTTTTGTATCATCTGCAAATTTTGCCACCTCATTGTTTACCCCTTTTTCCAGATCATTTATTGGGATATCATCTGGGTCCCTAAATCCAAATATCACCTCCTCCCCACAGAAACTGGGGTTACAGTAGCAATTGCCTTTCTCCAAAAGACTATAGGACTTTCTTTACCTAACATGTCACTTGGGGAGGTATCCAGGTGGCCTGCAAACCTCATTCCCCAGTGCATTGGGCCAGGAGCAGGTTGCTCTCCCCTCTTTCTGGGATCATCAAAGGTTGTTGGGCAACAGGTTCCCCCCATTTTCAACTCTCCTGTTGTTAGGTTGCTGCTTCTTTAAGGGATAAAATTGAAACCAGCTGCCTTGCTTATTAGTTTGGTGGCAACAAGGCAAACGTTTGTTAGATGATTAGTATCTGGATGATTCTTGAGTACAATTCTGTGGACACAAATGCATGAATGTTTGATCATTTTTACAAATGTGGTATTTTGTTCTTTTATTCCAAGTAATGAATGCAGATCTTAGTTATGTACTTGCCCTAGAAGTAGGTTCTTTAGATCCTTGCTATTTATTCATATTTCCATTAATGAATAGATGATGGAATATCCCCACATAATCATTTCATACCTTTGTACACTGTGATATGGTATGTGTGATGTGCTAAGTGACCTTGTTACATCATATAAGCTGATGACATTCCCTACTTTCAGAGGCGGAAGTGCTGCTCATTATGCAGAAGTTAGCTCAGGAAAAACATGCTCATTGATTTGCTTTTTAAAGCTGTAACTCTTCTGGCCAGGTTGGTAATGATGGACTGTGGTCCATTCTTTTCAGGCTGTGAATGTTGTGAGTCTATATAATTTTTCTGACTTAGTTTCCCTGTTCTAGCTTGATGAACTTTATTCTGTGGTACTCAGTAGCCACAGTGAGCTGCCAAGCAAATTGGGAAGTGCCATAAGGGTCAATGTAACCATTCTCAAGAATGATGATCCACATGGAGTAATTCAGTTCCTTGCTGATGAACTAGCAGTAACAATAAATGAAAGTAAAGGAGAAGAAGTCTATGCTGGTAATTCTTGTTTTGTTCAAGCTATATTTTAATGTATCCTAACACCCTTAAAACCATGAGGTTATAGGAACAGTAATTGCTCTCCCAGTCAAGGAGATCACTTATTGCTGTGCTGAAGGAGTTTTCTATTACATCTGTCTGCCTATACTAAACAGATTTTTGCTTTCTTTTAATCTTTTCACTTTGAGGCCTATGATCTTGATCTTCTATTCTTTTGTTTTCTGCATCTGCTTAAAGCACCATTTTCCTTTTTTGTCCTTTTGAACACACAGCTCTTTTGGGAGTAAGACTTTTTGAATAGACTAATACAATTATTTACATAATATATCCTTCTTTGGGAAGTTTTGTGGGAAGAGATTCAAATTCTGGAATATAATTTTCTTTTTCTTCCATTGTGCAGCTGCTGTTTTATACCTAATCCTGCAAACACTCACTTCCATGTTTAACTTTAAACACGTGAGTAGTCCTATTAGTTCTAAAGGGACTATTCATATGAATAAAGTTCACCATAAGTGCTGAGGTCTAGCTGTGCAGATCCTGGAAGTAGGCTGAGCCCTGCTGTACAGATATATGGCTGTACATTGAGGGCTCCATTTTGCAAATTGCTAATAAATGCTTCCAGTGATGTCACAAGAATTGAGGGTGCTCAGCACTTTGCAGGATAAGGCTGGTATTTTGCAGATAAGGTTTTATTTCACCAGGAGAGGCATATCATTTGTCTGCCTGGCTCTTCAGCAGTGTCCAATTATACCCAATTTGGAAATGCCTCCATGTACCTATTTCTTATATCCATGTGACATTTTTTATTTCTTTTATGTAGTTGTCTCACATATTGTGTTTGTAATGGTCTTACCAAAAAGGAATCCCATAATGCTTATTTCTCTTCCTCTTCTGTTTTTTTGAATTGGTTATTCCAACCTGCCTCTCTTTGATTTTTATTGTTTTGTGGCTGCACACTTATCAGACTGGATGTTTGCATTTCACAGCTGCTTACAGAATTGTAAGAAACCAAGGAAACTATGGAAATGTCAGTGTGTCTTGGGTTGTTGAACCAGTCTCTACCAATGACATCTATCCAGTGCAAGGGACAGTTTTCTTTGGAAACCAGGAGTGTTCAAAAACTATCACCATTTACTCATTGCCAGATGAGGTAAATATTTTAGACAGGTATAGTCTGTTACTTTAGTTTGATGTGAGACCATTGAGAGACCTACGCTATGACTTTAAGCCTTACAAAGCAGGAAATTTTGTTTTAAAAGAAGCTAATTAAAAGAACAGATTCACAGAAGAGGAAATCAAAATCCTCAAACAGCATGGAGCTAGACCATAACAGAGCCACAGAAGATGAACATACCCTTAAACAAAAAATGCCAAATATAGTGAAATTGCAAGTTACAAGAGGCTGTTTGGATCCTTAAAAAAATAGAAGACCAGCCCAAGGGAAGCAAATGAAAGAAACTTAATCTATGGATGTATAGGAGAATATATAAGATAGGAATCAGGAGGGTTAAGAGGGAATTTGAATAGTAAGTAGCACATAGCCAAAGAGACATAAAACAACATGAAATTATTTTAAGAGTATTGGAAGCAGGAAACTCTAAGAGAATTTCTAGGTCTGCTGGACTAGAAAGGAAATAAAGGGAACAATTAAGGAGAAAAAGGAGGATATTTCAGTGAAGCTAAATTACTTCTCTGTATCAGTGTTCACCAGGGAGGAAATTAGAAAACTACCCCAGACCTACTCTTTTCAAATAATAGTTAGAGTGAGGCATTAAGACCCTAGTTCAGCAAAGTACTTATGCATGGATTTAAGTCACATTAGCTGCATTGGGATTTAAACATAGGTTTGAGTGCTTTCCTGATTTGGGGCTCCAAAGCTGCAGATCCATGGTGGTCTCTGGTCCCTTTTCGTACAAGCGTATGGATAATTATTAACTGGAGAGCCATACTCATATCTGAGGATGAGTAAATCAGGACTAGCCCTTAGAGCTTCCTCTGCTTTTGATTACCTCATTTTAATTTCTTCCTGTTTGCATGAAACGGATTTACTTCATATTGCCTCTTCCTTTAGCTACCTGAAGAAATGGAAGTGTTCATCATCACTCTAGTCAATACCACTGGGGGAGCCAGAGTTGGAAACACAACCAGAGCGGTTTTAGAGATAACAAGGAATGATGATCCCATATACTTTTCAGGTTAGATCCCATTCTTTTGAAAGTACAATTACAAATATATTTACTATTGTTAGTGTTCATATTCCCCAGAGAAGAGAAATGTTAAAGGTGAAATCCTGGTCCCATTGAAGCCAATGTTAAAACTCCCATTGATTTGAATGGAGCCACGATTTCACCCAAGAGCTTTATATTTTGATACATTTTTTTGCTAGCTTTCTTCCCCAAGATGCTTTTTTTTTTGTCTGTTGTTTCTTTTTGATTTAGCCGGAGCCTTTTCTTCATGTGTCTCACTATTCTTTTTTTTCATGCTGAGGTGGGGTAGGCGGCCAGGTCAATATCCTTCCATTCTAAAAATGTTTCCTCAAACTTTACCAAGTTGTCCTTCTGTCTCCTTGAGGAGTCATTCTGAAGTTTACCTTTTAAGGATTAAACAGTGATGTCTAGCATAGGAAGCTGATGGTTTGAAGGACGCTGCTGAATGTATAATTTATCTGTTTCAGATCCTGTTGTTGTGAAGGTTCAAGAAGGAGATTTTGCTCACTTTACAGTCCTAAGGAATGGATCTGCTGATGTAGCCATTACCGTTTTATATGCCACTGTCAATGGAGGAGCCACAGCTGAAGAGGGAGATTTCATTTCCAGTGGAAGGCGTGAAGCTCTTGTGTTTGGTGCTGGGGAAAGAGAACACAAAATATCAGTGTTTATTAGTGAAGATGATACACCTGAAACAGATGAAACTTTTTATATCATCCTCTTTAATACGACAGGTGAAAATACTTTTGTTCTAAATACAGTAGTTGTTGTCTCTCTCATTTTGTTTTTGCTGAAATCCCAGATCTTGTGAAGAGTCGATAAAATAGTGCATTCTCATTGCTGAGTGTCACAATAGGAAAGTGACTGTCAATAGATCTGTAAAATGAACATGCACAGTGTGTATTGGATTTATGCCTATATTCTCTCTTGTATTGAATTGTTTGATTGAAAGCTCACAAACCAGCTAATATCGTTTTTGCCATTTCTGCAGAAACCCTTATGCTGTAATTCTCTATGGGTATTTTAACCCTTTAAAGTAAACATTTGGAAAATCAGTAATGCATTGAATTGGCCACCAAAACATTGTGTTAAAGAATTTCTTTATTGGAGAAATGTATATAAGTAAGAAAATCGAGCTGCAGAGGTGCCAGGCATATGGCTGGTGTATGGAAAAATAAAACACAGAAATTGCCATATTTTGGGGAAATGGTACATAAACAGGCCTGTGTACTCTTGCTATTATTTTTCTGTGATGTGTGTGTGTGTGTATAAATGATTTTTATGTACATTATGGTTTGTGCAAGATCCCACCTGTGTGTGAAAAGATTCCAGAAGTTACACAGTGAATTACCAAAGAAGAATAGGTATATAACTTAAGAAATAAGGAATTCTTAACAATAAGGAATTCTTGGCTAGAGAAAATGATATGAAATTGATTATTCTTCTTCGAGTGCTTGCTCATGTCCATTCCCATATGTGTGTGTGCGTTCCGCGCATGCCCGGTCCGGAAAGCTTTTCCCCAGCGGTACCCGTAGGGTCGGCAGGGGCGACCCCTGGAGTGGCGCCCTTATGGCCATGCATATATGCCCCTGCCGACCCTCCCCCGCTCAGTTCCTTCTTTCCGCCCTTGGCGGTCGCTGGAACAGCTTTCTCTCTCTCTCTGAGATTAGCGGTATCGCAGTTGTAGTTAGTTAGGTAGTTAGTGTTGATAGTTCTCTATTGTTGTAGTTGTATAGTTATATTGATTAGATCTCCTATGCCTGGGGCATCAGAAATTTAAACTTGCAAAGGCTAGGCTGATTAGACCTCCTCTGCCTGGGAGGTCAGGTCTTTAAACTTGCAGGCTACGGGAAGCACTCCCGATACTTGACGTGCCTTGGAGAAGATCACCAGACTGAGAGGTGCAGTATCTCTAAAGGCTTCTAACCCCGCACCAAGAGGGACAGGGATCCTACGCTAAGACTTCTCCTGATGGAATCTGCACTTCAACCGCATGTAGAGCCTTCTACCTCTGACGGAGCTCCGGCATCGGTCCGCGGTACCGCGGCACCGAAGGGCGGAAAGTCATCTCGGCACCGGTCACCTCGGCACCGTGCTACCTCCTCTAGAAGGCACCGTTCTCAGCTCCAGGTGCCTTCTAAGAAGCCTAGAGGGTGCTCCCCGGTGCGTAAGACCACGGGTGATCCCTCCTCGGTGCTGGTAGCTCCGGAGCGCGCGCAGCGGCCCCGTTTAGAGCTCGCACCAGCAGCTGCGGCACCGGAGCCCAGAGCTGCTTCCCCAAGTATGGGGTTCTCCCCTGAGAGGGATACGCCTGGGTTAGATTTGCCATCAACCCTAGAGGCGTTTGACGTGGCCAGCAATTTAATGGAGCTAACCGAGGATCCGGCACCGCTCTTGGTCGCCCCGGTACCGGTGACGCGCACAGTGGCCCCACTCATTCCGCCCGTGCCATTGACTACGGTGCCGTCTGCCTCAAAATTAATGGCACTGACTCTGTCAGCGGCACCGCTGTTCCCGGTACCGTCCCGCCCCGCACCACAGGTGCCGGTATATCCGGGGAAGTCGGAGAGGTACGCTGGACAAGCAGTCATGGCACCGGCAGGCACGGCACCGCATTGGTCACAATCTGGTTACTCTTCGGTGTCTGGCGCAATGTCAGCATGTTCTAGATCTAGACACAGCCACCAGTTCTCCAGACACCATTACTCTCGGCACCGTCACTCCTCCCATCGCCGGCACCGCCAACCATATGCGATGGAAGACCAGGCACCACCTCAATGGCCCCTTTGGGGCACCTTCGCTTTCCAGACCCAGGGGGCTCCTTCAACATTTTCACTACCATCGGTGTCGAGAGCTCCTGTGTCAGCAACAGTGACACGGCCACAGTCGGAAGGGGCTGGGGAGGTTCAGCTACCAGGCCCCTCCACTACTCACTCACTCGCACAGGAGGCTCAGGACACCCACCTGATAGGTGTTCAACAGCCCTTTCAGGAGGATCTGCAGGCTGAGAGCCCGCAGATTGTCTCGTCTTCATCGTTCCCAGATGAAGCAGTGGCAGGGTCTACATACAACCTGCCACCCATGGATATCAGGGGTCACCAAGACTTACTGAGGAGGGTGGCACATAACCTGAACCTTCAGACGGAGGAGGTGAAAGAGGAGGAGGATCCTAATGTTGACACTCTTTCGTCTGACTCCTCGCCTCACATAGCCTTGCCATTTTTACGGGAAATCAAATCCACAATGTACACCCTGTGGCAAACCCCTTCCTTGCTCCCCCCAACAGCCAGGGGAGGAGAAAGAAGGTACGTCGCGCCAAGAGAAAGGTGCGAGGACCTCTTTACGCACCCTCCGCCTGGGTCCCTGATCGCGGACACGGTAGATCACCGGGAGCGCCAAGGCCAATCGGGGCCTACTCCTAAATCACATGATTCTAAGAAGTTAGATTTATGGGGTAGGAAGGTTTATTCGTCAGCGGCCTAACAACTCCGTATATCCAACCAACAGGCTGCTCTCGGACGCTACTCTTACAATACGTGGTCCGCATTGAATAAGTTTGAAAGTAGTTTGCCTAAGGAATCTGTGGATGAATTTAGAGCCAGTGTCCAAGAGGGCAGAGTAGTCTCTAGGGCTATTCTGCAGGCCGCATTGGACTCAGCAGACTCGGCGTCGAGGCAGCTGGCTATGACAGTGACCATGCGCCGGGGAGCCTGGTCACATGTTTCTGGCATCCATCCACCAGTGCAAGCAACTATTCAGGACCGTTTGACAAGCAGGGTCTGTTTGCCCTCGACACGGACAAAAAATTGCAGTCAATGAAAGCCTCTAGGGCGAGGTTACGCTCCCTAGCCCCCCACACTCCTCAAGGCCAAAGTAGACCCTTTAGGCCTCCGCCGCCTCCACCAGTCAGGTTCTATCAGGCTCCATCATACAGAAGGAATCAACCCGGGAGAGGTGGAAAGGATGCTAGTCAACGGAGTCGGCAGTCCACGTCTCGTCACTCCCGAGGTTCAGGGAGTAACCATCCAATTCTCTGTTTTCCCTCACAACCACCCCCCATGCCCGCCCCTCTTCAGGGACCCGTCTCACGAGCAACTTCTAGATCAGGAGGCCTATACCCTCGTGTCTTCGGGTACCATAGGGGAGGTTCCTCAAGAATTTCGGGGCAAGGGTTACTACTCCCGTTATTTCCTTATCCCAAAGGCCGAGGGCGGTCTTCGACCTATCTTAGACTTGCAAGGCTTCAACTTCTATATGGAGAGGCTGAAGTTTCGTGTGATATCCCTCGCTATGATAATCCCTGCTATGGACCATGGGGATTGGTTCGCTGCCCCCAACCTAAAAGACGCTTATTTCCACATCTCGATCATTCCGAATCACGGACGACTCCTGAGGTTCGAGATGGGGTCCCACCGTTACCAAATTACGGTTCTCCTGTTCGGCCTCCCCTTCGCTCCAAGGGTATTCACGAAATGCATGGTGATAGTCGCAGCATTCCTCAGACGGATCGGTATCCACGTTTATCTTTACCTGGACGAGGGACTCACCAGGGCAGGGTCAAAACATCAGCTATTGAGGCAAATAGCGTTCATCAGAGACACCTTTCTACAGTTGCGTCTCATTCTAAACAAACCAAAGTCAATCCTCCCTCCTACCCAGAGGATCGAGTTTATCGGGGTGATACTGGACTATCAATGCGCAAGGGCCTTTCTACCCCGTTCCCGGGCCGAGTCCATTGTGAACATTCTTCACTCACCCCTTCGCTTTCCCACAACTACAGCGAAGAACTGTATGATCCCAATGGGCCATATGGCGGCGCGCACTCACGAGGTGCCGGTTGCGGGACTCCACCTACGGCCTCTACAATCCTGGTTCGTGAGCGTCTACAACCAGCGCAGAGATCCCCTAAACCTCGTGGTGACTCTCCCAATACAGGTGAGACGGTCCCTTTCCTGGTGGCTCCAGCCCAGACTTTTGGGCATTGGAGTGCCCTTCCACGGGCCCCAACCGTCCCTGACGCTAGTGACGGATGTCTCCGCCTTCGGCTGGGGGGAGCATCTCGGAAAGGCCAGGACTCAAGGTCTCTGGTCCCAGGAAGAGCTGACCCTTCACATCAATGTCCGAAAGCTCAGAGCGGTCCATCTAGCATGCCAGATGTTCCGGTCGCTCTTCCAAGGCAAGTGGGTGTCACTTCTAACAGACAATACAGCCACGATGTTTTATATAAACAAACAGGGTGGTGCTCGCTCCTCTCGCCTGTGCAAGGAAGCCCTTGCTCTTTGGGATTCCTGTATTCCAAGGGGAATCTCCCTCACAGCCGTCTATCTCCCGGGGACTCAGAATGTGCTGGCGGACTCCCGGAGCCGCTCCTTCCGGGGTCACGAATGGTCCCTCAGACCGGATATTGCCCATTCTATCTTCCTAAGGTGGGGGTTTCCCCTCCTGGATCTGTTCGCCACGAAGGCCAACAGAAAATACCAGAGGTTTTGCCCCCTCCTCATCCTCAACCCGGATTCGGAAGGGGACGCATTTCAGAGGCCATGGACGGGAGGTCTGCTCCATGCATGTCCCCCGTCCTCCCTTGTTCACAAGGCATTGCTCAAGGCTCGGCGGGACAAGGCGTCCCTCTTACTTATAACGCCAGCTTGGCCTCGTCAACACTGGTACACGGGCCGGATGCCCCTCTTCGTGACGAGGCCGTTAACACTTCCCCTTTCGCCAGTGTTAATCTCCCAGCACCACGGGAGGATGTTACATCCCAACCCGCAGTCTCTCCACCTCACGGCGTGGAATATCAATGGCTGAACCCCGTAGAGCTACAATGCTCGGATTCAGTCAGGGATGTCCTCCTGGGTAGCAGGAAACCTTCCACAAGGGGAGCCTACACTGCCAAATGGAAGCGCTTCTCACTGTGGTCTCAGAACAAGGGGATGGATCCCCTGTCTTCTTCGATCTCCACTATTCTTGATTACCTCCTTGAACTAAAACAGCAAGGATTAGCGCTCTCCACCGTTCGGGTACACCTGGCCGCCATTTCGGCGTTCCATCCGGGTGTTGGTGGCAATTCGGTTTTCAGTAACCCTCTGGTTAGCAGATTCCTTAAAGGTTTGGAGAGGTTATATCCTCAAATACGTGAGGCAATTTTAGTGGCAATTTTAGTGGCAATTACTTCTGCGCGCAGAGTCTCTGAGATTAGGGCGTTCACTTCCGAACCGCCCTACACGATCTTCCATAAAGATAAGGTCCAGTTACGTCCACACCCGGCCTTCCTGCCCAAAGTAGTCTCGCCCTTTCATTTGAACCAGGAGGTGTTCCTACCGGTGTTTTTTCCCAAACCCCATGCGGATAACAGGGAAAGAATGCTTCACTCATTAGACGTAAAGAGGGCTTTAGCCTTTTACATAGAAAGGACCAGACCTTTTCGTAAATCCCCACAACTTTTTATTTCAGTGCCAGAAAGGATGAAAGGGTTACCAATTTCTACCCAGCGCCTCTCGGCCTGGATTACTTCTTGTATCAAATTGTCCTATAACCTCTCGAATGCTACTCCACCAGCACTGTCGGCGCACTCGACCAGGGCCCAGGCCGCATCCACAGCGTTCCTGGCGCACGTTCCGATCGTCGACATCTGTAGAGCAGCGACGTGGTCTTCAGTGCACACCTTCACCTTGCACTACGCCATCGTACAGCAGTCGATGGAGGATGCAGCAGTCCTGTTAACAGGTACTCAAAGTACTCCTCTCCCTCCTCCGAGATGACTGCTCGTAAGTCACATATGGGAATGGACATGAGCAAGCATTCGAAGAAGAAAGAACAGTTACTTACCTCGTAACGTTGGTTCTTCGAGATGTGTTGCTCATGTCCATTCCGAATCCCACCCGCCTCCCCTCTGTCGGAGTACCGGCAAGAAGGAACTGAGCAGGGGAGGGTCGGCAGGGGCATATATGCATGGCCATAAGGGCGCCACTCCAGGGGTCGCCCCTGCCGACCCTACGGGTACCGCTGGGGAAAAGCTTTCCGGACCGGGCATGCGCGGAACGCACACACACATATTGGAATGGACATGAGCAACACATCTCGAAGAACCAACGTTACGAGGTAAGTAACTGTTCTTTCCTTTCATTGACGTTCCTTGTGCACTCATTTCAGATAAAAATGCTTACAGTTTAAAAAATAAATCCCCCTACATTATATGTTCTAAAAAGAAGATGATGTTGTGGGAATCTTCATTCACATGCTCACAAAACCAGACAAAGAAAAATATGCCACATATACTGGTGAAGCTACATCTGCCAATGAAGAGGCAGCAAAAGCCTACCATAAACAATTAAAGAAAATCATAGAAGAAAAGTGCTATCTTCCAGAACACATTTTTAATGCTGACAAGACTGGGCTCTTCTGGAAGAAAAATGCCCAATCGCATTTACATTTTGAAATCAGAAAGACAAGCCCCTGGCTTCAAAGCAGCTAAAGACCGTGTGACTGTGTTGCTTTGTGGCAATGCGGCTGGGCATTTAATAAAGCAGAGGTTGTTCTACAGGGCTGCAAATCCCTGTGCCCTAAAAGGCAAGAACAAAAATCTCCTGCCTGTGTTCTGGTAATCAAATAAAAAGGCTTGGGTGACGACAGCATTATTTATGGATTGGTTCCACAAGTGTTTCATTCTGGAAGTCAAGCGGTACCTTGAAGAGAAAGGACTTGACTTTAAAGTGTTATTGATAGTAGACAATGCTCCTGGCCACCCTGAGGCACTCTGGTTTGCGCAAAACGACATTGAAGTCGTCTTTCTCTCCCCCCCCCCAATACCACCTCCATCCTCCAACCTCTTGACCAAGGCATCATTCGCTGTTTCAAGGCCACATACATGAGGCTTACATTCTCACAGCTCCTTACTGCTATGGATGCTGATCCCAATCTTAATGTGATGGAGTGTTGGAAGTCCTTCAACATTGCTCATTGCATCACTTATATTAAACAGGCAATGGATGCAATCAAGCTTGAAACAGTCAATACATGTTGGTGAACCTATGGAAAGAATGTGTGAATGATTGTAAAGGTTTTCCAATCATTGACAAAGAAGTGAAACACATTGTTCAAGTGGCCAGGCAAACGTGTGGTGATGGCTTTGTCGACATCCTTAGGGAAGAAATTGAGGAATTAATTGAGGACCATAGAGAAACATTGACTAACGAAGAGTTAGAGGAACTGATAAAATTGTCTATAGAAGGCGAAGATGATGACAATGAACAGGAAGAGCCAGCAAGTTGGAATCTTCATAAATTTGCTGAAGTGTTCCAAGCAATGAAACACTAGAATGATTTAATTTCTGAATATGATCCCTTTATGGAACGAATCCTCAAAATCATACATAGTATTTACAAATGATTTGGGACCATACCAAGAAATGTTTGAGGAGCTTGAGAGACAACAGTGATAGTTGCCAATCACCATTTTTTTTCAAGAAAAAACAACCAGCAGCAGATGAGCCTACACAATCACCTGCTCGAGCTGAACCAGAGGCAACCACTTCGTCTACAACTCACTCTCCATCACTCAAGCCTGGCCCATCGTCTCCTGGATCGACATCAAGCCCTGACGACAATAACGTTGTCAGGGGAAGAGGAAGACTAATCATTGGAGTGTGTACAGTACAAGACAAGCAAGAATATCCAGGATGAATTGTGACTGTTCAGGTTTACAGTACTGTACTGTTTTCATTTTTTATTCTTTCATTCTTCCGTCTCTCTCTCTTATGTTGTTAAAAATACTGTAAAATTATATTTTTCATATGTACTCTTTATTATATACTGTATTGTACATTACTGTATACATTATATATTTATACCTACATACAGGGTTGTATACACAAAACTGTACTTTATGGGTGATTTAAGGGATTTTCAAGGGTAATTTTGACTATACGTGATTTTCACCTTATGCACTGACTTTAGAACCTAACCCCAGTGGAAGATGAGACTCCCACTCTATGTGCACAAATAAGATGACCACCTTCTTTCCATATACTTTTGTTGCTCTGCACAAACTTCTAACACTTCCAGTAACAGTTGCTAGTGGAGAGCACAACTTCACCAAGCTGAAGTTAATAAAAACACATCTACACTCCACAATGACACAGGAGAGTCTGGTCGGCCTTGCAACCACCTCAATAGAGCATGAGCTCAACAGAGCATGAGGAAGCAGTTCAAATCTTTGCAGCCTAGAAGGCATGGAAATTTGATTATTCAAACAGATAAAAATGCCAGTGTTTACTATACAGACAAAACAGTTACATTTGCTGTTCAGGCATCTGACAGTTAAATGTTTCTTAAAATTTTTGAACGAGGCATTTTAAGTTGTTAGTTCTCCTTTATTGGGGTAGATAGCAGAGCATTACCATGAGAGGAGTAGAACAGGAAGAAGGCATAATTGAGATCTTTCAGAGTTTTGGCCCAAGTGAGGGGGCATTGGAGCATCATTTGAGCTCACCGCCTAAGGTGCCAAAATGTTGCAGGCCAGCCTGGGTGGACTCCATAGAAGGTGTGAATGAAATTAAGTACTAAGCATAATAGAAGTTAGTTTGAAGTCTATGAATTGTTTGGTCACTCTTAAGAGTACAGGGTGGAAAAAAAGAGAGTGAATGGACAGAATATGTACATGTGTGAGGATAGGTGAGAATGATTGGGTTCTTGGCATGCAAGTGAGACACAGCCTCACACTCCTGTTTTTGGCATTAGTCCTGCCATTAGCCAGGAATAATATGGCAATCAAGTAGTAGTGTTCTCCCTAGTTCAGGGCCAGGCTCCCCTACCTGGCTCATTACTTTTATCTTGCATTGTACACACAATACTTTACACTTGCACCGTGAAGGATAATGTCTGTTATAATTTATTGCCTCTGTATTTCCTATTACACTAAAATATCTCAAATATTGCTTATATGAGTAAAGATTTGAACCTTTAATTTTTTGTCTGTTACATATGCAAAAAATATTTATGAGAAAACAACTTCATTAATAATCACATTACATTAGCTTTCCCCTTTTTATTTGAAACCATATAAACCTTGGCTTTTAGGTGACACTGTAGTCTACAGGGCTGGGATGGCTACCGTTGTCATTGAAGCGAATGATGACCCGAATGGCATTTTCTTTTTGGGACCTCTTAACAAGCCAGTGGAAGAAGGGAAGACTAATGATTTTTTGTAAGTAGTGTTTAAAACAATACCTTCCAAGAAATACTTTGTGATACTTCACTGAAAATATTTCAGTCTAACCCGCATACCAAGTTTGCATGTACAATAGTTACATAAAGAGGACTTTTGAATTAAACAAAGTCTGAATAAAAATAAATTAGAAGAATACTTAAGGGAATAAATGTTATGTTATAAAGTATGTTTACATAACAAAAATGCCTACAGAAACTATTCAGACATTTGATAGATGAAGTGTGTATGTCAGCAATCATGGTGTGGCTGGTTGATGATATATTTTTCATGTACTGAAGATATGAAATAGCTGAATGATCAAGCAGACATGACCTAGAATAATAAAGTAAACACTAAATAACCCAACTTCTCCCCCTAACCCAACAGTATTTTATTGTGCAGCTGATGCTGATGTCATGGGGAGTTACCTAGCTGATTCCCTGCATCTTGCTTTCAAAAGTTACTCCCCAGTGTTTCATTGTTTGTTTTGTTTTACCTACCTCTTATAGGATGACACGGCCCTTAAGATAGGACACCCCTTTTGGCTGAAAGCACCCACCCCTGAGCTGACAATAAAACCCATTACTCTTGCACCCACAGAAGGGAAGTATATATCCAGAAGCAGTAGGAGTTAAGAAGTTGGGTTTGCTTGCCAGGCGGCCATAGTTATCCTGCTAATTGGCTCAGTAGGAGGTATATAAGCTGCTGACTTCCCCCAAGAACAAAGCTGACAATAGGGATCAGTCAAAGAGGTTATACTAAGGGCTCCAGCCTAAGTATCTGGGAACGGGATTTGATTCATACCACTTTCTGTTTTATTTGACTTAATCCAATTTTTGACAGAAGCAGGTAGCTGGGACTCTCAGTGGAAAGGTCCTTGTGATGTATTGCTCTCTTAAAGGCCTATAAATACAGCAACCCAAGAAAGGGCAACACTTGGATATTAAGCAGCCTTGTGTATGGTATCTTTTTATGCTGGGGGAACCTTGGTTCTGTTATGATTATCTCTTCTTTGTAATACTATTTGCAGAATGAGTGGGCTGGACTTGATCATGTGAAGAAAGTTGACTTAAGAGGGAAGGGGGGAAGCAGAGCACACCAGTTTTTCACAAGGCTCTGTTTAGCTAGTGAATTGTCAATGTATTAATTATATTATTGGTGTACTTAATTGATAAAGGCACTGTGCATAGCTGCTTCGCTTTCTTTCATGTGTGGTATTCTTCAGTGCCTTTTAGTAAAATGGCCAGGTAAATATGTAAAAGAGCCAAATTCTGTTTTCAGGTGCACCTGTGTAAACCTGGAGTAACTTTTGATTTCAGTGATGATGACACCAGTTTAACAGAGCAGAATGAGCATGGGGGGACTGAATGTGGGGAAAAAATATTTTGATGAATAAAATTACCGTCATCCAGGTACTTTCCATGGCCATGTGTATAGTCTTTTTAAATAGAAACCCCCAGCCTGCTGCATCTGATGCGTGAAAAACACAGTTTACATCAGTCACTGTTTTGATGTCATAATCTAAATAAAATTGGTGAAAGAGGCAGGAGGGAGTAGATAAAATTGTAGCCCATCAGACAAAGTTGGGATTGGGTTGTAAGGAGGGATTTGATTTTTGGACGTCACTTGGTACACATGTAATGGAACTCTGTTCCAAACATAGAAGGCAGCATGAAAAAGTTTTTTTAAAAAGAGATTAAATATAATATAGTGGCCTACTCCATGTGGCACCACTCCATCCAGTCTCTTGCCCCAGGGTCTCATCAAATTAAAACTAACTCACATGCTGATAAGACTAGACCTCAAAAACTAGTTACACAGAATGGGTAAGAACATTGAATTTAGTCACTTTTTATAGGCTTAGAACTGTCAGATTTATGAGAGGCAGAGCTCTTTTCCATGCTTAGATACGTAAGTACATGTTTCCATGCAGCTTAAAAGTACTGCAGGCACTCTTGTAGGCTCTACTAGATTTTTTTGGAATGTAATGTAGAGTCATGTAGCTGAGACTGAAATTGAGTCATGAGGGTTCAGATCTTCAATGGGTAGAGAAAGGTGTTCCTCATGCTTAAAATGGCTGTGGATTATTTAGAGAACTGTAAGTTGTACTTCTGTCGTACTGGCTTGCTCCCAGATTTCTTTTGCTTTCGCTGACTGTTGATACTAATTTGCCACTGTGTCTAATTCATTGCATAGGATTGTGAGACAGAGAGGACACTTTGGCAATGTTTCTTTGACCTGGCAACTCTTTGAGAACGATTCTGCTTTGGAGCCAGAACAAGAGTTCTATGAAGTCTATGGAACTGTGTGGTTCATGGATGGTGAAGTATCAAAGCCAGTAACTCTTCATGCCATTTCTGATAAAATTCCTGAATTCAATGAATTTTATACCTTAAAGCTGGTGAATGCCTCAGGTACTGTTCCCCCCACCCCACACCTTCTAAAACAAGGAGAATTATATACCTTAACTATAGAAAGTTTCATAGAAGTAGCTCTGTTTCTGTCATTTGAATTTTCTATTTTTCGAGCAAGAAGTTTTATTTTTACATCTTATTTTATTTTAGTCACAGCTTGATACAACACAGATGCATGAGTCCTGTACAGATATTCTATTTCTGAATTATTGTTCTTATGGTAAATTTGAAAGTCTGGTGGCTATTTAGGGGCTATCTGATTGGGTGATTTCTGAAATGCAGCTCTTTATTATAAACAATTAATTAAGGGCTACATTATGGCTAAGATTTTCCAAAATGACTAGTGATTTGGGGTGCATCAGTATTTTAGGTACCAAATTTAGAAGGGTCTGATTTTCAGGGTTTTCTGAAAATTGAAGCCTCTCTAAAGCTTCTGGGGTTGAGCAACCCAAAACGGATTCTTCTCAAACTGCTAATCACTCCTAAATATGTTGGCCTATGTGTTTAAAGCACCGTCCCTCAATGGAAAGAGAAGGGATGACCCTTTGGGGAGCTGAATGCTATTGGGGCTAGTACAGTGCTGTAGCTACATAATTCTGCCATAATGTGTCTTGTCCCTGCAAAGAAGTGCAAATGTGGGTAGGTGTGGCTACTTTCATTACCATGACACCCTGCTGCTTTTTATAGACTCCAGGACCATGGCCAAAGTCTCTTTTACTTATTAAGGACTTTCATACTCAGAAAGAAATTAAAATATCTCTGACCCTACCCCAAAGAGCTCCTAATGATTCAAGAATCAGAGAGGTAGCCGTGTTAGTCTGGAATAGCAGCGGTAACAAAGAGTCCTGTGGCACCTTGAAAACTAACTAAAGTATTGAAGCATAAGCTTTCGTGGGCTAATAGCCACTAATAGTCCAGGCAGGTTGAAATGTTCTCCTACAGACAACATCGCCTGCCTCACAATCTAAGTCGTGCAGAACGCAATGCTACCTACAGCCTCAAAAACAACCCTGACATCATAATCAAAGAGGCTGATAAAGGAGGTGCTGTTGTCATCATGGACAGGTCAGACTACCAAAAGGAGGCTACCAGACACCTCTCCAATACCAATTTTACCAATGTAATATATGCCATTATGTGCCAGCTATATCCCTCTGCTATGTACATCGGCCAAACTGGACAGTCCCTACGAAAAAGGATAAATGGACACAAATCAGATATCAGGAATGGCAATATACAAAAACCTGTAGGAGAACATTTCAACCTGCCTGGACACACAATTACAGATTTAAAAGTCACCATATTGCAACAAAAAAACTTCAAAACAGACTGCAAAGAGAAACTGCAGAGCTGCAATTCATTTGCAAATTTGACACAATCAATCTGGGATCGAACAAAGATTTTGAATGGCTTGCTAATTACAAAAACAGCTTCTCTTCTCTCCGAGTTCACACCTCCAATTCAGCTGCTAGAGGAATACCTCACCCTCCCTGATTTGAGATAACAAGCTGGTTCAGCCTGACTGGACTAACCTTGTTATCTCCTTCCTGGTTCTTGCCTACTTATTTATACCTGCCCCTGGACACTTCCACTGCTTGCATCAGACAAAGTAGCTATTAGCCCGCGAAAGCTTATGCTTCAATACTTTAGTTAGTCTTTAAGGTGCCACAGGACTCTCTGTTACCTAATGACTCAGTATTTCATGCAGCTCAGCAAACTGTTAGTGTGAGAAATTCATAGACTTTTCACTATAGATCTATGGACTGGACTTTCTTTGAATAGCTCTTTGCAATCCAGAGGCAGTGGACCAAGTTCTGCCCTCATTTATAGTAGTATGTATCTGTAGTAACTTCAGTATTAATGAAAATAAATATGGCCCAGTATCTCTACCAGATGACTCAAACATAGGCCATCTTTATAGCTAATTCAACAGGAATGCGGTAAATTAAATCTCAGCAGAGAGTCACACTCTCTGCATACTTTATATCTAACAATGCATGACGATACACTTTTAAACAGAAATTGTTCATACAAATTTTTAATGAATAATGTTAAAGCGACATTTCATTCATGGTAGAACATTTTGAACATTTCCTTTATCACACAATTTTATTTCCTTTAAAAAAGTCTTTTATTATTAAAAACATTTTTTTGGTTGGGTGAATGGATCTTATTTCAGACAGTGATATCCGAGGTGAGTTCTTAAGGAATCCTATTAACTTTTGTTTTAATTTTCATCACACAGGTGGGTCGCCAGGCCCTGGTGGCCAGTTAGCAGAAACCAATCTTGCTGTAACTGTGATGATCCCATTCAATGATGACCCTTTTGGAGTTTTTGTCATAGACCCAGAGAGCCAGGCCCGGGAGATAGTGGAAGATGTTCTCTCTGAAGATGATATCTCCTACATTACAAACTTTACAATTTGGAGGCAACAGGGTACCTTTGGAGATGTCCGGGTAGGCTGGGAAATACTATCCAGTGTGTTCCCAGCAGGCCTACCACCAATGATAGACTTCTTATTGCTTGGATCGTTCTCAAGTTCTGTACGGTCTCAACCTCATAGGAGGCGTCATCACAGTGGAACAGATGCTTTGTACTTCAGTGGAAAAGAGAATGCATTTGGGACCATTGACCCTGACTTCTGCTTCAGTTGGGATAACATGCTTGCCAATTTTACATTTTCAGCATGGGTGATTCCTAACCCCAATAGTGATGGGTTTATAGTAGCAAAGGACAATTACAATGGAACTATGTATTATGGTGTGAAAATCCAAACAAATGAATCCCATGTTTCTGTCATGCTTCACTACACAGCACTGCTGTCCAATATTACATATGTGGCCAAGACAACTATCATGAAATATGTGAAAGAAAATACTTGGTTTCATCTTCTGATTACTCTGGAGGATGGCACAATTGAGTTTTACATTGATGGAAATCCAGTGCCTGGAGGAATGAAGAGCCTCAAAGGAGCAGCAATTGCTGATGGTGAGCAAACAATCTTCATTTTTGCTATAAAAGTAAAATTGTGCGCTAAGCAGCAAGTCCAGTCCTATTGTAAAGTTTATTTATAATATTGAAATAAAGTTACTATATGTGAAAGTTTTTTCTTTTTTAACTAAAAGAAAACTTCTTGACAGATTTTCAGAAAATAGATTTCATAGGGTTCTAGTACACAGCTTCCATTAAAGTCAAATAAAGTTATGCAGCTGAAATGGCAACATTTTAAAATAGAATTGTATCATGTCTATTAACTTGCCTGAAACACCTTATGGATTTAATAGAATGTTTGTTTCAGGATTTAGATTTACTTGAACATCTGTATGCATAATATTTTTAAAATTCTGCTGAGAAATATAGACTCTCCTCCTGAAAACACTCACAAGAACACATAAGCACGTGAATATCGTCCTGTGTTAGGGTGTTCCAGGCATGTGTCAGGTGCACAAGAGGAACATGTTTTCTGGATGTGTCTGATATAGTTAGTCTTTGTGAAATACTTAAGATGCACAGAGGTGCTGGAAAGGGGTTCAGAGAGTCAATCTCAGAAATAAACAGCTGAGAAAATGAAAACAGCATTAATGTCACCACTACTACAAACAAATAGAAAAAAAATATTTTTCTTCTTTTAGAAAAGGGAAAAAAATGATGCAAAGGCTTGTGACAGGAAGATTTCTTATGGTGCCACTATTATAGTAGGAGGGGCTGTTGTCTTCATTCTCTCTGTCTACAGTGGAGAGGACTGGACATGGCAAAAGAAGGGGGAGAGATGATTCCTGAGGAGCTGTGAGAAACACCGCTCTGGTTTTTCTCTGCAGCTCCAGATGGCAAACCATCTCTGCATCACTGACCGTGACTTGTTAGAGAGAGACTATCAGTTAGTTAGCCACAGATGGTTCACTGACTGGTGAGCAGTAGCCAGGTGCATGACTGGGAGGTAGGGTGACCATATGTCCTATTTTGTCCAGGACAGTCCCTTTTTAAAGCCCTGTCCCGACTGTCCCAACCTTTTTGGCAGAAGTGGGCATTTGTCACATTTGCTCTTGCCAACCAATCAATGCGGTGTCCGGTTTCCCTTTGGGAAATATGGTCACCCTAATGGGATAGCAGTTCATGGGGATATTATGTTCACTTTCCCTTGCCACACTAATATTATCTTTGGCAGTTTTCAGATGAGAGCCATTGGATCTCAGTTGGTTTAAGGCAGCCGAAGGGTGAATACAAGGATAAACCTTATACTGATTCTGTGTGTTTAGCATAGACGTGCTCAACATTTACACTTCGCTGATGTAGATCAATCACTTGAATTACAATGACTGAATGCTCTAATGCGAGCCAAGCCCTTGGAGGAGTTTTCAGATATTTGGGGTGATCTATACAGTTGCTTGCAATGTCGGACTTTGTACCGTTCTGTTGTTCCTCAAGGGTTAGATCCAGCTCTGTCAATCTTCTCGTCTTGCATTCAACATTATCTATTGTCCAGTTTCATAGTAGTAGTACTCATGACTTAACTTACTTATCGTTAGCTGGCTTGGCACATCTTCTAAACATATTGTGGTCCTTAAATGACTTTTTGGGGAAATATATTAAGATGGTATCCGTACTGTTCAACATAAGCTTGTTTTATGTGTGGAAGCTCAGCCAGGGCATGACACTTACATTATTAATAAGATTATAAGAGCTAATAAGCCAAAAGAAACCAGTATGACAGCTTTTCATTTACTCACTTTTCTTATTTCGGGGCAACAGTATCAAAGTAGTATAAATGTTCATTTCTCTTTCAGGTCCCGGAATAGTAAGGGTTGGTGCAGGGATGAATGGCAGCAGCCGGTATACAGGACTGATGCAAGATGTGAGGCTTTATGAGCGGAAATTGACGCAAACAGAGATCTATGAACTTCATGCCACCCCAGCAAGGACTGATGTGCACCCCATCTCTGGATATTTAGAGTACCGACAGGGAGAAACTAATAAGTCATTCATCGTATCTGCAAGAGATGACGAGGAGGAGGAAGGAGAGGAGTTATTCATACTAAAGCTTGTCTCTGTGCACGGGGGAGCTCGAATTCCAGAAGAAAACACCATAGCAAGATTAAGAGTGCAAAAAAGTGACAATGCCAATGGGCTGTTTGGCTTCACAGGAGCATGTATTCCTGAGGTAAGATGACTATCAAAGGACAATGGGTGAAATTCTGGGTTGAATGAAGTCAATTGACTTCAGTGGGGCCAAGATTTCACTCTGTTGCTTTCAGTGGATGGGAAGCAAAATCACTTAAGTTTAAAATCTTGCAGACTACACATTTGTTATCTAATGTAGCACCATAATCTTCCATACTGGAGAATGAAATTCACACCTGTGAATTTTTTAGTAGCTGTTCTTAAAAACTCATAAAATATTTTTGTTTCAAAAATAAATCAGCCCCTATTTAGCAGAGTAGTCATTACAGCATGAATTAGTGATCATGAAAATAACTCATTCTTCCCTCGTATCTATCATCTGTGATTAATTTGTGGTAAATATCCTCCCTCTACCTCCTTCTTTCTAGGGTCATGAGAATTGTTGTCCTTTACTTATTTCCCTACATGAAATCTAGTATGCCAGACAGTGTTTCGAACTCTTGTATTTTAATTGCAGTGTCATGATATGAGATGTAACAAAGTCCTGTGGCACCTTAAAGACTAACTATAAAGTTTTGAAGCATGAGCTTTCGTGGGCTAATACCCACTTCGTCGGATGCATCCGACGAAGTGGGTATTAGCCCACGAAAGCTCATGCTTCAAAACTTTATACCGTATATACTCGAGTATAGGTCGACCCGAATATAAGCCGATGCACCTAATTTTACTGCAAAAAGCTGGAAAAGTGATTGACTCGAATATAAGCTGAGTTCCCCCTGCCGAGGTTCCCCCCTGCCGAGTTCCCCCTTCCCCGCCGCGGGCGGGCTGCCGAGGTTCCCCCCTGCCGAGTTCCCCCTTCCCCGCCGGACCAAAAAAAAAAAATGTGCGCCCCGGTTCCTCCCCTCCCCTCCCCGCCGGACAAAAAAAAAAAAAAAAAACCCACCCTCGCTCTCCCGTCCCCGCCGCGCGGGCGGGCTGCCGGGAGCGTCCCGGTTCCCCCCTCCCCGCCGGGAGGGTCCCAGCCATCCCCCGAGCAACCGCCCCGCCCCGGGGGAGGCTCCCCAGCTTGGGCCCGGCGCAGGCTGCCGGATCGGGGCCCCGCTCTACAGCCCCAAACGGTACCAGCGGAGCCCGGGCACCAGGAGGGGGGGGGGGGTCGGGGGCGCCTCTCACCTTCCTGCTTGGCCCGGGTCGTGTGCGCGACCAGCGCGAGCAGCAGCAGCCGCAGCGCCGCTCCGAGCCGGGGGACGACGGCGGCGGGCGCCGGGAGGGCAGAGCCGGGGCCGCGAGCCTCCGCCGCCGCTAGCTCCCGCCTGGCCGTCATGGCGCTGCTGCCGCGAGGTCGGTGAGTCGGCGGGGCCCTGCGAACGGGGCTCCCGGCAGCCCGCCCGCGGCGGGGAGGGGGGAACCGGGACGCTCCCGGCATCCCGCCCGCGCGGCGGGGACGGGAGAGCGAGGCGCTTTTTTTTTTTTTTTTTTTTTTTTTTGTCCGGCGGGGAGGGGAGTTACCGGGGTGACTCGAGTATAAGCCGAGGCGGCTTTTTTCAGCCCAAAAAGTGGGCTGAAAAACTCGGCTTATACTCGAGTATATACGGTAGTTAGTCTTTAAGGTGCCACAGGACTTTGTTACCTCTGCTATTCCAGACTAACATGGCTACCTCTCTGATTCATGATATGAGATGTTTTTCTTAAAACCCCAGCTCCTGGAGTGAAGAAATCCAATCTCATGACTTTTTCCAGAGGGACTCAAAATTTTTGAACACTCTGGGTTGGCAGTAATGTAGGCCCTATCCTCCTTTCCCTTCCCTTTTATGCAAGTATCTATGTTCCTCCTTACTGCCCTCTTCAATTTCCTTTTCCTATTACAAGTAAATATCCTCCAGCAGGACCTGGAGAAGAGCATGAGCCCCCCACAGGATTGCTCAGGAGAGTGATGTTATCTTGCCTGGACATGAGGCAGGAAGTACCACTGAGCATTTACAAAACCATAATTGACCAAGTGCTGTCAAATTCACAAAGTAAAAAACAGATAGGATAGGATTTTTTCTTGCAATCTCTTTCAGTTCAAGTAGTTTAGGGGTTACATGCCATAATAGTAAATACAACATTTTCAGATGGAAATGTGGTTTTCATTTGTCTCTCTTGTCCTGAACCTTTTATAAATATTTGCTTCTCATCTTTTTTACCTCCAGCTTACTGACAAGGTCCTAATTATTTTCTAATTGCCTGTTTCCATTTGAGGACAATGAAAGAACTACATCAAACCATAGAAGTATTATCCTAGATTTCTAAACATTTGTGGTCCAGATTGTGATATCATTACTTGCTATGAAAAGTACCATATTCCCAGTAGTCCCATTGAATCAGGCCTTTAGTGCTCTCTCTCAAGCCTAGCTTCAAAGAATTTACCAAACAACTGAAATATAAAGTCTGTAGAACCGTGGTAAATCCTCATAGAAGGGAAGAGCTTAGCCCATATTCTGTTGAAAATGTGGACTATTAACCAGTAATTAAATTGAAAAGCTTTGCCATGCATTAAAAAAAATAACTATCCTCAGGGCCGGCAACAGGCGGGGACTACGGGTAGAGCTGTACCGGGCCCCGGACTTAAGGGGGGGGCCCTTAAGTCCAGGGCCCGGTACACAGCTGTATGGAAGAGCAGGGAAAGGCACCCAGGGGAAGGTGCTGCGAGCAGCTTCCCCCACTGGGAGCTCAGACGCCCGACGCTGAGGCTCCGGGAGAGTGGGGGAAGGCTCTGGGTAGGTGGGGAAGGGGCTCCTCCGGCGGGGAGGGAACAGCTCCTGTCCCTCTCCCACTCTCCCGCTCCCAGAGGCTCCGTTGTGAGCGCCTGAGCTCCCAGTGGGGAAGGCTGCTCCCGGCCCGGCGGCCCCTCCCCCGCCTTCCCCGCTCTCCCAGAGCCTCAGCGTGCCGCGCGGGGCTGCGCGTTCCTCTGGGAGAGTAGTGCAGCCTGTTTAGTTCCCGTCTAGCCGCCAGTGTGGTAAGGGGGCTGGGGTTGGGCTGGGGGGTGCTTAAAGCACAGGGGGGCCCAGGGGCAGTCAGGGGGCTGTTGGATGGGGCTCTCGCGCTCCTGCGGCTGGTCACAGCAGCGGCGTCTCCATCGCCAGCCACAGGGTCTCGTGCGGGTCCAGGGGGGAAAGGGCGCGCGGGGGCCGGGGGGGGGGGGGAGCAGCAAGGGCGACTCGTGCCGCTCCTGGGCTCTCGCTCTCTCGGGCTGCGGCTCACGCTCCCGCAGGACCCCGCTGGGCACGAGAGCGCAGCGTAGGGCAAGCGCCAGCAGCGGCAATGCTCGGAGTCTCGCACTGCCCCCAGCCGCTGTCAGCTGTGGGGGGGGGGGGGGAAGCGCCGTCTGGGCTGGGGGGGCCCAAACGATCACAGTAGGGGGCCCCAAAATTTCTGTCGCCGGCCCTGACTATCCTTATGAACATCCACTTTGTTCTAATATTTTAAGCACTAGTGTTTCCACCATTTTAAATAAAATCTCTCTGTTTTAAGTGGTTTGTAAAGCACAAATAAATGGGAAACTAAAATCATAATGGCTTTGTTTGGAATCTTCTATGACCTTTTTTGTTACATCATCTCTATTTGTCCTCCAAACATATTATAAAGACTTCAATCTTCTTGGTCCGAATGAAAGCAGTTTTCAATTTGGACTCTGTTTGTTTTTTAAGTGCCTGCCATATGCTGTGATAAAAGATTCCTTCAGGTCCAAGTGCCATTGATACAGTCTCATACCACAGATCATTACCCAAGCATGAAGCAAAATTAAAAATTAATGGGAAAAGTTAATTTTCCAGTGCTCATCTTACATCTAGTTCAGCAGGGAAGCAATCACTAATGATTATATGGAAGATACACAACATTGTTTTAGCATGCTTTATATACATATCTGTCTACTAGTGAATTAAGTTATGCTCAGTATACACAGGGAGCCATCCTACAGAATATAGAACACATTATTATTGTTCGTCTTAAATCTTTTCAAAAGTATGGGTGTCTGATTAAATTATTTTCTATCATAATTCCAATACAGTTATTACCTATGAGAGATGTAAAGACAGTACCAATAAATAATTATTGGAAATTCTTTTATATTTTCTTCATACACAGAATGCTATGGTAGAGACCACTTGATTTTTTTCACCAGTTTTTTTCTATTCAATGACTGAAAACTGAAAGTAAGAAAAATGCTTTGTTTAGCTTAAGTAATGTTGAGAATGGAGAAAGTTTCCTTTAAAATAGATCAGGCTATCTGCTAAAGGAAACTAAAATCCTTGTTCAGGAATGATTTAGTCCTAAATTTCAAGAAAGATCTTGAATTGCAGTAACATGGGAACAATTTTCCTGAAGACCTGATCATTTTTAAAGGATCACATCTATTGTGTTGATTCACTTGAAACTTGTATATTGTTGTCAATCTTCTTATTTGCTTACAGACTTCGGATGAAGGTTCCACTATATCGTGTGTCGTGGAACGTACACGGGGAGCCCTGGACTATGTGTATATATTTTATGTTATCTCTCAGATCGATACCACCAGCATTAGTTACTCTGTTGCTGATTTTGCAAATACCAGTGGAACTATCACATTCCTTCCTTGGCAGCGATCAGAGGTAAACCTGATCTTATTAAAGTTAGTCATCTGGTTCTGTGCAAGGCTCCTGGAAAATACCTTTCCGGTGTACTTTACTGATTCTCATACTTGGAAATGTTTCCTTTCGACAACTGTTATGGAGCTTTATTATATCTGTCACTCCTTATAACTAAAAGTGATGATAGATGTATGAATATGTATTTACATTTATATATGTATTTATAAATATATAAATGTATATGTTTATTTTTTTGTAAAGCATAGGTGGACATGAACTAAAATATTGGCTCAAAACACCGTTGAATTTGGAGGATGTTTGGGTCCAAGTCTGAACTTTGATTCAAACTCATCTCTATATAAAAAACAGGCAAAGATCAATTTATTTTTAAAAATTAGTAGCAGTCAAATCTTTGCACAATTGCTCAGATCAAGTGTTTTGTGTCTCCTATTACTGAGTTCTTTTCCTATGGGTTTAATTGTGGATTGTGTTGTGGGAAATTGCACAAACATTTGAAGAACTGGTCAATGACTATGTTAGGTCTTTGGGGATGTTTTAGAAAGTTTATATTTTTTTTCTTGTATTGTTTGTATGCTGGTAAATACAATGATAAACATTGTTTGAAGTTTTGCTGTCAACTGCACCCATGCAGTTCTGTTGATGTCTGTGTAAGGGACTGAGCCAGACCCATTGAAGCCAGTGGAAAGAGGATCAGTGACTTTTTTTGTCCAGCTATATCGAAAAGACAGGAGACATTTGATATGGTTTTAATCAGGCCGCTATGTGATTATTAGGTGTCTGGGACTAGCTGGCAGATAAAGTGTACAGTGCAGGTAACCCCATGTTCATTTCAGAATTACCCATGAGGCTTCCACCGTCTCCCCATCTTTTTCCATCCAGGTTCTCCCAGCCAATCCATTACTGGGACCTTAGCATCCACTCCCCCGTTTTAGGAGGGGAAGGTAGGCTATAAGGGGGAAAAGGGGTTGGCCCCCCTGTCTTACCAATCATAGAAATCCGCCCCCATTCCATTCCTTTAATGAACATGTCCTTATTAAGTCCTTTCCTAAGCCATTTATCTGCTCACTGCATGTCTTCCCTATGGAGTACCTGCACTGGACATCTGCCCCACACATATATAATGAGTTGTGACATATGGCCTACCACCCAGAGCCATTCCTGAACCTGCTGTGGGGAAGGAGTAAAAACCCCAACTCCACGTAGCCCAGTCTGGTGAAAAGGGAAAAATTTCTTCCCAGTCCCCCTAAACAAGGGAGGGCTAGTGCAATGCCCACAGCAGCTCTTGACCAAATCTGGTATTTCACCACCTAAAGCAGAGACTGCCACTGTCTGCTCTATGTAAAAGAGGCCTTCACTTTTAAACTCTTCTGCCAATCTGGTTCTCAGAGGAATGAGTCAGTGTTACCACACTGGCCGCTTGTCCCCTTTTGCATAGGGTGACCATATTTACTATGCTGAATACAGGGCATCGAGTAAAGTTATTCCTATTCAAGCAAGTTCAATGGCAATCAGTCAGAACTATGCAGTACAAATGTTCAAATTAACATCAAGTTGATTGAACCCCTGTTAAAAAGAAAGATAGTTGGATTCTTTTTATTTACCTTCTTATCTTTAAGGCTTAGGTTTCACACAGGGAGGAAACACACACCCCTAGCTCTCCCCCCTCGCCCTCCATGGGGAGTGGTGACACACACACACTCTACTGTACACCTTTCTCACACAGGGTGGGTGACTGACCTGACCCTCCCTGCCTAGTTCTTTGACCTCCATGCCTGGCTGGATCGCCGGGATGGGCCCTCCTCTTTTGGTACCTGACGCCATGTCTTCCTGAAGCAACATGTGGGGGGGGGGGGGCACGCAGGGTCACATGCTCCCCTCCCCAGATTTCTGCAAGAGTTCACACAAGAATGTGGCCAGCAGCAGCCTTTCGGTACTGTGTGGGAGGGAAGGGATGGGAGCTGCTTCCAGTTGCAGGGGAGGAGGAGGTGGGGAAGGGATGACCTGGCCCATATCTTTGCAGAACTCATTTCTTCTCTTTACCCCTCCCCCATGTGTCTGAAAGCAGCTTTTTCCTTCCTGCCCACACAGTGTCAAAAGGCAGCTAACACTCCAGGCTGCTGTTGGCCACTGACATAAAATCCAGTCGCCTCCTGTCTCCTGGTTACAGCATGGGCAGGAAGGGGTTCAGCAGCCAGAAAGGTGGCTCAGCAGCGGAGGGTGCTTAGGGAATGGAGCAGCCTCCTGCCTTCTGGAGGCAGGACCTAGGTTGGTGTGGGGGAAGGCAGATGAAGAGGGTACTAAGCCCCTGCCCCAGAGGCGGCTGTGGAGCCTTCAGGCTGGAACAGGCTGGAAATTGTTTCCCCCTCAACTCCAGAGCTTCGCTGAGCGGTGGAGAGGCTTCCCTGTGACAGCACTATGTGAGGCTTTGGCACATTCAGGGTTCTGCTCCTCCTGGCCAGCGCCCTGGGCTAGAGGCTCTTGGGCTTTCCTGGGGCGCCGGCCCAACGAGAGGCAGTGGGGGAAGGAAGAAGCCTTCCGGACAGGCTGTTCGTGAAAGGAGCACTCCGACCAACGTCTGGTTCTCTGCAGAGCACTGAGAACAAGATGCACCCTGCCAGGGCAGGGGTTATATGGAGGAGCAGTGGGGCTGAGGGGACGGGACAAAGCAGGGAGAAGACAGCAAGAGGGGAAGCATGTAAAGGGTGATGAGTGGGCAGCAGAGGTAACACATAATCAGGCGCTGCCTGGTGCCTTCCTGCATGCATCAGCCACCGCAGTGTGCAGTCAGCGCCAGCTGGAAATGGGACAGGGCAGGGCCCTGCTTGTTGAGAGCCACATGCAGAGGAGACTGCACTGACGGGCCAGCATGGGGGGCAGTGGGCCCCATGCGCTACATTGTTATCCCGCTTGGGGGTGAGGGAGAAAGAAAACATGGGACAATTTGCCCATTTTTAAGATAAAATTGGTACACCTGGAGGAGGGCTTAAATATGGGACTGCCCCTTTAAAATCAGGATGTCTGGTCACCCTACTTTTGCAGCAGTTTTCTTCTCCCCACCTCTCCCTGACCAGCCAAATTCTCCCCCGCTTGAAGGTGCGGCGCGGTTTTTATTGGAGTTTTGGTTCGGGTCTTAACCAAATAGTTTATGTAACTGAGCAGAGAATGTGGCCCAAAGCTTGTAATATCTGAAAACGTTATTTAATTCAGTAATATCTGAAAATAACACTCCTCAGATCCTTGTCCATTCCATTTCATTCACAGTTGAGACATGTTATTGTTTATCATACACTGCAGTATATAGCGATCCTACGCTGTGTGAAGTTATTCTGATAGTCTATATACAGCAATATGCATTTACTGTGCAGATGTCTCTATTGTTTTGTTGTGCATCTGTTGTGTTAGTGAGCTGCAATCCCAAATGCCAGGTTATCACTGCAACCTTGTTTTGCCTGTAGTCTGGCTTGGATTTAAATTGAGCTAGCAGACAGAAGATAATACTCCATTAATCACTATGTCTAATGAGAATCAGAGCTTCTTTGAAATGTTGGGATCTATCAAGCTTTTAATTTCAGTGTGCATAAAGGAAATTATAGTTATTTTAAAATATCAGAATAAACAGCTATTTGCTTAGTTTATGTTTATTTTAATCTGTTATAAAAAGGAAATGTAAGAAAATTGTAAAATATTTTAATGTTACTTTTTTTTTGCTCCCAATGTGTCACTTTTACAATAATTAGTTTTAAAAATTAAATTATAAAACCTTATGTTATATAACTTCCCTCTTCTGTGGTGACATAGGTTTTGCCTCTTATAAAGTATACTTTTATAAATTGAGTAGCCAGGTTTCTAGTAAAGGATTCAGATTCTATAGCACCTTCAATGTATTAAAGTAGTATGTTTTCCCCTCAAAATATTGTGCTCATAAACATAATGTCAGCTGATCTAAATATTTAGTGCAAGAGAATTAGAATCCAAGACACCAACAAACTCATAGTATTATGTAGTCCCAGCAGAAGAATACGGCAGTATACGTATATGTAGCTAGAAACCAGCCTTTGGTGATATTTTTAAACAATTAAATTCTATACAGCTAATTTAATTGACTTCGGTTGTTCTATGTGCAAAATATTGGTGACATTTTCAGTGGTGCCTTTGTGGTAGTTAGCATCTAAATGCTTTTAAAAAATCTAGTCCTAAGTCATTTTTGAAAATGGGATTTAGGCTACTAAGTCAGTTGGGCACTTCAGAAAATTGTACCCTATATTATGTATGTCTTTTGTGTTTGCACTTAATAGTTTTACTATAAAATATTAGGTTGATTTACTTAAACATCAAAAATATTGCATACATCTTTTTAAACTTCATGGCAGATAAAACTAGATAAATGTAATTAATCAGTGCAGTTTGAATAAGTTACTGAAAATCTCGTGCAACAATTTTGCACCTTTTTATGTTATGCTATTATATTTGTTTAATTTCTGTGTGGATTCTTCCTTCTATAGGTCTTAAATTTGCATGTTCGTGATGATGACATTCCTGAGCTTAATGAATATTTCCGTGTAACATTAGTGTCTGCAGTTTCTGGAGATGGAAAACTAGGTTCAACTCCAACCAGTGGAGCAAGCATAGATCCAGAGAAGGAAACTACAGATATCAGCATCAAAGCCAGTGACCATCCATATGGTAACAGTGATGGAAATTGCATTTTTATTTTAAATAGTTTTGATGGCTTTAATTTCAGGAGATGAAGAAATTGCTCAATCTTAACAGATGAGGACGCAGTACGCTTTTGTCAAGTTTGTCACTTACCAAAACAATAATTCATTATTTATGTACCCAAACTGAATGTTTATAAACAATGAGTCATGTCTAGGCCCATGGAACATGAGACTTTCAGATACCCTAGACAGGCAACTGAGGATTCCTTTGAATGGGTAAATCCCGAGTCAGTGTAGTTTTTTCTATGTAAAACCAGGTCAGCCCTCTCTCCAGTATAGGGGATGTTTTGGGAAAGAAGGGGATGTGGCCAGAGCACACTGTACTCCAGTGAGCCTCACTGGCTTAAAAGCCCCTACAGAGACATTAGAAGCTGATCCAAATTAGAGTGGCACTTGAACTGTTCTGACTAGTATTGAGGCCATTTCAGCTTCCTGCCAGCCTGGAGTTGGACAGAAGAATTAGTCACTTTTGCTTCACCCTTTCTGAACTCCTGCACAGCTGAGAATTTAGCCTGATGCGTTTACATATAAAATTGTAAAGTTGTATTCAACAGATGAAGTTAGCAGTGCCAAAAAGACTAATATTAAGCAAGTGGACTGATGACAGAAGCCTTGATCAGAAATGTCCACATTTGTAGAGTATCTTGAAGGACTGAGTAATTAGTTTGCTAGTACAAAAATAAAACCGTGTAGCAGATTTTTCACTGAGGACAATGCCTGAGCAAACAAGCTGTTTCAGAAAAAAAAATTGTCAGTCAAATCAAATAATTATAGGCTTGAACTGGCAATATGCAGTGCTCCTCCTGGAAGGGGCCGAATGCATTCTTTTCCCACTGAGGCACAGGTATTTTGTCAAGATTCACTTGTGTATATGGCTTATTCATGTCAATGGGAGATGAGGGTGCACAGCACTTCCTGGGAGATGCTTAAAATGGTATGATTGGCGCCCATGCTTGTATTCAGATATTTAATTTCAGACCCTGCATAATAATGTTAAACATCATAAAACATTGCATTATAGAAGGGTTAATCTAAGTGCAGGTAAAAATGTAAATTGTTGTTTCTTGTATCTCTCTCAGGTTTGCTTCAGTTCTCTCCAGGGATGCCTCCTCAGCCCAGTGATAAAATGATTCTCCCAGCAACCACGGTGCCCCATATTACTGTTAAGGAGGAAATTGGACACATTAGGTTACTGGTAGTTCGTGCACAAGGCCTTCTTGGAACAGTGATGGTGGAATATAAAACAATGTCACTGACTGCATTCAGTCCTGAAGACTATCAGGTATGTGAAACAGACGGAAATAGATGACTGGTGCTTATTTGCAAATGCAGTGAGATTTGTGTATCTGAGGTATTAGAGCTTTCTTTCCATCTGTGTGTGTGTGTGTGTTTTTTTTAATGTTCAGAGAGTCTTACTAACTAAACAAACCACTTAGCAGTTCGCCCATTGATCATACCATGATCATGGTGAATGTTCAAGTTATAATGTGTTTTGTACAAAAACAGCAACAAATATTCCAGTGTCCCCATGTTCATGTGGTCATTAGATTGTTTCCATATATGAAGGTTAGATTTTCCTAGAACTTTTGCCAAAACCCTCTAATTTTATGACTTCCCTTGTCTTGGGTAATTGGGGTGTGCGTTTCTCCATAGTGGGTGTTGGTTATTGTTGTATAGAGGCTGATTACCTCCAGGATGCTCCCAACTCCTAGTGCCCCCGGAGTGATAATTTGAGGTTAACACACATTTGAGATGCCCTAATGGAGCAGATTAAGGCGATATTTGATAATCATTGAGTGTCACTCTAAGGTGTGAATAATTAAAGGTGCAAGCCTACAAGGATGTGAGTGCCTGTACATACTTAGTGGAGGAATACAAACCCACTGATGCTCACATAGAGGTTTATTCTGCATTTACACTAGAGCTGTCTTTCTATAGCCTAGTAGAGTATTCATCAAGGAAGTCGAAAATTCAAGTCCCTGATCCAATTATTGTTTATTTATAAAAAGGAAAGACACCCATATAATAATAATATCCCAGTGGCTATAGCACTCTCATGAAATGACAGAAACGTAAGTTGAAATTCATTCCCCACAACAGGACAGGGTGAAATTGAACCCAGATCTTCCACCTCTCATCTGTGTGCCCTACAAGTCAATCAAAAGCTATAAGGAAGACAGTACCATTGCCTCTATTTCTTCCTTGAGCTGTTTTGTGAATCTAGTCCACCTTTTCTTTTGATAAAATGCTCAAAATTGAAATGAAAAATTGAATCATGTTGAAACAAAACTTTCATTTTGGCACTTTTAAAACATTTCAATTTTTGGTTCAATTGAAAAATTTGGTGTACTTGACACAAATTTGCAGATAGTTTCAGGTCAGCTGAAACTGCATGTTGCCCAACATTCATTTACGCAGGTAAGCATGCCCATCTAAAAACCCAGTTACAGTAAACCCTCGATTTAACGGACCCCGATTTAACGGACTTCGGATGCAATGGACAAAATTTCAGATGCATCCGAAATCCGTTATTCGGGGGCTGCCGGCTCCCGCCCGGGTCCCACCTGCGGGCGGCTGGCAGGGTGCTGGCTCCCGCCTGCGGGCGGGCTGGCTGGCTGCCGGCTCCCGGGTCCCGCCAGCGGGTGGGCTGCCGGCTCCAGGCTCCCCGCTGCCTCCCCGGTCCAGGCAGCGGGCGGGCTGCCGGCTCCAGGCTCCCCGCTGCCAGCCCGCCCGGGTCCCGGCTGCTGGGACCCGGGCGGGCGGGCGGGCCACTGGCTGCCGCCCGGGTCCCAGCAGCCGGGATCCGGGCAGGCTGGCTGACAGCTCCCACCCGGCTCCCGGCAGCGGGGATCGGGGCGGGCGGGTTGACAGCTCCCGCCCGGCTCCCCGCTGCGGGGAGCTGGGCGGGCGGGTTGACAGCTCCCGGGCGGCCGGGTTGACAGCTCCCGCCCGGGTCCCAGCAGCCGGGCTCCCGGGCGGGCGGGCGGGCTGCTGGCTGCCGCCAGGCGGGCTGACTCACGGCTCCCTGCCATGATAAGTAAAACCTCTATATAACGGACTAATTCAGGTGAGGGGGTGTCCGTTAAAGCCAAAAGTCCTGTTATTTAATGAATTAAAAAAATTATTAAATAACGGACTTTCGGCTTTAACGGACACCCCCTCACCCGAATTAGTCTGTTATATCGAGGTTTCACTGTATGTCTGGATTGACTTGACTACATTGAACACACGCAGAAGTACTTAGATGCTCAGAATTATGAATGTGAGTTTAACTCTTTCTTATAATGAAGATGCAAGAGAATTTTGTACAACTTTAAGATGCAGACAGAAAGGAAAAAAATAATTGGTTGTATAAATAGCAAATTTTTCCAGAGGCAGAATGGAAGTCTTTTTTGTTGCAGTAAGTTCATACTGATACAATGAACAAACTTGAACAAAAGCATAAAGAACCCTTTATATTTCAGAGTATTGCAGGCACCTTGGAATTTCAGCCAGGAGAGAGATTCAAGTATATTACTGTTAACATCACAGATAATTCCGTTCCTGAACTGGAAAAAGCTTTTCAGGTTGATCTACTGAACCCAGAGGGAGGAGGTAAGACTCTCACATCAACTCGTTGCCTACATATGCACAACCTATTTTAGGCACTGAGGGCTTATAATACTTAAATCCTGCTTAGAAAGTTAATCTTGCATGGTTGGAAATTTTTTCTGAAAGAGAGACTTAGGTTTATTTTATTTTTTTTTAGAAAATCTTCAGTTAATTTCATTGTGGAAAACAGCCATGCCTCAGAGAAACTTGAACTGGTTGAATGCTATTAAGAAACTGGATTATTGCTTTGCTTTAGGTCACCTAAATAAGTGCTTTTTAATTTCTTTTAATATAGCTTTTTTGCTTGATAATGAGAATTAGAATGATCAAGTATTAACAGGTACTTGAAAAAACATGTATCTCAGCTTAACAGTTTAAAAATATATTTTAAATAATAATTAACATTAATCAAACAGAGCCAGATTAATCCCTTAATTGAAATTAGAGAAATTACACAAGAGATGAATTTGTTCTATAGTTTATTCAAATTGGCTATAATTGTAAAAGGCTACAAGGTTGGCTTAAGGTACTATGGTGCAGTAGACACTGTGAGAAGGATGGGATCTCTGAGAAGCTCAGGGAAACTTACATTAGAAGGTGTTTGCCCCAATCAGCTTCAAGTTCCTGTACTTCCTCCATCTGACATACCCAGCCACCCACAGACTTCCATTTCTTACACATCTTTACTTTCTGGAGATGGTGCTTGTGGCACTGGCATGGAAAATACTGACTTCTCACAAAAAAATATAAAAAACTATAACTTCAGTAAAAACACAAAAATGTTTGTTTGAAATGCTGCTGCAGTGCTTTATGGAAGTTGTAGTTTGGATGCTTTTATGCTCTCAGTTTGTTCTATGAATAAAGCTTTCTGCATGAACTTACATCTCCCATGATGCACCATGAAAAAATGTGTGTCGTTGACAACTGTATTTTTATCGAAAAACAATTTTGACAGAAGATTTTTCAGCTAACCTTAGTTTAAAGCTCCAGTAAATATACACCTTCTACTACACACCTCCTTGTTCCCCTTCCAATATCTCTGAGTGCATACACCCAAAGTTACTACATCCAGTAAACTTTATGGATTCTGAAGAATGTCCAGGACATTTCCTTAACTTTCTGAGGAAAATTTCTCACTTTTGTCCCTTTGTTAACAGCACAACAAACATAAACATACTCTCTGAGGAAGCAGTAGCAGCTAGTCAGTCATGTCCACATTAATTCTATTCATTTTTAATTCTACTTCTCAGCTCCCAGCTACAAACCTACACCACAGTTTATAATCTCCTTTTTGTTTACAGCTTGAAGACCTGTCTTACAAACTTCCTTCATGCTTTACCACCTAAAATACTGGGCACCATTGCACGGTAGCTCTTCTTATCAATCATCAAACCCGTAATGGCTAATTGTCAAAATTGATTTCCTCATAATTACCTTTCAGTGTGATATTTTTAAATAAATAAAACATAAAACATAAAACATGCTGTGTATGCTGTTTCTGGCTTTGATCAGAGAACACATATGCTTTCAAAGCCAAATTGGATGCTTTGGAGGAATATTCCCCTATTTTTTCCTTTTGTCTAAAAATGTTTAAAGTGCTTTCTGTCTTCTCTATTTTATAAATGTATATATGTGTATTGTGTGTCCTCTTGAAGTTGCTGAATACTTTAAAAATGATGGCAGTGGTAGTGGTGACGGGGAATTGGAGTTCTTTCTTCCTGCTATCCATCATCATGGTAAGCATCGTGGTCTATATTTTGTTTCTTAATTGATTACTGAAATTTCTCACCCTAGTCCTCACTCATTTGGATTGATTATAACTGAACTATCTCTCTTTCTCCCTCTCTATTATTTCAACATAAGCTGAATCTCAATGATAATCAGCATAATTATTTATTCTGTAGAATAAATAATTCTGTAGGAGCTTCTGATAGTTAAGGTTGCATCAAAATTCCTTGTAAACTCCTTTGTTTTGTTCCTTTATAAATTTGACTTGAAAAAATGGTTTGCCTGAATATTGTTGCATTTGCTCTGTAAGCAAAACATGCAGACCCAAGAAGTTTAGAGAAGCATCCAAACTATACTAAACTTATCCAAGCTAAAAAGTGCAAACCATTTTATTCATCTCTGGTTTTGAATTTCCCTCCTCAAATAAGCATGTGTGTGTGTGCATACACATACTTAATGGGGCTCCCTGTTGTACTTAGGATTCATTGTTCCCTTCCTTGCCTCTGAAAGGGTTTCTCAGATGACCTAACTGCTGGCTTTATACAGTACAGTAAACCCTCGATTTAACGGACCCCGATTTAACGGACTTCGGATGCAACGGACAAAATTTCCGATGCATCCGAAATCCGTTATTGGGGGCTGCCAGCTCCCGCCGCAGGGAGCCGGCTGGGTTGACAGCTCCCGCCCGGCTCCCCGCAGCGGGGACCCCTGCGGGAGCTGTCAACCCCCTCCCGCCCCCCCCGCCCGGCTCCCCGCAACGGGGAGCCGGGCGGGGGGGGGGGGGGTTTGAGAGCCCCCGCTCGGCTCCCCGCAACGGGGAGCCGGGCGGGGGGGGGGGGCGTTTGAGAGCCTCCGCTCGGTTCCCCCCAGCGGGAAGCCGAGCGGGAGCTGTCAACCCCCCCGCCCGGCTCCTCGCAGCGGGGAGACGGACGGGGGGGGGGGGGGTTGAGAGCTCCCGCCCGGCTCCCCGCAGCGGGAAGCCAGGCGGGAGCTGTCAACCCCCCCCCCCCCGCCCGGCTCCCCGCAGCGGGGGGGCGTTTGAGAGCCTCCGCTCGGCTTCCCGCAGCGGGAAGCCGGGCGGGGGGTTTGACAGCTCCCGCAGCGGGGAGCTGGACGGTGGGGAGGGGGTGGGGTGGGCTGACTCACGGCTCGATATAACAGACTAATTCGGGTGGGGGGGGGTGTCCGTTGTCACCCGAAAGTCCGTTATTTAATAATTTAAAAAAATTATTAAATAACGGACTTTCGGTTTTAACGGACACCCCCTCGCCCGAATTAGTCCGTTATATCGAGGTTTCACTGTATAACAAAGATCTTGCTTCCCCCCTTCTCTCCCAAATCCCTCTGTGATAACACCTTTCCTTTAACTCTTTGCTACTTTCAATGTGTGTTTTCATTAACTGTGCTTCAGAACTCTGGTCCTTCAGTTCACAGTCACACTATATTTTCTTGTTACTTTTCTGTCACTTTCTCCTTCAGGTTAAGTGTGTCCTTTCTCGTTGACTGAAGCATTCCAGCAGAATGGGTGGCCAGCACTGCAATATTGAAACTAGAGATCAAAATTCCATATTGATGTTTGGGGTTTTTTATGTCACTTTTTAAACATTCCTATTCAAGCCAATAAAGGAATGCTTTTTTAAATATGCAACTATCATTATGTATGCAATTGCATGTTTAACTTGCACATGCAACTGTCCTAGTTGGGTATACACATTAGGACATTAGTGCAATCATATGGCCAGTTAGATGTAAAAATGTCTGTTTGCATGTTTAGAGATGAATTCTGTGCATAATGGTCATAACTGTGCATGCAAGGTAGCTGTGTGATGTTATATATACAGTTTTGTAACTGGGTCCTAATAGTCTCCAGGAATTTTAGAATCAGAATACTTTCTTTGTAAAGTTTGTCATCCAAGAAATAGCAAGAAGATTTTTATGAGTATGCACATGAAAACATGATAAAAGATTTTTAAAGGTGACTCGGTGATTTAGATACAACTCCATTAACTTTCTGAGTGTTGTGTCTAAATCTCCTAATCGATTGAAAACTCTCATATTTTGCCTTTATGAATTATCATATCCAGATTTAATTGCATTGAATTTTGTAGTGCATTTCCAGTAATCTCAATTTGTTAATGGAAGGAGTAGAGTTGTAAAACTGAGCAAACTCTTCTGTGAGCATAAGCTGCTTAGATACAGAGTTTACCTCCAGTTAGAAGCCTTCATGCAGAAAATATTCTGTTCATTGTTCCCATAGTAAATTTCTTTTAGCTTTTGCTTTGGTATAACTGAAAATACTGAAAAACTAATTCAGCGTTCTTGGAATTTGTACCTACAGCCAGCCTGGGAATAGCATCCCACATCATAGTGACCATCGACGCCTCTGATGATGCTCATGGTGTGTTTGAGTTCAGCGCTGAGTCGCTTTTGGTCAGTGGCACAGAACCTGAAGATGGAGACAGTGTAATTGTGCTTCAGGTCACTACACTTTGCTTTTTATCTGTTGCTACACAATTCTCTTCTATTTCTTTTATTAGGATTTCTGTGATCCTTTTTCACAGGGTTGTAGACTTGTGATTGTAACTTGAACAAACCAAACATCCTTTTCACAATGCTTAGTAAATAAATTACAGTAAAACCTCCATGTAATGGACTAATTCGGGCGAGGGGGTGTCCGTTAAATCAAAAAGTCCATTATTTAATAATAATAATAAAAAAGAGCTGTCAGAGCAGTAGCCCGCCCGCCACAGGGTCGGGGCGACAGCTCCGCAGCCCGCCCGCTGCCTGGACCCGGGCGGCAGCTGGGAGCCGGCAGCCAGCCCGCCAGAAATGGATCAGGAATGCATCAGACTTGCTCAGAAATTTTGTCCGTTGCATCTGTACAGTAAACCCTCGATTTAGCGGACCTCGATTTAACGGACTTCGGATTTAACGGACAAAATTTCCGGTCCGTATGTCATATGTGAAAATTAACACCCTGTTAATTTTAAAATGTTTTTAACCAAGATTTGCTTATAATTAAATTAACAGGTTATTTTTTGTTATTAATTCACTGTTACAGTAGACTCCTGATTATCTGGGTGCGGGTTAACTGGGCTGTGGATTAACCGGGATGTCTAAACGGGTCGGTAGGTGAAGCCCTAAAGCGGCGGCGGGCTCAGCCTTAGCCTGCCGCTGCTTTGGGGCTTCTCCCACTGGCCCCTTACGAGCTGGGGTCTCAGCCTGCTTCCAGCCTGGGTGTAGGAAATCCAGGCTGGCAGCGGGCTGAGACCTCGTCTGGCAGGAGCCTGGGGGGGAAAGCCCAAAGCGGCAGCAGGCTGAGTGCTGAGCCCGCCGCATCTTTGGGCTCTCTCCCCAGGCTCCTGCCACCTGCCCCACTCAGCTCCCACTGACAGCCTGGCTGCAGGGAACCCAGGCTGACAGCGGGAGCAGACTGGGGCAGGAGGCAGGACCCCGGCTGGCGAGGGTCCAGCGAGGGGAAACCCCAAAGTGGCGGCGGGATGAATGCTCAGCCTGCCGCTGCTTTGGGGTTTCCCCTGCTGGCCCCTTGCCAGCCGGGGTCTCAAATTGCTGCCAGCCTGGGTGTAGGAAGCCCAGGCTGGCAGCGGGCTGAGACCCCAGCTGGCAGGAGCCTGGGGGGAAATTCCAACGCGGCAGCAGGCTGAGTGCTCAGCGTGCCGCCTCTTTGGGCTCTCTCCCCAGGCTCCTTCCGCCTCCCCCAGTCAGCTCCCGCTGCCAGCCTGGGTGTATGGAACCCAGGCTGGCAGCAGGAGCCGAGACCCCGGCTGGCAGGAGCCTGGGGGGGGGGAACCCCAAAGCGGTGGCAGGCTTCCTACACCCAGGCTAGCAGGGGAGCTGACTGGGGCAGGTGGTGGGACCACCACCATCCCAGCCCCAGGGCGGCTGGCAAAACCAACCCCCCCCCCATAGACGCGTGATTATCGGGGATTTTATTAACTGGGATTAAGGTTTTCCCCGATCATCCCGGATAATCGAGAGTCTACTGTATAGAAAAATTTTCTGTGAAATTAAATTTTTTATACAACATCATCATCATCATCATCATCAATCCTCTTCACTCCCGCGGGAGTATAAGGCACCAACAAATCTCCTCCATGCCTCTCGATACATACTTAATTTTAATTACACAAACATGTCTACATAAGTAAAAACAGGTAAACTAACTAATTTGTCAATATTTTAACATACGCATTTGGAAAACCTACTTTATTATATAACGGACTTTCGGCTTTAACGGACACCCCCTCGCCCAAATTAGTCCGTTATATCGAGGTTTTACTGTACTGTCAAATTTATAAGGTCAAATTTATAATCCAACACGTGTAAGGGAATATAATAATCCAAGTGTAATGTAATAATATGATATCAGTTAACAGATATTTTTAAAATAACATTTCATCGTCCACTCAAACGTTAGGTAGAGTAGAACTTCAGAGTTACAAATACCTCGGAAATGGTGGTTGTTCTTAACTCTGAAATGTTCATAACTCTGAATAAAACATTATTGTTGTTCTTTCAATAACATTGACTTAATACAGCTCTGAAACTTTACTATGCAGAAGAAAAATGCACTTTTAACCATCTTAATTTAAATGAAACAAGCATGGAAATAGTTTCCTTACCTTGTCAATTTTTTTAACGTTCCCTTTATTATTTTTTTGTAGTTTACATTTAACACAATACTGTACTGTATTTGTTGTCTCTGTGTCTGTTGCTGCCTGATTGCGTACTTCTGGTTCCAATAAGGTGTATGATTGACTGGTCAGTTCATAACTCTGGTGTTTGTATGTCTGAGGTTCTACTATACTAATCTCTTATTAAGGAAACAGAATTGTTGATGGTATAAATTATTTTCTTACATAAATATTAAAAGAGAGGGTAACAAATACAGAAGATGGGAATGCAGCCTCACTGAGGCAATAATGGTAATAGATTTAACCCATCATGTCACAGTTTTGCAACTCTTTCAATAGATTGGGATTTTGAGAAATATCCTTTTTCCTCCGCTTTATAATACAAAAATATTTAAATTTTCACATTTTGCACTTTAGGTTGTCCGAAATCAGGGGGCCTTGTCCTGTGTCACTTTGCATTGGATCATAGCCTGTGATCCTACTGAAGATCTGATCTCTACCTATGGCAATGTAACTTTTGATATAGGGCAAAGAAGAGCAAATATAACAGTGCAAGTCTCACCTGATGAGTATCCTGAACTGGATAAGATGTTTTCTGTTTTGATCATCAACGTTTCCAGTGGTCGTCTTGGAATTCATACTAATGCTACATTAACTGTTTTAGCTAATGATGATCCATATGGAATTTTCATCTTTTCTGAGAAAAACAGACCAATCAAAGTTGAGGAAGAAACCAAAAACATCACCCTAACAATAGTACGATTAAATGGTCTCCTGGGTACAGTCATGGTAACATACAGAACTGTGGGTGATGATGAAAAGTCATCCTATCTGAAATCAAATGTTGCCAGAGCAACACAGGAAAGAGACTATATACCCATTTCTGGATTTGTGATCTTCAGAGCCAATACAAGTGAGGCTAGCATAACTCTTCCTATTTTAGATGATAAGGATCCAGAGAGATCAGAATCTGTGTTTGTGGAGCTATTCAATATTGCTTTGGTTGAAAGAGTGCAGAATAGATCAAGTAAGTACTTTAAACATAAAGTGCAGTAAAATTTAACTGTTCAAATTATAGTTTGCTTTCCTACCTGAAAATGAATTAATTTAAGAGATCTCTGTTACATTCGGTGTTCTGGCAGTGTATTACCTTAAAATATTCCTTTGTCAGGATGTCACTGAAAACAATATGATTGTATTTCTTGTTCCTTTTGTATTATTTTGATTGAGGCCTCTCTGATCATGAAAATGGCAAGGTTGGCTGTGAGCACAAGGTTCTGTTTGTCAATCTCATTATTCTTGAAAAGCATAGCATAGTGAAATGACCAATTAGAGATTATATTGCATGCTGACCTTATACTTTGCTACTTCATGAATTTTTGCCTGTTTCTTTTAAATATAGAAAATCCATGCTGATCAGCCATTCAGTGATATTTGGGAGACTATAGACTGATTTGCATTTCAGACTATAGACTGATTTGCCCTTTTCCAAGCTTGTCTAATTAACACTCCTACCCATTCTTGATAATCAGGAAAGCTTCAAATATATCTCTGTGGGGAGTGGGAATGGTTATGTATATTTCATGATAAGAACCACAGAAATAATACTCTGATAGAGATTGTAGTGTGATTGTTACAGACCCGATAGAGAAATGAATGAATAACTAATGATATGGCACTTCCCCACCGTTTTTGAGAAATGTATACAACTTCAGAGGCTGTGATAGAAAACTCCTGTGGTAAGATATCAAGCTGTGCAGTTCAGGATTTGTTACTATATTGTAATTTCAATAAACCATCTAAAAACTTTTATTGAGTGAGGTTGTGAGGTGTACTCTCTGTCCAACTATGAATACTTTCAATACATTAGTTTTGCTGAAGACTAGTGGTAACTGATAAGATACCTTGAAACCCTCTTAAGTTCTGAGGTCTCCTTTAGGTATATGATATAGATACCAGACTCTCTCTCACCAAGTTCTTGTTGTATTTCAGTTGTGAATTCTCCTCGCCTTGGACCTAAGGGTGATACAGTAGCTCATATAATTATCAATGCCAATGATGATGCTTTTGGAACACTTCAGCTCTCTGCTCCATCTGTGCGAGTTGCTGAAAACTACATTGGACCGATCATCAATGTGACCAGAACTGGGGGAATATTTGCAGATGTTTCTGTGAAGTTTAAAGCAGTGCCAATAACTGCAACAGCTGGTAAGAAAAGATAATTGTAAAAATACACATACTGTATCAAAGTTGCAATCCACTACATGCCATATACTCTCCAACAAGGAAAATCAAGAGGAGTAATGAGAAGTTTACATTGTTTTTCTATGTACAGGTGAAGACTACAGTGTAGCCTCATCAGATGTTGTCTTACTAGAAGGGGAAACCAGTAAAGCTGTGCCAATTTATATCATTAATGATATCAACCCTGAAGTTGAAGAAACTTTTCATGTGCAGCTGTTGAACCAGACAACAGGAGGAGCCTTACTTGGAACATTGACTCAATCAGTCATTACCATTGAGGCCTCTGATGATCCATTTGGATCTTTTGGTAAATTGGATCCATTTGAATGTCTTTACTCTTTTTTCTTTAACAAATCGGTGTAGACATGTCATGGATGTACTATATCTTCCAGGATGTGTCATGGTCTCTCTCTCAGCTGAGCCATCACTGTGTATCATGGGGAAAAACATGCTAGCCAGGCCCTGAGGAGAGAATGGGTGAAGGAGGCACCCTAATTACAGCTCCCGTGAGGCTTAGTGGAATGCTATTCAGTGTTGAACCAAGCCAAAATGAACCATTTCATTTACATTAAAATGAGAATGTTTCGATGTAACCTAATGGAATTTTTTTGAAATTCCCCAGAAAAACTTTGATATTTCTAGTTTTTATCCCATTCGGGACAAGAACAAATGTCCAAAATTTCCAGCAGGTTAGAAATCCTGTTTTGGGGTTTTTTTCTTTTTGTCAGAACACCTCACTGCAAACCTGGGGCAGATTTAAACCAGTGACCTAGAAATGAAAACTCTGTGTTGCCATCACTAATCCCATAAGCCACCCAGTCTACTGCATTACTAAATAGTAAATCAATTTGAACAACAGTAAACCTATTTAAAGAACTGGGAGTTGAAAAAATCACATATATAGCGGAAGTTACATATTGCTATTTTCCATGGAATTTTTCCCACCTACATGTGTTATCTTTACAGTAGAACTGATTGAGAAAAACACTGGGGGCTGGGAGCGGGGGGAGAGGGAGAGAGAAATTGTGTGGAGAAAAATTCAGAGTAATTTTTATTCTGCAGGTTTTGAAAAAGAAATAGTTTGTGCTCATTTGAAATTTTGTATGAAATTTGTTTTTAATTTTTTTTGGTATAAAAATGTTCATTTCTTGGCATTTTTACTTTTCCTTGTGTTTTGCCTTTTTTCCTCTTCCCTTCTTTTTTTTGTTTCCATTTTGTAATTGCAAAAGAGGAAAAGACAGAACAGTTGTGACCTAAAATAATGAAAAATGGTTAAAAACAATTTAAAAGGACATTGTAAAAACCCCAATTTTTGTGAAAAATCTCTGATTTTTTGGGGAAAAAAACATTTTTGAGAACCATTTTTGGTGTGAAATATTTAGATTAGATCTGATTGCTGTCTCTGTTCTCTTGCTGGGAAAGGTGATCAGAAGTGGCGCTTAGTGTGTGTCTCTTCCAATTCTAATAAACACGTAGTGAAAGGTTCCTGATCATGTATAGAAGTTTACCCATCACTTACTTGAACCATATGTAGACAAAGTTAGTGGATTTAGCACCTCCATTTTACAAACACCATTATAATCTGATATCAAACAATATAAATTAAAAGTAGTTTTATTCTGCAAAGTGCATATACTGCAAATGGTTTCAGCAAACTGAACACAGAATTTTAATGAGGAATTTGTTTGATTCCTTAAGCCTCAATGTTAGTGGTGAGGAAATAAGTTTCTCTACCATGTACTTCAGTTTTTCAGGTCAATGAAATCACCGTGGAAGAGCCAGAGTTCAATTCGGTGATGGTAAATTTGCCAATAATCCGTAATGCTGGGACGCTAGGTAATGTTACCATTCAGTGGATTGCGACCATTAATGGACAGCTTGCTACAGGTGACTTGTGTGTTGTCTCTGGTAATGTTACCTTTGCCCCTGGGGAAACCATTCAGACGCTGTTGTTAGAGATCCTGGCGGATGATGATCCAGAAATCCAGGAGGTGAGTTGAACATCTAGACCCTATCTGGAAAGACACTGTCCAGAAATGTTTGGTATCTCTGTTTTATATAGTGGTGAGTTAGAAACCGGGAGATTTTATTCAAAACAAAGGGAACTCAAGATGAAAATACTGTTCTGGAAAATTATAAAGTGATTTTCAGATACACTAATTAGTATTTATTCTTTGATCCTTGCTGTTGATATTCTTTTGCTATAAGATTCAATATATCTGTGAATAAATGAGAATATCTTAGCAATGTAATCTTTTTCTTTGGTTTGGTTTACTAGTGATATATACATTGAACCTGATTCACTATCTATATGAACATCCTAGAATTATATTGCAATATTTAGGGGAAATAAATCTAAACACTGGTTACAATATGGATGAATTGCAGTGGTTAAGTCATTTTGACCCATGGTGAGGCAAAACTGAAGTCAATGGTGTTGCACCGGTTTATACAAGGTCTGAACATAGACCATTATATAATCTAGAGAGAAACAGTGCTACAGGGGTGGGAGAGAAATTATTACATTATGATCAAACATGTTACTAAAGATTGTACAGTGTAACTAAGAGGGACAGTGCTTTCAAATGTAAGGTTGCACATTTGAGAACTTTATGTTTGTTGTCTGACTTGGTATGGAGTTTTGAAAGAGTTTCTTATTTTGTTATAAATTTTAGTTCTTCTGAACTATCCTGGTCATAAGCCTGAAAAAATATAGTATTTCAGTATTTTTGTAAATAAAGGAATGAAAATAATCCTGAGACCAAAACCAGTTTTCTCTCTGGTTTGGTTTACTTCACCATCATGTTAAAATACATGATAAGCTAATTAATACAAGCTCTCTTGACTCTGTGGCTATGTTTAGACTCTTTCAAATTATCTTCCCTATTTTTAATTATATCCAGAACCTTTTGCTCTACAAAATTGCCTATAGTTTGTGTCATGCAACAGTGGGTATAATAAGGATTGTAATACATACATTCTAGGGCTCTTTGTGCACATGAAACTTTTTGCTTGCAAACAAATGCATGCACATTTTTCATGCACTAAAATCTTCATGACCATTTGATGGGATTTTTACACGCATGTAAAATTTAACTGACCACATTAGTCTTTTAATCTTTATTGTTTTCTGTTTAACATGTAGCCTTAAACAGCCCTTTAAATCCAAACATTTTAGAAACACAACAGGCTATATCATAAACCCTTTGGTGCTATTGGTGAACACTTCCTCACATAAGCAGTCCCACTACAGTCAATAGGCCTACTTATTACTGCTCACCAATGGGAGCCAATAGTTCAAACCTAGTTGGCCCTAAATGATTTATCTTGGTTTCACAACATAATGTTGTTAAGGAAAGTCTAATTTTATTTTTTAGGTTATCCATGTGCAATTGACCCAGGCCTCGAATGGAGGTGCTATTGGGTTAGATGGCACAGAAAAAATTATAATACCTGCCAATGATAATCCTTATGGAACAGTTTATTTTCATCATGCCTTGTATCGAATTCAGGAGCCACTGGAAAGAAGTTCATTTGCTAACATAACTGTCAAGAGAAGGTTTGTTTAATTTTTTTTATGTAAGTATTCGTGGTCCTTCTCCTGTGTCTTTACCAAAATTAACACTCTATGGGCTTTTTCTCATTTTAAATTTTGTTCTGATTTCCTTCTTGTAAAGTTTTACTTGTCATCTAATCAGACTAATCTTTGGCTCCTATATTTATACTGTTTTAGCTTAAACCACAAATGTCTCTTGACCAGAAACCTTTATAAAGAAACATCTTTTTAAATTTGTCTTATTAATTCTTATAAACATTTAGGGCAAGAGTGTTCTCTGCTCCCGTGAGTCTAGATGGAGGATAAAAGAGGGCAAGGCTCAATATGGCTGTGTAGAAGTTATCTATATCATGGCTCAGGCATGAGGGCAGGAGAGCAGGCTTTACTTCTGTGATAAGACCACCTATGAATAAATGGAAGGAGAGAAAGGACAGGGCAGACAGCTCTGGCTTCTCTCCCTGGCCAACTAGCATAGCTAGTAGGTTGCATGGGGAATAATCTGCATTGTTTCAGCTATGTATGATTAACCATAACACATTCTATAAATAATCAAAGATGCCTTCCACACAGGGGCCACAGCTAAATTATTCTTGTAGCAGCTTCAGAGAGGATGGATTTTGAATGGCGTTTAGATTATTTGAAACCATTGAACAATTTTGAAAAGTCTAATAACTTGTATTTAGGTTACTCTTCTTAATGTAGAGACCTGCAGATATAAGAAAAACCGTCTTTACTTATTAACATGACTCTCTTATCTATCACCACATCTTTTAGTGGGGGAAGATTTGGTCAACTGCAGGTGTTCTACAATACTTCTGAGGTTGATGTAGTAGCTCTTGCAATAGAGCAAGGCCAGGATATGCTGTTGTCCTACTATGAATTTCCAGTGCAAGGAATTCCTAACCAGCTGTCAAGGACTAAAGTGAATGTCTCAACAGCAAGTGATCCATTACAGACCTGTGCAATTCAGTGCCTAAAAGAACAAACATGTTTAGCCTTTACATTCTCTAGTGCCTCTGGGTTTCCTCTATGTTTTTGGCTGACATCATGGATCAGCCCAGTAACCAATAATTCAGGATTCTGGACCTACAAGAAAAATGTCACCAGTGTGTCCTCTCTTTTTGGTGCACAAGCCATTGCTGGCAGTGACTATGAATCAGTTACAAGTCAATGGGCCATAATGCTGGAAGGGGAACAGTTTGCAAATCTCACAATTACTATACTTCCTGACAATTTGCCAGAGTTGGATGAGAAGTTTACTGTATCCCTTTTGAAGGTTGAACTGATGAACACCTTAGCCAGCTTACAAAACCAGCCAATGATAGGAAAGCCAAATACCTCCACAGTTGTCATAACGATGAATGGAGATGCCTTTGGAGTGTTTGTGATCTACTGTGTAAGTCTCAATGCAACAGAGAAAGGTCTATATGTGGAAGTTGAAGAACGTCCTCATACCAGTGTGCAGCTTATGATACACAGAACAGAAGGCAGCCTGGGACAGGTGACAGTGGAATGGAGTGTGATTGGTGGAACAGCTACCCAAAACTTGGATTTTGTAGGTGATGGTGAGATTCTGGTGTTTGCTGAAGGTGAGGCAAGGTTTACATTCATTTTTTCCCTTTCTAGGTGGAGAAAGGTAGAGGGAGCTAGATAAGTAGATTTCTCGAGTTTTAAACCTGGGTGTCAATTTACTGCTAGGCAATGCCTCCTGGAATACACTATGTTGTGTGATAGATTTACATTCTCAAACATATTGTGATATTTAGCAGTACATTAGCATGAACCTCAAGATCCAATCTCCTGTAATAAGATATATGTAAATGTAATAGTAAAATTTGTAAATATGACTGGGTCCATCAGAGAATGTTGCAGTGCACACTGTAAAGGTCTGGTTCTCATCTGTTTACACTGAATAACTCCACTGAAGGCAGTAAATATACCAGTGTAAGTGAGATCAGGATGAGGCACAAAGGTATTTTTTTTCATCCTTCAGTGCAAAAACTAACCTTTAAAAAGCCAAACTTTTAAGATGGCTGCCGCAGCTTTCCCAATTAGCTATGTTCTTGAAATGAAATAATCTTTTTTATTTAAAAAGATTTTATTAATTTCACCACAAACAAAGCATACTTAAGAATTTACAAGTGAGACGAATGAGTAACTGGCAGACATTGTTTATATGCACATACATCATTTTGAGAAATGATTGAGATAGGTCATTTACAAGCAACTGAAGGAAGTGTAATGTACACTTTTTTTCAATGCCATTTATGTTAATGAGTCATCAAACTCCAACTAATGACCAGCAACAGTAATTCTGATAGTGAGATATAATTCTGTTGCTACTTCATAAAAAGATTCATACAAAACAGATTTAAAAAGGAATTAAAAAGACAGTAGGATAAGAAATATGTATTTTATAACCAAATATGTTCATAACCCTAAAACATACTTAGGTATTTCCCATACATAGAACAATAGGATTGTATTGGAGATTTCAGTGGCCCTTTGGCAACTGAGTGACTAGTACAGTTTGCTAGTTATATTGGTCTGATTGGGTAGCATAGACTGTAGATACCAAGTCCACGTGAAAGGGTGGTGAGATGAGTGGATTGCTGAATGCAAACCCTGAGTCAGTCTATTCAAATTCAATTCATACAAGAATATGTACGTATTTACATGTGTACACCCCAATATACAGCATTTGGATTGTTATTTAAACTATCAGACTTGATAAAACTATTCAGATTCAGGTCATTAGAGAGAAAAAGGATACTCTGTTTTCTTTTACAAGAACAGCTCTCCCCTTTTCCAAATAGAGTTAGAAAGCTGAAGCAAATACTGAGTGATTAAAGTGTTCCGAGACCTCAGAAGTAAATTATTTCCTGTTTGAAGGCTGTTATAATTTCCATTGTACATTCAATAATTGTTGCAGTCGTATAGATTTATATCATTTATATATTTTAAAGTATTTCTTAACCAAGAGGACGATTAAGCCCATTTTGAAAGAGTTAGAATCATTGGGTTAGGAGGGACTTCAGGGTCATCTAGTCAACCTCCTCTGCCAGAATTTGTTGCAGAATTTGTTGTCTAAACCATCCAAAACAGATGGCTATCCAGTATGTCATTTGTTATGGCTTTGGTACCCATATTTTCTTCTAATTTTCCTTACAGGTGAAACTAAAAAGATGGTCACATTGACCATTATAGATGATCCAGAACCAGAAGATAATGAAAATATTATAATCAGCCTGACCCACACTGAAGGAGGAAGTCGAATTCTTCCTAGCTCAGACACTGTCACTGTGGTTATTCTGGCTAATGACAATGTGGCAGGAGTTATTAGCTTTCAGACAGCCTCAAGATTTGTTAATGGTCATGAAGGTGGGTTCCTCTTTATGTTGACCTCACTAACTCCATTTGCGATTAACTTCCTTATTCATACTTTTTCTTGATGAGGGCTTACATTGTTTTGTCCATTTAATTGTATTGGTAAAAGTAATCCGAGAACCATTGGGTGTACGCAGACAAGGAACTATCTAGCTACCCTTCATGTAGTTCCATTGTAGTTTAGATGTCTTTCAAATGTAAGACTCAGAAAACCCATTGACTGGATAATGAGAGATTGGGTTCAAAACATGCTATATAACTTCAGCAGTACTTCCCATTTGCTTTCTGAAACACACACCTTGTCACTCTAGTTTTAACTCTAGTAGCGCCTTTTTAACTTTTCCCCTTATATTCATTTAGTGCCAAATTCTGCTCCTGGATACAACCCCTTTTGACTTCATATTATATAGGTACCTATGCATATCTAGCAGTGGTCTCATGTATAACTTCACATAAAATAGAATAGAATCTGTTAATGATTCTCACTGCTTTAAATATTCTGAAAGACATTACTAAAAAGATATTGGGATCTTGTCAAAGGTTAGCACATCTTTTTTTCACTCCCTCATCGCCCTGCTAGTGGGTGAATTACCACTTCTGTTTTGATGGTAGTCACCGATTTGGGGTGTATCAGTCTTGTCTTCTCTCTGTCAGGCTGAAAATAGTGTCACGTGGACATTCAAGAAGAACTAGAAGAGTTTGAATTGGACAAAATGCTTTTCTACTAGTGCTTGAAACGGGCACATTGCATGTTTGGTCTAAAGGTTTGCTGTATTTTCAGATGGTGATTGCCTTGGTTTGTCTTTTGCTTGAATCTAAAAGAGCTACAGCATCATATTCTTCTAAAATTTGATGAGCAGTCAGTCAAGACAAACAAAACAAAACATTCATCTGATGAAGTGGCTCTTAGCCCACGAAAGCTTATGATCCCTAAGATCTTTTAGTCCATAAGGTGCTACAAGACTCTTTGTCGCTAAAACAAAACAGACATTCATTTCCCAGACAATGTGTATATTGTACTTTTTTGTTGAAATTTTTTTCTCAATTGATCTTCGTAAACCAAATATGTTAGCTGCTATACATGAAAGGACATCATAACTCTTTGAAAATTTTATGTAGGTGGTTTATGTTGATTCTGTGCTGGTGTGTGCCTCAGTTTTCATCCTTTATTCCTCTGCATTAATGGTTCTGATCAGCATGTCAAACCAGCTGTAATCTGACAAACTAAGAAGAGCCATCAATGAGCACAAGGAATTAACAGAAACTGTCTTGATACCAGAGATTATGATGACCCTCTTGAGTCTTGTCAACTTGTTAAAGTTAATTTACAAAGCAGTAGCAAAATTGGTACTTTGGAACTGAAATGCTTTGTGGTTATATTTGGAAACTCCACTTGAGCATTGATTCTCCAGCTACAAAAGAACAAGAATGCAATGGCGTGCAGCAAGAAAAATTAATCCTATAGAATCTCTTGGTTAAAAAGAGTGAACTAGGGCTTCATAGGGGCATATGTAGAGCTTGATTTTTGCCTTTTAATACCTGTTTTTTCTTGTGCTGAAGCAATGACTATTGATACCGGACAAAACAACTCCAAATGCCATGGTGTTTAATATTTACTGTATTACTAAATTTCTGTTTCACTATCCATCAGTTTAAAAAAAATTATTTTCAAGATAAAAATATTGTACATCTTGCACATTTTTAGGCAGGTATTCACTGTCCCTAAGTCACATACAAATCACAATGTATGAATCTTCAGACTTGGGTAAGACACTAAAAATTAAAATAGGAAAAAAAATAGTGAAAGTGACCTAATGAAACATTTTGAGTCTCCAGAGATCCTTTTATATTTGTTCCACTCTACTGAACGCAGAAACTGTATTTGTAATACTCACTTTTACCTGAGTTCTTTCTGGATATGACAACCAAAGATTTTAGTAATATTGGTCACTAATGGACTTCCCAGAATCTGTAAAAGTGTTCACTTAGATTTGAATTTTTAATTGAGTATTTTGATTCATAATGAGTGCTCCAAATTAGTGCACATTGTAACTGATTCCCACATGATAATTCATTTTGTTGTGAACAATGAAAATCATTCTATTGTATTGTATGATTTTGAAATATGCTGTGTCTTATTTATGCATTTGGCAATTGTGGTACTAAAATAACTACTGTGATATACTAAGTATTGGTTTTGTTTTTCAATGGATGTGCAAAATTCTTAAATAGGATAGAATGTGTTTCAGTGCAGCGTTAAACAATATAATGATATTCCTCTTTGGAAACCATAGATCTGTTGTGTATACTGAGGTTTGCTTCTCTTCAGAAACACAATCATAATGAAGTCACATTCAATAGATTCTGAACTTTCTTTTCTATTGGAAACAGCAATGGAGCAGCTTAAGGCAAGGTGTGAACATCAGCACAATTACAGGAGTTAACTTTGAAGATGTGAAATGCTGATGCCTAAATACACTTACTATTGTACTTTATTGTAAATGGGCTTAACTTTATGTTTGTATAGTTTATATATATTCTTTAAATTATTTTTACTGCTTCTTTAAAAATTATTTTTATTGTGGTCTCCTAAAAGTAATAATTAATTTCCATCTCATTTCAGTGATGGACAAATGTGGGATAACAGTGGTTCTTCAACAGAACAGAAAATACCTAGAATAATTTTATGATGTCTTTCCTGTCAATTTTAGCAGCAGTATCCTGTCATGAGACTGCTCTAAATTAACGGGGCTGGACCATCCCCACCTGACCCTATGATCATGGAGGAGCCAATGTGGTGTAAAGCCATCTTAGCCAGATACCTTTCCTTCCGTTTCTTAGCTACATCAGGCTGCGCTCAGATGCATCTTTGGATCTCACACACTATAATCCAGGAAGAGTTCTGTTAAAAACCAGTGGAGTCACATTGGTGTCATATCATGATACAGACCCAACAAGTCAAATCATATGCCCATTTTATGCAACAGTAAGAGACACAAGTCCTAACAGGCCACATAGATTGGTTTTGCACTGGACTATTATCCAGAGAAATGTAATCGCAAGATAATAAAAGAGAGGAGGAGAATCTCACTTCTTATGTGAGTGGTAGCTGCAGATAGATGTAGAAACTCCTGGTCATTTCTCAGCCAGCCTTACCTTCTCCCCTCTTTTGCCCTCTAGCTGGGTTTGTTGAGAGGCAACTTGAGCCATGTAGTTTCATGGATTTGATTATGGCCAGGATTAGCAACAGTAAAAAAAAAAATTAAATAATTTCTTTCAGTATCTCTAATATACTGGCCAGAAAGTCATTTTCTGGCAGTAGAAATATTGAACAGAACTTGTGAAGGCTATAATTATGTACCCCCAAAATATTGTTTAAGGAGGAAAAATATAATCTTAGCTGCATGCATTTTCTTATATTTCAGTGAATAAGTATGAAACCTTCAGTCAGCTAAGAGATGTGTTCTATTAACATACCCAAATATTTTGATACTGTAGGTTTCTGCACATTTTCCTGTCTTTCAGAAGCCAATGCAATACTGTATGTACTGGCAAGCTTAAACATTGTGCACCTGAAAAATACTATTGAAATACATATGCAATATGCTTATGTTTATTTCTAAAACATCTGTCATATAATGTGTATGTATACATATATATGTTCATCTCCCCAACTCTACATGCTAATATATATCTTCATGTTGATACAACATATAAAGCCTCAAACCATCTTTTTTTACATTTATGAGCTTATTTTATCTTTTTGTTTTTCGTACATTTTGCAATGATTGCTATACTATTCATTAGGGGTTTTTTTTTATTAAATTGTCCATTAGACTGAATGCTAGAAATGCAAAAAGTATAATTATTGTATTTTTTATAAATTAACATTGACAACACTTCAGTCAATTGATATAATAGGTCTTGAGAAATCATAGGAAGCTATTAACTTTTTGTGAAAAATTTCTTTTGTATTTTAAATACAACTATAACTGATGCTATTATGTAAGTTAAAACTCACATAAATGGAATTTACAGGTAATTGCAAGCATTTTTGTGCATGCATTGTGGAAAATTACATTACAGTGCAATATTAGCAACAAATTTCTTGTCAGTGAACTGCTATAGGAAGTTACTTGTGTCATAGCTAGTACATACAGCATTTACTCTCTTGTGTAGTCTATGGATTGCCATTGTCCCGGTGTTTGTGCATGTTCTGCTGGGTATTCATTTTTGCCTTTATACTGTAGTTGCTTTATAAATCTTAGCATGCATTTGATAGCTCTTTCTATTACATTTTTCAAAATTCAACTAAAAACAGAACTGAAAGGTTTAGAATTTGGATTTCTCCTTTTTTTATGCTAAAAGCAAACATGTATCACATAGTAAACCTCACTGTAAAGTATCAGTGGATACTTGAATTTCTTGGTTTTTGAAAAGTTACCATGATTAAGCAATGCATGCTTCTGATTCTTATATGACTGATAGACAGCAAGGCAGTTTCCCAACGGCAAACATTTCATTATGTTCTTTTTCCTAGGAGAACAATTGCAATTCCACATCCTAAGAACTGCTCCTGGACTGGGAAATGTTACTGTTAATTGGAAAATTGTTGGACATCATCTAGATCAAACATTTAAAAACTATTCTGGAGTACTTTTCTTTCCCGAGGTAACACCATAAAGAGTAACTGTGTTTAGCAGCAAAAGCTAGAGATAATATTGAAGTTAAGGCTGAAGTGGAAAGAGGTGAACACCTTTCCAGATAGTATTGCTTCCTGCCATATTTGATTTGTGTAGCTGTCTATTTTAGAGGTCCGAATTGTAAGTAGCTTTTAATTTTGAATCATTAACATAGAATCATTCAAAATCTGAGACAGATAGTGCCATGAATTTTGTGCAGCGGTAACTAATCTCTTTTGCCACTTAAAATAAACAGGGGTCATTGAATCTAACATTCTGTGTTCATCTGCTTGATGACCATATTCCTGAAGAAAAGGAAGAATATCAAGTAGTCCTATATGACATCAGAACTCAAGGTAATACAAAAGTGTAGCATGGTGAATCTTAAATGGGAAAAGGCTGTCATTTGCATAATTGTTTTAATTTATTTTGTGACTTTTTCAAGCACTGTACTTATGATGTGAAACTTTGTTTCTGTGTACTGAAGTTTGGTGGTCCTTTATGTGCCTACTGGCTCTAGAGTGTTCGGACTGGTTTGATTGGTTTTACAGTGAGATCAACTCTGCCCAGCAAATTCTCTGGGAGCTACACCCCTGTAAATAGGAACAGAATTGGACCCAATAATGCCTTTTGGTTATAGTTGCTATGAAATAAGACACTATTTATATCTAACCAGTTTATTTCAGCATAAGCTTTTATGGGCTATAGCTCACTTCATCGGAGCTATAGCCCACGAAAGCTTATGCTGAAATAAACTGGTTAGTCTCGAAGGTGCTACAAAGTCTTCTTCGTTTTATTTATGGATACAGACTAACACGGCTGCTAATCTTAAACCTATTTATATCTGTTCAGACTTGTCCTGTCTTGTCCTGTCACAAGCAGGCTTCCCCATTTACTGTTGATTTCTTCACACAAGGAGGGCAGTAGATTCTATTCCTGTTGTTCAGATTATGCTGTGAGAGAAGCATCTAGATCTTTATTTTCTCTGCACATAGTCACTATTAAATAAACATCTATTACTAAAGCCAGGCTATATTTGCAAAGGAGTTCTTGCTTCAAGGTGCCCCAGCCAGGCTGGCAAAACCAAACCTTATCCTGTAATTACCCATCATATGAATGTACATTGGATGATATTCTCTCTTCTCATTTGATATATTCCTTTAATTAGATATAGCTTTATTATTGTGTTGTGTTGTGCTATATTTGCTGTAGAACATGTATGGAACCACACTGGCCATAGACACACAACAGATGCTATCGTGTTCTCCCTGATTCATTGTACTGGGGACATGATTGTCATGTTGGAGGAAATAGTAATACAAACTGCCGTTGCTAATATTAAAACAAACAAACAAAAAAACTTCAGCTGTTTAACATTCGGTGTAGTTACTCTGTTGACTATTTTACAGGCATTTCTTCAACGGGGGCCGCTGTCTTGGATAGCCAAGGGTATGAAGCTGTTTTGACAATAGAGGCCAGCGATGAACCACAAGGAATTGTGAACTTTGCTTCTTCATCCAGGATGATTTTGATCGAAGAGGCAAACAAAACTATCCAACTTTTCATCAGCAGAGAATTTGGGTCTTTAGGTGTGTGGGATTTCTCTAGATACAGAGGTTTTATGTGTCTTCTTCAACACATTCCTGTCAAAGGTCAATGGGAGTCCAATGAATCAAATGCTCATCTCTGTCTGAGCTCTTACTTTCAGAATCTTACTTGCAAAAATGTAGTTACAGCCAAAAGTTAGAGAGGACAGTAACCAAATAGTCTTGCTTTCAATTTTTGTCAGGCCCCTCCAGAAACTTACCCAAATCCCTTCACCTCTAACTGCCTACAAGGAAGGACTTCACCCTGCATGACAGTGCTTTCTTGTCTTGCAAAAACCACACACAATTGGAGCCCTGGTGGAAGTGGTGGAGAGAATGGGCCTTTAAACATAGGTCTTCATGAAACTCTGCTAGTTTTAATGTCATTCCCTTCTCCTGCCCCTTATTGAAGAACAGTACTGCACAGTATGGTGAAGCTTTGGCCCTCCAAGAGAGATTTCCTAAAGCTGTTTAGGTGTTTATATGAGATACTGTGTCCCCGTGGCTGTAATTATTATTATTTATTAATTATTTTATTTTATTATCACATAATAATAATAATCAGCTGTATTGTGGTAGAAGAGGTTGGAGCCCCATAGTGTCAATCACTATACAAATATACAATTAGGCTTGGAAGAATTCATTTTAAAATAATTTTAATGGATAATATCAATGTTTATTTTTAAGTGGCTTTTAATTTTCATTGATTTAAAATTTTACAATGGCAGGAAATTGTAGAGGGGTCAGTCAATGGGGGGGTGTCATACAATAATGTTTTAATGACAGTAGATGTTGAGATTGAAAAAGTAAGTTTTATAACTGTTAAAACATCATTATCAACATCACACATCAAAATATACAACATACATATCCCTAAATAAGTCTCTGGTAAGTTTGTAGGAAGCATTTTTCTTACTTTGCCTATCTGTAAATTTTGGTTATTATGGGTGAAAATATTTTTTCATCAGTTTGTGTGTGTATGAGCAACTCAATGTTTACCAACATTTACTGATAAAAATCTAATCTTTCCAAGCCTATATATAGTAAATTACTGTTCCTGCCCCAGAGAGCTAATTCTCTAAAGGAGAAGACATAACATTGTATACTATGAACAACAAGGCAGAGTTTGGAGAGGTGGGGGTAGGAGAGGCAGGGTAAAATAAATGTGGATGGAATTTTTAATTAATCAGAAGTAGTACCGTATTTTTCGTCCTACAGGACGCTCCGGCATGCCCCCGAGTTTTTAAATTATAAAGCCGGGAAAAAAAGAAAAAAAAAAAAAAAGCGCCGCTTTTTTCGCGCTGCTCTCCCGTCCCCGCCGCGCGGGCGGGCTGCCGGGAGCGTCCCGGTTCCCCCCTCCCCGCCGCGGGCGGGCTGCCGGGAGCGTCCCGGTTCCCCCCTCCCCGCCGCAGGCGGGCTACCGGGAGCGTCCTGGTTCCCCCCTCCCCGCCGCGGGCGGGCTGCCGGGAGCGCTCCCGGCAGCCCGCCCGCGGCGGGGAGGGGGGAACCAGGACGCTCCCAGCAGCCCGCCCGCGGCGGGGAGGGGGGAGCTCCCGCAGCCCGCCCGCGGCGGGGAGGGGGGAACCGGGACGCTCCCGGCAGCCCGCCCGCGGCGGGGAGGGGGGAACCGGGGCGCACATTCGCCCTATAAGATGCACCAACTTTTTCCCCCCCGTTTTGGGGAAGAAAAAGTGCGTCTTATAGGGCGAAAAATACGGTAATTACAGTTCACCACCTGCTTAATCATTATGCTATGACACAGCATAGAAAGCAACTGATGTGCAAACTAATTATAATAATAAATACACTATGACAAAATCTCCCTCTTTCTGAGCAGTTGCAGATAGCACTTCTACAATATTGTCAACTCCTCCAAGCACAGGAAGTGAAGGAATGAGCCAGAGTCAAATTTCCTTTTAAGTTCATGTAGGTTTCCATCACTTTTTGTTTTCTCATCAAACATAAAATATTGTTAGGGATTATGACTAGTTTTCAAATGATTAGTCCTTGATGAATACAGCTACTTTTTGTTTCTGTTTTAGCAGTGGTCCATTTAGGTAAATCTTTGATTGCTCAGATGTTTTTTGCAGTGTTATATTATAAATTAGACTGTAGCCAGGTGGTAGATGGTCATAGCATGAATAGCCACTCAGTCCCACCATCTTTAAATCTCAGGAAATTGGTATCTTCTTGTTTGAATGGACTAGCTAGTCTCTCACTTACTATTTATCATAAGTGGTGATATTGCATTTCTGACACCTCGTTTCTGTGGATGGATGTCATTTGCAACAGTGTATTTCAGAATGAATCAAACCTTGCTTGTTGCCTTGTATTGGCTGAGGAGGAGGAAGGGGAACAACTAGGAAAAGAAATACGAATTGAATAAAAAGGGATTAAAAGTTGAAAAAGGGGGAAAAGAATGGAGATGTAAAAGAAAAAGAGAGAGAGTGGCAAGAATAAAGTATTGGCTGGGATATTGGCTGGGATTTTCAATGACTCACTTTCAATGGTAGTTGGGTACCTAACTCCCTTAAGCTGCTTTGAAAGGCCCCTATTGTAGAATATGGAATAAGGGATAGAAGGTGTCGATAGGATGGTGGGTGGTTAGAGGATTGTGCTCATCCACCATTCTAGTGCAAGAGAAGCTGAAGCAGAACATTTTGGGAACCTCTGGCATTGTGTTCATTTAGTTTTACTGTGTCAAACCCTAAACTTCTTAATTAGATTGTATTCTCCTTTTTGCTGGGAGGATGGAAATAAAATTATCACAGAAATACCCACAACACCACATTTTCTCCCTTTTGCAAATGACTTTTAAATGAGTAAAGTGTTTAAAAAACAAGGTCTTGAAGCCTTGAAGAAAGACGAACGTGAGGTTTAGGCACTGGACTGGAACTCAAGATGTGGGTTTTAACTCTGGATTACATTGCAGACTTCCTGGGTGACTTGGTAGAAGTCACTAAGAGCTTGATTCAAAGCACACTGAAGCCAATGAAGTGACTTCCATTGTCTTCAATGGGCTTTGGATCAGGCCTTTAATCTGCCTGATGGAGTTGCCCATCTGTAAAATGAGGATAATACTCTCTTTTCCTGCACTTTGTCTGTTTTGTCTATTTTGATTGTAGTTAAATAGGAATTAAAATATAAAAACTTTTGTTGTTTTGTTCTGCATTTACTAGGTGTTATCAATGTTACATATGCAACAGTGCCAGGATTGCTCAGCATAAGGAATCAGACAGAAGGGACTTTGGCTGAACCAGGAATTGATTACATACCTGTGTCTGGCTGGCTGCTTTTAGGGGAAGGAGAAACATCAGCTTCTATAAATGTTACTATTCTAGAGGTAAATCTTAATCCTTGTATCAATACACGATTGTCTTTGACTTCAATGGGTGCACAATCTGGGTCTTAATTCCCTCAATTTGTCTGTCATTTCATGCTGTATATGGTTTCATTGTGGCTCAGAATCTTGTCCTAATCTTAACATGGAAACGAGAGGAGTGCAGTTAATCACAGAGAGTGACTACAACTAGGCATGCATGAATGGAATCAAACTTTCATTAAGCTTCAGTTGTTACCTAGAATTCAGAATAGTCTTTATCGCCTACAGATTTATATAGACTGATCACTACATACTTTCGTTTTTGAACTGGGTATTTATAGTGCTTTTTAAATTTATGTTCAGGAATAGGTTTTTTGTCATGGTAGTGTCTTTTTAACAAAATATAATACTTTATTTCAAACATATTACATGAGGCTCAATTTCAGACCTAATAATTGTATTTTAAGAGGGTAGGAACAAATGAATAAAATCTAACATAACTTATGCCCCAATGATTTTAAATTAAGTGTTGTTTTTTGGTTGACTCACATCTTAAAGGATCATAAAAGGACAATTTACTGTACTTTTGTTTTGCAGGATGATATACCAGAAGTGCAAGAATTCTTCCTGGTTAATTTAACGTCCGTTGAACTCATCATGAATCCTTTGATGTCATTCCCTCACAGACTGGGTATGATATCTGTATCAGTACCATGTTTACTTCACAGTTTATATGAATTGCATATATGTAATAACAAATATCTTTATTACAGTAGCATAATGTTTTAAGGCAAAGTCAAGGCAAGAATAACTGAAAAGGAGGCTTACGCAATCATAAGGCTTACATTTCTTGGGATTTGGACAAATGGTGGGGTGATTTCATGGGATGTATATTATCAATTAATTTCAATTTTTTAAAAATGCCTTTGTCATTTAGTAAAATGCGTTTCATAAGGGAAAGTTCAATTGTATGTTGAAATTAGATTCTGGAATTCTAATATGAAAATAGTCTGGACAGTGAGAAAACTTACTGCTGTACATTTCACCAATGAATAATTATTGCTTGACTAATTCAAATGTCTGTGGGTCTCTAATGCAGCATGATGCCTGTGATCTGCACAGGTCAACAAATTCATTCAAACAGAAGCAAGTGAACAGGGATTAGTTCTCAAAATTTTGCAGGGCTTATTAATATAATCTCACCAGAGAAAATGTTAGGGCTGTAGTGTGCCTTTTATGCAAAGCAGGAGAAGTTCCAGTAAGCATTCTACACCAGATAATCACTGTGCATCTAGGAGCTTGAGGGTTTGCAGGGGGATCATGGCCATTCATATAAAAGGTGCAGTGTGCTTTGCTGGCCTCTGCAAATAGAAGTGGGGCAGTAGGGCCAAGGTATCTTTGAGAGAATAACACCCATATTAGCATTAACCTTACACAAGCCTTTCCGGAGCACAATGATTACCATTGTGTTGGTTTGTATGCAAAGAGTATTAAAGGGTAGGCTCCTTATGCCTCCTCCAGAGTTGTGTTCTTACCCTGGTTACTGATTACTTAGCATCTAAACATATGTGCCAAAATAATACTTTGTGTAACTGGCCAGTGAGATGACAGACTTCATAAAGTCTCTTTTTATTATTGTTTTTATTACATTTGGTTTTGGGGATCAACTTCAATGGATTTCTTAATCTTTTAATGATTTTCATTTATCATCTTGCTTGGTTAGAGTCATGATCCAATGGCAAAATTCCAATTGATTTTGAAGAGTGCTGGATCAGACCCTTAATATTAAATAAATGTGTTTATTGTGTGCTTCTAATAGTTTCTCTTTGACCTCTTTTCCCTTTTCTTTGCATGCCTTTAGAAATGACTGAGTTGATTCATTACAGACTGAAAGGTAAACACAGCATGCAGTGCTGATTTGTGCAGGTTGAGCTGTGATCTGTGATTTAGTTCACTGATTCTAAATCATAAATACTTACTACACATTCAAAGAGTAACACCTGGGTGAGACCAATTATGTTCCAGAACTAAATTTGGTGACAGGCTATTTACTTAGTTTTACCCTTCATTATTAGAGGCACTTGAGCACCTTTATAACTTACAGTAACTTAGCCATGATATAGTGGCAACCCTAGGACAAATATTGGACAGGCATGCAGATGCACACATTATATATAGGGATAAGTTTTAACCCATGATTTTCCTTGATGACCATGAACTCTAGACTCTAAATATTATAGCAGAATCTTCCTAGTCTACATTTCCATATCCACACTATAATTTGCACAAAATTATCCATTTTTCCATTTCAGCCTTCCCCACCAGGAGCTCAGGGGACCAGACAGGACAAGCCCGCGGGCGGGCCGTAGTTTTTCCACCCTTGCTCTAGTGCCTCCATTTTGTGAAGCAGGGACTTGAAATCGGATAAAGGTGTCACCCAGGTGTCAGGAATGTTTGTTTTGCTGTTCTTGTTAAAATCCACTAAAAGTCTGTCAAGCTATAACACTTAGAAAATTCTCCGTTCCCACATGCTTAGTAGATGCTTGTTAGAGTATGGCAGCTAAATTCTCCAATGATTTCATCTTCATTCTGCTACGTCTTGGGGCTTCAGAGTTGAGCAGGAGTTTCCCTGTGATTACTCCACCTGGCTAGAGGGAGCTGCTGTGGAGACTGCCTCTCCTGTGCTTTCAGTGCTCCCACTGCTGACACCCAGGCAGCATAGAAGAAAAGGAGGAAAGAGCCTTAGTCAAATGCAGAGGGATAAGGCCTGGGGAAGGGGAATGAGGACCAGGAACCTGGAGTGGGCAAAAAGGAGCAGGAGCAGAGGGGGATAGGAACAAAGGTGGTAGAAGGGCAAGAGCCAGGAAGAAGAGAAGAGACATGAGAGACTGCAGAAGCTGGGTGGAGAGGATAAGGGAAAGAGTTGGTAAGGAGAGTTGAGTTGGAGAGTATAGGAGGTAGGAACAAAATGGAACAAAGAGAAACGGCGGGGCACAGGGATAGAAAAATCTGCAGTCCCTAGTACGCACATTCTTACAGAACCAGAAGTAAACCCATTATTCCTCATCCTCAACAAGCTTTTCCAGTCTAGCAAATAACTGTGAACCCCCACTGATAATGTGTGTCCCCATCCTCTCTAGAGGCAGGTCTAGGAAAAGTCATCTACTACTAATAGTTAATCAGTTAGCTCAAGTGATAGAGGTCTGTGCTATGGACTTAAAGATTGCAAGCCTGCTGATGAACATGTGAAGGGTATATATGGTTCAATAGGATGAAATTTTAGTGTTTTCCAAAAAAATTCATTATTATAAAACTTAGGAAATTACATAAACAAAAATATTTAAAAAATGAAGGTTTCAAAATCAAATGCTTACATTAGGAAATGCCTGAATTAAGGTTGCCCAGGCAGTGCTGTGCTCTGAACAAGTAAAGTGCTACATTCTTTGCAAAATCAAACCATAAGCATCTCATATTAGGTATCCAAAATTAATGGACACATTTGATATTAATTTCTTTATGCCTCAATTCCATTTATATAAAGTGACTATAATAAATTTCCTCATGTCACAGGGGTATCACGATGATAAATGTATTTATGTTTGTGGAGCACGAAGTGTAAGAGTGATGAGCACCATAGAAATGCCCATAAGGAAATTAATAATTCAGAACTCAGAATGGTTTAAGTAGTGTACACTAAATAAGGAATTGGACCACACATAGAATGATGAGGATAAATGAAAATATTCGATAACAGCTTCCTCGGGATTACCTTTCATCTTTGACACTAAATGAGGGTAGGGTCTATTGAAAAACTAGCATATGATCATAATGCATGTGCACCAAGAAGCCAAATTAAGATTGCATGGGCAACAACTGGTATTTTGTAACTTTTCAGTGCTGGTCTTTGCAACCTTAATATTCTTGTAATGCTGCTTATTTTTATTGGTTTGTAACATTGAATATGTCTAGTAATATGTCAGTCTTTGAGTGGAAGATAGTTCTTCATTTCATTCAGTGGGGACAAAGTTTTCGCGGTCCATTACCACTTTCTTTTCTACTTTGGGGACACAAAGTGCTGCATATTCTGTACGTAAATCTTATTGGAGCTTGTGTAACAGATTTTTAACCAAGTCCTAAAAACAAAGTATAAATAGGTTTTCTTCTTTTATTTGATATTTTTTTGGTCCTTTGTTTTTTGTCTTTAGATGCAGAAGGCCTGGCTGCTCAGATTATTATTGATGCCAATGATGGAGTGAGAGGAGTAATTGAATGGCAGAATAGCAAGTAAGTCTCATTTTCCATTAAGAATTAGTTGCTTGAGTGCCTATTCGTTCTCCCTTGGAAATCAGTGGCAAAACTCCCACTATATCAGTGGAAGCAAGATCAAACGTTTGGTGTGGCAAAGCATCTGGATTGATAAGTGAAGGGTTTCTCTTACATTACAACTCATCAGGTAGTTTGGGGCTTGTGCAGTGGTTCCTTTGCTATCCCTGGTTTTGGCCTTAGCTACTCTTAGCTACTTTACATTGTGGACTAGTTGGGTGATCAGGTGACCCCAGGAATGGAGAGAGGGACATAAATGAAGTTCAAACCAATTTCCCTTTTCCCATCACACTGAATTTCACTGAGCACACCTCAGATTTAGCTCAAGATTTGGTGGAGGATATGTGTGCATTTTTCGATGTACATATTATATATATTGTCATCTTCTGTAAAGATGAAAATCAGCCCATTGTGGAGGTCTCTGTCTGTTTGTTGGTATGTCTATATATATATATTGGTGCAGCTAACCCCATTTCTGCACTCTGTGTTAAATTTGTTGCTCTCTTCTGATCACTGATGTTGCATACTACAGTATAAGAGAAGAGTCTTCTTGCTTTTTATTTTAGTTTTGAAATAGATGAAATTCATGGGAGTCTGACATTAGTAGCATACAGGAACAGAGGAACTTCTGGCAATGTGTCTTTGTTTTTCTATGCCCAGAATCTAGAAGCAAAACTGGGACTGGATTTTAATGTGACATCAAGGGTAAGAAGCAAACACAAAGTACAGTACTATTAATTTCTTAAGTCTCTTTAATATTGGTAATGCAATTATTATTCTCAATTGGTGCAATCATGCAAGGTGCTGAACTAGATATTTATCTTAAATTTTATGGTTTCTAAACAAGAAATTATAGGGAAAACTGATTATATCTTTTTTTATAAATCATCTAAATAATCCAACTTCTAAAATTTTATACTTAGTTTTTGTATGTAACCTTAGTTTGGAAAAAATATGTCGTTCATATTTGGAAACCATTTTTCTTAAAAGATCCTTTACAAAAGGCCCCTTTAAAAAGTTGCTTCAATGAAATGTGCTTATTGGCCTGATTTTGCTGAACACTCTCAATTCCTGTTTTAGCCAAATTATAATAGAACCTCAGAGTTTGGTCCTTTGTTTGCATTTTTCTTCCATTTTTAAAGAATTCTGTAGGCCAGACTTGCAAAATCTTATGTACTTGTTCATGTTACGTACTTGTTAAGATATAATGTCTTGTATGTTTCACTATCAGACTCTCTCTTTTGCTGATGGAGAAAGGTATAAATACATTGATGTCATAATTTTTGATGATGATATTCCTGAAGGTGATGAGAAATTCCAGTTAATTTTAACAAATCCCTCCTTGGGGCTGGAACTAGGAGAGAACACAACAGGTAAAATGGACTTATTCTTGATACTCTAGGTCTTTGTTATTGTTGTGTTACAGCTGTTTTCATTTCTTTACACCCGAGGAATCATTGTATTCTTGAAACCATCATTTACCTATTGTGGATGACTTTATAGTTTTGATGACGATTCTGTCAAGAAATTTATCTAACTGCTATGAGTGAACTATAAAGAATGGGTTCTGTTGAAATTGAGTTTTGTAAGGAACCATGCTATTTGTATATGTTTGTATAGCATGGTGGTTTTGGTTTTTTGTGATATCTAGAGCTACATTTATGCCTGCCCCATGAGTAACTAATGTGCTTCTTCTCTAAGTGCTGTAAGGTGTGATATGTAGGATAAAAGCATAAAAACAATATTCTTTTTTTATCTAATAAGTATAGGCTTGATTTTTCCCCCCTTTGCAATTTATACCTTATTCTGGGTGTAATTATCTGTAAACTAGAGATTGTCTCTAAATTAGAGATATCTCTCTAATTATATCTAAAATTAGAGATTATCTCTAAACCTCTTTATGGCATATGGTGGCATCTCTAAGTCTCTTTATGGCATGTGGTGTGAATGGAAGAAGTACTTTGCTATATAGTCTCTGCAAGTTTTGATGGCACAAAAACTCTCATGCTCTTATGTAAAGCACTGGTGCAGCAAGGTATTCAATCATGTGCCTGTGTTTAAGCATGTGAGCAGTCCCATTGAACACAATGGAAAGGATATTTTTGCTTAAAGGTGGACAGGGGTCTATTCTAGAGTGACCGGAGAGCAAATGTGAAAAATTAGGATGGGGTGGGAAGTAATAGGAGCCTATATAAGAAAAAGACCCAAAAATCAGGACTGCCCCTATAAAATCAGGACATCTGGTCACCTAATCTATTTATATGTGTAAAGTTAGGAATGCAGTTCATTATTTTGTTAAATGGAAATCTCAATGAGACTATGACCTTTTTATAGGAAAAAGAGCCATATTCTCCTCATGCATATATATGCATTGATAAAATTAAATATATACATATCATATTAAATGAAGTGTGTGTGTGTATTGTCACAAATTACTGCCACTATATTGATGGGTCCTGCGCTTTCTCTTCTTGTGGGGAATTCAGGGAGCCTATTTCTTGCCCCTGAACAGGGTCTTAACTGTCCCACTAGTATCCTAGAGGGTAGAAGTGGAGAGGGAGGGACCCGGGCCTGCCCTCTACTCCGGGTCCCAGCCCATGGGCCCTGAGGATAGCGGTAAACCACTGGGATTAGCTACTCCTTCCCCTGGGCTACTTCCCTCTCCTACTCTTCAGCTTGTGGGGGCTTCCTGCCCTCTCTCTGCACAAGCCAGGTGTTCCTTTACTTAGGGTCTGGGTCTTTCTTAGCTCACCACTCCAACTCCTCCAAACTGCTCTCCGTTCCAACGCCTCCAAACTGCTCTCCACTCCAACGTCTCCAAACTCCTTCCAAACACCCACACCTGTCTGCCTGAGGCAGGGGTTTTTATTAAGGTCCTAATTGACAGCAGGTGCTCCAATTAGCCTTCTGCCTGCTTCCCTAGTCTACAGGGAGCCACGCCCTAATGAACCTTGAGTTGATATATCTCCCCTCAAGCACTCTGCCACAGCTCCCTGACCTTCCTCTATCACAGTATGTATATATATATGTGTGTGTATGTGTGTATATATATATATATGTATATATGTATATATATGTATATATATGTATATATGTATATATGTATGTGTGTGTGTGTGTGTTTGTGTATATAAATGGAGATTATGGTATTTTCTGGATAGATATATAAAAAGGCCATATACATATTAATCATTTATTTATTTATTACCCAAGTTGTATTGTGGTTATTAAAAATAATACATTTCCAATATTTCTCTTTCAAAAGCCACAGTTACCATCCTTGCCAGTGATGATGGTCATGGAGTTTTATCATTCAATAACAGCGATCACTTTTTCCTAAGGGAGCAGTCAGCTCTCCACTTGATGGAAAGTGTTGCTGTACTGAACATTATTAGAGAACCTCCGCAGGGGATATTTGGCAATGTGACTGTTCAGTATCTTGTGAGAGAAATAAATTCTTCAGTTGCGTCAGTGGATTTGACCCCTTCACAAGGATATATCATGCTGGAAGAGGGAGTCAGATTCAAGGTAATATGCAGGTGGTTATTACAACATAAGAGAAGTAGGCTTTGTTTCAGCTACCTGGGAAGCATGCAAAGATGTCCACGTTTTATGTTAGACTTTATTTCCTGTTGTATTTTGTTTTATTTCTTGTTACTGTAGGAATGAGATAGCAAAGATTGTGAATATGTCAATATGCTGTGTGAAAATGTAGAGAAAATGAAGTATTCTAACTCTCATTTCTGTGTAGTCATTTAATCCCATTGTTATATACATTGTTATTTGGAATAATTTTGCCTTTTTGCAACAGTTCAAATAAATAGTAAACAATATAATACATAGGATACATTCAGAGAAACTGAGGAACAATTTTCTTGTATATACTTGTTCCATTGCTCTGTTTCTATTCTGAAATTTGTATCTTAGATACAATCTATCTGACTAGAGCTAAAATACAATATAATACAATAGTTCTTTCTATATAGTAAGAACACTTTAATTGCTCTCAGTTGTACAGAATACATTACTGGAAGTGCAAGAAAATGTGAATTCTGGGTAGGAAGAGGACCTAGTCCCTGGGGGGCAGGGCCGGGGCGGGGGGGGGGGAGGGGGAGGATTGCTCCCACTCAAAAAAAAAGTCAACCTAGAAAATGGATAATATTGTTGTTGAACTAGTTTTCTATTAATTTTTTATTCTTTTAGGGTGAAATCCCAGCCCCATTGAAGTCAATGGGTATTTGCCTTTCCCCTCAATGTGGGGAGGATTTCACCTTTATTGTATAAATAAAACTCTTATAATAAAAGCAAATAGATACTGTACAATAAATACTAAGAACATACTGAGATCAAAGTGGTCCTTCATAAAAATTCACATGGCCTAAGACATCAAACTGATCAAAACAAAACCTCAAAAGAACAGAAATAAAACAATGTTCAGCCAAAAGCCCGGCTGATGGAAGAGAAAGTCATGTGGCATCTAAAGTTTTCTATGTGGATTCAGTCATGGGGAGCAAGTTTGTATAATATGTGGTTTTTTGAGCTATCCAGAAAATGTTTTTGTTCCCGTGAAATATAAAAAATGGTTTCATTCATCAACATTGTTCTTCTAAAGTTTTCAGATTTTTGTCAAAAACGTGGAAACCCCAAAACTGCAAGTTTTATTGTCTAAAAAAAATGGCTTTCATTTTTAAAATGAAAGCCTGAAAAATATAATACAAATGGATATTGCTGAAATTTCTGTTTTGATGAAAAAGCATTTTGGATGAAACATTTTGACCAGCTCTAGTGAGGTTTTTTTTAATAGAATTGTCACTACTCTTTGACCATTTTCAGGGGCTAGTGGAGTTTAACTGATGGAGAGCCTGGAATATATGCAATGAAAGTCAAAATACAGTAAAACCCCGATTTAACGGACCCCGATTTAACGGACTTCGGATGCAACGGACAAAATTTAGGAGCAAGTCCGATGCATCCAAAATCCGTTAAATCGGGGTCTGGCTGCCGGCTCCCGGCTGCCGCCGGGGTCCAGGCAGCGGGCGGGCTGCCTGCCGGCTCCCCGCTGCCAGCCCGCCGGGGTCCCGGCTGCTGGGACCCGGGCGGGAGCCGTCAGCCAGCCCGCCCGGGTCCCGGCTGCTGGCTGCCGCCCGGGTCCCAGCAGCCGGGATCCGGGCGGGCGGGTTGACAGCTGCTGCCCGGCTCCCCGCAGCGGGGACCTGGGCGGGCGGGCTGACAGCTCCCGCCCGGCTCCCCGCAGCGGGGACCCGGGCGGGCGGGCTGCTAGCTGCCGCCCGGCTCCCCGCAGCGGGGACCCGGGCGGGCGGGCTGCTAGCTGCCGCCCGGCTCCCCGCTGCAAGGAGCCGGGCGGGCGGGCTGCTAGCTGCGGGGAGCCGGGCGGGCGGGCTGCTACCTGCCGCCCGGCTCCCCGCAGCGGGGACCCGGGCGGGTGGGTTGACAGCTGCCGCCCGGCTCCCCGCTGCGGGGACCCGGGCGGGCGGGCTGCTAGCAGGCTTTCCTGGGCGGGGTCCCACTCAACCCAGTGACAGGTGGAGTAGAAAAGAGCAGCAGGAGTGGAGAAAGTTTCACGGCTTCAGATACATTACTTCCCTCCCACTCCCTGAGTTTGTAAACTCACACAGTGCAAATATGTCCCTGTACTTTGGGTGAAGCAGCTAGTTGCCAGCTTTCATTTTTGGCTCCTTAGGATCTATACTGAAGATATCAGATCAGCAAACATGTACTAAACGGGGCTGTAGGTTCAGGTAGTCCACTCATGCCCTCTGTTCCTTAGCTCAGTTGTGATAACATTATTTATTTGTATTACCATGGTGCCGAAGAGGAGGTCCAATCACAGACCACGACCCCCTTGTGCTAGGCGCAGTAACAAACAGAGAACAAAAATACAGTGCCTGTCCCTAGGAGCCACCTTTACACTCACTGGGTATAAAGTTGTGTGGTCAATGGGAAAGGAGGATGGGAGGGGACCGAACAAGAAAGGGAAATAAACATAAAAGAAGGTGGGGGTTTGTTTACTTTAAAGAAAGAAATAGAAAGGGAAGAGGTGTGTTCACCTGCTAAGCCTTCAAAAGGGCACTCCAGAAGAAAAAGGTTAGAATCCACTACTCTAGTTTCTAAATTCCCAGCCCCCTCTCCCTGTTGGCACTGTTTCTGTATTGTCATTTCAGTAACTGCTATTTGACTCCCATCCTGGTGTTCACTTTAAGCACTGAAAGCATGGGAATGTCAGCAGCTGGTGAAGTTAGCATGTCTTAGTGATGTCATGTACTTGTTTTGCTCTCAGACTCTGCACATTTCTGCCATACTAGATGAAGAACCAGAAATGGATGAACATTTTATTGTCACGCTCTTCAGCCCAATGGGAGGAGCCAGACTTGGCACAAGAATGGAAACTATGATCACGGTGTTACAGAATCAGGCCCCATTGGGGCTTTTTAGTATCTATCCAGTCACAAATAGGTACAGTACACTAATTCAGTTATAAAGAGGGTAATTGTTCATATTCTGTAGACAAGATAATTCTCTGCATCTTTCGTTGTTGGACCTGTTTAAAAGGAAAAAAAAGTAATGAGCAATCCACAATTTTAGGTAATTGAAAACCTTTAGAAATGTCTGGTGTCCGTTAAATAACATTGCTTCTGTACCAGAGAACAGAAGATTGAAAATAAACTATTCTTGACCAGAATATATAGTAGGGTGACCAGATAGCAAGTGTAAAAAATCAAGACAGAGTGCCTATATAAGTAAAAGCCCCCAAAATCAGGACTGTCCCTATACAATTGGGACATCTGGTAACTCAAATATATATCACTGAAGCTTAAAAAAAAAATGGACCCAGAGCTGGCTTGACTGAGTATTTAGATTCAGATTGTCCTCTTGCTACTGCCACTTGATTGCTTTTAGCCATATAATTTGTATCTTTATTATGCCTCTTAATTGTTTTTTGAGTGTGTAATGTGATGAGAGTCAGCATGAAGACTAACATCTCTTTCAACTGTTCTTTAACAGCATATTTATAATTACACACAAAAAATTACTATGTTAAAAGAACATGAGTCAAATTACTGATCTCAATCTCCCTTCCCTGAGTTCCAGTCTCAGTTTCCCCACCCTATGCCAGCCAAGTGGCAGTTTCAATTTCCACTTCTGCCAAGCTCCTTGTCCCAATCAGCTCCCCTTATCTCTTGTCCACCCCCCCATTTGAATCAGGCAACTTCCTCCTCCATGCTGCCCTGGCCCAGCAGTGGGTGGTCACTGAGCACACAGAAGAGACAGGCCCCCTGCTCTCAAGGTAGGTGCCCAGACCCAAGAAAGCCCACCACAGCCCAGAACTGCAGTTGCATAAAACGTCTTGATCTTCCCTGGATGGAGCTTGCCCAGTGCAAATAGAATCTTTGGATAATTCAGCTGATACAATCCAAGCCTCTGATGAGCATGTGGAACTGGAGTTTTTCAAAGGCTTATAATTTGGTCAAATTTGGGCTGATTTTTATGTAGAATGCAAAAGGCACAAAGGCACTCCTGACACAAAGGCCATCAGTATGCCAAATTTCAAATCCTTGCGCCAAAGTATAGAGGCGCTTAAGTCAAAGAAAAGATCGCCAGAATGTTTAACATGAATAAAATATGTTTTCTCATTCCTAGAAATGCTAAACAATTTAGTGGGAATTTTACAAAATACTCAGCCTGACAGACATGTAAACCTTTATTCCAAATAATTAAAGTTTTTCCAAGTTATAAGCAGCTGAAACCAGGGTCTTATAATGGGAAATGTTGGTCAACATTGATTGTGGTGCTACCAGCAGCCCCACCTGTAAGGAAACCAGCTGCTAGCAATTTTTTTCCATCACTGTTTATTCTACCACTGAAGCTGTACCATGTAAATGTAAAAGGAATTCCTGTTTCTTTATTTTTGCAATTCTCACATTTAGGACAAGTTCTCTGGTAATTGAAGAAGGCAACAGTACCATTTATTTGAAAGTATCCCGAAATAATGGGCTAAATATGTCTGTGAGTGTGGAGTGGGAGACCCTGTCCAATACTGCATTTGGCATAAGTAAGTTCTTTTCTCAATTAATGTTAACATCAATAAACTGGCCAACAAGGAAGAAAGCCTAGTTTTAAAATGTAAATCCCATTTTTCAGAGTTGATAAAATAAACTCCTGCATTAAATGATTTTTTTAAGTATGTTAAGATTCAATAGATAAAACAGCTTCACTAGAGCCAGTCCACTGACTGTCAACTTCTGTCAGAGTTGAGAGACTTCTAAAATCTCACCTCACATCAGTTTATATGGAACAGTATTATCACTAGACTTCTCTTAAATAAGACATAGTCGTAGTAGTATGAGTATTCTTGTAGCACCCACAATATGAAAAAGTACTGTCCACAGAGTCAAGATGCCTGTCTGCGTCTGAAAGAGCTTATATTATAAAGCTTCAGTCCTGGCACATGGTCAATTTTAGGCAGTGTGCGTCTTTCCATTGGAGTCCCATATGACTAGTCACAGTGCCTAAAGATAACCACTTATGTAAATCTTTGCAGGATTGAGGCCTGAATCATCACTTCAGTGGGACTACTCATAGAGCAAAAATATTCACATTACAGTTAGCAGGCCAAGCTTTCGTTCTTGTAATTTAATTCTGACAACACATTCAAAATATCTAGTTAAACAGATAGGTTATGCAAGTCTTTGCAAGTCTGACTTCTCTCTCATCTTGGTGGTGGTTGGAGAAAAATTCTTTTGTATTTTTTGTGTGGCTTTTCCATTAGCTTCCTTTATTTTAATCCTAGCTGAATTCCAAATTGACCCCTAAAAAACTACGTTCTGTCCACCAAAAATTCCCTGTGTGACTTGCTCGTTTGGTGAGAATACATATTACAAAAACATTCATCTGCTGAGTTCTCGCATTCTCGTTGTTTTAACCTTTACACTAATAAAATGCAAGTTCTGAGTGATGTTAACAGTGTTATTCATCCTGGAATTAGGTCTGAATTTGACTTGTGAAATCAAAGATAAGATTGGAAACCCCCTCATGTATACACTAGTAATTAGTATTTTTAATGTATTGCAGAGGGTGGTGTCAGTGTGCTGTCTGTCGTGCAAAGTTTTGTGGAAGAGTCAGTATCTAGCTGGTGTTTCTTTACATCAGGAGAGTCTTTATATGGTGTTCTGCTGCGGACCTCCTCGGCTAGCTTTTCTTCAATCTACCAGTGGAGAGGAGTTTTTGTTCCCATTGAGGTACATGTTTTTATTTTAATACATTTTGCATGGATGGTACTAATTGTATTTGTAAAGTCCAGTTACCTCATCAACTTTCTTTATGGTTCTCCTCTCAGGACTTCAGTATACAGAATCCTCAGAGCTGTGTGACATTTCACATTAATGGTGCTGCCTTTCTAGTGGTTACTCACGGAGGAGCCAAACAAGAATCTTCCAACAATCGTGTGTATACGTTCACACCTGAACTCAGGATACTACTGGTAAGACTGCTCCCTTATTTTAGATGCTTTAGAAAAATCCACTTATGGGAGGCCGGTTTAGTATTGAGCTCTGCACAGTATTTGTGCTCTGCAATGACATAAAACATGGCATTTTATAATAAGATGTTCATATATTCTAGTGTCTAGATCCTAATTTTTATTACAAGCCAAAGGAATTTAAATTCTGTTAACACTGAATTAAAATCAGCCGGTGCAGCACTATTTACTTAAAAGGAGTTTTACTTGTTTATGCCAGTGCTTGTCCAAAATGTTTTCATGACATTTTCATGTGGAAATTATTGAACAGTCAGATATGTGTAATCATAGAACTTTTTTGATATTTTAACAAAGTTTTGTATTGAATAACATTCCTCCATTAGGCAAATTAGCCATATATGAGGAACTTGAATCACTTCACAAAGTTCTCTTGTCCTTGTGCCTTCTTTTCAGATACAGACTCTCTCAGTGCCAGAAACCAGAGATGTAAAACACTTCACTATTGACAGAAAAGATTATTTAATTATTGCAAGTCATACAACTGACTCCAAATCCATACAGGTTGGAATGATCTCCCCTTTTCGTTTTTAATATGTGTTTAGTATACATTTAGCTCTTATTAGAAATTCCTAAGTGGCAATCAGCATAATGGTGTATAAGTAGTATTGACTTGCGACCCTGAATTCTACAAGAAACTGAATAAAAATGAAGTTTACTGACTGATTTGGGTTTACCAGTATTGTCTGCATGAACTCATACAATGTACCAGATGTGAATCATTAGAATCATAGTATCAGAGGGGTAGCCGTGTTAGTCTGGAGCTGCAAAAGCGACAAAGAGTCTTGTAGCACCTTATAGGCTAATTGATGTTTAGGAGCATAAGCTTCTGTGGGCAAAGACCCAGTTCTTCAGACGAAGTGGGTCTTCGCCCACGAAAGCTTATGCTCCTAAACATCAAAGACCCACTTCGTCTGAAGAACTGGGTCTTTGCCCACGGAAGCTTATGCTCCTAAACATCAGTTAGTCTATTAGAATCATAGAAATCCTCTTACTTTGAAATTTGTCATTTAGTACTTGTGCTGAAGGGAAGTAGGCAGCCTTAGAGACAGAAGTTATCTTATCTTCAGAACAGACCCTACCATTATACCTCAACCTTCATGTGGAGGGACCATCTTTAGAGATAAGTGATAGCTCAGTGTCCAGGCCCATTCAGTTTTTCAACCTTCTAGCTGTGGCGACAAACAAGAGTACCAAGGATGGGGGTGATTTTGCAATGCAGATACTTGTCTACTAGGAACTGAAAGGAGAAAACCAACTGAATGAACTGAGCAGCCATTAGATTTAATGATGCATAGACTTCAGAGGATAATTAAAATAATCTAAAGACTTCAGCATGGCATCTGATTTCTGTTGGCACAATCTGACTATACTTAGATCTGAAGAAAAACACTTATTTATCATTTCCCATAGGTTTTCCAGTGGAATAATGGCCTTTTTGTATTGCATCATCAGCTCCCAATTAATGGAGCTCTGCACATGGCCCTATTTCCCAGAGGAGGTTTTATGCACCTAGCAGTTTCTCTGTCGAATTCCAGCCAGCACTCCCTTCTGTACCAATGGTCAGATAATGAGTTTCGAAAACTTCATCAACTGCCAGTAAATGGAATAACACACATGGAGGCCTTGACTTCTGGGTCTGAAATCTATTTAATAGTTGCAAAAGGTATGTTGCATGATACAAGAACATGAGTTTATGCAAGTCTGTCTGATGGGAAAAACACTTGGCTCAACAGTGTAGACAGGGATTTAAGCTAGAGAGGGAAGAGGCCACTATTTCTCATGAAAATTTTATCAGGGACAATCTCTGTTGTTTATTGAGCAGATATAAGTGTTGCTTCCGTTTTCAAGTACATGCAGAATAAGTAAAGTGTTGATTTCCAACATACACTTTTCCAAGGAACTTTGGAGGTTATTACATCCTTTACCACTGTAATTGCTGTTAGCATCCTCTGCAACATATGTGCTGTGCAGAATTCATGGAACAGCATTGAAGATTATTGTTACGCTCCAATGTGATCCATTAGGCAGTCCTGTTTTCCTAACACACCCCTTCCTTTGTGCCTGGTAAAAGGGCTTATGTTACACTTCCTATTTAACTATGCATTGTCTTGCATTTGTCATTTTGTGCCCCAACAACCTTAACATTTTGAGGGGTGTGTCTGTGTGGGTGTGGCTGCGTGCATACATAGAAGCCATTAAATGATCAACATTTGTCAACTGTTGTCCCAGTTACCACAGATGTCTCCTATCCTAAGCGTAGAGGAATATGTGGTAATCTGGCTCTCTGTGTGGTAAAAACTGGCAAATGCAGATGTTTTGATGTGAACCAGCATTGCAGGTGTTTAATCTCTGGTCAGATTCATTGTATAGTCAAGTTTGTGGTTTATTCCTTTTCCCCTTTGCAGAATCCAGTAATTCAAGTGAAATTTTTGTCTGGGAGACAGGACAATCTTCCTTCAGGCATTTTCAGTCCCTTTCTTCTAGCGCTATAAACAAAATCCACACCTTCATGCCTCCCTCAGGTTTAGGTAAGTTTTAGGTGACTACAGTCCTTGTTCCATTAGTAGCTTTTACACAGGTGGTAGGACCTTACTGAAAATAGTGCTAAGACCACGTGGTAGCTGCATGTCAGACCATTCTTCTGGTGATGTGAATCCGCACCAAACCAATAACAATGACACACAGGAAGGATGGGAGACCTTACAGTTCAAAATGACACAAATACTTCAGCAGTAAGGCAATGTTGCAAATATATAAACATCATTACTCTGGTGGTGATGCAGCAGATTTAATTAAGGTCTTCGTTTGTCTCTGAGCTTTTCCCTTTATTTTTTTCTTCTTTTTTTAAATGCAGTCCATGTGCTACTAGCTGGTAAGGATAGATCAGCACTGTATTCCTGGAATTCAGAAGTAAGCCAGTTCTCTCTAGTGCTGGAAGCACCTCCTGCTAATCATATCACTTCAGTTACTACAAGATCACTTAACGCCAACAAAAGTCTAATTGTTCTGTCTGGAGATTCTTACTCCCAGATTTATGAACTGACCAAAGTCTCCAATGAGTCAGACTTTATACCTAGGTAGGTTTCTCATTTTATACCTCTCATCTTGAAGCGCCTCTTCATTTTTTAAAATGTTTCTTGTGATATTTCTAGTTGCTGTTTTAGAGAGTATTAGACTCCAGCCCTGTAAGGACTCTGTGGGTAGAACTCTCATTGATATCACTAAGAGTTTTCAAAATAAGGGCTGTTACAAAATCCATTGAAGTCAATGAGTGTCTCTTAGTGGACTGTTGATCATGCCCACATAGTGCTTGCAATTATGTTCCTTACTCTTATATTTATTTATTTTTTAAAAAAACATTTATTGTGGATGAATGAAGCTCTCACTCATCATGAATTTTTGGTCTTGTTTAATTACTTTGATTCATTGAGAAAAATAAAGTGGGTGTGGTAATATTATTTCCTTTCTATAAAAAACACTTTCAAGTCAAATTACCCTTTGATCAATAAAAACATTAATTCAAACTCTTAAAAAAAGACCTTGATGTTTTAAAATCCACAGCTTTCAAAGTCCAATCTTCCATATTTCTTAATTTTGAACCTTAATAATCCTCTTTTCATATGACATTTGTGTTGTACTACTTACTTTTTATAATTTTTAACTCAACCGTATACATTTATGAATGTATACTGTATAACATTTATGGATGTTTATGTATTACAAACTTTTTCTGTTTTCTCTATGCTCTGAGTTAGTTATTTACGTCATTTTTAAGATCAGTTTTCCAGTTTTGGTCTCTTGATTTATGTTTTAATTTAGATGAAACCATATCAGTTAATGCATATTTTTAATTCTCTTTCATGCATTTATAAATAAGACTGGATGTTTGTCATGACAGAAACCATGACAGGTTTTTTAATGTCTTAGTGTTTGTTTCCCTGACAAATCTAACCCTCAACTAAGGAAGATTCTTAAATTATTTTTTACAAACTTACTTTATGTCTAGTGTGGTAGAGGATTGAATATGATTTTAATATTTCAGATAAGGGAATTTAAGTTATATCTCATGATTTCTTGTGAAAAATAATAAATTTTACCACAAATTTTGTGGGCCACGTCTTTGCCTTTTTTAAAACTGAAATTAGGACACTTGTATTTCTTTCTTGAAAAAGCCATGATTATTCCCCATTTTTCCACAACAAACTACTCATAATTATTTTTTGTGTTTGTGTTTTTATGCTAGTTCAGGTGAATTGATATTTGAGCCTGGAGACATGGAAGTTGTGCTGGCAGTCAATATCCTTGATGATGTAATCCCAGAGGAAGAAGAGTTTTTCACAGTGTGGTTGAAAAACCCCAAAGGAGGTGCAGAGATTGGTGCTAGTGGTTATGTTAACATAATTATTCCATCTAATGACAATGCTCATGGAATTATTGCATTTGCTCAGGTATCTAAATTAAGTCATAAGACTATAGATATACTTTGTCCAGAACCAAGAACACTAACATGTAAAAACTGTAAACAGAAATGGTGATGGGCCTGATTCTCCATTGCCTTTTATCATTCTAATTTAGTGCTGCTTTATACTTACTCAGCATAGATATAAGTGACTAAGCAGGGTGCAAGGTAGTACAAGATACTGTTCCAGTAGCTGTACCTTGTGTGAGATTTTAATTTCTTAATAAGTGTTAGTCTGAGTAATATAAAGTCCATTAACCTTAAAAAAAAATCTGTTCCAGAGTTCAGTGTTTTCTAGCCATTCAAATAATTAATGTGTATGGTTGTTCTATATTTCCAGAATTCTTTATCTAAGCAAGTTGAAGAAATGGAGCAAGACAACTTAATCACCTTGAATATTGAACGTTCAATAGGAATGTACGGCCGAGTTACGGTACAGTGGATAGCCAATGGGAGCATTCATGATATATTTCCAGCCTCAGGAATGGTATGTAATAATTTTGCTGAAATTAGTGAAGCACTAATTTAAAAATACTTTATAAAATATCCCAAATCTCGGAGACACCTAGTGGTTGGGTGCATAAACTAATAGACAAATCCTGTGACTTCTAGGACATTACAAAGTATAGATACAATAACTTCTCTCTTAAAGTCGTCCCAGTTAACGTTGTTTTGTTGTTATGTTGCTGATGAATTAGGGAACATGCTCGTTTAAGGTTGTGCAGTGCTCCCTTCTAACATCATTTGGCAGCTGTCTGCTTTGTCCACTTCTTGCAGGAAGAGCAGCCCATTGGATCTTGCTGATGGGGGCTTGGAACCAGGGTGGACCAGCAGCCCCCCATCAGCTCCTCACTCCCTTAAGTTCCCTGTGCAGCAGCTGCCCAGCAGGCTATCAATTGCCAGCAGTTCAGCTGTGACTCCCCACACTACCAAGTGCTCCTGCCTTCTGCCTTGGAGCTTCTCTTGGGAGCCTCCTGCCCTGCTTGCTGTGGAGGAAGGGAAAGGGGGTGTGTTAATGTCTGGGTGTACCCTTCCCCCTGCTTCTGTACCCCGCTTACTCCTTCTCCATACAGAGTAGGGTGGGGACATGGAGGGAGAGAGACAGAGAGAGCTTGGGGTAGCAGCTGCTGTCTGAACTTCCTGATCCACTTAAAAAGACAATGTACTTAAGAGTGGGGTCAGCTTACTTAAAGGGGCAGTGCACATCTTTCTCTCTCTCTCCCGCACACAGGGTGTGTTTTTCTGTCTCCATCTGCCATGCTGTCTCCCCTCCCTCCATTCCTGCTGCCTTGTAGTGTGAAGCTACAGTAACAACAATGTGTTAACCCTTGAGGTCTCAGCCAAAAAGTTCATCATTTAGCAGTAAGGCATTCCCTGGGAAATATCCCACCCTTTTCCACCCTCTAACTTCACCACCTCAACAAAGCTTCACAATCATCATCACTGTGTAGGGTATTAAATTGTTTGTTTAAAATGCATACTGTGTGTGTATATATTTATATCACGTACAGATTTTTTTCTGGTGAAAAAAATTTCCCTGGAATCTAACACTCCACCTCCCATTTACATTAATTCTTATGAGGAAACTGGATTTGCTTAACATCATTTCGCTTAGTCACATTTTTCAGGAACATAACTATGTTAAGCGAGGAGTTAATGTACAAGGAATCAAGGGCCAACAGATTATGAAGATTTACAACAATTATTCCTGGAAAGAATTAAAGTCAGAGAAAATAAAGGGAATTAGGTCAAGAGGACAGGTAGAGAATCAAGTATTTCAAATAAATGACTGAGCAACCATTTCACTAAAATATACACTTTCCCTCAAAAGCCCACACCAAAGTGAAAGTAAAGAGAATGCTCCCTAAAGTCTTCCCAGAGGCTTTAGCTAGCTGGTAGATCAGGACCTTGAGAAAGGGTGAAGCCCTGGCCATTCTCCAGCTCTCGTGCTGGGGAGGTCTATGGAGTGCAGCTGTCAGTCAGTGCTTTCTTGCAAGGCGGAGTTTTGGAGCTCAGCATCTCTTGGGGAGTGTAGTGCTCCTGGTCACTCAAGACCTGTTCATCCCTTGGATCCCAGTGCAGAGGGAAGTCTGCAGGTCTCAGCGGGCAGGCTGCCCTTTTAGGTCAAGACTGATTCTGGTACTATGCTGCACAGAGCAGTTCAGGAACTGCATCCTCTCCTGCTACTGGACCCTGACTCTCTGCATCCAGCTCTGTCTCTGAGTCCTCAGGGACTTTCACTTCCCAGGCTCAGCTCAGTCTTCTGGCAGTCCCAGTCATGTGCAAGCTCTCCGGGGTCTACAGTTGGTCACCTGGGTGGGCCCATCAGGCTCTGGACCAGCCCCTTTTCTCTGTTTTTGTGTCTCAAGCACAGTGAGGCAAACAGTCTCTTTCAGTCCCCTCAGTCTCTATGCCACTCTTGTGGAAGCTGTTTTTTCTGAAGTCCCCCAGAATGTTAAGGGAGGCTATGTGGCTATTTTAAATGTGATCAATGCATTTATTTGTACATATATTTAAAATATTATAGTGACAACTTAAAGCAATAATATACTTGTCAAAATGGATTATAGATGGGTGAATAATAAACTTCATGTTCAGCAAATAGTTTATTTGAAAAGAAAAATCATGACATTAGTCAACTATGTTGTCAATTGAATATTATTCAACCAGCGCTATTACTGACATTGTGCCCCTAAAATCAACATTTGTTAGTATGGAGAAGTTTGAGGGGTTTCAGCAACTTACGATTTTCTCTGCTTCTTGACTTAGACAAAGCACAAAAGCAAAGTATGTGGCACAAAAAAGCCACAATGCAGTTGTATTATTAGGTTGAAATTATTGAGTTATTCTGCTGTCACCTACGTCCAGATTTTCAAAATGTGTGTTTTAAATCTGTTTTTAAGAGGTCCAGATAAAAATGGCTTGATATTCAGATGTGCTGAAGTCATTGAGAGTTATGGGTACTCAGCATCTCCAAAACTCAGGCCAGTGTTCATTAAAAACTATTTCTTCCTCTCTGTGTTTCTGATTATTTTGCCCCAATTAAACAGTATTTTTTCAAAGTGACGCTCTTTTTGCTGTTTGCTGTCAGTGTTTATAACCTCTCTGGCTCCCTTTCAATTATTTTTCTGTCTTCAATGGTGTCATACCACCTCCCAGTTCAGTATCATTTGCATATTTTGTTAATGCTCTGCTCGCAGTTTTTTCACTGATAGATTTTTACAAAAGCAAATCTTGGTGAAGGTGCTTACAATAATAGTATGGAAAAAAAATTGACCTATTTTTTTTTTTTACATTTTAGATAACATTTTCAGAAGGTCAGGCCCTGTCCACAATCACCCTGACTGTTCTTGCAGACAACTTTGCAGAGCTTTCTGAAACTGTCGTTATTGCACTCACCCATGTCACTACTGTGGGAATTAAAGATCCCATGAGAGGAGCCATCATAAACCCTGAGAGAGCACAAGCCGTGCTTACCATTTTGCCTAATGATTCTCCCTATGGTATAGTTGGCTGGCATACGGAGTCTCTCTTTGCTAAAGTAGCAGAGCCTGAAGGTAAATCAGTCTTATGTTTCTGATAAGGAGCTAATATAATAACAAAAAAGTTGTCACCTTTAGAAGTTCTGATATCAATGATGTGAGTTTTTAATGACTAACATTCTGTATTTAAAAAAATAATTTAACTGTGAGCAAAAAAAAGTAGCAACTCAGTGATAAACAGAAGAAGCGGTACCACAGCCGTCAAAACATCCTTAGAAATACAAAACTATGCAACTTTCTTGTGTATAGGATATTTCATATACACTATAAATAAAGACTCTCCAGTTATTTTTGCAAGTTGATTGTGATGTTAACTTGACTTTCACTAATAAATAGAATCATTCCCTTATTTTGCTAAAAACTGTGGTGTTTTAGCATTCCTGGTTAGCATTCCTGGTTTGTTTTAGCATTCCCTTAGCATTCCTGGTTTGTTTCTTTTATGCAATTTTACCCATCTCTCCTGCCGTAGATACAGGACTTCCAGATATGCCCTAGGTGTTCTGAAATGTCTTGAACTCTGGTGAAAATCTAATTTCCCAAAGGGAATCTGAATCATCACCAATATGAGTGCATTTCCTTTTCTGGGGAATTTGAGATGTAGACATGTACAAATAAAGGGCAAACCCTGATTATCACCACCCGAGTCACTGCCACAGAGGTTGTTTCCTATATCAGTATCAATAATGACATCAGAATGATTTAAAATGTATGAAGGGCACTCAAAACAGGGGGCTCGAGGGAGTGGTGAACTGACGGAGAATGTGTACATTAAAATAAAGGTTTTGTATCACAAAATTCTTACGTTTCTCAAAAAAAACTCCCCCTCAAAATACTACCTGCTCCTGCATTCTGTGCAGAGATTCAGATATCCCTCGTGCTTTCGAACAGCTTGAGTTACAAAATTTTTAGGTACAGAGTGTACTGGTTGGGATGTTGAACATGAATTCATGCTCTAACATTCGAGTGATTTCAGTGAGTGATTAACAGGATAATTCTAGCACAGTGAGATGAAGTGGAAACCAGCAGGGAAAGGTTAGAGCACTCATATGTTGATGTGTTTTTACCAGAACTAATATAGATTTCTTTCCCATTTCATCTACAGAGAATCCTACTATTGTTACTTTACAAATTCTCCGAGAACAAGGATTTATTGGAGATATCGCAGTACAGTTGAGCGCCAAACCTAATTTTGCCCTTCAGCCCTTCAACCAAGCCATGCAGAATGAGGATTATGTGATAGAAAAAGAAACAATAATTATGCCAGAGAACACAATCATGACTTATGTTACAGTCACCATTTTGCCTGTAAGTAATTGAAAATAAGAGACTTTTTGTTATATTTTTAAGGAAGATTATAGTGTAGGTTCTGTCCAGGGGCAAAAGGATATGTGTAACATTCTATAAGTGTAGTAGTAGGAAAATTGGCTCATAAGAACATAAGAACATAAGAACATAAGAACGGCCATACTGGGTCAGACCAAAGGTCCATCTAGCCCAGCATCCTGTCTACCGACAGTGGCCAATGCCAGGTGCCCCGGAGTGAGTGAACCTAACAGGTATGATCGAGCGATCTCTCTCCTGCCATCCATCACCCCCCTCTGACAGACAGAGGCTAGGGACACCATTCATTACCCATCCCGGCTAATAGCCATTTATGGACTTAGCCTCCATGAATTTATCCAGCTCTCTTTTAAACCCTGTTATAGTCCTAGCTTTCACAGCCTCCTCAGGTAAGGAGTTCCACAGGTTGACTGTGCGCTGTGTGAAGAAGAACTTCCTTTTATTTGTTTTAAACCTGCTGCATGCCAATTTCATTGAATGGCCCCTAGTTCTTCTATTTTGGGAACAAGTAAATAACTTTTCCTTATTCACTTCCTCCACTCCACTCATAATTTTATATACCTCTATCATATCCCCCCTTAGTCTCCTCTTTTCCAAGCTAAAAAGTCCTAGCCTCCTTAATCTCTCTTCATATGGGACCCGTTCCAAACCCCTAATCATTTTAGTTGCCCTTCTCTGAACCTTTTCTAGTGCCAGTATATCCTTTTTGAGATGAGGAGACCACATTTGTACGCAGTATTCAAGATGTGGGCGCACCATGGATTTGTATAAGGGCAATAAGATATTCTCCGACTTATTCTCTATCCCCTTTTTAATGATTCCTAACATCCTGTTTGCTTTTTTGACTGCCGCTGCACACTGCGTGGATGCCTTCAGAGAACTATCCACAATGACTCCCAGGTCTTTTTCCTGATTGGTTGTAGCTAAATTAGCCCCCATCATATTGTATGTATAGTTGGGGTTATTTTTTCCATTAAAATCTGTTTCATTAAATCTGTTTCAGCAGAATCTGGACACTGGTAACTAGTTTGTCAGCAATCCAAATCCTTTACTTTGTTTACTGTGAAATGAGTAATTTGGTTTTATGGAATCTTGGTTTGGTGACTTTTAAACCCTCTCAGGAAGATGTTGGGTTATAAATTTGGCACAACTTCAAACTATGTCAAATAATATATTTCACTTTCATGCCTTTCAACAGATTTATTGTTCAGATTAAAAAAAACATTAATTTACTGAAACCACTAGACTTTATCATGACCAAAAAATGTTTTTATAGGATATTCAAAGTCCTTCAGGTCTTCCTAGTCAGCAGTGTTTTCAGAAATCCTTTTCCCACTTTTCATAGGTGATGTGATGTGAGGCAGGAAATTAGTTATTTAATCTCAACTGCCATGGTTTTACCTGATTCTGCTTAGTCAGCAGCCAGTCAGTTACCTCCTTTCATAATATCCATCTTATAACATGAACTTACAGTAGGGATGACGTATTAAAAACATTTTCACAGGATAATGTTCCAGAACTACAGGAAGGATTTGTAATCAATATTACTGATGTACGTCTAGTGGATTCTTCTCTTGCTGGAGGGCAGCCAAGTGTGAAGAGAGTTGGATTAGAAATAGCTGAGGTAACAATTGAAGAGAATGATGACCCCAGAGGAATATTTAGTTTCAGTGTTATGAAGGTAAGACTGAATTTTAAGCATTTATTATTGTATTATAGCAGTAGGTTCTGTGTTTCAGATTGGATTTAAAAATAGTCCTTAAAAGATTTCTAGCACTAAACACAAATTACACTGACCAGATACTGGAAAAGCAATTTCCATATAAAAGTTTTCTTCCTACTAATGATACTTAGTTCATGAGAGCATTGGAATTGCTAAAATGCTAGTGGGTTATTTTTATCCTAACTACATCAGATTATCTATTTTATCTTTCAATAATAATAATAATTAATAATAATTAATAATAATTAATAATAATAATATTACTGTCTTGTTTTATATAAAGGGGCTAACTCATTATTTTAATGCAGAGCCCCTCAATTTTGGCTACTTTTGAACATTTTGGTATCAGCCTTTTTGCAGGAGATGAGACAGGAGAAACATATGTACCTTGGCACTCAACATGTTTTCTGAATTTTCAGGATTTTAGTGGAGCAGTTGCTGGTTATGAGGTGCCTCCACCACAGAATATACTGAAGCTGCCAGTTGTTCGGAAGGCTGGGAGGTTTGGGTCAGTAAAACTATACTGGGAAGCCATTCCTGCCAGCGCTAGCATGGAAGACTTTATGCCATCATTTGGAAACCTTACATTTGCAGATGGACAAGTATGTTGTTGCTGAAAATATAAACATTTCTGAGTTAAGAAGTCTCAGGGTCTTTTGCACTTGTTTCCTTTAAAAGATATAAGTGAAAAGTCTCAGAAGACATTTCTGCTTACTATATGTGGTCCAAATCCTGTAAACATGTATACAGCTACTTAACTTTAGGCACATGCACAGTCAGTCCCATTGACTTTAATGGCACTACTCGGGTGTTTAAAGGGAAATATGTTCATGAGTGTTTTCCACATTGGGGCCTGTGTTTTTACACCTCCACCAGTAAAAAACAAACCAAAAACCACCCTTATTTTTGCCTGATAATTATGAAACTCATAATTAGCCCATGTTTTGTGTGGACTTACACAATGAATTTGTATGTTTCTTAGCTGCATTGTTAGATTTTGCATCACACTTGGAGACACAAAGTGTGCACTTTTAGGGGTGGCTGATTTCATGTGATGGAAAATGGACCTTGGCAAACAAAGATACTTTGTGAACAAAATCATGTTTAGAGCCAAATATAATACATTCTTTGTACTACTGTGTACTAAAGAAGTGTATGGCGGAAGAAGTAAGCAGGAGACACCCAGTCCGAACATGTTTTCTGAAAGTACCTTTTCATATTTTCAGCATGAGGGCCCGGGATAACAAATTAGAAAAGACAAAGAAGATTTTGTAGCACCTTAGAGACTAACCAGTTTATTTCAGCATAAGCTTTTGTGGGCTATAGCCTACTTCATCGGATGCCCATGAAAGCTTATGCTGAAATAAACTGGTTAGTCTCTAAGGTGCTACAAAATCTTCCTCGTCTTATTTACGGATACAGACTAACACGACTGCTAATCTTAAATTAGAGGAGTTTTTTGTATAAGTGTGAAAAAGGGCCCCAGTCAAATTAAGTTGTTTAAATAATTTACTAATTAAAATCAGATTTCTGATCACCCTTGGAATAGTTAAAAGAATCCATCTAAATTTTCATAATTGTTTCTTCTGGTTCCTTCCTGTGGTTGAAAAGTATCTCTTGGATGGGTCCAAGAGCTGCAATGGTTCCGCACATGCTCAGTCTCAACCCTTCCTCTCCGTGCTGTGAAAATGCTTGCCTGCCACCTTCTCAGTTTCACATTCAGCTTTGCTGCTGCTGCTGCTAATAGTCAACACTCTTGTGCAGGGCCTAGGAAAGTGTGTGTACCTGAACTTCCTCAAGAGCAGTGTATGAGGCAGGAAGTGTGAATTACCATCAACAAAACAGTGCTGTCAAATATACAAAGTGAAGAAACTGAAAAGTTTTTTTTTGTCTAATGACTTTCAGTAATCGTGATTTTTACTTGTAATAGTAAGTTCAAAATTTCAATATGGAAATGTGATTATTAAGTTCACATTATAGTTTTAATTCACAGTATCTTGAGATTTCAGTAGGTTAAATTCCTCACAATTTTAATAGGAATTCAGAAAGTTTGCATAAATGAGTTTTAAAAATATTTCCAACATTCTGGTTTTGTTTTGTTTTAAAAAGCCCAATATATAAATAAATAAGCAAGTTCGGAAGCCAAACTAAAACAATTTAGCAGTCTTTTGCAACTTACAAAATCTAAGCTTTAACTTTTCTGAGTATCATTTATAAAATACAATAGACTGAATTCATTTTTGTATTTTTGTAATGTTTTATTGGTTCTTTTTTTTTCTTTGCAGGCTGCAGGGGTGATAGAGATCACAATCATAGATGACACTGCAGTAGAATTTTTAGAGCTGTTCAATGTCACTTTAATCAGGGTGACAGGTGGTGCCATACTTGGGGATGACACTGTGGTGACTGTCACTATTCCACCAAATGACTCTCCGGTTGGAGTATTTGGATTTGAAGAAAAGAATGTAAGTGTGAGAAACATGTTGCAGTTATAAGCATAAACAGGAAGAATGTTATGTATCATCAACCACATAGTTAGTTAGAGTCAACTATTAATATGCAGATTTTCCTGAATGTAGCTTTCAGCAATGCAGACAATGAAACATTTTATATTTGTACAAAATGTCATTTCTGCAGTCCAGCATCTCCCGCCATTCTTGCTATTGGGGCTGGTCTGCTCACCCTTGCAGCTCACAGAGATGAATCAGTGTTTTGGCGCCACTGCTCTGTTCACGCCCCCTCTGCCTGTGCTTGTGGCCAGATTCTCTGCTTCCACAGCAGCATGCAGGTGGTACTGTAGTTTCAATGCTACTTTCTTTCATCTGCCTAAAGGGGTATTTTTTTACTAATTCTGAGGCAGATGCGAGCAGTGTTCTCCCTCACTTACTCCTCCCCCTGGGGCAGTTTTTAGTTGGCTGTTGGAATCCAGGTGAAGTCTCCTCTGCAGTACCTCCCTGCTGGCTTCTCCACATCTTTTAAAGTATGGGAGAGCTGCCTAAAAAGCATTGAAAAAAATCCAAATGGTGCTCCATCTGTGAAACTGCCTTCCCGAGGTCAGCAGATGATGAGTCGAGCCAAGCCTGCACTCAGTCTTCCATTCCTAACTCTGTTGGGTCCTGGGGCTGTGAGTTGGACTAGCATGTGGGGTCTTCTACCAACCAGAGAAGCCACATCTCCAAAATGGAAGATACAGAACTGGAATCTCTGTGCAGAACAGGAAGAGTTTCCAAGGATGAGAAGGACCTCACTCAGCTAATTGGGGGTAAGTCCAAAGAGGCCCCTAGAGAACAGAGAGGGGAGACTTGTAGAGGTCACACATCTTAAAATGGGTCTTGAGTGTCCTGGGGAAAGAACCAGGGGATACCCTCCCCCTTTCCAATTTGTCCAGACAGGTGTGGACAATGTTTCCCTTCTCCTCTCCCTGTGGAAACGGGCCCCAGTAGGTGAGGACTCAGAAAGAGATATCACAAGAGGTCTCCAGACTGTAGGAAAGCTAGCTGCAAAAGGCCTCACCAATGCCACACTGCTCTCATATAGTCTCTAACTGAGCAAAAAGATGGAAAAAAATCAAAAAAGGGGAAGAAAAAGCCTAAAGGATATAGGCGGTATGAATCCTGTGATGACTTTGCCAATGGTGAATTGTCAGGCTCTGACTCCGATCAGGACTGGGGAAAGACTTAGCAAAGCTGTTTTCTCCCTGAGAAATTTGAGGCCTTGTACAACAAAGTTGTATCCACTCTTCAGATGCAACCCATACAGACCCCTGAGAGTCAGCCACAGAGCAAATTTCTTCCCTTGAATTTCTCCCTTGAGACAGTGATTCCCTTACACTCCTCCTTCAAGGAAATAATCAGGGATAAATGGAGTAAACCAGACCATGGGCAAGCACATTGTAAAAAATGACTATAAAGTTCTACAAGATCCAGGAACCAAAGGACCAGAATACCAAGATACTGAAGACCGATGCTACCGTAGCTAGCATCCCTGGCGAGAGAGATAGTTCTTCTTCGAGTGATTGCTCACATGCATTCCACTATAGGTCAGGCACGCGCTGCGGGCCTGGTTGCCGGGTAGATTTTTCCCCTAGCTGCAGACTGGGCGAGCAGGGAGCCCCCTGGAGTGGCGCCACTGAGGCACTCTATAAGTACCCCTGCGACACAGTCTGGCCCTCAGTTCCTTCTTCACCGCTCGCGCTGGTAGTCGGAACAGGAGTACTGCTCTTGAGCATCCTCCTTATCTCCTAGCTGTTATTCGTATTGTTCTCACTAATCGTTGTTGTTAAGTAGTTGTTAAGTAGTTTATAGTGTAAATAGTTAGGTGCAGGGGATTTCCCTGCCACCGGAGCCATGTCATCCAAGGCTCCGGGATTCAAGCCATGTGCGGAGTGTGGGAAGCCCATGCCTGCGGGAGACCCACACTCCAAGTGCCTTAAGTGCCTCGGGGAAGCGCACTTGGCAGACTCCTGCAAAATATGCAGGGCTTTCAAACCCAGGACCCGCAAGGACAGAGAATCCCGCCTGCGGGAGATCCTGTTAGAGGCGGCCCTTACTCCGGACTCGAGTGCGGCACCGGGCCCCGCACCCAAGCCGGCCAAAGCAAAGCCTCGGCACCGGTCGCGCTCCCCCAGCGCTAAGCGCAGAAAGGACTCGGAACCGCGCCCAGCATCGGCACCGGACCGCGTGCAGCCTCCGGCGCCGCTCACGCGCCCACGGTCGCCGCCGGGGAGCCGACCAGAGGCACAGCCGCCTGCACCCGCACCGACGACTCCGGCGCCGCAGGAGGCCCCGTCGAGTCCGGTGCCAGTGGTCTCGTCACTCAGGGTGCCGATTCCGCAGCAGCTTCCCTCCACGCCGGAGGCGTTCGCTGCTGCGAGGAGGTTGCTTGCGGAGGATACCCCTCAGCAACCTGTCCGGTCTAGGGGCAAGCCGCCCATGACCGTGACGGAGATCGCGGCTCGAAGCCCGGCTGGGCACGGACGCCGATCGATCTCGCGGCGCCGATCGAACTCCCGGTACCGGTCAGCTTCCCGGCACCGGTCGCAGTCTCGGCGCCGCAATGAGTTGAGACCATGCTCCGGGTCTCCTCATGGCCGGTCGCGCAGATCGCGCTCCGGCCGCCGGTCTGAGTCCTGGCGCCGGTCGGAGTCCCGGCACTCCCACACGGACAGACGCCGGTCGTACTCCCGGCACCGGTCGCACTCCCGGCACCGGTCCGTCAGCTGCCACAGGGGCCGCTCTGGACGCCGATCGCCGAGCCGCTCATCTTCCCGGCACCGCTCGTCGTCGCGGCACCGGTCACGCTCCACACGGCACCGATCTCCTTGGCACCGTTCGTCGTCGCGGCACCGCAGACATCGGCGCTCCACATCTAGGCGGCACCGCCGCTCGCCCCGGCACCGGACCTCGTCGCGGCACCGGCGATCAGCCCGGCACCGGTCGTCATCGCGGCACCGTGGATCCCGCAGAAGTGGATCCAGCAGCAGCCGATCTTCAGGGGGCAGTCACTTCTCCCGGCACCGGTCGAGAAGCCCTCGGCGCCGGAGGCGTAGAGAGTCTGCTGGCACACAAACCCGGCATGACTCTCCGCCTAAGGCCCTCCAGTCGGCCACTACAGCGGCTCCATGGCACTCCTCTGCCTCAGCGTCCCCTCCAGTAATGGGACCAACCCCAGCCACCCAAAACCCGGCCTGGCCAGAATGGGTGGCATGGGAGCATGACCAGCCTGGGGAAACCCAGTCTGAGCCAGGGTTCCCAATATGTGCGAGGGCTGCTCGGCAGGACCTACCGGGGCCATCCTCGGCCAGCCAGCCGTCGGCAATACACAGCCCCCGAGAGCCAGGTCCTTACGCCTCCCCAGTGGGGGTAGAGGCGGTGGCGGGCACCTCTTCCAACAGCCCGCCCGCCCTGGAACTCTCCAATTACCAGCACCTCCTCCAGGCAGTGGCGAAAAATATGAACCTGCCCCTTGAGGAGATCCAGATGGTGGATGACCCTGTCACCACCATGCTAACAAAGGGCACCCCGGCACGTGTGGCTGTGCCATTCATTAATATGATTAAAGCGCACACCACGTCGGTCTGGAAGACCCCCGCCTCCATCCCCCCCACCGCCCGGGGGGTAGAGAAGCGCTACTTTGTCCCGGCCACGGGCTATGAGTATTTGTATGTTCACCCTACGCCCTCCTCCCTGGTGGTGGAGTCGGTGAACAATAAAGAGCGCAATGGACAGGAGGCCCAGGTACCTAAGGCCAAAGAAGCCAAGAGGCTGGACCACTTTGGCAGGAAGGTTTACTCCTCCGGGGGCCTCCAACTCAGGGTGGCTAACCATCAGGCCCTAATGAGTAGGCACCACTTTGATACAGTGGAGGCCCTCAACAAATTCGAGACCGCTCTCCCCCAGGAGAGCAGACAGGAGTTTAGGGCCCTTCTAACTCAGAGCAGGGATATCTCAAGGCACACCCTGCAAGCGGCCCTGGACTCAGCAGACTCAGCGGCCAGGACAATGGCCTCGGGCATAGCCCTTCGCCGGGCAGCATGGCTCTGCTCATCCAGCCTTGCCCCGGCGATGCAGTACAAAATCCAGGACCTCCCGTTTGAGGGACAGGCCCTCTTTTCGGAGGACACAGACGCGCGGCTCCAGGCCCTCAATGACAGAGGGGTGACCCTCAAGGGCCTCGGCATGCACACCCCGGGGCCGCAAAGGCGCCCCTTCATCCCTCCGCGCCGGAAGTTCTTCCCACCCGCCCGCCAGCCACAGGACTCCTCCAGCAGGAGAAACCGCCCCTTCCGCAAGCGTCAGGGGCCTAGGCAGGGCGGGAAACAGCGGGGACCTAAGCCTTCCCAGGGGCCTAGGTCCAACTTTTGATGGTGCGCCCGGGGGCAGCTTAATAACTACAGTCCTGGATCCTCCCTTCGGAGACCGTTTGTCTCACTTCCACCGTGCATGGTCGGACATCACATCAGACCAGTGGGTCCTCCGCACGGTGGAGGTGGGATACTCCCTCCAACTCTCCTCCACTCCTCCAACCTACCCACCTCCCTCGTCCCTCTTCAGGGACCCATCTCACGAGCAACTGCTTGTACAGGAGGTCAGGTCGCTCCTCGCACTGGGAGCCATCGAACCTGTACCACAGGAGTTCAGGGGAAAGGGGTTCTACTCCCGCTACTTCCTAATCCCCAAGGCGAAAGGGGGCCTCCGGCCCATCCTGGACCTGCGCGAACTCAACACCTACATGATCAAGTTCAAGTTCCGCATGGTCACCTTGGGCACTATTATTCCCTCTCTGGATCCGGGAGATTGGTTCGCTGCCCTCGACATGAAGGATGCCTACTTCCACGTGAGCATCAAACCTTCTCACAGGCGCTACCTCCGCTTTCTAATAGCGGAAGAACATTATCAATTCGCAGTCCTGCCCTTCGGCCTGTCCACCGCGCCCAGGGTATTCACGAAGTGCATGGCAGTAGTGGCGGCGTTCCTGCGGCGCCGCGGGGTACAGGTATATCCGTACCTAGACGACTGGCTGATCCGGGGCACCTCCAGGGTCCAAGTGTCAGAACACGTGCGTCTGGTCATCAACACCTTCGACCGCCTGGGAATCCTCCTCAACGAGGAGAAGTCCACCCTGGAGCCCACCCAGAGCATAGAGTTCATTGGGGCCCTACTAGACTCCAGGGTGGCAAGGGCATCTTTGCCCCAGCCCCGGTTTCTCGCCATCCAGTCGGCCATCAGACAGCTTCGCAGCTGTCCAATGACCACGGCCAGAGTCTTCCTCAGCCTGTTAGGCCACATGGCGTCGTGCACCTACGTGATACAGCACGCCAGACTGCGACTACGCCCACTGCAATCGTGGCTCGCAGTGGCCTACCGGCCAAGAAGGGACAGTTTGGACACCCTCCTTTCTATCCCCAACGCCACCCTATCCGCTCTGACTTGGTGGGAAGACCAGAGCAATGCGTGCCGAGGGGTCCCCTTCCTCCCCCCCAGCCCGTCCATGTCCCTAGTGACGGACGCCTCGTCGATGGGTTGGGGAGCTCACCTAGGGGATCTCAGGACACAAGGCCGCTGGTCGGAGTCAGACCTCTGCCTCCATATCAATGTCCGGGAGCTGAGGGCCGTCAGACCCGCGTGCCAAGCGTTCCGGGACACGCTACAGGGTCACTGTGTGGCAGTGTTGACGGACAACACCACTGCCCAATACTACATAAACAAGCAGGGCGGGGCCCGATCCAGTCCCCTGTGTCAAGAGGCGATTCTCCTATGGGAGTTTTGTATAGCCCACGACGTTCACCCGGTGGCCTCTTTCCTCCCCGGGATTCAGAACACGCTGGCGGACCACCTCAGCAGGTCATTCATGTCCCACGAGTGGTCCCTTCGGCCGGATGTCATCCGACCGATCTTCCTGAGGTGGGGATTTCCCCACATCGACCTCTTCGCCTCCAGGCAGAACAGGAAGTGCCTCCAGTTCTGCTCCTTTCGAGGCGGCTCCCGGGGATCCCTGACAGATGCCTTCCTCCTACCCTGGACGGGGCACCTGCTCTACGCGTTCCCTCCGATCCCGCTTCTCCACAAGGTGATCCTGAAGATCAGACGGGACAGGGCACAGGTCATCCTCATAGCCCCGGCCTGGCCCAGGCAATGCTGGTATGCGTCCCTCCTCCGGCTGTCCAGGGCCCCTCCCATCAGCCTCCCGCTGTGGCCCGACCTGATCTCGCAGGACCACGGTCGCCTCCTGCATCCGGACTTACAGTCCCTCCACCTCACAGCGTGGCTACTCCATGGCTGAGAGGTCCCGAGCTCTTATGCTCGACTGAGGTACAGAATGTCCTTCTGGGTAGTAGAAAACCATCCACCAGAAGTACCTATACAGCCAAGTGGACCCGCTTTTCTGCATGGTGCAGACAACATGATGTAGTCCCAAGTGAGGCGGCTATCCCGCGCATATTGGACTACCTCTTAGGCCTTAGAAACCAGGGCCTTTCTACTTCTACTATACGCGTCCACCTCGCTGCCATATCAGCTTTTCATCCGGGCCAGGGGAACCACTCAGTCTTTTCAGATCCTGTGGTATACCGTTTCCTCAGGGGCCTGGATAAAATGTACCCGAACGTCAAGTGTCCCGTTCCACCCTGGGACCTCAACCTGGTGCTCTCACGCCTTATGATGCCCCCGTTCGAGCCCCTCGCCACGTGTTCCTTACTCCACCTTTCCTGGAAGGTGGCATTCCTAGTAGCCATCACCTCGGCTCGTAGAGTGTCGGAGATCCGTGCACTGACCTCCGAGCCGCCCTATACTATCTTCCACAATGACAAGGTGCAGCTACGTCCCCACCCGGCCTTCCTGCCTAAGGTGGTCTCCCCCTTCCATGTGAACCAAGACATTTGTCTCCCAGTCTTTTATCCTAGGCCACACACCTCTGGAAGGGAACAACAATTGCACACGTTGGACGTTAGGAGGGCTCTTGCTTTTTATTTAGACAGAACAAAGCAATTCAGGAAAACAACGCAACTCTTCGTGGCCGTTGCAGAGAGAATGAAGGGCCAACCAGTTTCCGCCCAAAGGCTCTCCTCCTGGATCACCTCATGCATTCACACCTGTTATGAACTCGCGGGCAAACCGCTTGAGAAAGTAACAGCACATTCCACGAGAGCGCAGGCGTCCTCCGCGGCCTTCCGGGAAGGAGTCCCTATCACGGACGTTTGCAGGGCGGCTACCTGGTCCTCCGTCCACACCTTCGCCGCCCACTACGCCATAGTCCAACAAACCAGGGACGATGCGGCGTTTGGGTCAGCGGTCTTACGATCAGCAATGGGTCCACCCGACCCCACCTCCTAGGTATTGCTTGTAGTCACCTATAGTGGAATGCATGTGAGCAATCACTCGAAGAAGAAAACAGGGTTACTTACCTGTAACTGTTGTTCTTCGAGATGTGTTGCTCACATCCATTCCAGACCCGCCCTCCTTCCCCACTGTCGGGTTAGCCGGCAAAGAAGGAACTGAGGGCCAGACTGTGTCGCAGGGGTACTTATAGAGTGCCTCAGTGGCGCCACTCCAGGGGGCTCCCTGCTCGCCCAGTCTGCAGCTAGGGGAAAAATCTACCCGGCAACCAGGCCCGCAGCGCGTGCCTGACCTATAGTGGAATGGATGTGAGCAACACATCTCGAAGAACAACAGTTACAGGTAAGTAACCCTGTTTTATCCTCTCCAAACACCAAAGATAGAAACAATGGAGGCCACTCTCAAAAAAAGACTTCAGTCTTCCTCAGCTACTTGCTTTACAAGCTCTTCTCCCTCCTGCTGGAAGATCTCAGAGCACTCAAGAGTAGATATCACCCTGATTTTGGCTCTATTTTTAAGAAAGTTTCCCTGGCAACATCATTTATTGTTGAGGCTTTATTGGATGTTATGAGAGTCTCAACCAAAGCCAGGGCCTCCAGCTCAGTGACCAGATGCTACCTACAGCTCCATCACTGAAAGATGGATAGCCATTCGAAATAATGTGCTATGCTCTGCCAATTTTACGGGAAACTTGCTTTTGAGAGATAAACTAGACAGTCTGATGGCAGACAATGCTGCAAAATCCAAACAGTCCCTCCCAATGCCACATCTTGCCTCTAAGACTGAGTTTAGACTGGCCTTCAGTCAAAAGCACTCCCTTTCAGCCTTCATCTTTTCAGAAATATCAGCAAAGGGACAGCATGTTCTCCAAAAGAAAGCTCTGGAACCATGGCTCCAGAGAAAAGCCCAGTGGGAACCCTGTTAGCCCGTTTATGATACAGACCACATAGGTCTCTGCCTCCGTCCTGAGCTGAAGTTAGGGGGAGGATTTCCTATTTCCTGGATTACATCGACCATGGACCAGTGGATCAGTGAGATAGTGAGCCCAGGATACTCCTTCGAGTTATGGGCTCCACCTCGTGTGTTCTTCATCCAATCCCCCATCTTAAATGACCCCAATAACCATGACCTAATCCATAATGAGATATCTCATCTCCTGGATACTGAAGTAATAGTGAATGTCCCTTCAGAAGAAAGTTTCTTAGTGTTCTACTGCATCTTTATTGTTCAGAAGCATGCAGGGGAAATGTGTGGACGATAGCTTGAAAATTAAGTACAGACACCAATCAGAACAAAGATATTATAGCAGCCAATTGGATTAGATAAATGTACAGTATATATTCACAGACCATTTATTGAAAAATAACCCTATAGAGATTATTCAAACCTTGTACTCTGAAATAATGGCTGTTGAGCAGTCAGATTCCCCTATATTAGGGTTATTGAGAAATAACAGTATAGTGGTCATGCTGATCAGACACTGAAAACAAATAAACATGCAAGGAACCGAACATGGTGGTGGAAAATGTACAGTTATGAGTTATTGCCTTTATATTGTTCCTGTCTTATGAATGACTGAATCTATTCCATTTCAGTATTATAATAATTTCAGAGATTTAGTGTGAGTTGCCTGAGCATCTGTTGAATATAGTAATGATATATTGCAACAGTTTTTCATTTATCTAATCCTTTCTTTTTTTAGTGTTTCTTTGTACTCTATTGCATATTTTCCAGTGCTCTGTCCACTAGTGACTTGTATGTAATTGTGTTGAATCATAGTGGATACAGAAATAACTTAAGTGGCTGATCTTTGCTAATAGAATTCATCAGTGCATATCAGCATTATCGTCGGTTGATTTTTTTTGTCTTGTATCTTGGAGACAGTTGAAAATAATATAATTTTAGATGTCGTTGATAGCAATGTTTATAATTTTCCCAAGGCAATGGTTATAAAAACATAACATATTAATGGGTGGGGGGATAGCTCAGTGGTTTGAGCATTGGCCTGCTAAACCCAGGGTTGTGAGTTCAATCCTTGAGGGGGCCATTTAGGGCAATCCTGCTAGTGTAGGCAGGCGGATCCTGCTAGTGTAGGCAGGGGACTGGACTTGATGACCTTCAAGGTCTTTCCAGTTCTAGGAGATTGATTGGCTTTTCTTAGCTCTTCCATAACTCCTCCTCCTCCTCTTTTCAGGTGACAGTTAAGGAGCCCCAGTCACCTGGAGACTCTGCTGCAACTGTGTTGCTGACTGTGAGTCGGAGTCAAGGAGGACGGGGGGCAGTCCGAATGATATGGATTTTGGAGGAGGCAGCTCGATATGATCTCACTCCTCTGAATGGAACTCTTTACTTTAATGAGGTACTCCCAATATTTCAACATCCCATTTGCTTCCCTTATATTGACTTACGTTTTCTTCTTTCTCTTATGTAGTTCTATGCTTGTCATCACACACTTGTACTAGTGGAGAGTCATAGTCTGCTAGAACACAATACAAAATATCTGGTAGCATTGCTAACATGCCACATGCTTTCCAAACAGAAAAGAAGGGATGGCCCATCCCTGGAGGACCTTGGTACAGGGAAAGTCACCCAGGGAATGTGGCATTTTGAAATGTTATAAATTGTGTTTTAAAAAAGAATTAAAAATTTTATAGAAATATAATCATGACCTTGGAGAACAGTTATTCAATTGCATTAGCTGAAAGTCTAGACAGACTTGTGACTTGCCAGGCCTGGGAAGAGATAAAACACAAATTCAGGATGTATACTTTTTAAAAGAATCAGAGAGGTAGCCGTGTTAGTTTGGAATAGCAGAGGTAACAGAGTCATTTGCTTGCATCCGACGAAGTGGGTATTAGCCCACGAAAGCTTCTGCTTCAATACTTTAGTTAGTCTTTAAGGTGCCACAGGACTCTTTGTTACCTCTACTTTTTAAAAGAACAGTGATTATCATGTGACCCTCAAACTAGCTAGTGTTAGTTGGCTAAGCTTTAGGCTTCATGGCAGAAGAGGTTTTAAAAGTTTAAGTATTCTGAAGATATTGTTGACATTAATTAGTTTCTGTTACAAATTATACACGGTGCTGAACATCTATTTAACAGAATGAATTCTGTTTTACTGTCTTCTGGTGCATTGCTACTTTACACTGATTGCCCTATGTATTATATTTATCATCCGGACATAGTGCCACTGGAAACTTTAAGGAATAATGTCTCTTAGTGGTTTTGCAGATATGCAACCAACTTTCTCTTTCAGGTTTTTGCCAACTGTTTAATGTTCATGTAAAGAAAGTTTGCTGTGGCTGTAGACAGCACCAGCAGTTGCTGAGAATTCTAACAAACTGGAATACAGCTCATTTCTGGGCAGACTGTTATCAAGAAAAACACTTGTGGACATTCCACTAGCCCACAGTGCTGGTCATGAAACTGAATTTCCCTCCAGTAAAAAATTTGGTTTTGGAAACCAAAATCTTGGGATTCTTAGTGAAACCTAAATACTACAAAATGCCATTTTGGAAACATTGCAGCAAGAACATCTTGGTGTTTTTGAAATGAAACACAATCTTTAGTTCCACAGCAGCCCAGCTTGTGGTCTTTCAGGATTGAGCTACCAGGCTGCCCAGAGAGTCAGTCAGTTTGGGGATCCAGTAGCCTGGGGAGCTGAGGAGGCAGTTGCCTCAGGGAGACACAGCCTGCCTGCCTATGAGGGGAGGCAGTCGGGGGATCTGGACAGTAGGTGGACTGTAAGGGAGCCAGAAACCAGGCATCCTGGCAGCCCACCAGGTTGACTGCAGGGGAGTTGAGGATCCTGGAGAGCTAGGCAGCTGGCAGGAAACCAGGTGGGGTAGCAAGACTGCCTGGTTTCCATAGAAAGTTTAATCGGAATCGACATGCTCCTGCAGAACTTGTCAATTCTGTGAATGCGCTAAGTGCTGTACTCTCTTAACCTGCATTGACTGGAGTAGAAATTAAGACCCTCAGCTCCTTGCATCATCAGGCACTTTGCTACATCTCGCTTGAAAAATATCAACCTAACTCATTTTCCTTCTCTTTCTGATTCAGACTGAATCCCAGAAGACAATTGCTTTACGAGCAATACAAGATGGCCTATTGGAGGGGAATGAAATGTATACCATTCATCTGGTGTCAATTGATAATGTAGAGATATCACCAATAAATGGTAAGGAAATAATTTGCTATTTCATCATATGAGGCAGCTTCCAATTATAATTCCAGAAGGCCTTTTTATGCTAAATTTTTGTTTTGAAATATCTATTTTGTATGAATGTGTATAGCTAGCTGATTACATTTTGAGCAGAAGTTAGCATACAAATAGACCCAAATAGATTAATACCAAACTCCTTTATTTAGGAAGTTTTGAGCAAAGTTTAAAGATGCAAAATCAAACAATATACATACCAACAAAGATCAGGCTTCACCTCAAAAAATTCATAAGAAACCAGTTTCTTTGGATATGCAAGTTGTTCATCTAACCTCTTGAAGATTGTCTACAATCTTCAATTAAGGTAGCCCGAAACTTGCATCTATACAGCAAAGGGCGTCTTCAGGTTCTTTTTTTTCTTTTAATTCTTAATCTTAAAAAAAAAATTACACAATTTTGAAAAGCACAGATTTGTGCAACTAAAATCTACATAAAAAATAACTGCTGGGTTTTTTTTGGAAAAGCAACAGTTGATTAATCATTTCCTTTTTAGAATATGTTGCAGCTGAACTCCTGGTTTTGTGGCAAAGCTTTGGCCATCTCCCTGTGGGTACTGCACTTCCAGGTGGTTTGTGCTAGCCTCAGAGGCTCACTGTGATTAGTTAGGGGAGGTAGGAAGGGGGGGAGCCCGGGCCCACCCTCTACTCCGGGCTCCAGCCCAGGGACCCTAATAGTATCAGCTAAGATGGCTGACCTTTTAGGCACCAAACACAATACAATTCCCTGGGCTACTTCCCCACAGCAGTCCCCCGCTTCTTCAAACTTCTCTTCACCTTTACCTCAAGTCTCCTTCCGTGCGTATATGTTGTCTACCACTCAGTCTCACCAACAGCACAACCGCCTCTCACAGCTCCTGACATCCACACCCACCTGACTAACTAGGAGGGTTTTTAACTGGTTTCAGCCAGTCCCTGACTGGCTTCAGGTGTCCCAATCAGGTTAGCTATTTCCACTACTTTCTAGAATCTTCTTAATTGGCCCCAGGTGTCTTGATTGGCCTGGAGTAGCCTTTGTTTGGCTATCCAGGGAACAGAGACGTGCACATCCTGAGACTGATATAGCTGCCTTCCAGCACTCTCCTATACCCTTCTGGTCTGACTCCGTTTATAGCAACATTTTTAAAAGTACTTGATGAGAACTCGTATGTCTCTCTAAGGAATTGCATGAGCTTTAAAAAGTGAAAGAAAGAGTGGGTAGAGGGAGCAATGCAGTATGCAGAGTTGAAGTGCAATTAAAATTGTGCTTTAAAAAAAAACATACCTCGCTATTTCAGCACCCTCCCTCCACTTCTGCAGAGTGCAAACAGCATGAGTAGCCCAGAATCAGACCCAAGCCCTTGTGCCCAGAGAAGTCACCCACTCTTCCCCCAGCCTCAATACCTCTGAGCCCAGGTTTCCCAGCACAGGTTCCCTCCTGTGTGCCTATCACACACCTGGAGTGTTGAAGCAGACCCAGAAGGAGCTGGTGCTACTCACTTCGGGTTGTAGCTGCACTAAGCACAGCCCAGGCAGCTCAGCCGCTCATCTCCTGGTCCCTTTGTTATCTCCCTGAACTCCCGGCCACTTCTCAGCCTTTCACAAGCCTCTGATCTCACTGGTTCCTTCCCAGTGAGGAGGAGGGGGCCAAGGAGAGAAGATCATCCCCATCCTGACAACACAGCACGGCCTGGGGGAGGAGGATGGGGAGGGTGTTATGCAAAAATCCGAGTGCAGGTATTGTGCTGTGGCCCTGCAAGTCCCGGGGTGGGGCAGGGATGGGGGCCTATCTGGCACTGCGGGAAGAGGTGCCCCCACCACTGCCTTCTCTCAATGAGCTTGGGTGGCCAGGGCTCCCTGCTGCTTGGTTCCCTTCCAGCTGCCCGGCTGCCTCACTCCCCACTCCATGGCTGCCCTCACCACTGTTCTCCAGTCCCGCCCTGCTCCTGGGTGCTTCCCTCCCACTGTCACTGAGGATGTGTGCGCCTGTGTGGCTGTAATAATCAAATGTGCAGCACTTGGAGTGCTGCACAGTTGCGTAGCTTAGAGGGAACACTGGTAGTGGAGGTGTACCTGTATGGAAGCAGGGTAAGGTAAGATCAGAATCAGACCACCTGAATCAGTTTTCCCATTTGCAAAATAAAGATAAAACACCATTTTGCTAGCATGATGTTTTATACATTAGTTAATGAGGTATTTATAAAGTGTTTAAAAGGGCTAAATATTATGTGCAAGTTATTTTAATATTTCTGTTCTTGCTTAATCGTGTGTACTAACTTGAATGTACTGAAAATGTTGTTCATTTATTATCAGAAAATCTTTCTTCCTCTCTTCGTAGGTCTGGCCACCATCATTATTCTGGGGGATCAGGGAGCTTCTGGAATGGTTGCGATAGCTCCATCTTCCAACAATATTCTCATTGGGGAACCCTCAGGAAAATATAACGGAACTGCTTTTATTAGGTAGGTGCATTACTGATTTCTCTGCTCCTATTGTGAGAGTACACATTTCCTTTTAGTACAAAAAGAGCAGGGAACAATTGCATGACTTCCATTGATGCTGAGCATCCACATTTCTCACAGAAGTCTGTGGGAGCTGCTGGTGTTCAGTACTTCTGAAAATCAGTTCAATGGCCATTTATTTTTGAAGGAGTTGCAAAACATATGTCAGTTTCAAATGATATCAACCCCTCGTGCTCCGGAGGGTCTTTCAGGAATGCATGTGATCAAATGCTTTAAAAAGAAGAGTTTTGATGGCAATCAAAGCCCCTGCAAGGTTCTCAGGGACTTGAAGAAATCCACTCCATAATTGTGTCTCAGTTTCTGGCTACATGTGTGTAAAGTGACAGAGTGACCTGGGTTTTGAGTTGAAGCAAAGCATAATTATTTCATTAAGTTTTATAACTAAGCACCGGAACACAGAATGCCAAACTATGACCATTCCAGTGTGGGTGTTCTAGTGGTGGGAACAGCACAGGTGACATTGTCCCCTCCTTCTAGAACAATTTTATGAGGAAAGAGTATTTTGCTGCACCCCTCAAAGAGCAAGCTAATGCTGCCTGTAGCATTGGCAGTCCCAGAGAGGTTATGTGTGAACAAAAGCATCATCTTGCCCTGCCTTGCAGTTTACCAGATTGACTGTAGTGGGAGACATGCTGCCTCCAGGTTTTTAAAGGAGCAGTAAGTAACTTAACTGTCTGTAGAGCCTTTCAGCATCCTGGAGACTTTAATCCCTTACAAAGGCAAAATTCCTACAGCTTGCTCCCACTCATTCCCCCTTCCATTGTGCATCTCAGCTTCCTAAAAGGCACAGCTGAACCCAGAGAATTCAATCTTCAGCCCTGTCTCTGCCTGCTTTGTGCTACTGCTATCCTAAAGAGGCAGCCAACCATACCCTCCCAACACCAGGGAAGCTGAGTATAGGTAATACTGCAAATACTACAATAATGTAAACTACTTGCAGAGATAAAGTTGTCAGGATTGTAACGATGACCTGCTATGTTAAATTCAAGCTTCAGTGAGGCTGATAATGTTTGGCTGAGTCACAGATTCATAACAACCTAGGCAGAGTACCAGCCATCTCATGCACCGTCAATGTGTGTATATGTTCTTTATTACAGCCTAGTACGTGGCCCAGGGATTTTTGGGGAGGTCACTGTGTATTGGAATATAACTCCCCCTCTACAGAAGGAATTTGCTGAGATATCGGGGACCGTGACAATGCGAGATAGGCAGTCTGCAGCTGTTGTACTCATACAGGTGAGAGAGATCTATAGCATTGGTTATTCCAGTACTCTTTTTTTTGTTAGCTATTGATGGTAGAGCTCACATTGTAAATGTTTTAAATCCTTTAAGCTTTATTTGTTTGTTTTCTGTAGGCTATAGATGATAACCTTCCTGAAGAGAAGAGTTACTACCAGTTTCATCTATCTAGAGTCAGTGATGGAGGAGTCATAAATGAGTCTACTAGCATAGCAAATATCACCATGGTTGCTAGTGACTTCCCTTATGGGCAGTTTGCATTTTCACAGGAAAATCTGCAGACAACCGAAGAAGAAAAATGGGTATTAAGTTAAAAGACTAAAATTCTTAAAAATGGAAGAATTAATCTGAAATGTGAATTTTTAATGCTTTTGGTAACTGTAATTATCTATGAACAGTGGATAGCCATTTCATAAAAATAAATAGCTGAGACTTTATTTCTGCATGTGTGTAGCACAGTGTAATGTGTGATTCTGTGTGGTGGGCTTTGAGAGATTTTTGAAGTGGCTGACCTCTTCCAAGTTGTGTGATTAATTCAATTTCTGTATTTAATCTATATTTAATCTATTAAATTGTTTTATTTTGTAAAACTAATTGGTGTGATGTCCATAGAGTAGTGTTCTTAGAAGCATATATAACAAGAATAAAGGCAAGAAGTTAAAAATAAGCTTTTTGTCCCCATCAGGTTATTATCACTGTTGTCCGTTCCAGTGGGTATTATGGTCGAGTGCAACTCTGGTATTCGACATTAAATGGAACTGCAGAGGAGAGCATGGATTTCACTTCCTCGCCAGGGGAGCTTGTGTTTGAGCCAAATGAGACTACTAAAAGGATTTCAGTTGAAATCCATGATGATGACCTTCCTGAAGGTCCTGAAGAATTTTCAGTAACAATAACCACAGTAGAGCTCCAGGAAAGGTAAAGAGCTATTTCACTGCAGAGGAAAAGATTAGTTACAGTCTCAAAAGTGAACTATGTATATGGAATCTTACCTCACTGCAGTAAAGTCCCTGATTCCTGCTCTGATTAAGTAGCTGATTTTTTAATAGTGTAATAGAGATTTGGATCAAATATATATAGAGGGACATGCTCATTTTTCTAATATGTATTACATTAATAAATTACCGATTGATGATTAAAGTGAGGCCTCAGTAGGTATTGCAGAAATTTAATAGCTATTTATTTTTGGATGTTCCAGAGAGGTGCAGAAGAAAATGGTGTAGAGATTTACACAGTGAGGGAAATAGAATATCCTGTTGGAAGGTGAAATGTGCTTATTCATTTGGGGTTAAGTTTATAGAATGGGTGATAAATGCTGCAGATCTCTGAAGAGGCAAGAAATAATTTAATCTAATTTACTGAAAGGGAGAAAATAATTTGTAAACTACAAAATTATAACTTGGGGAAGTATGAACATCTCTGTTACAATATGGGGACATTTTTGAGGAAATGACAAAGATTTTTTTCTAATCTTAGCAGAAATAGTTCATCATTTCTTTAGTTTGATTGAAAAAGTATAAATAAATTAGATATAATCCTGCCTAGAACTAAGAACCAAAGATTCTTTCATCCCAATCTAGAAATCTACTTTCTGTATGTTATGTTACTATATAGGAACCTCAGACTAAAACTTATTAAATTAACTATTTTATAATCATAAGCTTTTTATGAAAAACCAATACACTGGGACATTTGGACCTGCAACACTCTTTTCTGAGCTGACAAAATGGTGTCCAAGACTAAAGTAAATACAACCCACACCCCCATCCGAGTGTCCTTATGCCACCTGGATCCTCCCTTATCTTTTTAAAGCACCCAGATCTCTAATGGACTAATGGGATGTCTTGTTGAGTGACTGGTTGCATTAAAATTCCCTTGAGCCATCATGACTATCTGAAAACTTAGTCTATTTTCTGTAAATAAGTAAAATGTAGTATATTTGGTACAGTGCCCTAAGTATGACCCTGGGAAGGAGCAAGTTTAATTTTTGAATAGATTCCATAATTTCTTTAGATCTGAGTTTCCAAGGATCATTCCTCAGAGCTTTTCTTCTAGCTGGGAAGAGGTTTGCTGATGGAAACGTAAAATATTTGACTCTGAGGAATGCTTTCTCTGTGGGAAAATTCCACAAATTCACCACTCCTTGCAAATCCTGCAGTAACTGATCATTTTTTTCCATACAGTTTTGCCCCTCTGGTTTAAATTTGGCCTCTGTCACTCAGTGCATACCTGCCAACTGTACTGACTTTCTTGGTATAGATCTAAACTTTGTCTTGTCAATACTCTGTAACTTTGGCACTGTACAATTTTCATCATATTTTTCTGCAGGAAATTTGTTGATCATATCTACAACTGGTGTCCATACTGGGCATGCTAATCTTAGGCCCTGATCCAAAAAGAGATCCACAAGTGCAGATCATTAGGACAATTCTCACAGAAGCTATGCACCAACAATGGGAGACAGCACAAGCAACAACAGTGCAGACTTTGTAGATCCAGGGCTTCAGGTTTATCTCTTGGGGTATAGTCTCATTAATAGATAGTTTTCTCACTGTCTGTTCTCACAGAACAATCATGTTACTGTTTCTGTACTTTCCAAAGGTTTGTGAAGTTGGTTGCAAATAAAATTGGAAAGACATTACAATAGAGAGACTTTCATTTTCAGGGAAGGAAAAAACAACCACCCTGGCCTGTACATGTTCTGCTTTTGAAAGGTGTGGCAGGGAGGACTGTGACAATAACTGAAAAAAAACCAAAGTACTTGTGGCGTCTACAAAGTGTCATATGGGCATTTTGAGCCCATTTCCTTTTATAAAAGCTAATGTATCTTAATTTTTTTCTCATGCTTTTGCAAGTGGATTTGATTTTACCGTTAGAGAAAATGGACTGCAAGTGGACCAGCCCCCTGGGATAGGAAACATCTCCACAGTTCACATCATTATAACAAAAAACGACAATGCAGAAGGCATCATTGAGTTTGATCCGTGGTATACCACTCTCCAAGGTAGGCTAATCTTTAAATGTATGCTGCAGTTTAAAGGATAGGCTTGGGGCTATAGCGCAGGATCAGTAGTCAAGGCTTCTGGGTACTATTCTTATTCTTGACTTTGCCAGAAGCTTCATGTATGCTCTTGGGTAAGTGTTTTAACTCATTCCCCGCTTTCAGTCTTTGTAAACGAGGATGAATACAGCTTTGCAAAAGTCTGTTCACTCATCTGGGGCAAGTATTTTTTTTAAGGAAAAAGGAAATAGTATTATATTTTTCATTATCAGTCATCACAGAAAAGGAAAGGCAAGCAGCTTTTGTGCCTGGGCTGGTATATTTTGCAATTTGAAATGATACCTACTTAAAACAGGTGCTGTGAGGCTTATTTCAATGGCAACTATAAAACATTTTGAGATCCTGAGATGGAAAGTATTATAAAAAACCAAAGTATTGCCATTATGATTATTATTTATCTCCTTATACAGCAGACTCTCGATTATCCAGGATTGGGTTAACCAGGATGTGGATTAACCAGGATGTCAAAAAAATATGTGTAACTCGCAAGGCCGGCTCCGGCTTTGTTGCTGCCCCAAGCACGCACACACACACAAGAACCCACCGGGGCGCAGGACAGCCAGTGAACCAATACCCCCTCCCCCCAGTGCAAGGTGGCTGGTGAACCAACCCCTCCCCCCATATTTCCTATGGATGGTGATTATCTGGGATTTTATTAACCAGGATTAATTTTTTCCCTATCATCCTGGATAATCGAGAGTCTACTGTATATTATAGTCAAATGTTTCTATCTCGTTATAGTGTACTTTTGTATGACATACTGGGGTAAATGAATCTGAGCTATGGCTCCAGAGAAATAAATAGAGTAACACCAGGAATGAATCTGACCTTTGATATCTTCAGTAATAAATAAAATCTCTGAAAATATCCACACCTTTGCTGCCGCCACCACACTGGATTACTGCAATATGAAGCTCTACTTAAGACTGCTCTTGGAGATCCTTGCAAGCTTCAGCTAGTGTGAAATGTGGCAGCCTCCCTACTTAATTGAGCAAGTAGTGTAAGGTATATTACAGCTGAGTTTTTTGTGCATTCCACTGACTAGCTGTCTGCTTATCGGGCCAGTTCAGTTCAAGATGTTATTAATTGGTAAAGCCTTATATTGTTTAAGATGTGTCTTAAGACGCCTTTGAATCTTATGCATTCACCATATTAATTGGCATGCATTTGCTTTTACATAAATAGTTGCTATAATTATCATACTGTACATTACAAAGTAATCTACAAATTGTCTATTGAGAGAACTGTAAACTGACAAATCAAAATGAGTGTAGCAATGTATTCTTTATTATTCATTCAGTTATTAAAGTTTAAAATAATGTGAATGTAGTTTGATCAGTGTCAAATCTTGAGAGGGGAAAAAAAAGAGAACCTAGAAACATAAGGCACCTTGATGTTGTCCAAAGCTTCTCTGACTGTCTGACTAAAGAAAGTGCACATAATTCTGTTACTGGAAACAAATGATAATCCATTTAGATATATTATAATATTGTGAGTCATTCTGGGGGCCAGTTTTCAGAAGCAGCTGGGTCAAATTGCCTAAGCAATTCATGCCCTTTTGAGTACAATGGGCACATAAGTGTATAATCACCTACTTTGGGTGTCTAAGTGGTCATTTGCATGTACCGTTTATGAAGCTACTCTGAAAAATGCACTCTTACTGTGCAGTAGTTCATTTTGAATTACTCTTGCAGTGGAAGAGGATGTTGGAATTATCATGATTCCTGTAGTGAGAAAGCGTGGAACTCATGGCTATGTGACGGCTGATTTTCTCTCTCGGAGTATTTCTGCGCTTCCTAACAATATCGACTACAATGTCAATAATAACTCAGTCATCTTTCATCATGGCCAGAACCGGAGTTTTATCAGCGTCTCTATTACAGATGATGATGAAAGGTAATAGTATTGGATCTTTATTTAGTTATTCATGCGTTAACCTATAATTGTTTAGAAATCCAGTTTTAGCCCATTGCATGTAACGTGAAGAAAAAACACACCAATAAGTGTGCAGGAACCTAGGAGAGCCCTTTGCTGCTGCTGCCAAGTCACTGCATTACTTTTATTTCAGATCTCAGCTTTATGCAAAGAAAAGGAATAATCAACAATATGTTCATTGCTTCATGCACAGTTAAGATATTGTATATATGCAACCAACAAAGGAATTTACTAGATTTTCAGCTTTTATTTTTACTCCAGGTTTTTTAGTGTTTTAAAGACTCTCATCTCTTTGATCCAGGGAGTTTGCAGAGCAGTTTGAAATCCAGCTGATAGGAGCCACTGGAGGAGCAGTCCTTGGGCTCCACCTAGTGAGCCAAATCACTATTGCTAAGAGCGACTCCCCTAATGGACTTGTCCGATTCCTCAACCAAAGCCGAATTATTCTTCCAAACCCCAGTTCATCACTGACACTGTCCTTGGTGCTGGAAAGAACTGGAGGATTGATAGGAGAAACTCAGGTAAGCCTTGTCTTTCAAAGTATTTTGTGTAGTTTTCAGTAAAAATAAGAGATCATTTCACTCTATAAAATCATGTTGAGAGAAGGAAGGTATGTAATTTATTAAATTCATTGGTTGAAAATATAATAGCAGTAATGTATTACTACTTTGCATTTCCATAGGACTTTACACTTGAGGATCTCAAAGTGCTTTATGCACATGAATGAATTTAAACCCCACTAAAACTAATGTAAAGTAGATATTGTCTCGTTATTTATCCTCTGCTTGACGACCAGAAAATTGAGATGTCAGGAAATGAAGTGACTTGTCCCAGTTCATACAATAAATGTGTTAAAGAGCTGAGAATAAAACTTAAGAGACTCTAGCCCCAAACTTACAGCAGCCTACCCAGAGCTGCCTACATGCTACACAATATCCCAGAGCCCTCTTCAGCATTCAGCACTACAAACACTTCTGCTTCTGCCTCCAGTCATCCGGCTTGTGAGGGGAGGCAGCATTGTTTCACGTAGTTCAATCCCGCTGCTCCTGTTCAGAGAATTCTCCCCAGCCCCTTGCAGTGCAGTGGCATGTAAGTGGCTCCATGTTTTCTGATTCTCAGTCCTATGCCATAACGTCAAGACTGTTTTTCCTTGCCATTTATTGAGAGGCAGAATAATGGTTTAATGTTGACTTCTCTCTGGAACTATAAATAGCGAGTGTCTGATTCTTCTCTCATACCAGTTTCACACTGGTATAATTTGTTCAGTTACATTCAGTTACATTGGTGTAACAGAATGATCAGGATTCATACATGTTTACAATAATAACTTACTCTAATGGTGAATGTATGTCTTCTTCTAAATATTTCAGATCCCATCATTACTTTAATAAAACTCTTACAGTAATGTGCATTGTTTTAATTACAGCAAATGATCAGATATGATTTTAACTTAAATGCATCAGCTTTTTTCCATGCTGCCTATTATACATAGAATGCTTTCCAATGACTAGTCTGTTAAGCCACTGCCCTCTCTTCCTTCAAATCCTGCCTCATGACACAATTGTGCTATGATGTTTGCCGGGGATAATCTATTTTATTTACTTACTTATACGTACATAATTAAAATACAAACAAACATTCCCCACCCAAAAAAGCCACAAAACTCCAGTTCTAACTGATTTGGAGCTATCAAGCACTGTAGCTCTATGATAATTGAATAATATTACTCTTGTTCTCCTTTCTCTTTCCCTCCTAATTTTTATGTCATTCTTTTCTTATGCCTTGCATTAAATTAGCCCCCAAATCCTGTGTAGAGTTATACAGGTGCTTTATTATTTCCAATGTAAAATTAAGGATGCACATGAGTCTTTGCAAGATTTTGAAGACTTTGGGTACAAGATCTTTGGGGCAAAGACTTTGCTGTCTGGTGTGTTAGTACAAGGTGTGGCAGGTCAGAGTCCTAATCTTGATTAGAGCTTTTGGGTTCTATTGTAATAAAAGTTAATAACGCATACTAAAATGTACATGATATTTTTCCTGTGTGTGCTCATTAAAATAAAGTTTCAATTATTTCCTTTTCATTAACATCTATAATTTTTAAATTTTCTTTTTAAAGTAATATTCAGAATAACCCTTCACTGTTTCTCTTCCTTCTGTCTTTAGGTTACTTTTTAGAAAATATCTTGATTAGAGAGAAGAGTCTGATGTTACAGTTATGTTGTGTGCCATCCATTCTTTTAACAATATAGTAGGACTGTATAATCACATACCAGATACACAAATTCTTAAAATAGCATAATTGAGTTACACTGATACTTTCTCCCTTTGTTGTGAGACTGTTATTATATTTTCATGGCTCTACATTTGAAACTCATCTTTTCCATAGGTTTATTGGGACATTTTAGGACCCAATTCAGAAGAGGTGTTATCCCCCCTGAACAATGACATTGGTGACCCTGTGAATGGATCATTCTATTTTAGAGAAGGAGAAGGAGGTCTGAGAACTATTGGTCTGAAAATCTACCCTCATGGAGAAGTTGAAGTTCAGGAGATCTTCATTATTAGGCTGATTCTTGTGAAAGGTGAAACAGAAATAGACCCCAAGGCTACCAACATTACCCTAATAGTAAGTTGTTGTTACTTTTTTCCCTTAAGGATTGTTTCTGAACAGTTTTTGAATTTAATCTAACAGATTGCCTAGTTTATTGTTCAATTCCTTCTTCTCATGTCCTACCCAGCAACAGTGTTATAGAAGCATGGAGGTAAAGGACTCATAAATCAACGCTAGAATCTCAGCATCAACCTGGTCCTATTCCCTTTCGGTTGTCTTAGCTTTCTGAACTGAAAGTATGGAGTGGAGTCTCATGCCCAAATTCTTAGTTTGCGTTCTGTGTTTTATTTAACCTTCTCTTTCAGCTTCTGTATGTAAAAGGAAAACAAGAAGAAATCCAGCTACAGAAGAATAAAAAGTATGGGTAGTGGGGGGAGAAAAAAGGAGAGACATGGTAGCAAGGAAAATCTTCGCTGCGGAGACTTCAGCCTGATGCGATTCTGGCAGGAGAGAGGAAGATCCAATGAACAGCCAGCAGGGAAATACATCGTTCTCACAAACAACCTTCTCAGAGCTGTGCATTGAGGTTTTGCACAGAATTGGTCCCGTCCTCCTCCTCCAGGACCACATTTTGTTACTCAGCCTCTGTGCCATCACCCTGCAGTGCTTCCTGTTTTTTTGGCTGGTGAATCCTGCCTGACAGAAATCTTATCCTCTAAGAAAGGCCCTCAGACAGTCTGTCAGGAGAGAGAGTGGTGGGCATGACAAACTGCATATGTGACATCAGAAAGCCACAAAAAAGGAATTTCAGATCCTGGGGTAGCTACTCCCATGTACTACTACTGCCTCCCATTCCACCACCTTGCACATGCCCCTTCCTCTTAGTCCATGTCTTACCTCTTGAATGTGATAACACAAGGGGAAGGTCCAAGGACTGGAATTGACTTCAGCTCCTTATGGGAGATTCTAACTGTTGCAAAAGTAGAGCCTACATTTGGAACAAGGCTTCAATATCTAAATGTCTCTTAAAAACTTTTTCCTGCATCCCACTTTGGTCCCAACAACCAAGTCAAGATAGACTTGGTAGGCTCTTGGTCCCTGTTTCCTACTCCAGGTTTTCTACGGAAAGCCCAAAATCCACAGAGGTGTTCTGGACTGTAGGTAAGAATTTCTAAATATATGCTGACCAGTAGAACAAAGACAGCTTTATTATTGGGTCTCTAAGTAGTTCAGGGAAGCTGTCTGGGAATTAGAAGATTCATTTGCAAGTTAATCCACAGTGAATTCCTTTTGCAGCTTTGCCTTGGAATGTGGACAGATGAATATGGATGACATTGTTTTGTCTGCCTCCAGAAGACCTAGTTTGTTTTCAGTTTTACAGTAACTTCCATCCACCAGTCAGAGATGCTGTGAAAATTTACTCCCTTCCTTGCGTTTACGAGGGCACAATGTTCAACAGGACCTATAGATAATTACTCTTAAAATAGGCCTACCCTCATCTTATCTATCTTCTTCATCCCAGCTCATACTGAGTTAAAGATCTGTGCCTGCTGATTGTTTTTTCCTTAATAGTCATTATTTTTCAAAATAGGACAGTTCTTTGAATTTCTCCAAGCTTATTTTAGAGACTCATATCACTGAATGTATTGTTTATTACACTGTGTCCTGATCTCCCCATTGCAGGAGAGAAAGCTTCTCTCCCTAGGTGACAAGCAAGGTCTGAAGTTTTACCTGAACATACTTCCAGTTCTGGAAGAATTATAGCAACCTTTAAAAAAAGACTTAAAGGACAGAATGCCACTGATACCCTGTAGCTCAGTCAATTAGATGTCATAGTCCATTAGCATATGATCAGGCCATTCTATCTGAAATAACTTCACAGGCTCAGAACTCAGAAGCATATAACTCTGGCATTTGTTAGGTCATCTCCTGACACTGTCATCTGGCATTATTAATGGGATCTGTCCCTGTTGGCGGACATTTGTTAGTCATTAAGAGCATCAAGCATCCCTTTATGTGACATACACTGTCCCTGATTGCTGTTGTTCAGTAGGATAAAAGAAGAGGGACATACAATAAGGGAAAATTAGTCACTGATAATTCTATTTATCATAGTCCTTTCTTCCTACATCCATCCTCCTTTTCTCTGGAGAGTATCCATTAGAGTTTTTTCCTCTTCTGGTTTTAGTATCTATTACTTGCTTTGGAAGTCTCCAGTTGGAAAGATAGTGGATGGATTAGTGCTTATATATTAGACTTGATTGTCAGTTCTTTTGCCTCCTTGATTCGGGTAGGTGGAATCCTAATGCTATCTGTAATTGCTGGTGGTGTGCAGCATGTAGAAAGAGAAGACTGTGATAAACAGAATTCCCAGTAAGTAATTTTCTCCAACAGAATGTATAATTCAATACAGTTGTTAAGGGCACCTTATCCCATAAACATCTCAAGAAGCCTTTATAATAATAAAATAAAAAAATGTAATTGAAATATAGCAAGCACGGAGAAAAAGGACTTTTAATTTGAATATTTAAAAACGTAATGGTAGTGTTTGCAAGTGCGTAACCTATTTTATTCCATTTCTTGTCCTACTCTCATCTTCACCGTAGCTAAACGTGATAGTTGTTAGGCACCTAGGCACTTTAGAAAATTCCTCTAGGCGCCCACGTATGTCTTTAGGAGCCTAAATACATTTAAAATCTGGGGCCTAACGAGCAATATAATAATAATTTTCCTCCCCCACCTAATATTTGATTGTGGAAGGGGAAGGGACACAGGGAGATGGGATTTAAAATGTGATATTGATATCCTGAGACTGAAATTCTCTGCTTATTCACTGAAAAGGAATAGCACAAGCAGTGTTCAAACTAGCTTCTCCACACTGTCCCATCAATAGAACTGTTTAAATATTGTGTTTGTGTTTGCATACAAAGCATATTATTTATCCAATTATTATTCAGTGAATAATTAGCTCTAGTATTTGTCTAGCTCTGTGCATCTTCTGCGATCTGGGGACCATCTCTAGCAGTAAGAATGGTGAGTTCAGTCTCCAAAGCCATTAAATCACTGGCACCTTTACTGAGATTGCAAACTACAGTGCCAATTAATGTCCATTATGATTCTGGTATGATCCGGATCGGTGGGTAGTGATCGATCTATAAGGGATCAATTTAGTGCGTCTACTGTAGACACGATAAATTGATCCCCAATCGCTCTGCCTTTGACTCCTGTAATCCACCAAGATGTGAGGCAGAAACGAAGTTGATGGGGGAGCAGCAGCAGTTGAGTCTGCACCGTGAGGACATGAGGAAAGTTGACGTAAGATACATCAACTTCAACTACGCTATTCTTGTAGCTGAAGTTGTGTATCTTAGGTCAACCCCACCCCCTATTGTAGACCAGGGCTAAAAGGTAAGACTCAGAAACCTATAGGTGAAGTGTTCCGTATCCCACTACAGATGCCATCCAGTCCAACAATAGTTAATCTAAATATTGCCTACTGCACTGTAAATCCAGTAACCTGCTTGTTCTGTCCTTCTAAACTAAAGAGGATAATAGATTCCCATCCTCTTTCTGATGCTCTAGGACAACAGAAGAGAACTCGCTCAGATTCTTTAACTTCTCTACATAGGATTTATTTTCCAAACTTTTTATCATTTCCTTTGCTCTTTGAAGTCTATCCAAACCATTTATATCATTTTCAAAAAATATTGTTTGAAGCTGAGTGAGGCTTGACCAGTGCTGCTTTAAGCCGTGCTGAGCAGAGCAGAGTAATTACCCAACTTTGTTTACACATTCTCCCATTATTACAAACCAAGAGCTTTGCCTGTTTCCTGTCAGCATCATATTACTGACTTGTATTCAATTTATAATCCACTGTAATACACTGATCCTTCTTTGTGACATTGATAGGATTTTTCCATTGAACAACTGGTTTTATGTAGATTTAGTGTAGCTGCCTGTTTGTTCTGTGTGTTTGTTCTTGACACCAGACCATTTTACTCTGGTCCCATGGTGGTCTTGTCTGCTATTTATTTTTCTTTTCACACAATCTCCATTTCAGTTGCTACTGTACTCTCAGACTTGTTGGGGAAAAGTCAGGATGGAGAAGGTTAATGGATTTGTGAGCTGTTGAATCCAGCATTGAGTTCCCCAGTGGTCTATAAATAAGATGGTTCATTATGTATTCTTGACCCATATTTTATTTGCTGCTTTCTAGATACAGAAATTTGGTGATCCCAATGGAATTGTGCAGTTTGCTCCTGAATCATTATCTAGTAAGAACTATGAAGAGCCATCAGTCTTGAAAGGGCCAGAGAATATTACACTTTTCATCAAACGAATCCAAGGCACTCTGGGGAACATAATGGTATTCTTACTCTCATTTTGGGGTTACTTTAAAAACAATATAATCTGAAGTCTTCATCCATTAGAATGCAGATAAGAGAGCAGGTGCAATTTAGAGCTGTGTTTACAAAGTCTTTTGATTGCTTACAGTGTTCATGTATTTTCTTTTGGAGTTGGCATAATTGAACAATGGATTTGGCCCTAATATTACATCTTTGGAAAGTAATGTCCAATTTCTATTTTGATCTGACAAAACGTGGCAACCCATGCTCATTCTTTTGACACTCTCTTCTACTATGCTTATGATAGGAGAATAGTGTAGAATGTATTTTTAAATAAAGTGATACCTTCTTAGAAAGGGTGCAACATACACTCAGTCTTTTCAGACAACTGTATGCCATACAACACATGGGAATTGGGCCCTTGTGTTTTGAACAGTGATCAACACTGGTTATTGAATCAGTTTTGGGGATTGCCTCCTGAAGTTCTTCAGAAATCAGCAAGCTGTTTGTAGCATAATATCATGGACTGCCTCTCTGGAGCAATCATTTTTTAATATTTTTAAAAAGTATCCATTATCTTATATAATGGACACTGTCTGTGGAAATTACTTTTAAAAAGGTATCTGATGTGGTGGAGAGATAAGGATTTTCCTATTGTTCTCATTTGGGTATAGTTCTATACAGAGGGGAAAGATTTAAAAAAAAACATCACAAAATTGTGTACCTTACAGTAAAGAACATTTGGCCTGCTTCATATGTACCTGGAGTGGACTTGGTACACTGTATGTCTGCAGTGTTCAAGGAATTATATTTTGTACTTTTAAGTACTTTGTCATTCTTAAGTGAAAAATTTCTGGGGGACTCTTGAGAGAGAGTACAGCAGGGGAGTTTTGACTGGTAGAAACAAACTGTGGCATTAGGCGTAAAAATTCTGTAAAGTGAACCTACAAAGATATTCAGAAACAACCACCACCACATTCAGGTCACAGAGGGTAAGATGGGGGAGGAAGGAAGGCAGATTGTGGTCCTGATTTGGTTATTATGTCTGTTTCTTTTTTATATTTACATAAAATAATTTCTATTTTCTTGTTAAATGTTGTATCTTATGCTCTGCATACCTGAGTGTATGAAAGTTCTAAGTTAGTAAACAATGTTTTTTCACTTATTTCAGGTTCACTGGAAGCTGAGTAGTGATTCTGATACTACAGGTGACTTCCTTGCAACAAGGGGTTCTGTCTCCATTGCTGAAAATCAGAGCGCAGCAGAGATCATTATTAATTTGTTACCAGATGATGTTCCGGAAGTCGATGAGAATTATGTGGTAGAGCTGATTGCAGTGGAAGGAGGAGCAGATTTGGATCAGGGCAAGAGAGTTTTGAGATTCACTGTGTTAGCGAATGATGATCCCCATGGAGTGTTTGCCTTGTACTCTAATAGGCAGTCAGTATTGGTAGAGCGAGACTTGAGCCGGCACATTCAGATGAATATAACTCGGTATGCTGGGACATTCGGAGATGTGAGTGTTGAATACAGAATCTCATCTCATCATCAAGAACCGGTAATCGCTCCTGAGAATACAGTGGGATGTCTGCTGGTGAAAGATGGTGCCAGCTTTGGTGTGAAGAGAGTGCCAATAAACAGCCAGGTCTGTAGTGTCCTTTAGCTGGATAGACCTCTCTAGCATTTTGTTACCTACATTTATGCTAAATCATATATACACTTGTCACTGAATAAGACGGGTAGGCAATCTATGACACATGTGCCAAAGGCGGCACGCAAGCTGATTTTCAGTGACACTCACACTGACTGGGTTCTGGCCACTGATCCGAGGGGCTCTGCATTATAATTTAATTTTAAATGAAGATTCTTAAACATTTTAAAAACTTTGTTTATTTTATATACAACAATAGTTTAGTTCTATATTATAGACTTTAAGAAAGAGACCTTCTAAAAACGTTAACATGTATTACTAGCATGCGAAACCTTAAATTAGAGTGAATAAATGAAGAGTAGGCACACCACTTCTGAAAGGTTGCCGACCCCTGAAATAAGACATTAAATAGTGTCTGTTGGAGAGAGATGATATTGGTACTCTGAATTTTGTATTATTTATGTACAGTTATGTTCAAAGAAAACGTGTAAGAATGGAATATAAAACAAAGGTTTTGTACTATATATCCATGAGCCTCTGCTATATCCCTTTCTGTGGATCATTTGTGTTTTCAGTTTTAGATTCTGTTGTGTAGGCCCAAATCCCCTTCCAAGTGTGCTTTTGGGAGTGGGCTATTTACTGGAGAAGGCTGCTTGATTCTGGAAGACTGAATCATGAAGACCTGCAGTTACCCCACAGCTGCTGTATGCCCCCATCTGTGGGTTGGCGTGCATAGCTGCAGATACACTAGCTTCACCCTACTCTGTTCTCTACATTTCCCATTCTGTTATTGAGCTCCATTGTGCTAGATACTGCGAACCTATAATAAGTGACAATCCTTGCCCCAAAGATTGTGTAAAACTGTTGTTGGCCTTCCTTCACAGTATTGACTTTTGTGTAATGATTTTGAGGAAGATCTTTGTTAAACTGCCTGCTACTTTAATGCTTTCACAGTGCATGGCACCATTAAAGTACCTGTCGACCATTTCTGTTACTTAACTACTTAACTAAGTTGATATTGTTGTTTTCAGTTGAATACAATTACCAGCTTTTAAAATTTAAATTGTATCTTTAAAGGTGTTTCTCTTACCCGGCTTGAATTTCACTCTGGAACTGACCAACGCAAGCCTGATCAATGGAAGTGCCAATTATATGCCTAAAATAATGTTAGGAAAAGCAAAAGTAGTTACTCTGTCTATTCCGGAGGAAGCTGCCAATTCTCAGGTAACTAGACTGGCTGCAGTGAAACAAGCTTACCGCTAGAGGGCAGTTCCTAATACTTCTGTTACTAGAGGCCTGGGTACTGTATTAGGTGATGCTAATGTTTGTTTTTATGATCAAAGTCAGCTTAACGGTTGACAGTCGTCCCCAGTTGTTACATCTACAGTACACATCGAGAATCTAATAAACATTTTGTACCACCTCAGAAATTCAAGAGACATATTTTCTAAATGTATTAACTTCTGACACACTTTTTAAAGAAGTATTTTATCTATCTATATGAAATTAGAAAACAGCTGGTGAACCATAATAGATGTGTTTGCAGTTAGTTTATGCTTGTGTCTTCATAAATCTTAAGTATTAAGAATTTTAAGAAATAATGTTGAGTCCAGATAATATTCTTTCTGTAGGTTAGGTAGTGAGTCTTAAAGCAGCATATATCAAGAGAGGTCAATTTCCTTCCTTTCTTCAACACTGCAAATATAATGCTTAACACCATTGTATTATGTTAGTTATACAGAGCCAAATTCTGCTCCCACTTACTTCAGTGGGATTACATGGGAGTAAACAATAGCAGAATTGGTCCATAATAAAGTACTGTCTACCTCAATTACCTTTATTAATATACTGGAAACAAACAGTATTAATATACTGGAAACAGTCAGCATGTCACTGACTTACCTCTTAAATTCTATTGATGCTAATATTAAATTATTTTAGATCTCTTATCTTGAACCCCCTTTCTCTCTTACTTCCTTCAATTAATAATTTAACTTTATTCATATGGTTCTTTCCTTTAGAATTGTTTACTACCCCATGGATGCCATTTATATTATCCCTTCTAGACTGTGAGGATAGCCCTTTTAGTCACAACTTCAGCTGAAGAACAAAGCTGGAGCAAGTATTTGTCTGCTGAGCAATGTCATTTGATCATTTATTTTCTGTCTGTGTGTATGTATGCATACAGACCTCATATTAGCTCCTCCCCAAGAAAGTTAAGAAGCCTTTTTTTTCCCTTATGAAGAATAGATACCATGTGCTATACCTGGCATCTTTTAACACAGAAATCTAAGAATCACATTGATTACCTATTTCCAAAACTGTGAGCGAGTCTCAGAATTCCAGTATTTAGAATCTTAGGTAAATGCATGTGTGGTATGTATATGGCTACTGTAATAGATATAAAGAATATACATGCAGTACTAGATATTCCCATATTGTTCTAACAACGATGTATTATGCCTTTCTGTAGGTTGGCTTTGAGTCTCTTATTTTACAACTTACAAACATTATAGAAAGGAAAGGCCAAGCTGTGATAACCAGAAAAGGAATGTATGGCTCTGTAACAGTTAGCTGGACTTCTGGATACCCACTTAATTTAATTCCAGAGTTTGTTCAGCCAGGCAATATTACACCTGGATTTGGTGAGCACTTTCTTGTTACCATATACTCAGAGCTACAGAATTTCCATGTCTGACTAACTCCATTTTAGTTGTTGCTCTAATATTTTTCTACAATTCATGCTCCTTTTTAAGTAAGACGTCATTATTAGAATGAAAGTATATGCTTTGATTTTTATCTGTGACTAATAAGGTTTCTTTTCTGAATAAGGAAAACATTGCATTTCATAGATAATGTATTCCTTAGTCCAATATGCACCTTGCTTTACTTCTGAAGAACTGCATTATAGAGAAAAGGTGCTGTACTTTGTGATGCAGATTTCCACTTCCCTAGACAGAGGGGGAATCTGATGATAACTCACATTTCTCTATGCTCAAAGAGATTTCTGTTTAACAATTTGTGAATTGTTGCTTCTCTCTCTTTCTCCAGGTAACATTACATTTTCTTATGGTGAACAAAACAAAGTAATTTCATTTAATGTAGTTCCAAGCTTAAGTAGACCGGAGGCATTTGCTATCCATCTAACATCAGTGTACAGCAGTGTGTCTGGTGGGGCTCACCTGAGGTAAGGGTATTACTTAGACCCTTGGTTAATTGCATGGACCCCAACAAATGGATATATGCAGTAAAAATTCTGATCTGATTACAAACATTTAAGCTGTGTAAAACCCAACTCAGTTAGAAAAAGTAACAATCAGCAACATGAAGATTTGGTAACTTTGTTGGTGAACCCCTGGCTCCAGACCAAATGGGACCAATTGGTAGATCTGCTCTGATCAGATCTGGAACCTCTTGGAAAGCCAGTTCAGTTCCTTGGTGGAAATGAATAGAGCCAAGAAAGAAAGAAAATAAAGTAATTGGAGAATGAATAAAGAAGGACAAAAAGTGTTAATTAAAATAACTATTTTAATTAGTAATAATTATAAGGTATTTAACTAAATAACTGAGCTCCTCTCAAAGTATTCCTATATTTATCCAGTAAGTTCTTTGTATTGGTCTTCCTATTTATTAGTACAAGGCTGCCTCTGCAACATCTCAGTAAGAAACTATAAAGATGCAACAATAATACCTCTCTAAATCAGATCATCTTTATTCATTTACTTTCTTGTGCTCCAACTCCTGGCTCATCACACCTTACATCCCTGTGGTATTGAGAGGAGACATTAATGCAGAGAATGTCTGTTCTCTTGACACTGATTTTCCTGCGCCACTACCTCTCTAGCATCTGTGGAATAGTTTCTGCAAGGTTTGAAGTAAGGGGGAAGTCTGTGGTGCTGGAACTCCCCATTTCCATGCACCCCACCTTCTTTTGCACCTTCTCTGCTCCTGGAAGTGGAAGGTAGCATACAAGCCATAATGATAATTGTTTCTTCTTGCCTCAGCCTGCAGCCCAGACTAAAAGGCTTGAAAGTTCTCTGGCCTGACCTGTGCAAGAACACTCCCTGTGAAGGGAACCTTTTACCTCCTCTGTCACATTGTCACAACTCCTCCCTTCCCACTCCACTTACCAAACTATTCTGAGCAGGGAACTTCTTTTTGGTATTGTAACATTTTACATTCAGCTTCAGATATATCAGACCCCATCATTTTTAATGGGTGACTTGTGTTTCTTAATTCAACTTTTATGTTTTCTATTTCAGGTCAGGATTCACAGTAGCTGAAATTGAGCCAATGGGTGTCTTCCAATTTTCCCCTAACTCAAGACATGTTTCTGTTGAAGAAGATGTGCAGATGATCAGGTTGCATGTCCAAAGATTGTTTGGTTTCCAAAGCAATCTCACTAAATTGACCTATCAGACTATTGCAGGAAGTGCCAAACCATTAGAAGACTTTGAACCTGTTCAAAATGGAGAGCTTGTGTTTGGACATTTTCAGGCAGAGGCTGCAGTTGAAATATCAGTCATCGATGACACAATTTCTGAGATGGATGAAGTATTTTTTGTAAAGTTAACTTCAGTTGAAGTTTTGGACATTGAAAAATTTAATCCTAATAGGAATCCACGTTTGAATCCAGATTTTAGTGTTGCAGCAATTACGATATTGGCCAATGATATTGTTAATGGAATCATCAGTCTTGGGCCAGGATTTATTTATACTCAGGAAGACTCAAACAATAGTACACTCAACACAGTGATACTTAATGTCAGAAGGACCCAGGGCTTTGTTGGTGATGTCAAAGTAACTGTTAAAACCTTTGGTGGAGTGAATGCACAGAGTGGGGTAGATGAATTTCCTTTTGAGAACGTGTTTGGAAATTCTAACCTGACATGGGCGACTGAAGGGATGGACTTTGAGGAACAGATTATATCTGTGAAACTGCTGGATAGAGAGAAAGAAAGCAACGTGTCTATCAGAATTCTTGATGATGATGAGCCTGAAGGGCAAGAATTCTTCTATGTTTTCCTCTCAGACCCTCAAGGTGGAGCTCAGATTGTGGAGGGAAAGGATGAAAGTGGGTTTGCAGCTTTTGCAACAATAATTATCACAGGTAATGTTATGGTTTTCAGAGATTCAGGGCACAAATACAATATAATTTAACATATAAAGCTGTCTAACTCTGAGTTCCGCTAGCAGATTCCATTAAGATTGGGATTTCTTTCCATGGGATATGAGGGATATTTTGCTCCTAAACCTCGAGAGTTTGCAGATGCGTGGAGACTTTGTCTCTGTACCGCCTGTCAAATTTCACCTTCCTTCCTTTGGGTATGTGCATTTTTCATGACCCAAACTCTCATTGGCTGGAGGCTGCCCAACCCCCATTCCTGGGATATTTTACTTGGCATGCTCTTTGTCCCCTCTGAGAGGAGGCATTAGTGCAGACAATGTCTGTTCCTCTGACCTTGACTTTCCTCCCATTAACCCATTGCATCCCTAATCTCTGAAGTAGTTTCTGCAAGGTTTAAACAAAGGGGAAATCTGTGATGCTGGAACTCCCCACCTTCTTTTTCTCCTTCTCTGCTTCTGGAAGTGTAGGGTAGCATATGGGCAATGATGATTATTGTAGATTTAATCTGATAATTAGTTAAGAGCTTTTCTCTCTCAGTGATTGCAACTTAATGCCAGAGGTTACTATCAGAACTCTGGTTTACTTTAATTTGTAAATAGCTACCATAATATTTTCCCATATAGTTTGCACAGAGATCTTTTGAAATATGAATCTTAAGGAATTGTTCATTGAGTTGAAAGCATTCTGATTCCAAGTTGTTTTCATATAGCATATGATGTAGGTGGTGGGACAGGATAACAGTACTGATACAAGTCCTTTGGAAATTAAAATGAAGCAAAATACTTTTAATCTTACAAAATGGTTCTTAGGGTCTAAGGACCAAATTGTGTCCTTGGAAGAATGTACACAGCTACCAGAAAAACATATCCAGGAACAGAATGTCACATGTGTGTGCAATTACATGCTTCTTTTGCATTCATAGTTACTATGGTTGTACATGTAAATAGAAATTTGCATGCATGTGCAAGTTAATCACATAAATGCATGCATGTAGATTATTTTAAATAAATTAATTATGTAGTGCCTTTGGTATGTGTGATGTGTCAAGCATATGGTATAAATTAAATGAGCACAGGTAATAAGGTCAAGAAACAATTCAGAGGGAAAGAAAGGTGATGCTGTGGCTAAACCGGATTGGAAGTCTCTTACCAGCTGACTTTATTAAAAGAACAGGCTCTTTCTTACTGTAATGCTATCTTTATGGGGGATCCTTTAGAGCTAATGCACTTTTAAATGATTGTGATGGACAACAGTTATTCAGTTATTCTGTAAGGAATTTATGGGTGAGATTTTCAAGAGTAATTAATGTCGGTCTGGCACTGGACCCAGTGAAGTCAATGGGAGCAGAGTTAGAAAAACCCAAGTGCTTCTGAAGATTTCAGTTTATCTGCATAGAATATGCTAGGCATCTGACCAGAAATTTCCTTTCAAAATGAGCTATTTTCACAGTTAAAAGACAATCTGCAAAATTAAAATATAAAGATTTCACTTGGGTTACTAGATAAATGTAGGAATGCATGAGATTTTTTTATGTTTCAAGAAGACTTTTGTGGTTACATTCTTTGTTCCCTTTGAAAATTTGGTTCTTTGTGTGCTTTATATCATATCTAGTGCATGTTTTTAATTTTAAGCAGTTCTTTCTGCATTAAATATGTACAATGTATTCTCAACTTTATTTGCTTCCTAATCAGTTTGATGGACTGTTTCTCATACAGGAAATGATCTTCAAAATGGCATTTTGGGATTCAGTGCAGAGGTACAAAGTGGCCTTGTGCTTGATGAAGACTCTGAAAACAGGGAGGTGCAGCTGATTGTCACAAGGCAACCAAACAGGTGCAGGCAACGGCTGATAAAAGTCCTGTCCCCACATGCTGTAATGTGCTGTGTTGAAATCAAGGATGCTCCTGTTAGCAGAAGAGGTTATCATGGAATTTTATAATAAATCTTTGACTTTCAGCTGCTCTAATCGTTTATTGTAATTTGGCAAACTTGCTTCAGAACTTTAAAATGTGATTGTTAGTCAGTGTACTGGTACTAAACAGAAACAATAATTAAATATCTGCCTAACTAATACACATAATAACTGAGATGAAAAATTAATTTCCTTGCTATGTACTCACGCTTAAGATTAATCGCTTAGTTGGCTAAAAATGTCTCCAGAATGTATGATCTTCTTGGCTATTGTACAGTAGGTCTGAGCAGTAATATGTGTATTTAATAAGATACATGTGTGCCAATATATATTTAAATAATGCCGCACACTGTATGTATACTTTTTACATATTACACACACACTCAAGTATGCTAGGTGATTTTCAAACACATAGGAAAGTCAGTTCCTATTTCAAAATGCTTACAACCTAGGATCCCTGTTCAACAAAGTACTGAAACATATGATTAACTTTAACCACCTGGTTAGTCCCATGACCTCAATTAAGCACATACGTAAGTGACTTGCTGAGACCTAGATCTAGCTTGCTTCCCAATAACTGGCTGACATTGCTCTTGTGACTTTTATTAATATAGATAATTTCAGAGGAAATAACATACAACAAAAACAAAAAACATTTTTCTTCTGAAAGCGTTTTGTTTTCCAGTGGTAATTTTTTTACTACTGTATTAATAAAAAATGAGTGTATTTATGTGGTTTAGCTTCCCTGAAGCAATAGCTGCCCCCTTCAATGCATTTATACTGCTTTGCTTTGCTCATAGGGCTTTTGAAGATGTGAAGATCTTTTGGCGGGTGACCTTTAATAAAACATCTGTTGTCCTTCAGAAGGATGGAGTAAACCTGGCAAATGAACTGTTGGCAGTGATAGGGGTTACCACCTGCATGGCAGATCAAACAATATGCAACATCTCCGTTGAAATAAAACCTGATAATGTGAGTAATTTGTTAATATTTATATAGCAGCATGACTTACTTACAAATATAAAAATACCATGGGCCCTGATTGAGAGAACTTAAAATCCAGAGGCCATTTCTGCAGGTGTTTACTCAATTTCTTCTCAGTCCTCGCTCAAATCCCATTTTCTTTAATTGCTGCTTTGTCTCAAGAATGGCTAATTAAAAACTGAGGAAGGGGCTGAGGGCTTGGTCCTAGAGAAGGCGACAGTTATTGAAGCCATACAGGAATTATAAGGTAAAGTAGGTTGCACTCACTTCAGTGAAATAAGTACTCAGTACAAATGGGCTCTTACCCGTTACACATTAAATATTTGTTTCACCAAAGCACTTAATATATGATTCACTTTAACCATGTGACCTGAGTAATCCTATCTGATTCAACCAAACATGTAAGCACATTTTTAACTATAAGCAAATATGTGTCTTATTGAAGCCAATGGGATTGAAACATGTTCTTTAACTAACATAATATGGATCGGTCAAGTGCTTAAGATAAAGTGTGTGGCTGGATTAGGACCTAACATGTTGCATGACTGTTGTAACTAAGGCAGTATTTCAATAAATTGGGATCTTAAACTGGCCATGTCTCAAAGATTGATCTGATTGGTTAATGAAAGTAACAAGTCCTATATAGCAATAACAAGATCATGTAGTTTAGAGAACCATTACCTGCCCTGATTACAATACTCCAATTATATGCCCTGTTCTTTCATATGAAAAAAAATTCTAAAGGATTTTTTCTATACTGTTTCTGCATATTTGTTACATTATAACACGAATATAATGGGGATTTTGAAGGCTGCAACACCTCCAGCTCCTGTGTCTAGTTCAACCTCAATTTTATTGACTCTGCCGGCTAACAATTGGATCCTGTTTTGGCTGAGAAATAAGCTAGTATTTACAAAAATGCCACGATTTAAAAACAAGGCTAGATTTACATAGAAAAGATAAGTTATAGTGTCTTCAGTGCTCACCCTTCATTAAAAAACAAAACAAAAAACAACTTATTTTCTAATTAGTGAGATGCTTTGTTTTTGCTTGTCCAGGGCTACATTTTCAAAAATAGCCTCTATCTTTGTCTGCAGCTTCACGCCTGCCTAAAATAGGAGATGCAAATGATATTTAGATATCTAACAAACTGATTTGTGGATGCAAAATCTGGAAATTAGACATCTTCATTATATCATTTATAGTCACATTTGATTTTGGGTAAAAATCAGAGACCAGGCAGAGACACTATTGAAAATTTAGCCTAACCTATTTCTTATTTTGTTTAGAAAATCAAATACTTGCTAGACTGTATTCAGTAAACTGTTGAAAAATAACATTTGGGAATTGCATAATCAAATTATCTGGTGGATGACCATTGAAATACAGTTTACTGTATTTCCAGACTGACTGGAAGTAGGAAGTCCCAAAAGTCTCATGGAAGAGCCTGTCTCATGGTATTTATAGCCTAGTTTTGTAGACTTAAGACCCGGCAACGCTAAAGCATGGTCACATTTGCGGCGCTTCTGGCGGCACTGAGAGTAGTGCAATAGGGCAGGTATCCCACAGAGCACCTCTTCCCAATCTGGCACAATGCCTTGTGGGAAGGGGGGCGTCACTTGCGGCCATTCTGCATCCGGTTCCAACTCCCCGTGATGCTTTGTGTCATTTCCCAGCAATCCCTGTGTTTCCGGCCACCTCGGGCGCCATCTCTCAACGGTTTCAGCAAGGCACGCGTGCTCCGTCGTCGGTTTTCCTTTGCCGTAATGGATCACGAACTGCTGAAGAGCATGCTGGCGAGTGTCACCAGCACAACTCTCTGCGCAGCAGAGTTCATTCTTGAAATGGACCATGACAGTAGTGATGAGTCTGGAAAAGAAGACGAGATCGAGCCGAGGAACAAATTGGACACTAAATTGATCATCGCTTTAACGGACATGCTCACGACCGTGGAACGCTGCTTCTGGTCACGGGAAACTAGCACTGACTGGTGGGATCGCATCATCTTGCAAGTGTGAGACGATGAGCAGTGGCTGCAAAACTTTCGCATGAGAAAAGCCACTTTCATGGGACTGTGTGCTGAACTCACCCCCGTCCTGCAGCGCCAGGACACCAGATTGAGAGGTGCCATCCCGGTGGAGAAGCGGGTGGCTATAGCACTCTGGAAGCTGGCCACCACAGACAAATACCGATCGGTCGCCAACCACTTTGGGGTGGGGAAGTCAACCATTGGAGTCATGTTGATGGAAGTGTGCAAGGCCATTAATCGCCTCCTGCTACGAAAAATCGTGACTCTTGGTGACGTGCGTGACATCGTGGCTGGTTTTGAGCAGATGGGGTTCCCTAACTGTGGAGGGGTGATCGATGGGACCCAAGTACCTATTCTGGCCCCCGAGCACCTAGCAGACGAGTACATTAACCGAAAGGGGTACTTCTCCATGGTTCTTCAGGCGCTTGTGGATCACCGTGGGTGTTTCACTGACATTAATGGAGGTAGGTCGGGAAAGGTGCATGACGCACGCATCTTCCGCAACACCGGCCTGTTCAGGAAGCTGCAAGAAGGCACTTTTTTCCCAGACCAGAGGATCCCCATGGAGGAAGTGGAAATGCCCATTGTGATTCTTGGCGATCCCGCTTACCCTCTAATGCCCTGGCTCATGAAACCCTACACGGGGAGCCTGGACGCCAGTCAGGAAAGGTTCAACTACAGGCTGAGCCGCTGTCGAATGACTGTGGAATGTGCCTTTGGGCATCTTAAAGGCCGCTGGAGATGCCTTTATGGCAAGCTAGACTTGGCAGAGGGAAGTATATCTGCGGTTATTTCCGCGTGCTATGCCCTACATAATCTCTGTGAGCGGAAGGGCGAAGGCTTCACTGTGGCATGGACCTCGGAGGTTCAACAGCTGGAGGCCACGTATGCACAGCCAGAGAGCACGGCTATTAGCGGGAGCGTACAAGGATCAGGGAAGCCTTGAGGGAGCATTTTGAGGCTGAAAGCGAGTTCTAATGGGAATTGCAGAGGGAGGGAGGGAGGGAGCAGTCTGTTAATAGGATAAGGCATTTGCTTTTCTGTACATATTACATACATTTGTGCACCGAATACAGAAACCCATTTATTAAAAAGAATTCATTTATTGAACAGCTTTCTCATCATTTGAAATAAAAGTTGAAAAACAGTAAAATGTGTGAGGGAGGAGGGGGTGTGCAATTGGGGTGGGAGGAGGGGGGTGCAGTTGGGGTGGGAGGAGGGGGTGCAATTGGGGTGGGAAGGGGTCATTCAGAGATTGGCGTATGTCCTGGACTCATAACCTCCAATGCCCTCCGAATTGCTGTATTCCCCCAACCCCATTTGCGGAGGGCGATTATGCTTGTTAGTAGGGGTTGGGTGCAGTGGATATGGGTGCTGGGTCTGTGGGTTGGTCGGTGAAGAGAGGGGTGTTGGAGGCAGCTGTGGGTGGTAATAACCAGGCAGCTGTTCATAGTGGCCTGAAAGGGCCAGAGGGCCAGAAGGGGAAGGGTTAGGGGGCAAGTGACAAGGGGGGTGGCAAGCACGGGGCTGCTGCTCCTGAACGGCAGCGATCCGCTGCAGAGTCTCTACTTGCAGCTCTAATATTCTAAGCAGCTTGTCAGCGCACTTATCAGCATGCTGTTCGCGAGCTATCTCCCTCAGCTACATCTGTTCCTCCCTCCGCTGGTCCCGATGCCTCATCTCCTCCTCCCTCCGGTCGCTGTCAGCACGGTTGTCCATTGACGCCTGTTCCAGAACTTGCTTCAGAAGCTCTTCTTTGCTCTTCCTCGATCTGTTTCGAATTCTACTTAGTTTTTGAGCCACAGATAAGACTGGTGATGATGTCAAGGACAAAGCTAGTGAAAGTTACAAGTTCACATTTAAAACACAAGATCCCATTGTTTGCAACAGACAGTATTAGGGAGTCCCCCGCATTCCTTGAATCTCTGTGCAGTTTCCCTGTGCAAATAAGCCATATCACACACAGAGGTACCCACGGATCCCCAGGCATAGTGAGTGGCGGGAACAAGCACTGTTTCCCTGCCTTTCTGTACTATTGTTTTGCGTAACCGGAGGGCATTAGTGGGAACTGCAGTCTGATAAGCATTCTCCCAACATTCTGTGTAGGTTTTCGTGCTGGAAGATATCTCGCTACTGCGGGTGACGGAGCAAGAAAGGGTGGGGATTTTAAGGAGATGTGGCTTCCGTCCAGGGCCATACGCGGCTTGCATCTGTGCGGCGATGCTGCCCCCACCACTCTTAGAAGAGTGGCGCGGACTGGTGACCGTGGCCGGGACAGCGAACACGCTGGGGCTCCCGCGAAACCTCCGCAGGCACATTGCAAGAGCTCTTACTGAGACCTTTGCAGAAATCACTGATGAGGATTACCGCGAGGTGATAGAGTACATCAATGCACTATTCCACATGTAGGCAAGCATGGAAGCATCCCTTTCCTTTCCACCCTCGCCCAAGCTGCCTGCCTTCCCAATAGAAAAGTATCTGTACCTGCGCAAACCGGTGCTGCAGCAGTGGCCCCTGCAACGGCCGGACGCTGTGGCTCGCTCTGGCTGCACTCTGGGCTTGAGAAGAGTTCCTGGCTGCATGTCTCCAGTGACTCCTCCGTGCCCTGGCTCGCTGCCGCGAACGCCTCCTCCTCGCCGTCCTGCTCCTCTCCAGCCTCTTTCCCCGCCCCCTTCAGTGGTGGACTGGGAAGAAGTGTCCTGGGTGGTCGCTGGAGTGCATGTTGGATCACCACCAAGTATCGCATCCAGATCCTTGTAGAACTTGCAAAACACAGGGGCTGCCCCAAAGCAGCTGTTTGCATCGCGGGCTTTGCGATATGCAATCCTAAGCTCCTTTACTTTTGCCCGGCACTGCACGGCACTTTGTCAAGCTCATGCCCTCTGTCCCTCATGGCCCCTGATATCAGGGCATAGGTATAGTAATTCCTGCGGCTAGACCGCAGCTGAGACTGGACAGCCTCTTCCCCCCAACAACTGATGAGGTTCAGCAACTCATGATCGGACCACGCTGGAGATTGCTTATTGCGAGGAGGCATGGCACGTGGAGTCATGGCCAAGCAAAATGGTTACCTGAGGAGCACTCCACGCCTGGCTGGAGCAAACAGGAAGGGGATTTTCAAATTTCCCTGGGAATTTAAAGGGCAGGTCTGACGTGTGGTCACCTGAGGACGCGACAGAAGAGTTTGAAACTGATGGCCAGAGTGGCTCGAACGGGAATTATGGGCCAAGCTGGAGGAGGCTGGAGGCTCATTAACGTGCAATGGGTGTTCACATTCGTGCCGTTGCACTACAGCGGTAGCGCAAAAGCCATTATTCCCCTGGAAAAGGTGTTTTACGAGTAGCATGATAAGCCCGTACTTTTAGCGCAAAATGTGCCTTGCCAGTGTGTTCGGGGGCAGAGTTATGGCGCTCCTGGAGGCTTTATAGTGCTATAAAGTGCCAGTGTAACCAAGGCCTTAGCCAAACTTTTTAACCTTTAGAGGTTCATTCACACTAATACAAACACTACAGACACGTCAGTTTTTTTCAACACTTGAGACCTGAGTTCCACCTTCAAAAGATAGTCACAATTAATGTGATTGGTTAATGCTTACACAGGCATGCAAATTTCCCACTTGAAATTCATTGTGCACGTTTGTGCACATTTTTTGAAGGTGCAGAAGGGAATTAAAGAGACAAATGCTGCACAAATCTACACCTTGTGTCATTCCATAAATCTGAAAATTTAACTTGTGTTTCACAGCATCCTGGAAGCACATCATATGTCTACTATATGTTGTTAGGCTGTTGTGTGAGATTATGGGCTTGTCTTCACTATAGAGGGGAGGGATTGATCTTTTGGCGATCGATTTACCCCGTCTCGTCAAGACGCGATAAATTGATCTCCAGCAGCACCCCCGTCGACTCCAGAACTCCAGCTCACCCACAGACGCAAGCTGGAGTCGACAGGGGAGCGCGCTGCTGACTGCCACCACCGTGAAGACGGCAGGTAAGTCGGCTGTAGATACGCCGATTTCAGCTACATTATTAACGTAGCTGAAATTGCGTATCTACAGCTGATCTCCCCCCCAGTGAAGACCAGCCTTATATGTGAAAGACTATATGACCCTTCTACTACTTGTTCCATATTGGTGTTTGCTGAAACGTTATCCCTTTTGGGATAATACTGGAATTCTCATTTTTTTACAGGTACCTGAATTTGAAATTTATTTTTTTGTTGAGTTGTATGAAGTAAGCTCTGGAGCAGCATTAAACAGCAGTGCCAGATTTGCCTACATAACTATTCCAGAAAGTGATGCTCCTCATGGCCTGGTATATTTTGCTGTTGGATCTCGTCTGGCTGTGGCTAATAAAAAGACCACCTTAATCAGTTTGCAGGTGGTTAGAGACTCCAGTACCGCATTAACCATCTCAGTTAATTATAATATGCAGGTAAGACTGTGTATATTCTCTAAAGCATAAGCAAGTAAGGTTACCCGTGCTTTACTTTATCTAGAAAAAGCTCAAGTTACACATGTTTCCAGCAGGGGTCATTACTTACTTAAGTCTAGCATATTTTATTTCCCATTACTAAAATCATCTCATGTTGATCAGTTTACCAAAAGTAATTTTGTGCAGGGTACTTTCAATAACCTCAAGAACTATGGTCATCCTGAAGTATTAAATAGGTCATCACCACTTCTGCTCCTTGTTAAAGCTTTTCCTAGGTTTTAGCCTCCTCCCTATAAAAAGAAAGCCAGGAATACTTGTAGCACCTTTTGTGCATTTTTTTTCTTTTTCTTTCTTTCTGTGTGTATAAATGCATTTTACTTCTGTTCCATTTTATGCATCCGATGAAGTCAGCTATAGCTCACGAAAGCTTATGCTGAAATAAACTAGTTAGTCTCTAAGGTGCAACAAGTATTCCTGGCTTTCTTTACGGATACAGACTAACACGGCTGCTATTCTTGAACTTGTCCCTTTAAAAAGTGGCTTCTGCCACAGCAGGTTTAATCATTTGTATCCTGTGAAATATATGTGATTTCCTCTATGATGTCCATAGAAAAATTAAAAGAAAAGAAAGGGCATTTTCATCAAAATCTAATCCATATCTCAGTTGGTTACAGTTACTTAAGTCCAGGCAATATTCTTGAGACATTGACCTTTGGAAGTATCTTTTTTTTTTATTGGCACAGCAATTCTTTTATGGACTGCAAAAACATACTGCTAGTCTATTTTTCCAATAGGTGATATCAGTCCTATTCATTTGTTGGTGTGCTGATCATATGGCCTTATACTAGTTGTGGTTCTGTTGTCTCAAAAATAATAAGAACCATATTACTACTGACAGCTGATGGAGAGTCTCCTTTAGCTCAAGTGACATATACTATGCACAACACTTTACAGTTATCTAGGCACAGTTCCTGCCCCGCTGTCAACAGCTGTGGATCCACAGCCAGTCCATGGGCTGCAGGGAGGATTTGCCCTAGTTTTTTCCTGTTGCATCTGCTTAGCACTTGGACTGACTAGTCAGGCATAAGTATTATTATGCATTGGCTGGTGAACTTACCTTTCCTTTTGTTTAATTAAAGGCTTTGAGTTTTATTTCATGCTGATTGTATGTCAGGGTTTAAATATAGCAATTGTGTATCCCTGTATTGCATGGATTTGTTGTACAGTAGCTGCTCAGTGTAGTTTAAAATGTGTGGTAGCAGGTTTTCAGATTTTTGATAGGAAAAAGAACATGGATCCCCTATCAAGAAGCTGGTAAATGGAGAAGGAATGGCAGCATGACTTCTCACCACATTCAGTATCAGAGAGGTAGCCGTGTTAGTCTGGAATATCAGAGGTAACAAAGTCCTGTGGCACCTTAAAGACTAACTATAAAGTTTTGAAGCATGAGCGTTCGTGGGCTAATACCCACTTCGTCGGATGCAAGCAGTGGAAGTGTCCAGAGGCAGGTACAGAAAAGTAGGCAAGAACCAGGTGGGAGATAAAAAGGTTAGTCCAATTAGGCTGAACCAGCTTGTTATCTCCGATCAGGGAGGGTGGGTTATTCTTCTAGCATTTGAATGGGGTGTGTGGACATAGAGAGAGGAGAAACTAGTTCTGTAATGAGCGAGCCATTGTAGGTCTTTGTTCAATCCAAGATTGTTTGTGTTGAATTTGCAAATGAATTGCAGCTCTGCAGTTTCCCTTTGCCCACATATCTACACCAGCAACACCATCACAGGACCTAACCAGATCAACCATACCATCACTGGTTCATTCACCTGCACATCAACCAATGTCATATATGCCATTATATGCCACCAGTGTCCCTCTGCTATGTACATCGGCCAAACTGGACAGTTCCTAAGAAAAAGGATAAATGCACACAAATCAGATATTAGGAATGGCAATATACAAAAACCTGTAGGGGAACACTTCAACCTGCCTGGACACACAATTACAGATTTAAAAGTCACCATACTGCAGCAAAAAAACTTCAAGTCCAGACTGCAAAGGGAAACTGCAGAGCTGCAATTCATTTGCAAATTCAACACAAACAATCTTGGATTGAACAAAGACCTACAATGGCTCGCTCATTACAGAACTAGTTTCTCCTCTCTCCATGTCCACACCCCCCATTCAAATGCTAGAAGAATAACCCACCCTCCCTGATCGGAGATAACAAGCTGGTTCAGCCTAATTGGACTAACCTTTTTACCTCCCACCTGGTTCTTGCCTACTTTTCTGTACCTGCCTCTGGACACTTCCACTACTTGCATCTGACGAAGTGGGTATTAGCCCACGAAAGCTCATGCTTCAAAACTTTATAGTTAGTCTTTAAGGTGCCACAGGACTTTGTTACCTCCACATTCAGTATGCTTAGGCTAATACAGGTAGGTTGAGTGTTTTGGTATGTATGGCAACACCACTGCTGTACAATCTAGGCTATTGCGCATTCATAACAGAGTACCAAAGTGTGAGGAAAAAACCCTGAGAGAGGAATTCAAGGGGGAGGCAGGAAGGAGGAGAGAGTTCACTGAAAATAGATGTTTGTCTCATTCCCACAAATTCTTTATATTTCCTTTGCTTGACACTATTAATTTTTATCACCACTTATTTCTCTGTTTCCTGTTGATTCTGGGAACCCAGTTGGAAGGGGCAGATAGTCACTTCTGTCAGTAATTGGCAAAGATGATGACTTGATTCCAAAGCAAGTCTGCACGCATAAGCAACCACATTTATTTACAATAAGCTGTTTAGTGAATTGAAAATGTTCTAGTTAACCAGTAAAAGTATTTAATTAGTCAGCACTAGCAGTACTCAGAAGGGATCTAATAGCTGACATTAAAAATCCTTTCTTTTGCATTGGAGAAACCATTTTGAGGGTTGCTTGAAGGAATCTTTTGTGTGATGATTAATAGCTAATCCCAAAGCTGTATTGTGTTATGAATTTGAATAGTAGCCCAGAAACCTAGTTTCCACTTAAACAAAGCTTATTATGTATCAGATCTAGAAATGAAGGTTATGGCATGTGGCAAAAAAGCAAAAACTGAAAAATAATAAAAATTCTATATACCCTATGATAGAAAACTGTAATATTTCAAGAGAAACTGAGTCCATGTATAGATCTCCTAAACCTGGACATATATCTGACTTGCATTTGTATTCTGTAATATTTCCATGATAAAAGTCAAAGAAGAATGGTTTGTTGTGTATAAACCATTGTACTGGGACTCAGGTGATCATGATTCAATTTCTGGTCTGGCCCACAGCTTCCTGTTGTCTGTGCATCAATTTCCCCTTTGTAACATGTAGATAATTCTTCCCTGGGACATTGTAAAGATAAATATATTGTCTGACATGGGCTCACATACTGCAGGGATAAACACCCTAGAGAACTGATATTTTTATTAAAGGCTCCAGAGGCTCCAGTTAAGACCAGGGCCTCCTCATGCTAGGCATTGTTGAGATGCTTGCAAAAATAAATTACAATTTAAAAAAAATCCTACTCCCTTCTTCGTGGCCAGAGAGGATGATCCTAGTGGAAATAGTGCATTTCTATAGTAGAAAGAGAGAAGACCGGATTAAGGACCTTGTACAATGTGGGGAAACCCCCTTAGAGCACCATAGAGTTCTGCTTCCTGCCTGGCAGTGTACACTGGCTATGGAGGGTTGGAGAGCCTGTGGAGGAACTAGAGACAGGAATGGTAGATATGAAGAATGGGAAGTGCATAGATCTGAAAGCTGTGGTAGTGCTCTGGTGTATGATGCACAAGCTGGTCCAGGATTTGCCTAACATTTATTTAATATGTTACTGTGGCTATTTCTGCCTGAGAAAAATCTGACACCTTAATTATCTTCTTCCAAAAGTCTCCTAGATTCCCTTTGTGACTAGCCCAGCCCGTAACTTAAGTTTCTGTCCTTTTGGTTTGGAATCTGATATCCCCTCTTGCAGTTGTCTAGAATTATCCTTCTTTAATATGCTCTCAGAATTTCATTTATCTCAATTGTACCTTGAGCTTTTTGATGTTTACCTATTTACAATACCTACCTTTCCCCTTAATTGAATGGCCTAGTTCTGCAGCCACTGAATATGATTAGCACCTGTTGAAGTCACCAGGAACTGCTGGTGAGCAGAAGCTGTAGAATTAGTCCTGCTAGTCTCATTGACCATAAACGTTACATTACTTAATCTTTCCTGATAGCTATAACCCCTGAAGCCCTTTGTCCCAGATCACTAATGTATTCAACAGCATTCAAGTTTTCACTTGCTTGATTGATAACAAAGGTCCACGAGAACTGAGAGACTGTTTTACTTATTTCTCCCTCTTCCCAATGTATTGCAGACATCATCACAAAGTCTCTTGCCTTACCCCATATGCATTTAATTTTAACAGGTTATATTTACATTTTAAGGAAAAAATGGATTTTACCCATTCAAGTTCACCTAGGCTTAAACACACTGCATTATGATGATGCCTAGAATTCTCTTGTTTGGTTTCCAGGAGCTGAAAAGACCTGAAGCTGTTGGTCGCACGTTCATATCACCAGCTATTTCAGGACAGGATTTTGCCAGATCTGAAGGCATACTGACTTTTGAACCGGGACAGAGAAATGCTGTAGTGAATGTAATGCTGACTCCAGAGACAGGATCCTTAAATCCATTTCCTAAGCGTTTCCAGGTTGTGCTTTCTAACCCCACAGGAGGTGCCAGAGTAGATGATGCATATGGTATTGCCAACATCACAATTGTCTCAGATACTGATGCCCAATCAGTCTGGGGACTGGCTGACCAACTGTACCAGCCACTTGATGATATCATTTTGAACAGGGTCCTCCAGAACTTAAATGTCAAAATTTCCACAGAAACTACAGAAGAACAGCTCACTGCAGTGATGCACATAATAGAGAAGGTAAATATTCACGTGCCCCTTCCAAAATGACTAACGACTTCCATGAGGATGTAATAACTCCTATAGACTGTGAACGTATCAAAATGATAATCTGCAGTAGTGATCCTTTGAGACACACAGTGCTACAGTTCTAAAAACAGAACTAGTGGAATCCTTGGTAAAGGATTCTAGGGGTCAGGAAAGAGTCTGCCTGTCTGCAATTAGACTAATAATGATGGCTACCAAGAATTAAAAACCAAGCACAAAGGCTAAAATACAGCCTAAGAATTCAGATACTCTACAAAGCCAAGTTTCCCCCTTGCTACAGTGGCATCACACAGCTTATTATGGCTTCTTGATTCTCAGGGTAGATATGTGCTGGCGTATGAGCTACTCTAACCACCAATATGGTACCCCAGGGACTGTACACCAGCTGAGGACTGCCAGAGAACACCATGCCTCTGTCATGCGCACTGCATTCCCCTCTACTTTATATAGGCCTAGGAGTTGTAGTTTCACATAGGAGCTGAGTAGTTTGGCACTAAATTAAGTGTTTCCCCTCAAAGGTGGATTTTCTTAGCTGTTCAGGTTAGGCTGCTTTCTGGCCCCTTTGTATCTCCAGAGTAATGCACAGGGGCCAGAATATACCAGAGAATTTAGCTCCAAGACTCAAAATAGTACAATAATACTGACTAAAGACAACACTCGTTGCATATAATAGTGGCATTTTGGGAACGGGAGTGAGTAGAGAGCTATTGAAATAAGATTTTGCTTAGTTAAGAATTTTTGAAAGAATTGTAAATTCCACACAATTCCTTACTAATCTAATTCCTTTTACTGAGCATTTTTTAATAATATACATTTGGCAATAGACGAAGTCCTGTATCTTGATTAAAAATGGTCAAAAAAAAGAAAACTTCAGAATTAAAGTGAGAGAAAATTATACTAAAAGTGGGCTCACAATGAAAAACCTAATTAGCAGCATTTTCTTTATAATTCATACTGGCAAGTAGAAAATCTGCCTTTATTACAATTAATGAAATTACATGTAAAACTGAGTATATCAAAGCAATAAAATGCTGTACTGCAAAAACAAATGAAAGTTACTGAGAACAAATAATACATGAGACAAAATTGTATAATTTGTTAAAAGCCAATGAATTTCTAGTTCAAATGTTTTTTTTTTAAGATGATCCTTCTGAATCTAAATTTCTGTAATGCTGGGCTTGAGAAATAATTGTCAGACAGTCTACAGCTCCAGTCTTATGAACACCATATAGTCAGATCCCTGAGATTTTATCAGGACTGGGCCTAAAATTTTATCAATTAACTTACCACTTTTAGTGACATTTCTCAATATATAAATGCAGTCGAGTAATTTAAATATTTAATTTAATTGATCTTCCTGACATAGTTTTGGTATTGTCATAAATACTAGTTCTTGAAAATCAAGGAATGATTGTTTGTATACATGTGAAAGTGATACCATTTTATTTCTTTCATCGATGTTAGGTTATGGTTGAAGGTGAAAAACAGGTGCTCACTGATAAAAGCCGAAATCTTTTCTATGAGATACTCTGTGCTCTTGCTAGCCCAAAGCGCAAAGATACACGGGGCTACAGTCTGCTTGCTGAAGTTACTGAGAAGTTTGCCTTTTCCCTCTTGACTGGAGTAATATGTGGATCACCTGGTGAAAAGTAAATAATTTTTATTTATAGAATATGGTAGAAATATCTGACAATAGACTGCCATAGGCATAGTAGGCCTTAATTACATATATTAGGAGTTCACATTCAGAGTAAATCTGATGAGGACTTGCCTTGGTGTATTACACGTATACAAAGATGTACACCATTCTACAGTATTCCCACAAAGCACTTTAGTGGCACCATAATAGGATGCAGAATTTGGGACTATTACTGCAGAATAGAATACATTGTACAGGGCGCTGTTATATATGGAAGACATGGGACTAGGAGTCAGGAGACTTGGGGCCTAATTCTACAAGATACTGTGACTCCTCAGTGCCAGTACCTTGTAGGCGGGGACGGCGACAGAAATTTTAGGGCCCCCTACTCTGATCGTTTGGGGGCCCCCTACTCTGATCATTTGGGGGCCCCCTACTCTGATCGTTTGGGGGCCCTCTACTCTGATCGTTTGGGCCCCCCAGTCCCCTCCCGCCCATTCTCCTTCCCGCCCTGCCTGACCCGGGCCACCCAACCAAATCTCCTCCCCCAGCCTAACCTCCTCCCCTCCCCATCCGCCCAGCCTGGCCTCATCCCCGCTGGCTACCGACATACCAGCCGGCACTTCCCCTCCCCAGCTGACAGCGGCTGGGGGCAGTGCGAGCTTCTGAGCATTGCCACCACCTGGGCGTTCGCTGCTGGCGCTCGCCCTTCGCTGCGCTCTCGTGTCCACTGGGGTCCTGCGGGGGCGCGAGCCGCGGCCCGAGAGAGTGAGAGCCCAGGAGCGGCGCGAGCCGCCCTTGCTGCTCCCCCCCCCCCGGTCCCGCGCGCCCTTCCCTCCCCCCCCCCCCGGACCCGCGCGAGACCCTGTGGCTGGCGATGGAGACACCGCTGCTGTGACCAGCCGCAGGAGCGCGAGAGCCCGCACCAGGCCCGGCGACATGGGGGGACGACTACGTAGGCTGACCATATTGCCTTGAGACAAAAACGGGACATTGGGATGGCAAAAACGGGACGGGGTTGGGGGGGGTCTCACCAGATGAAATCGGTGCAGTGGCTGCAGAATCTGGGCTGAGGGGCGCTGGGGGGGTGGTTGCGGGTTCTGGGGGGGGGCTCTAGGGGGGCTCTGGGCAATCTGGGGGGGCTCTAGGTCCCAGGGGGGTCTCACCAGATGAAGTTTGTGCAGTGGCTGCAGAACGTGGGCTGAGGGGCGCTGGGGGGGCTCTAGGGGGGGTCTCACCGGATGAGGTCGGTGCAGTGGCTGCAGAACATGGGCTGCTTGCACAAGCATGCGGTGACTTTGTGGCTCTTGACCACGTGGATCACCTTCTGGCGCAGTGCCACCTTGCGGCAGAACAGCGGCTTGGCCAGGCACTCCAGCTTGGTGGGCGAGGTGACCAGCGCCATGGCCCCACCTGGCCCCCCCAGCGCCGGGTGGGGGGGCTGCGGCTCCGGACAGCTCCGCTCCGCAGTCGTCTTCAGCCCGCTGCCCGCTGCCGGCCGGACGTTTTATGACTCATAATCACATAACTGAATTTATGTGATTATGTCTCATAAAACCCGGCCGGCAGCCCCCCCACCGGAGCGCTCGGTCCCCGGCTGCGGCTCCGGACAGCTCCGATCAGCGATCGGCTTCAGCCCGCCACCCGCTGCCGCCTCCTCCTCTCTATTCCTCCTTCCCTCCTTCTCTCCATCCCTCCCTTCTCTCCATCCCCCTTCTCCATCCCTCCCTTCGTCCCTGCTCTCTCCCTCCGTCCGCTGCCTCCTCTCGCTACCTAAGGACTAGTATGAGATGTTTGACATCTGATACTTGTCCTTAGGTAGCAAGATTCTTCACCTGACCTCTTGCGAGTCCTGCAAAGAAAGAACCTCCCCCTAGAAAGCAGCTTGGGACCTGCCCCAAAAATGGGACAAAATTGATATTTTTGACAAAAAGACGGGACGGTTCAAAAACATGAAAAAAACGGGACTGTCCTGTTCAAAACGGGACTGTCCCGTTCAAAACGGGACGTATGGTCAGCCTATGACTACGGGTACAGCTGTGTACCGCCCCCGGACTTAAGGGGGCCCCCCTTAAGTCAGGGGCCCGGTACAGCTCTACCCATAGTACCCCCCTGTCGCTGGCCCTGCTTGTAGGACCAGGCTCATCTATGCTGTGCACTGAAAAAGGGACAGTCCTGTGGAAAAAACAGTATGTTACCATATAAAGATCAATTTTGCCATCTGTAAAATGGGGCTAGTGATACTAACCTCCATTGTAAAGTGCTTTGAGACCTGTTGATGAAAGGGATGTGAAAGGCACAGACTTATTAATACTAGTTATTGGAATAAGTGATCTTAGAGGTCTTGGGATCTTGTTCCCAGCCCACTGCACCATGTTCTAGGCTAAATGGTGCATCTATTTTATCTGTGACCAATCTGTAGGTTTAGCTGAATGCCAGTGGAATGTGGACAGGTTTTAATAGCAAGCTCTATTGAGCAAAATACAGAAGGGAAATGATGACTTCCAGCAATTTATAATTCCTTTCTGAATTTGATTTTCCTGAGGACATCAAAAATCATCTCACTGGCTCTATGGCTTCCCTTCTGTCAAACATCAAAGTCCTCCTACAAAACACAGAAGCAATAAAGCTCTTATTTAAAAAGAATGAAATTTTAAAACTTTCTTTATAAAGTGTACCCTAACTACAGGAGTCACTGCACCCCCTGTCATGAATGGATAAATGACTGTTCCACTTATCAGATCTTTTTTTTTTTCAACAGAGGCAAAACCATCCTTGACAGCTGCCCGTACATTGCAATAGTGGCCCACCACTGGTATCCTCAGCAAATCAATGGACACAAATTTGATGGAAAGGATGGGGATTCAATCAGATTTCCTGAGCACTTGTTGGAGGTGTCTCTAGGAGGGGAGGCCTCCTCCCCTCCTAGAGACGAGAACTGTAAATTTGTACAGTTTACAGAATACAGCAGCCAACAGTGGTTTCTAACTGGTGATAAAAGAACTGCCCTAAAAAACAAGGTATGAAAATGCAGCAGCTTCTGTTTATGGGATTTGAATGCAAGTTTCAGTTATTAATCTTTGATCAAAAGATGTTTAATTTCTATAGTGTATCATAGTATGTGTCTGTGCATGTACATGTGGTGTAATTATATTTATGCATTGACCACTGAATTTTAATTTTGAATACATATTTACTTTGTTTATGCTGTCTTAGGTTTTTTCAATGAGTTTGAAGGGTCATAGTTCATATCCATTGAAAGACAACAATGAGGTTATCTACCGGATTTATTCTGCAGAGAGTCGGATAGTTCCACATAAATCTCTGTGCCTCCTTTGGAATCAGGCTGCAGAAAGGTATATTTTATAAATCACAATTTAGCTTTTCAATTTCCATAATACATTTCTTTGTGCATATGTATGGGGTAACTGTGTTCAGGTTGCTTTATACTTTCCATTACAAAATAATTTTCATGTTCTTAAGAGTTCTAGCTAGCCTATGGTTTGCTGAAAGAACTTAAAACTTGACAAAGAGGACAGGGAAGTATCTTTTGATGGTTTATGAAAATCCATTCAAATTTGGTCTAAATCTTCAACTCCTGTCTGTATTTTCCTCAGTATAATTTGTTCCTAGCTTGCTGTCAGAAATTTTGACCACTCCATTAGCACTGCACATGCAACACCCTGATGTCTTGAGGAGGCAGTCCCTGAAACACTTTCTTCATCTAAGAACTGAGCCGACCCTTGGGTATGGTGAATCGGGACAACCACCCCAAGGCCCGCACTTTGGGGGGCCCCACAGGAGGTGGTGGGAAGATGAGGGGGTGGCAGGTGGGTGAGCAGGGTGAGGAGGTGAACAGGGAGGCAAGCAGCAGGTTGGGGGCAAGGAGGAGCCCCCCTACCAGAACCTCCCCCTCCCCCCAGAGCCTCCTGCCTGCTGGTGGGCCCCGCTGATCAGTGCCTCCCCCTCTCTCTCAGTGCCTAGCACAGATCAGATGTTTTGTAGTGTCAGGAGATGCTGGGAGACAGCGGGAAGAGTGATGGCGCAGCGTGCTTGTGTGTGGGGGGGGAGAACTGGGCAGGTAAGAGGCAGAGGAGGGGCTTTGGGGCCAGGTGTGTAGTGTAGGTGGCGCCTGGGCAGAGCCAGGGGGGAGGACTTCCTGTCAGATTAGAAACTAACTGCCTATGTCCCGGGTCCCACACCCCTCAAGGGACGTCCTTGTCTAAGAACGTAGGGTCGTTCACTCCAGAACCTGTGCCAGGTCCTTCAAGACCAATCCTTGATGTGTAAATTGTAGGTTCTTCAGTCTGTCTCTTGGAAAAATTGCAAAGCCAAGAGAAACTGCCTGTATTGTCAACACTGGAGGCATATGCAGTTGCCAGGGACCTTCTTCTTATCTTGTTACCAATTTCCCTAGTGATGCAGGACATTTTTCAGCCAGTACCAGTGACTAAGGACCCTACTCTGGAGCTTTCTGTGCCTTTGTGATTGACTCTTTCCTTACCCTAGAAGACAATACCATTGAGAGGGAAGCAAAATATGATTTCCCTGTCACCATGATCTCTGAGTTCAGGCTCTCTCTCTCTCTCTCTCTCTCTCTCTCTCTCTCTCTCTCTCTCTCAAGTGCCAGTGAGTTCTACTCTCCCATTATCAGAGGTTTCAACATCCTCAGACTCAGAGATTAGGTCCCGAGTGTCTCAACCTAGACAGAACATACATTCTCTGTCAGAGACCTATGCGTAACGTTTCTCTCAGCAGCCCTCAGCAGTGGTAGCTTGTCAAGGGGCAATGGACCAGTCATGGGACTGGTCCCATGACCATATCAGTGGCCTCTTTGGACCCTTTGAGGTTTTCCCCCACTGCCAGGTCATCTTCTCATTCATCTCCGTCTATCTCCTCAGGTGCATGTTAACAGCATTAGGACTTGGGCAACATCTTCCTTTAGTTGGAACTAGGACTGAGCAAGTGGAATCCACTCCCTTGGTTCATCTAGCATAAACAGAGCAGTTTCTCAATCACTGTGTCCTCTTCCTTATCGCCAAATGAGACTGTAGAAGCAGTAATAGACTGTTCCCCACTAGAAGATTATAGACCTCACTAGGACTTATCAAAAAAAAACAATTCCTTCCCTTTTGCTTGGACAAGACAGATGATAAGGTCCATAACCTACAGTAGTGGTTCTCAAACTTTAGAAACCCAAGGACCCTTATTTTATTTACAATTTTTCATGTACCCACAAGCCCCCCACTCAATCCCAGGCTTCCTCTTCCTTGTCTTGCTCCACCCTTGCCCCTCCTCTTCCCCACCTCTTTCTGCCCTCTCCAAATGTGCCCTATTGTCCTTCCTTCCTCTGCCTCCCAGTGCCTCCTGCAGGTCGCTGAACAGCTATTCCACAGACTGCAGGAGGCACTGAGAGGGGGAGGAGTTGATTAGCATGGCAAGCAGCCCCATAAATGGGGTCCACAGACCCCAGTTTGAGAAACTCTGGTCTAAAGGATTTGAGAGGGATGCTGAGGTTCCTTGTAATTTATATGCTGCTGATGAGAAGGAAGCAGTTCTGCTCACAGACTTTAAACCCTGGTCCCAGGACCTGACAAGAAAAAGGGGTAGAAATTACAGGAGGCAACCAACACCACCTTCCTTTACTACAGATGCAGGTTCCTCTTGTTCAGTGACCTTAATCAAACAGGCATTTTGACGTGTTGGTCAAGAGCAGCTTCCAGTTCCCAGAGTGCCATCTGCTTCTATCCTTTTGTTTTCCAATCAGTTATTCCACATCCTAAGTGCTTGGTCTCTCATTACATCAGATTAGTGGTTCTTAAGCACGGTGGCTCTGGGATACATCCTTCAGGTTTTTTCAAACCTCCCCCCCCCCCACCTCTTCAGGGACAACTCTCACAAGGCCGTCCTTCAGCAGGCATTACAATCTCTCCTTCAAGCAGGGGCCATAGAGCAGGTTCCTCTGTTCCTCAGGGTTTGGGGAAGGGTTTTTATTCCTGCTACTGCCTTATTTTGGAATAGGAATAGAATTTATCAGAATGGTGCTGGACTCTGAAGGCCAAACCCTTTCTGCCACAATCACAATTCAAAATGCTGTGAACCTTAGTTGTGGAACTAAAAGCATGTCCTGTCACTACAGGTGTCTCAGGCTCAGAGGACACATGTCAGTGTGTGCTTATGCTATACAGATTACATTCCAGACTGCACCTTGGAAAGGTACAAGGAAGGCTACCTTTGGTGTATCCCCCAATTTGTCAACATCTAGAGATAGTGGTTCACGTACCAATGATTTTGTCTTCTCTGGACTGTTGAACAGACCCTCTAAAAGTTTGTATGAAGGTCCCTTTATCTCCCCCTCAGCTAGTGCTCACTTTAGTCACAGATGCATCATCCCTGGCTTGGAGAGCACACATGGGGTCCCTGCAGACTCAAGGTCTGTGGTCATCACAAGGCCTGAAGGGTCATATAAATGCCAAAGAATTAATTGCGTCCCTCCTTCCATGTATTGAAATAAAAGTCTACTGTTGTTAACAGACAACACAGCAACTACGTTTTAGTAAACAGACAAGGAGAAGCACACTCCATTTGGTTGTGCCAAGAGGTGATTCTCCTGTGAGTGTTCTGCATAACCAACTCCATTAACCTTACAACTGCTTACTTCTGTTCTTTGAGAAGTATTGTACATGTCCATTCCACTCTACGTGAGAATAAATTGGCAGATCAATTGAGCCGGAAACACAAGTATCAATATGCAATAAACCATTTTGCATAATAGAAACTAGTATGTAGAATATCTTTTAGAAAGCTATATGGTCCAATCAGTGCTGCAAAAGCTTTGGAAGATAAGGACATGACAATTATTTAGTGAAAAATGCATTTTCCAAATAATATATTCACTTTTTTTTCAATTAGAGAATGGTAAAATAAAGTTGTAAACTGTATTTAAATTTCATTCCAAATAGACAATGCATTTTAATGATTGCATCTGAAAGACACTGAAGATTAAAAAAAATCTTGAAGTAGCCTGGGTATTTTTAGTTGTTATGGGAATGTTACAGTAACACTTGTGCTGTGTCTCTAAAGTCTGATTATTATGAGAAATATACAAGCTCACTTTCTTCAATACTTGCATAATTTACAGTGATGCTTAGGTAGCTGGTTGTCTCATGTCTTGGATAAATGCCTTTCAGTGTTAAGAAATAAAACCAATAGTTACCAGTTTATTCCAGGATTACGAAAGACACTTTAGCTTCAGCCTCTGATTAGTTCAAGAAATCACTCTCAACATGAACACTCATGAATGAGGACTTTGTGAATCTTTTGTTTTTGCTGTAGCTGGTTGTCCGATAGTCAGTTCTGCAAAGTGGTTGATGACACTTCAGACTACGTACAATGCTCCTGTTCTCACATGTCCATTTACGCTGTTTATGCCCAGACAGACAACTTGTCCTCATACAATGAAGCTTTTTTCTCTTCTGGATTCATCTGTATTTCAGGTCAGTTGATACAACCTTATTTTTTGTTTATGACTCGTGTGGTCTTGTTAAAGAAGAAAATATTATAGTGCACCATCTTCACTGTAAAGGAGTGAAGATGATTGCTTAGTCTCCGCTGAAGCTGAGCAGCAAAGTACTAGGGATACACTAGCACTGCATCTGTCTCAGAATGACAGTCTAAGATCTTTCTTCAATGCCTGCACAATAATTCCAGTTCACTGCTGGACTTGGATTCAAGAGGCAGAACTTCCAGTTGAGCCATCATTAGGAATGCCAAACTTTTTTGTCTTCAAATGTTGTTAATCAGTTCAGTGAGTTACCACAAGTAATCCATATGAAAGAGTAAGTCTTGTGAATTCTGAACTCCACCCATGTAACTGTTATAAGCCTTTAACAGCACTTGGCTGAAAATGTTGTACCTTCTCACAACTTAAGTGAGACAGGAAAGTTTCATTTCACAAAAAACATATCAGTGTAATTACAGCCTGATGCTTCAAGAACTCTCAATTACTATTGACATCAGTGGAAATTGAATGTAATAAATACATCAAAAGAATCGAACATTCTGTGTAAAATATTGAATTCAGTGATCTGGTAAAAGGAGGTTTGTACAGGTTTGAAGGAATACCCCATGTTTGAAATTTCAGAACCAAATTTGCAGTAGGGCTGAGGCAGCCTCTTGTTCTGATGAAGTCCCCCCCAATTTGGATACTTATAGAAATGGGGGTTTAAGATACAATTTATCTCTGGACATTTTTTGCACTCAACCAATTAAGAATATGAAAACTAAACTCCCTTCTCCCCATCCCTCAAAAAAGCATGTGCTGAATCCTTAAACATGTGGTGCATGCTCTTCTTCTTCCATTCTGAGTGTCAGGACAGACAAAACTATACATTGTATTTCTCTTTCCGCCAGAAAATGAAGAGGAAAGTCACCTGGCAATTAAACATTTCCACAAATATGGTTACACACAATTAATTTAGTTCAAATCTTGCATTGTGATAAAAGAATATTCTCAAAATCACTTGAAATGAAAGCACATTCATAAGCACATACAAGGGTAGGGTCTTAGTTATTCAATAGTTCCAAAACTACGTTGCCACCTGACATGATGTTTGTCCATGATTGTTAGAATGATCTTGTTTTTTCTGTTCCCCACAGGTTTCACTTTGGCTATTCTTTCACATCTTTTCTGTGCCAGGTGTTCCATGTTTGCAGCTAAACTTCTTACTCATATGATGGTTGCCTGTTTGGGTTCTCAGGTAGGAGGAAAAAAAACTTTTGAAGTCTCTGAATTTTGATCAAATACAAACATTCTTTCTTCTCCCATCTCCCCGTAGTTGCTCCTGAGCAGAGCCGGAGAGTTTGGTTGGTTTTGGTTTTTTTAAAGAGAGAGTGAGAGAGAGAGAGACAGACTAGAGCACAAGTGTGTATGAAATCAGAAATTATGTTAGATGGTTTATAAATAAAATGTATAGATACTTAAGTGAAAAATTAGGGGTGATGGAACCAGACGGTCAGTGGGGGCTAACACCCCCACATTGGAAATGCTGTGTGGGCTCCGCCTCTTCATAAAATTTCACATGCCCAGGGTGGGGGCAGAGGCAAGAATGGGATTCTGGGAGGGACTCCCGCCTTCCCAGCTGGAGCTGGTGCCCTCCCTCTGAGTCTCAGTAGCTCCCCTCGCTCCCCCTTCTAACCCTCCATCCCCCCATTCACAGTGAGCTTCTGTACCCCCTCTTCAGTCAATATTACATACTTCCAAGCTATGTTAAGCGATACAACTAATAGGTGGTTGGAGTATCTATCCTACACATGGTACAGTAGAGTTTTTAGTGGGAGAGTGGAAAGATAAAATACTAGTAGAGATGAAACAATATCTGTGCTACCAACATGGTTTATTGAAATAATATAATGGAGTGGAGACAAAGAACATGGGAAAAGCACAAATGTTTTAGTGTGTGTATGTGTATATATATATATAGAAAATTGCATATTCCTCTCTCACTAAAGTGTAGGAAACTATAATTATGCAAGGATAAGAATATAGAATTTTGAGAATATGGGATCTTATTTATTATTAACATTATTACATAAGTCTTGGTATGATTTCAAATCAGCAAACAGGAACAGCTGTCCTAATTGAATAACCTTAGCTTTTACTCACAACAAATAATCACTTTGATATTTCCTAGAGATAAATTCCTGAAGATTCTTTAAAGTATCTAAGAGAGAGGGTCCTGGTGACACAAATTTAGAAAATCTGTCCAAAGTTGCTGAGTGGTCTGGGGAAGTTTTAGTTTTGGTCACCTAAATTTCTTTTTAACCCAACAATTGCTATTGAACAGCTATATTTGGTCTCTAGTCTTGTTTGAGTTTTACTCAGTGTTTGGATGGTCCATTGTTAACCCAATAGGTTGCAAAGCTTCCTACTGAACCCCTAATCTGCTAACCTAATGAATGCCCCAGTAAAGGATATACATTTTAAACAGAACGATTAATTAATTTCTTTATTGTTAGCAACTAGACTGTGTATTGCACAAAATTATTGAACAAATGTGATCCCTCTTCCTCCTATGGAAGTGTGGTATAGTAAAATATGGACTGTCTTTGTAATGGAAAAGTTTCCTACCAAGTATTTACACAAGAGAAGCATAAAAAAGAGGATAGGTATTTAGAAATGTGGTCACCCTTTCTAGTGTACTCAGAGGAGGCAGGGTCCCCAGCCAGCAAACCAGAATCTTTAGCCAGGTTCTTTAAATATTAACATCCCAAATAAGTTACATATGATGTAATACATTAATGTTTTATTGTAACTTTGTCTTAATAAAAGATTTTAAACTTTTACTGGACGAACTTCTATTAATAGTTATCTTCTCTTAACAGATGTTGGTCCAATAAAGGATATTTCTTGACCACCTTGTGTCTCTACTTTTTGATGAATTTTTCCAGAGCGCTGTCACATATACCTCTGTTGGCAGGCTTTTGCCCTTAAAAGCACCAGGTTCAGCAACTCCATATTTCTATATGTTGAACAGAAGAAAGGACAATTAAAAAAAAAAAACCCAGATGCTTCAGCTGGGCAATAAATACTTTAACAGTTTGGCCTAACAAAGACAACACTTATTAAAGAAATTAGCACAACTTTTGTAATTATATTCCATAGTTGAGGCGTTAAGGGCTAGATTCTATACTGAGTTTCCCAGAAAACAAATCAGAAGCACTTGTGAAAGAAGTCATGTCACCTGAAGCCCCAAATGGGATTGTGTTGAGCCTGATAATGTTATTTGTACTATGTTTGTGACCTGTCTTGGCTCTCTGATTTGGCTTAGCTATTTTCATACAAAATCTTTAGAAACCCACCTTCCATAATTAGAGTTTACTTGGCTATGTTCACCAACCACTCTGACTTTGACAGCAGTATTTGCATAGGACATTAGATTGCAGACACTATTCAGATGCCTTAAGCAGACAAATGGAGTTTTCTTGTGTCAAAAGACAATGTGGCAGGAATACTCAAGCATGGTTATATCCAGTACTTAAAAACAGATTTTTGGCATTCTGACCATTGCCTCCAAACCTTCTGTTGGAAAATCCTTGGCAAACAGATTTCTTTCTTTCCTTTTTTAAAGATAGAATTATTTCAGTTAAAAAGGTTGCTGCATTCTTTTTTCTTTTTGCTCTGTCCCTTTTAGAGTTTTGGGAAGGTACTATCTTAAGTTGTTGTTGTTTTATCTTGCTGTGACATCATATTGACATACCACAGTCAGGTGATGTGTGCAGTCTAGTACTGTATGTCCAATGATAATTGCTGATGTTTCATCACAACATCTCCACTTGTCTGTCATTGATGGGGAGAGCTGGATGGGAAATGGCTTTCCCATCCCATGAAATTTCCAAAAAAACATAAAAACCTGTCCTAAATCAGGATAAAAAATCAGTCTCACATATTTATAGAATGATGATCCAAAATGTTTTTGGATCAAGTCAACTGGAACATTTCATTTTCAAAATTTTGAAAGATTGTTTGTTTTGGACTTTTATGGATCAGTAACTGATTAATGACAGGAAACAAAGAGTAAAAATAAGTGGTCAGTTTTCACAGTGAAGAGAGATAAATAGTGGGGTTCCCTAACGATTAGTATTGGGACCAGTGCTGTTCAACATGTTCATAAATTATATGGAAAAAGGGGTAAACAGGTAGAAAAGCTTGCAGATGATACAAAATTATTCAAGATACTTTCATCCAAAGCTGACTGTGAAGAGTTATAAGGGGATCTACAAAACTGGATGTCTCAGCAAGATGACATTCAGTGTTGATAAATGCAAAGTAATGCACATTGGGAAACATAATCTCAAATATACATATAAAATGATGGGGGTATAAATTACCTATTGCCACTCAAAAAAAATCTTGGAGTCATTGTGGCTAGTTCTCTGCTTAATGTGCAGCAGCAGTCAAAACCATTTGGAAAGGGATAAATAGTAAGAAAGAAAATATCATGGCACTATATAAATGTGTGGTACACCCACACCTTGAATACTGCCTGCAGTTGTGGTTTCCCCATCTCGAAAAAGATGTATTAGATTTGGCAAAAGTACAGAGAAGAACAATAAAACTGAACAGGGGTATGGAACAGCTTCCATATGAGGAGAAATTAAAAATACTAACACTGTTCAGTTTAGAAAAGAGATGACTAAGGGAGGATATGACAAAGGTCTGTAAAATCATGAATGGTGTGGAGAAAGTGAATAAGCAAGTGTTTGTTTACCCCTTTTGATAACATAAGAACCAGGGCTCAGCCAATGAAAGTAATGTTTCAAGCAAACATCAGGAAGTACTATTTCACACAACACACAGTCAACCTATGGAACTCATTGCCAGAAGATGTTGTGTAGGCCAAAAATATAACTGATTTTAAAAAAGTGTTAGATAAGTTCGTGGAATATAGGTCCATCAATGACTATTAACCAAGATCGTGAGGAATGCAACCCCATGTTCTGGGTCTTCCTAAACCTCTGACTGCTGGAACTGGATGATGGGGTAGCTCACTTAATACATTGTCCTCTTTTCTTTGTTCTCTCTGAAGCATCTGTCACCAGCCACTGTTAGAAGACAGGATATTGGGCTCGATGGACCATTGATCTGACCCAGTATAGTCATTCGTGTGTTCTTATGCTCTTGTGACCTTTTATTATGATTGTTTTAAATATAAATTAACTCAAATTTTGAAACATAGTCATTTTGATCCCAAAATGCAGCTTTGGTTGGAAGTGTCAGATGGGATATTTCCACAATTTTGAAAAAAAAACTCTTTGTTGAAACTGTTTCTTTTCTGCAGATGGTTTTAGTTTATAGAAATCTGCATTTTCTATTGAAAAAATGTTTCAGAAAATTCCTGACCAGCTCTACTTTTGAGCTTTTCCTCTGGATAAAGATCAGAGGCAGTTCTTATGCTAACAAAGATCTCAGAAGTTAAGATCCATATATTCATCTTCCTAGCAGAATGTTTGCTGCCAATAGATAGTACCTGTGAGTTAGTTCAACTTCTCTCACATTTTTGTTGTCTTCTAATCTATTTAATCATTTTGGGGAGGGAGATGAGGTTGTGAACTGCATTTTGTTTTCTTTCTCTTTTCTTCAATTCTTTTTTGGTCTTTCTCCATAATCAGCTTCAGAACAGGCAAGTTACTATATAGATAGATAGATAGATAGATACATATATCTATATCTATATCTATCTATGTATATATATATATATATATATATACATATATCTATATCTGTATCTATATATATATAAATATCTATACATATATCTATAGCTGTATCTATATATATATAAATATCTATACATATATCTATCTATCTATCTATCTATCTATCTATCTATCTATCTATCTATCTATCTATGGAAACATAATATGAAACACATATACCCAATGGAAGGGTGCAAGGTGGGAAGCAATAACAGGGAAAGACTTACAGAAGATAGTGGATGGCAAATTAGAATATTTACAGGACCATATGGCAGTGTAAGAAGTCTAATGCTGTCAAGGTAAAGACATAACTTCATGGAGTAGGGAGGTAATCATTGTTCAGATGTTTGCAGTGCCTGGAATATTGCGTTCAGGTTTTGGCACCAGTTCAGAAGAACTTTGAAGTTGAGGGAATACAATGAAGAGCCAGAGAAAGATGGGCTAGCCGAAGGCATTTTGCTGCTTGATACAAACGTCTATATGTGGTTGTTTCCTTTCCTGAACACATGCTACCATTCTGTTAACCTCGCTATCTAATTCGAGTCATTTTCAAAATGTGAAAATCCAGGGATTTTCTAAAATGTACTTATCAGGTATCTAGCTCCTTCCACTATTCATTCATCCTCTCCCTCTCCCTCTCCCTCTCCCTCTCCCCCTCTCCCCCTCTCCCCCTCTCCCTCTCCCTCTCACTCACTCACTCACTCACTCACTCACACACACACACACACACACACACACACACACTCACACACACACACACTCTCACACACACACACACACACACACACACACACACACACACACACACTCTCTCACACACACACACCCACCCCTCTTCCGCTGAGTTCAGGGTTCTGTGTGGGTGGGAGTGATCATCTGTAAAGCTGCCAGTCAGGGTGGGGGGTGTAAGCATTAGAAGAAAGACCTGTTTTGCAGGGGCAGCTGCTCAAGTATTTAGCTACTGCTTAGTCAGGAAGGAGGGGCCAGCTGGAGAGCAGCCATTCAGAAGGAGAAAGTAGCTCCTGAGTACTGGGAAAGAGGGAGGGAGCTGCTCAGTGGGAGCCAGCTGAATTTCTCAGCTGTTGAGCAGCTGAAAGGATATTGACACCCACTCAGTTATGCTGCCATAAGCAGACACATGGTCTGCCTGTAGGGCAGGACTGTCCCTGATTGTGGGGGAATAGAGTTATGAGGAAAGATTTTTAAAAGCTATATATGTATACCTTAGCTAAGTGAGAACTAATGAGGGATGTAACATACGCTACAAATATTTAAACTATATACATATAATTGGAAATTTTTTGGGTAACCTAGACCTTTGATTTTTGCTGACTAATGAGCCTGTATGATAGGAGCTCATTTTAAGAAATGAATGTTTGAGCAGTTATTGTGTAAAAAGTCCATGCTAACATTTTCCTTGTATTTATATTGAACATTTATCAGAACATCGGTATTTTATCCTTTTAACCTTGAAACATTAACCAACAGAGGAATTTGGGAGAACAGTTAGTAAAACTTACATCCTGCTAACTGGATAGAAAAAAGCTGTAAGTAGCTAGCTTATCTCACACTATGTATGTGAGTGCAAGCTTTGAGAAACAAGGGTGAAGTAACTTTATCTTGGACTTAGTTTGCTTGTTTTATTGTTGCATATGTTTAAGAAAGGTTTAGATGAATGGTAAAAGGACTTTACATTTTTACATAATGGTATCCTCTATAATCCAGTTTCAGATATAACTCTAAAATGAAATTGGCACTAACTGTTTAGGTATATGCATTAATATTTTGGGTATCTTGCATTCATACCCAGGTATAGTGTTCTAGTCACCATGGAACAAAATTGATGATTCAGGAAAGAATATATTTTGGGACTTTGCAGTACTGTGATCAACATCACCCCAGATGTTAAAATTAGGATTCCAGTGATCTTTGTTTGAGCAGTCATTATGTATTCACCAAGGGCAAGTCATGCCTGACTAACCTAATTGCCTTCTATCATGAGATAACTGGCTCTGCGGATGAGAGGAAATTAGTGGGGACGTTTTATCCATTGACTTTAGCTAAGCTTTTGATATGGTCTGCCAGCGAGTTAAAGTACCATGGACTAGATGAATAGACTATAAGGTTGATAGAAAGCTGGCTAGATCATCGGTAGTGATCAATGGCTCCATGTCTAGTTGGCAGCTGGTATCAATTGGGGTGCCCTAAAAGTCAGTCATGGGGCCGTTTTGATCAATATCTTCATTAATGATCCGGAGGATGGTGTGGACTCCACCCTCAGCAAGTTTGAGGATGACACTAAACTCGGAGGAGTGGTAGATATGATGGAGGGTAGGGATAGGATAAGTGGGACCTAGACAAATTAGAGAATTGGGCCAAAAGAAATCTGATGAGGTTCAACAAGGACAAGTGCAGAGTCCTGCACTGACGACAGAAGAATCCCATGCACTGCTACAGACTAGGGACCAAATGGCTAGGCAGCAGTTCAGCAGAAAAGGATCTAAGGGTTACAGTGGATAAGAATCTGGATATGAGTCAACAGTGTGCCCTTGTTGCCATGAAGGCTAATGACATTTTGGGCTGTAAAAGTAGGGACATTTCTAGCAAATCGAGGGACATGATTATTCCCCTCTACTCAGCATTGGTGAGGCCTCACCTGGAGTACTGTGTCCAGTTTGAGGCCCCACAGTACAAGAAGGATGTGGAAAAACTGGAAAGAGTCCAGCAGAGGGCAACAAAAATGATTAGGGGACTGGAGCATATGACTTATGAGGAGAGGCTGAGAGAACTGGGATTGTTTAGTCTGTAAAAGAGAAAAATGGTGGTGGTGGGGGGGGGGGGGGGATTTAGTAGCTGCTTTCAACTACCTGATGAAAGGGGGTTCCAAAGGGGGATCTAGACTTTTCTCAGTGGTAGCAGATGACAGAACAAGGAGTAATGGTCTCAAGTTGCATTTGGGGAGGTTTAGGTTGGTTATCAGGAAAAACATTTTCTCTAGGAGAGTGGTGAAGCACTGGAATGGGTTACCTAGCGAGATGGTGGAATCTCCTTCCTTAGAGGTTTTTAAGATCAGGCTTGACAAAGGCTTGGCTGGGACGATTTAGTTGGGGATTGGTCCTGCTTTGAGCAGGGGGTTGGACTAGATGACCTCCTGGGGTCCCGTCGAACCCTGATAGTCTATGATTCTGTATTTCAATTGAGATGCATTGACTATGTTAAACTGTAGGTGGCAGTCAAATCTTTTCACCAAAGTTACTGATTAAATTTTGCACAGCTAACACTATATCAGTTCATAGTTGAAAATAATAATTCATTGTCTTGAACAGTAGTTCTCAAACTATGATCAACAGAATTCTTCCAGGTGGCCTTCTTTGATCGTAATAATGAAGCCTCTGCAAGTCTTCGAGCAGTAATGTTTCTACATGTAGCAGATCAGGCTTATGGGAGTTAGTGCATCTCAGTTGAAAGATATATAAACCAAGATCTTTCTAATACTTGGGTTTTTTTCATTCAGTCTGACATATAATAGCACTATTTCAGAGTCTCTGAAACACATTATTTATTGAATCCTTAGTTTGTACTAATGAGTTTATTTTCATTTGTTTCCTTAACATTGTCCTGATATTATTTCAAGTAACAAATCTATATATGTACAGGATGTAAAGATTTGAGATTTATATTGGGGGGCTGGGAGTGGAAGTAGTTCAGGGAAAGATGTATGCATTCTGATAAGTGATTCCAAATATGAATAAGATTAGGGACCCCTGTTCTATCAGTACATTCCTCTCAATCAATAAAATCTCACGTTGAAAAGGTAAAGGAGCAACTTTTAAGAGAGAAACACTTATAACGTAGCAGCATCATTCACTTAGTCTTACCAATAGTAGTAATTATAATGACCATTAAACCATTGGGCTAAATTCATCCTAATACAACTCCATTGACTTCAGTGGAGGTTCACCAGGAAGAGGTAGAGCCACTGAGTTAAACCCTGAAGTTATTAAATCTGAGAGGAAATAAGTTTCTTCTTAGATTGTCATTTATTTGTGATTTTTTTCTTAAATTGTCTTTTTAAAATGATCCTAGCTGAAGATGGAATTTTTCAACATTTTAGTTTAAGATAAGACGAAAAATACTTGTAAGATTTTTTAAAATTCACAATTTGTATGCCTTGTTGTTGTAGTTGTGTTGGTCCCAGGATAAGGTGACAAAGGGTCCTGTGGCACCTTAAAGAATAACTAAAGTATTGAAAGATAAGCTTTCATGGGCTAATACCCACTTCATCGGATGCATGCAGTGGAAGTATCCAGGGGCAGGTATAAATAGGTAGGCAAGAACCAGGTTAGAGATAACAGGGCTAGTCCAATGAGGCTGAACCAGCTTGTTATCACTAATCAGGGAGGGTGAGGTATTCCTCTAGTAGCTGAATTGGAGGTGTGAACAGCGAGAGAAGAGAAACTGTTCTTGTAGTTAGCTAGCCATTCATAATCCTATTCAGTCCTGCGTTGATTGTGTCAAATTTGCAAATGAATTGCAGCTCTGCAGTTTCTCTTTGCAGTCTGGTCTTGAAGTCTTTTTGCTGCAATATGGTGACTTTAAAATCTGTAATAGTGTGTGCAGGAAGGTTGAAGTGTTCTCCTACAGGTTTTTGTATATTGCCATTCCTGATATCTGATTTGTGTCCATTTATCCTTTTTTGTAGGGACTGTTCAGTTTGGCCGATGTACATAGCAGAGGGACATTGCTGGCACATAATGGCATATATTACATTGGTAGATGTGCAGGTGAATGAACCAGTGATGGTGTGGCTGATCTGTTAGGTCCTGTAATGGTGTTGCTGGTGTAGATATGTGGTCAGAGTTGGCATCGAGGTTTGTTGCGTGGATTGGTTCCTGAGTTAGGGTTATTATGGCGCGGTGTGCTGTTGCTGGTGAGAATATATTTGAGGTTGGCAGGTTGTATGTGGGCCAGGACTGTCCTGTCTCCCAAGGCCTGTGAAAGTGAGGGATTGTTGTCCAGGATGGGTTGTAGATCACAGATGATGCATTGGAGAGGCTTTAACTGGGGATTGTAGGTGATGGCCAGTGGTGTTCTGTTGTTTTCTTTCTTGGGCTTGTCTTGCAGCCCAAGAAAGGCTGCTGGGTACACGTCTGGCTCTGTTGATCTGTGTCCTTATTTCCTTGTGAAGGTATTGTAGTTTTGAGAAAGCTTGGTGAAGATCTTGTAATGTAGGTGTTCATCTCTATCTGAGGGGTTGGAGCAAATACGATTGTACCTCAGTGCTTGGCTGTAGACAATGGATCGTGTGGTGTGTCCGGGATGGAAGCTGGCATGAAGGTAGGCATAGCTGTTGGTAGGTTTTCGGTATAGTGTGATGTTAATGTGGCCGTCATTAATTTGTACCGTGGTGTCTAGGAATAAGGTGGTGGGTGAGGAATAAGGTGGGGAATAAGGTGGTGAGTGTCTAGGAATAAGGATAAGGTGGGTGAGGTAATCTTTCACTGAACCAACTTCTGTTGGTGAGAAAAGCTTTTGAGATCTCACAGAGCTTTTTGGGGGTCTGTGTAAATTTAAAAGCTTGACTTTCTCACCAGTAGAAGTTGGTCCAGTAAAAGGTATTACCTCATGCCCCTTGTCTCTAATCCATGATTTGGTAGAATTGTTTATTTATTCTTAGGGTTTGACTAGTTTTGGAGGGTGCTGGAGGAATTAGTTCCTCTAGATCTAACAGAATTCTTAATGTTGCACTGTGAATTTTAAGAAGCATACAGGAGCCTACTGTAGATTCATCCAACTCTTCATCCACTGTAATCCCCAGGTCCTTTCCTGCAGAACTGCCGCTTAGCCAGACAGTCCCCAGCCTGTAGAAGTGCATGGGATTCTTCCATCATAAGTGTAGGACTCTGCACTTGTCTTTGTTGAACCTCATCAGATTTATTGTAGACCAATTCTCCAATTTGTTTCCAAATTTACCACTCTGGACCCTATTCCTGTCCTCCAGCATATCTACCTCCCCGGCCAGTTTAGTGTCCTCTGCAAACTTGCCAAGGGTACAATCCATTCCATTAATGAAGTTGTTGATCTATCCAGATCATTAATGAAGATGTTGAACAAAACCAGTCCCAGGGCAGACCTGGAGCACTCCACTTGATACTGGCTGCCAACTAGACATCGAGCCATTGAACACTATCTGTTGAGCTGACGATCTAACCAGCTTTCTATCCATCTTATAGTTCATTCATCTAGTCCAGACTTTTTTAACTTGCTGGGAAGAATACAGAGGGGGACCGTATCAAAAGCATTGGTAAAGTCAAGATTTATCAAGTCCACCACTTTCCCCATATCCACAGAGCCAGTTTTCTCATCATAGAAGGCAATCAGGTTGGTCAGGCATGACTTGCCCTTAATGAATCCATGTTGACTGTTCCTGATCAGACATCAGCTTCTAGGTAGTATTCGCTTAATTATCATTTTTTCAAAGAGATACTGAACCTCTCTGAACTGCTGAGTGCCCTAAACTCCTATTTAATTGCAGATGATCAGAGTGATTATAATTATTGGAGAAATGTGTAATTTCTTAGCAAATATTTTGTTAACATGAGGTAGTGGTCTCTAATTAAAGTGATTTACATTAGGCACTAAGCCTTGAATCTTGCAGTGTTTTATGCTCATATTTAATTTTAAGTACATGATAATCCCATTCATTGGCACTACTCACATGTTTAAAGATAACCATGAATTCAAAACATTGTAGAATTACGGTCTAAATTTATTTAAAATGATTAAAATTAGACCTTGCTATTAAAATTACATTACATATATGAAGCACTTTTGTACTTTTTAAAGATAAGCATAAAATAAAGTTAGAAAAGGAGGAAACATTATGTTTAATAAATAATCATCATATTATATAAATTGCCTAAGACACTATAATTGCTTTTGGGTAAACAAAAATGCTTATTTTTATTTGGTTATTAGCAATGAAACAATAACTTTAACCAGATAGACTTAGTTTTACTAATCTATCTTTGCATTATAAGAAGTCATTGTATATATATATATATTTATTTAGATTCACTATCCAAATGCTGATTTATTTTTCACTTTTTCAATATAATTTTTTTTTTATTTCTTTCCATTTGAGATACTTTTTCAATATTCAGACAGCTTATATGCATCCAAAATATAGGAAAAATCTGTATTACTACGAATTCCTGTCATAGGGTAAATTCAAAATTTTAGAGCTGGCCACTGTGTAATACATCCCATTAAACAAAGTGACAAAGTGGTCTTGTGTTAGAGCTGCTTTTTGCTTCTCTGCTGATGCAAAGTGCCCCAGAACTGACACAGTGTGCTGTGGGAGATTCACCTTGCATAAAGTGATCATTAGGTGTAGCAGCTTCTAAACCTCTCCCTCAATCCCTTCTGCTGTGGCCAATGGGAGCTGTAGTGTTGGTGCTCAGGGCAAGGGCAGCCTGTGGAGATTCCTTGGCCTCGCCTGTGCCTAGGAACCAGACAAGCTGGCCGCTTTCGGGAGCCATGCTGAGCCAGGGTAGGTAGGGAGCCTGCCTTAGCCCCACTGCGCTGCCAACTAGACTTTTAGTGGCCTATTAAAACCTCCGGGATTGCTTTCAGTAGTCACCAGGAGATCGATGCCAGAATGGTTGGCAATCCTATCTGTAACAGCGATCTGTAAGGTGCTTTCTCATTGGTTGCAACCTGCATGTTTTCCCTGCAATACAAAGAGAAATCTTGAAAAAAGTGGATGTTCTTAATGTTCTGTGCAATGGATTCTGTTTTAATTGAAACAGCTAAAACAGCTTGCTTGCCTTTATAGCTGTGGAACTGACTGGTGTAAATTGTAGTCTCTCACTATCTCTAGGTTTAAGGGTGAGTGCCCTTTTAATAAAAGCTGGAAGATGATTAAAAAGACGAGAGGATCAGGCATGTTCACCCTATAATTCTTGTCTTGTGACCTCTGTCCTTACCTTTGTCTGTTCATTCTTCAATTTATAGGGCTTGGGTTTTTTGTTTTTTGTTTTATCCTCAGAACCAGGAACCCGTTTTTATGTTCCAGGTGAGTTTCTTCTGTCAGTTTAGCTAATTGAACTAGCGTTCTCTGATTCTCAAATTCCTCCAGGACAGAAATGGAAAAGTTCTTTTTTATTACTGTGAGAAGGTTGCAATTTTTTCCTCAAGTCTGCCTGCCAATCTGCCTTTTTCTGTTTCAGTGGTGCTTGTGTATAAAGATTGCTGGCACCATTTTGTTTCTTATCAGTGCTAGGAGGACCTAGTTCTTTTCTGTTTAAAAAAAATGTGTCTAGAGATGTCTGTGATCCTGTTTTGGTTCAGTATTCTGCTGCTGTATTCAAGGATTATTTAACCTGATCAGTAAGAAACAGAGCTAGAGTTCTGTGTAAATATAGCTTTTAGCTAGGTATGCATCACATGATCTGAATGTACCTATCATTCATATAATCAGATGACCCCTTATCCAACACCAACTCAAATGACAGCATAAAAAAGGAAGGACTGATTAGTTTCTATTTTACTGTGTTCAAGTAAATAAGATTTTCCCACTGGGAAAGTACAAGCATATGAACAGATGTAGTCCTGATACACAAGAGAGAACAGCGATTGCAGAAAAGTAGGAGACATATATCAAAGTGATCAAGTTCCTTGTCTTTTTCCTTGTTGCAGAAAATGTTTATCTTGAAAACCGTCCAGTTCATATTACACTTTCCAAAGTCAGATTTTACTCACTTCCTTTAACCAACAGTCCCTCACCATTCTGCTTAAAGGTCAACATTTGAAAAGCAAGTGAGTAAGGTCCAACACATCTTCTGAATAGCTTTTTGGAGCCCCAACTTCATTTTAAAGCTGCTCTCCCCTAGGTGTAAATGCTATCCCGGTTTTGGAACTCCCCCATATGCAGGTGAAGCTTTCACTCCTTGTGCCCATGAAGATGAATCAAGCCCGGGATGATCAAAATATCCCTATATATATATAGCTCGTGTGGGAAGAAGAAAAACAAATAGAATACTGATCAAAAACTCTGGTGTTGAAAATAACAGTAATTTAACTAAAAATGTTTAAATGCCTGCTGGCATATACAATACCCATATTACTGCATACTGATTAATATATTTGTATTCAACTCAGTAATTTAATTCTGACCACAAATCATCTGAACACAAATTGTCAGAGTTAATGTGGCCTTTTTTGGAAAGGCTTGGGGCTTGTTAACTTGTCTCTGGTAGAGGGGCAGGGAGTGGGAAAACCTGTACATATATATTTGGATTGTTAGAAGTTCCGTTGATCCATGTCATCATTTAGAAATGATTGGTTTTAACTATTCTTTTGGAAAGGCATTGGACATGAGTGTCTTTAGAAATTTTGAGTGGGATTTTCAATAGCTCAACATTAGTACAACTCTGGTCTCAACTGGACGTATGTCTTGGTGTCTGTACTTCCAAGTTTGGGGAGACAGCACAGACCTGGTGTAAGAGGAGAGATTAAGGTAGTATCATGACTGGCCACTAGAGGCACTCCAGGACGGGGAGCCCATGGCACACCTATACATTATAAATTATATGCATATACAATATTAATATTTTCCTACTAGATTTTTTTTTAAAAGCTTAATTTTGTTTAATGGTTATACTGGATTATGTCAGGTGAAGTTGACAACTTTAATCAAGTTGTTTAGCTCACAGAACACAGTGCTCTGTAGTAATATTGTAGTATTGTATGGTGTGTCATATGTAGTGGGAGAGGAGAATATGTCATTTGAATTGTTACCTAATCTTTGAAGGTCTTTGGAAGAAGATTTACTCCTAGAAAAGATGTTTCTATTTGTCTTTACATTGGTTATGAACTAGCGAAGACTAATGCACCACAGCAATGATGTCAGCTATGCCATTGACACTTGTCCCCTAGGAACTGGACTGAAGTTACAACTGCAGTTCACATAAACCACTCTGTAATTATTAAATAAAACAACTTGTAGTCAGCACCACTTTAGGCTGGATTTTAGCTGGCGGCCTGCAAGTGAAAGATTCTGGACTGGATGCCGTTACCATTCTCCAAGTAAATTTTCAAGTTCTTGCATCATTGGGTTTTAAATGCTTAGTGGAAAAAGGGGAATAGGCAAGTCCAAAATGAAACTCAGGGTTTAAAATTATGCTGGTCATTTTGTTCTTTTAGTTTGTTTGATTATTTTTTGTACTGTTTGTTTAAAATGATGTTGCATGGCATCCATGCCCTGTAGCACCCCCTGCTGACTTGGTGTGATGCTGCAGGAACTCTCTGCCTCAGTTTCTCTTCACTCAGGGCCCCATAAGAACTCCACAGAGTCCAAAAGAGTCTAAGACAAAATTCCTGCTGGGGTTCTGCCTTATTAAATTCAAATAAGCTGAAATGTTGAGCTAAGGGTTGCACAGCCCTCCTCCTGGGGGCCTGTGATCTCTGGGAATTCCTCTCTCTTGAGAGAACTTCTCTCCCTCTATGCACCTCCATGCAGCTGCACCCTGATGGCCTTTTATCAGGCCCAGGTGCTCATTATTCAATTAACTGCCTAGAGAGGTTCATTCCCCTTAAATTAGTTTATTGCGGGTGGCCTGAGCCTGGACTCCTTAAAGAGGCCAGCAACCCTCTGGCAGGTAGATTTAACTGTCTGAAGTAAAATAAGAACCAACATAAACCAATTGCTTTATCAAAACTCTATGGAATCCATACTGAATAATTGTGTGTCTATATACACATGCTTTCTGGCTCCTGCTGGAAGCTGAAATACTGGTCTATAGATTCTTCTTACCAAACTTGACCAGAATTAAGAATTTTGCATGTTTCTTGCTAAATTGATGTGTGAGGTTGCCCAGTCCCAATTTCTGAATCTTTACCTTTTTCTTTTCTGTTCAGCCACTCTCTTTCTCTCACTAGGTAAATGTGATTGCTTAGTTCCTACAAAATGTAACTTGCCCTAGTTTTACTGGCCAAGATCAAGTAGTGTAGTACATGATATACTTCCTATTGAGGGGGGTCTCTATATCTTGCATTTGCATGAGGAGTGGCATGACACTGTGGTAAGTCTTCTCTGTCACAAATCTTTTGTGACCCTATTATGATCCTTACATCTCTCACTTTAATTTAAATAGAGAAAGACTGAAGCAAAAATGATGCATCATGGTATAGGAGAAATATTCCTTTTGTTTAAAATGAAACAATGTGGCTTGCACATTTTGTGGGAGTTATTATTGGGATTGGGAATAACAACATAAATGACTGGTGATAAATACAAGCAAGTCTGAGAGAATGGAAGCTTCCGTCAGAACTGGCTGCTGTGCTGCACTAGAGGGGAAGTGGAATCCAAACAGTTTTGTGAGAAACTAGAAAAAAGGAAGCAATCCAACCTTGCAGTTGCTCAGTTCTGTTTGATTTACACCCTGTTTCAGTTTACGTGTGTCTGCCAAGTTAAATCCAATACACACGGTTGAAGTCCTTAGAGGCTTCCTTTCTATTCACATTCTACGTCAGTAATGACTGAAAGAGAAGACTAAACTGAAATATTTTTGCAAACCTTTGTAGTTAACAAAAAGAGTTCTTAAAGTTGTAAGAAATTAATGACACTGCTGGAATGTTCTAGGCTTACATAATCACTTGCTTACTAATGTTCCAGCGGAAAAAATGATCTTTTTCACCCTAAATTCCTCCTAGGTTGTTTTATTTCAGTTTTATCCTTCTATTATAATCCTCTTAAGAAACCAGAGTTTTGCAGACAATATGAGATGAGATCAAAATTAATTTTCTCATTGTTGTGAAATCAGCTGCAGGAATGCGGAAGTGCCCTTTCAAAGTTCCATTTCTGACAGTAGACTGCTTATCTGCCCTGAGAAAAAAGCAAACATTTACTGTTTGCTTTGAGTGAGTGAGAAAGAGGTGGGGGGTTGGGGGATCTGAACTTACAAGATAGCATGCTGTCAAACTCTCAGCACCCCCAAAAACCCACTCTCTCTCCCTCCACACACACACTCCCACCCCCCATCGTTTGAAAAGCACGTTGCAGTCATTTGAACCCTGGGATAGCTGCCCATAATGCACTGCTCCCAATGCAGCTGCAAGTGCCGCAAATATGGCCACACCAGTGAGCTTGCAGCTGTCTGTGTGGACAGACTGGGGTGCTTTCTCTAGTGCGCTCTCCAAAGGCTGATTTAACCCAAAGCGCTCTACATCTGCAAGTGTAGCCAAGCCCTATTAGTGAGAGCTATTTGTTGTGCCCTGGTGGCTTATGTGGGCTACTGTCATTATGTCAACTGAATTAGTAAAAATTAATTTTTAAAGATAAACTGCACCACAAACAATACAAGATGATGATGTTAGCACAGCTTTTAAAATTCTTTAGAATGGAAGGCCCCCAGAGAGCTTTTGTAGATCAGCAGTTGTGGCAGAAATCTTTGTTTGAATAGATTCCAAATGCATCCAAAGTCAAACCAGTAATAGTTTTTCTTAAATAAGCAAAGACAGTTTAGTTGTGTAAGTCAGTTAATGTTAAATAAATAATTTTCCTCTATTGTAAATAATTCCCTGGCAGAACACCTGATTTTATAATTACATATAATGGAGATATTTTAAAAAGAGAGTCAGTTTGATCAATAACTATTTTCAAGAGTTGCATTAGCAGGTTTGTGTGTCTCAACTGTCCACTGTTAAACCTAATAACAGAGTGAAGAAAATTAGATTTACATCCCCTGGGAAATTCTAATATTTTAAAATTGAAATACTGTAATGAAAGTTTTTAAAAATTTCCGTTTGGAAATGTCAAAACATTTCCTTTCTTTTGATTGAACTAGGTTCAAAGGTTTAATTTTGGTGTCGTTCAACATTAATCTGTGTCCCCTTGAGCTGTCCCTATACATTTTTATGGGCCAGGCTGTCTCAGTGGACTGTATCTGCCATGATGGGTCATGTGACTCCCTTGATTAACTTGTCATCACAATCAGAAGGGAGAATCAGTTCAACAGATTGAAATGATTTTGATTCTGGTCAACCTGATCTGAAATGAAATATTTTATTTCGAATTCCCCAATGGAAAATGGAAATTTAACCACAGATAATTTTGGTTTTGCAGGAGCTATATTTTCCATCAAACAATATTTTGACATTCCCAATTAGTTTTAATAATTATTAATGATCAATAGTACCATAAATGTACATGGCAGTAAAATACAAATAAAGTCTCACTTTCTCTGTCCAAAAGAGTTTACAATCTTAAATTAAGAAGGGAACAAACAGCAGGATATAACCATACAGGGAGGAATAGAAGAAAAAAAAAGGAAGGACAAGGGAGAGGACAGTATCATTTGGTGATCACTTGGGAGGCTAAAGTGCATGTCTTGAAAGTAACAAAGATGACTTGTGCTCCAGGATACTATAAACTGGTGCTGTAGTAGCAAATGCAGCGACTCTTTCCACTGGGTAAATGAATGTTCTTTGATAAACTATTTATTTTTCAATATTTTAACTGAGTTTAATAAAATTGTACATGTTAAAATTAATCTGCATTGTGCAGATAGTGTCTGTTGGGCCATTTTTTGGTTCATGAAGCTAACTCTGGAAGTGAATGCATATGTGACAGAGGCTTATTGCAGATTGTGTCCTTAGGGTGATAATTACTATGAAATTGCATGCAGTTTGGATCCTGCGTGAATAAGTTGGCCAAGAAGTTACAGAAGGTTCCAAAACATCACAAGGACGATAGCAATTTTATATCCCCTGATGTTATTAAATAGAGGTAGCAATATTGTATAAGAAAAGAAATTAAAAGTTTGGGTTGCAGTTCCTGGAAGAATTATACCTGCTCATTATTTCTGGCTTATTTAAGGGTGTGTGTTTTTTTTTTTTAATAACAACTAAGAATAAGGCACTATTCAGTAACCTGTATTGCCGGAAATGATGACAGTGTTAAATAGATTTTCTTGTTGTAAATTGGTCACTTACAACAGCATTATTAATTATATTATTTAAGCACTCATTAAATGTGACATTATTTAATGGGTTCATGTTAGTTTAAAATTTTCATTAAAGGTTTACTGTGGGGGGTTTTGCAATCTTGTATTTTTCCATCCAGTCCATGTCACATTTCCCGTTGTCCTAAGAATTAGAAAACTTTTGATATGAATAGTGAATTTTGGATTTCAGGCCCTCAGTGATGGTCAAGGTTATATTAATAAATTGGGCATAGTTAGTTAGAGCTTCATCTGTTTAATTTTTATCATGTATGTCCCATTTTCATCTTGAAGTATGATCCTGTAGTATCCAGGAGGCAATTTCCTGCCTTTCAGCATGAATTCCATTGAATAACACTGACCTCGTGGTCAAAAATGACATTTCCTGCCAGCTGGACTAGTTGTAGTTTAATGTTCTAGGTAAAGGTAAAGGTCTCTAATGCCTAATACAATCACAACGCTACAGGTATTGTCACATCAGATATGGTTTCAGTTAAATCAACAGGGAAAAAGAAATTGGGGACAACAATGGAAGTGGGCAATAGAACATTTTTTTAGAACCCTCTTAACTCTCTAAAGGTCCTTATTCAGTAAGGGTCCAATCATGCAAGCTGCTGAGCACCTACCTTCTATTCCACTCAACTTCTGTTGAAGTCAGTGGGAGCAGACCAGGCTCAATACTTCACAGGATCACTTGGCAATTAAGTTAATCCATGTTATGATCTCAACAACATTGGCAGATCCTCCTAAGTGATGAGTGCCTCATCAGAGGTCCTTTGCACCTTACACTTTCATTGGCTTCACTGGGAATTGAGGCACTCGTGCCTTACAAGATTGATCCCAAAACTTCTAAACATCATCAGAAATATATAAAGAACTTGAATCCTCCTTCCAAGCCTGTAGCTGGAGAAGGCACCTCTGGTGAGGTCACCTTTGTAAATACACTACTGGGTTTAAAAGTAATTGTGTTTAATGTTTCATTTGCCCTGAAGACTTGGGATGCATTCCCGGCCAGTACAACTACTAGAAAAGTCTGTTAACGTGTCTGGGGATGTCATAAGCCAGGGAGTTGACAGTAGTGATGTCCCTTTAAAATGTATTCTTGGTCCTTTTAACTTTCAAACTCTTGTTAGACTTTTATTATGTCTTCTATAACTATTCTTCTAGTCCTTTATCTAATATCTTTTTCAAATAACGAGTATACTTTTCCCCAAGGATAACTTTAACAACGCTTTACATTTTTATCATTTATGATAAGCTCTTTGGATTGAGACTGCTAGCAAGTGGCTTTCATCATTGATATTTTATACTTATAGACACATTATGAGTCAGATTCTGCCCCCTATGCTTGTATTGAATAATATCTTACACCTTGAACAGTTCTATTGATTTCTTGGAGCTCATGCAAGGAGTGAAGTATAGGTCAACATGAGTATGGATGGCAGAATCTGATCCTGCATATGGGAAGTTGGGACTTCACAACTGGAAAGGTTTACTGGACTACATCAGGGTTGGGCCTTGCACTACAACCATCTACTAAAGAAATGTTCACCAGCTATAGTAGATCTCTCTCGGTAATTTTTGCTTTTGTTCTTTAAGAGTGAAGTACACTCTTGTGATAAGAAAAGTAAGTCATATAAATAAGTCAGATTTTACTCCTAAAGATAGTAGACTGGCGTGTATGGCCTCTTTCTCTCCTAGTTGTTTGACTCTCACTAGGAGAGAAAGAGGCCATACACGCCAGTCTACTATCTTTAGGAGTAAAATCTGACTTATTTATATGACTTACTAGTCTCTATACTAATCAGCAGTCTTGGCCAGTTAGAGTGCATTAATTCATAATAGTTGGTCATATATCATCTGTAATAGACCCAGGACAGTTGGGTATAGCAGAGTAGTAGAAGGCAGATATACTGACCATTGGATTAGCAGTTTTCTGTTCCCTGAGTGACCAGAGCAGAGGCTGCTCCAGACTAGGGTCGACACATGACTCCAATTTGCCTGCAAAGAGTCAGTTGAAGCTGTTAGGCTAGTGAGAACACCTGACTCCAATTAACTTGCAAAGAGTTAGGGGAGGCCATTAAGGTAATGTGACACCTGACTCTAAGGCCCTTCTGATACTATGGGTATGTCTTCACTACCCGCCGAATCGGCGGGTATCGATCGATCGCTCGCGGCGCCCCCGTCAACTGCGGAACTCCAGCTTGCCGGGAGGCGCAAGCTGGAGTCGACGGAGGAGCGTGCCGCCGACTGCCGCCGCCATGAGGACAGACGGTAAGTCCGCTGCAGATATGCAAACTTCAGCTACGTGATTCACGTAGCTGAAGTTGCGTATCTGCAGTCGATCCCTCCCCCCCCCCCCCATAGTGGAGACCAGCCCTATAAAAGGGCTCACTTCAGTCAGGCTGAGGAGAGCCAGGGAGCCAGAGGAGAGGAAGGGCTGCAGAAGGGCTGGGTAATGAAGACACCCTCAAGGCATTGGTAAGGGAGCCCTAAGGTCAGAGTGAAGAGAGAAGTGGGAGAGCTGTGGGGAAGTGGCCCAGGGAAATGTAGCAACTCTGGCAGTGAAAGGTCAGCTGCCAACAGCTGCTGCCATTAGGGTCCCTGGGCCGGAACCCGGAGTAGAGGGCAAGCCCGGGTTCCCCCTAACTCGCCACTACAGAAACACCTGCTGGGAGGGGAAGACAGGCCCCTGTCAGGACACGAGGCTAAACTATTGTGGAATAATCCCATAGGGGCAACTGAGACTGTGGGATTTCTCTCACCAACCTCCTTGCTGGCTTAAGGTGAAAAGGGCTCAGTAGACTGTAACCATGGCCCTAGAGAGAGAAGGGCTACGTGGAGGGTTGCAGTGAGTCTCTGAGGCTAGCATAAACTGCCTGGAAGTGCGGGACCCACAGGGACAAGATCGGAGCTCTGCCACACTTTGCATAGTTCTTAAAACTACAGCAAACTAAATCTACTTTAATGACAAACATATTCTAACCCCCATCTTAAGAACTAGAGAAGAGACTTTGCTCTTGTCTACATTATAGAGTTAGGTTTACGTAAGACTGTTTATGTCAGCCCAGCTGTATGTAAGTATCTACACTAAAATGTAGTTCTCACCAATGTAAATCACTCACTACATGGACTTAATAACTCCACCTCCATGAGAGGAATAGCACTGAAGTAAAAGTAACTAGGCTGACGCAGTGTCAGTGTAGACACTGTGTTGCTTGCATCAACTGTTGCTGCCTTTCAGAAGCAGTCCCACACTGACAGTTAAATTGGTGCAAGTGTAGTGTGGACATGCAAAAGTGATTTAATTACAGTGGCTCTATGTTGATGTAACTTAGGGTCAATTTAATTTTGTAGTTTAGACTTTATTTGCTGATACTCTCATTTTTTAATTCTGGTGTATTGTCATCTTTTACTGGACTAACTTCTATTGATGGTCTCTCTTACCAATAGAAGTTGGTCCAATAAAATATATTACTTCATCCACCTTGTCTTGCTCATGTTCATCTGATGCTATCATGCTGTTATGAAGTGTTAATCAGGCTAGGGAATGCTAAGTGCAGTCTTCTGACTCTCTATTTGCAAATGGCTTGTCATCAATATATGAAGAGTGGGAGTGGTTCTTTGGTGAAATAGCATCTAGGGTATAGGCTAACACTGCAGAGGGAGGAAATCTAGAAGCAGATAATTAGGGGGAGAAGGCTTGAGCTGAACTTTATCGTATCGTTCATTTCTGTGTTAGTAGAACAAAATACCAGCACCCAAGGGAGTTTTAGACTATACATAATGTATCAATTACATTTGAGATGAGGTTTGGAAAGGTACCTGCTCTCAAAAGTACACTAGGTCATGCTATACGTTCTTCAATATTTTCTGCATATATATGATCTTTCCCTCCTTTCCCATATCGAATTCTTTTTTGACCAATATTTTTCTCAGTCTTCCAAAATCTGTGCTTCTTTTTTTGTTTCTTTGTTTTGTTTTTTGCAAATTACAATCTAACTGCCTCAAACGTGACATTTCCAATTGTCTTCTCTTATGGTTCATTTTTTTCTTTTTTTAAACAAGGTGTGCCAGTTTCTGACAAGGAGATACAATACGACTAACTGTGTATGTGTGCCAATGAGTGTTTCAAGAAATATTGGCACACCTTAAACATCAAACCCTATCCATTAGCCAAGATCAACAGAGTTAATATTTAGAATACCAGTTTCTATTTATTCAACTATCATGTGATCTAATATTTCAGCAATGTTTGCCATAGAAAAAGTGTGCCAGTTCTCAACTTATCTCCCTCTTGTATTTCAAGTAAAGGTGGCATTAAGCTTTGTTATCATTGCTGTATTCATTGTTTTTGATCAAGCCAGTTTTAATGATGAACATTGAAGCTAAGTCCTCTCCAAAGCCCAGTTTCCTGCAGTGGAAATCCCTGTTAGTTTTCTTTTCTTTCCCCTTCTCAGATATCTACTTCTGTTAATATGTGCTTAGTTTCATCCTTGTGCAAATAAAACAATCTGTAGTGGTCTTGGCAGAGTGCTCCTGCATTAGTTCAGAGGGCTCTTCCACAATTCCTCCTCCTTAGTGTTGGTCTTCTGTCTGCTGATAAATAGTACTTGGATTAAAGAAATACAGACACAAATGCAGATATGGGCCTACTTATTCTGTCAGTCGTAATTTTCAAGAGAATTAGTATTTATTCTAGTGCAGTTGAGAAGAGAATTTATCATTCTTACTGACCTCAGTGGATGTAGGATCAGCCAATATTGTCTGTATTTTTAAAGACCAATCTCTCAATTAAGGAAAGAATAAATAAAGAGAATAAAAAAGCATGAATTAATTTTTCTAAGACAGCCACTTCTAAAAATCACAGAGGAAATATAATCATTATATAAAGATGTACCCTCTGTTACAAGGAGATGGGAGTTCCTAGAAAATGAAATACTGTACAAAAGAGATTTTTACAACTGAAAATATTATAAAAGAGACTTCTTATTGGACACATTTTGTTCTCATTTGAACAAGTATAAATTCTAAGCAATGTCATTGATGCTAGTAGAACATAGGTGAATAGATTTTGACACCAGAACTGAAAATAGTGAAACTTGAGGAAAATGGAATCAATTACCAGTAAATATTTATGGGGGAGATTTACCATGTCCAGCATTCTGGGCCTAAAAGAAGGAACTGAAAGTGATTGAATAGATTTTCTTTCATTTATGCGGAATTCTGATGTTTGATTTGATTATTCAGAGACATCATCTTCCTTTCTGGCAGCCTTATCCATCATAGATTATTTTCTTGTCAGTATGTGCATTTCTGTTGACAAGAGTACTCCTCATGCCTAGAATTCATCTGAATATTTTACTGTCAATTTTTCACATGAAAGGGACAGTTCTACTTCTAATAATGGTGCCCTAGTATCATTTGCATTGTTTTTCAGAAAAGGCTTCAGTGGGATAGCATTCATTCATCCTAGTGTAGTACTTCATTGCCTTCACCTGGAGCTCATTCTCTTTATTGTGATTTACTATCTTGGATATCAGAAGAGACTCTTTCTTTGTGGTCATTAAAGATTTAAGCCTTCTAGAAACTCCTTAGCATTTGTTAGGAAAGGGTCCTAATTCCACAGGTATATTTTGGCAATTTAACTGGCAGCTATTAAATAGTCAGAATTTGCATACAGTTACCAGTACCACAGAGTGATATCTGAAATACCATCATTTATACTGAAGTTTAGAGTTTGAAAATTAAGTTAGATAACTGTTGGTATATATTGACTTCAACAATGAGAACACTATATAATTAGCTCTGGATAATATTTGCTGAGCTACTTGGGCATATGTTAGGCCTTTGGGTAAAGGAAGTGGGAGCGAGGACTCAGATCCTTCCGCTAGCCCATTTCACCAGGGTAGTGCAGAAGCTGGAAAAATTCCCCGCAATAGCCGGGCTATTCCCCCTCTTATATTTAATAAATACATGTTTCTTATGCATATATTTCTTGCCAGGTCTTCCCTTCTTTCAAGTGGGTGTCATACCGTTTTTGCTTTTATAAAGTAAATATTTCAGAGAAATGTTTATGGAAGATATCAAAACAAAACAAATTTTCAAACAGAAATAATGCATTACTGGAATAGAGCATAACCTTATAGTGAACTGCTATTTGTTGAACTAAGTTAACCAAACATTATAAAACCTGGATGTAGGAACATGCTAGGACTAGCCAAAATAGTTCCATGTATGAGTCTCATGCTGGCAGAGATTCTAACTTTAGGCGGTTTGGATTTTCAGTTGAATTGCTATCAAATTATGAAACAGACCCTTTGCAAGGGTAGGGTCACAGGCTGGGATACTGTGTTATAAGTAAGGCTATGATTTTGTCATGGACATTTATAGTAAAAGTCACAGACCGGTCACAGGCAATTAACAGAAATTTATAGATGCCGTGACCTGTTCCTGACTTTTACTAAAAGTGTTGCCATGACAAAACAGGGAGGGAGGAGGGTTGACCATCCTGCCCTGCTGTGGCTTGGAGCTGCGGCCTCTGTCCCAAAGCTAGGATGAAACCCCACCTATGGCAGCTTCAGGGCACAGTCTGCAGATGTGCCTCCTTTCTATAGTAAATTCTCCGCTCATGCATTTCTCAGTGTATATTCTCCAACTCCAGTCCCACACAACCTTAAGACACATCCTACTCTCCAGATCACTAACAATCTCCTCCGTTCAGATTTCTCACCGGCCATTTACAGAGGTTTTTTCTGATTTCCCACACACCTTCCCACTTTCCATGTTACCTAATAGCCTCCCTCTCTGCTGTTGGTTCTGGTTGGGATGAGATCCAGTGTCTCAAAGACTGAAGTATTTATGGGAACTGTTGAAGGGGAAAGTGAGGTGGGCATTTCATGCTGTGGCCTGCTGGGGGCGGAGGCTGCCTTTTGACATCAGCTTTCATGGCTGCGAAGACAAGTTAGAAAAAGTGACCTGGGTGAACCCTGAAAGCTCATCCAAAAAAAAAGAGTGATCCTATCTGGAGCAGGGGGCGTGGTATCTGACTCATGATATTTTTAAATATTTGGTATTGTCAGTACCGCAGTGGTCAGTCAGCACACGTGCCCTCCTGCCTTTCCTCCACTTGAAGTATTTTTGTTTGACTGGACATAATTAAAATTAGGCCAGCCAGACAAAAACATAGGTGATTTATCTGACAGCCTGTGAGTTTCACCTCTCAAGTGCCATAGGCCCATCTGGCTCTCTAACTCTTTGTACTTAGAAAATGTCTTTTTAATTTTTATGCTTATGTACAAATATATTACTCATACATAGATTCCTTACTTAGACTTACATATAAGTGTTAGGTTGTCTAAGAATATACATATTATGAGAGTTGAAAACTATAGTGAAAAACTACTAACCCATTAGGTGAAAAAGTGACAGAGAAAGGGATATAATGGCCAGAGCTTCAGTGAAAAGATATTATTTACCACTGGAAACCAGTTCTCAAATCCAAAAGGAATAATTGTCTCTAAATCCAGCAGTTAATACTAGGGAGAAAACTGAAAGGGAATAAAGAAAGCAATGAAGGAGGAAAAAGACATTGTGGGGAAGCTGAAGGACTTGTTTTTGTTTTGCACCAGTCTTTCCCTCTAATGAAAATTATCTCAGTGTATATGTTTGTGTGTACTCATTGATAGAGAGAGGGGGATTGCCCTTAAATACTCGAGAGAACTTAAAATAATGTTTCTTCGGTATTTGCAGTATTCCTTACTTGAAGTAAGCAGACGTATATAGAATTTTGAAAATACAGAGGTAATTTTATTTATTGAAGGCAAAACTGGCAAGTTGAGTGGTGAGTGCATATGTTGAAAACTATAATCACTCCACCACTTCATGTTGTCACTGGATGTTGGTAGATCAGTAGAATGCTGAAAGTACCTCAAACATGGAGGCAGGTGTTGAACATGATCCAAGCACTAGACTACAGAATCTATCTCCTTCTGGGTGCCTCGTAAACTTTACTAGGGTTGGCTGGAAGAGGGAGCATGCAAATTTTTGACAAAAGGAAAATAGAACATTTTCAAACTACCCCCCAAAGTGAACAAAAGGAGGGTTTATGATTAGTCCTTCAAGGTTTCTAGGAGCCTAGTCCCCAAGCTGCCTTTAATCCACATACAGTGAAACCTCGATTTAACGGACTAATTCGGGCGAGGGGGTGTCCGTTAAAGCCGAAAGTCCGTTATTTAATAATTTTTTAAATCATTAAATAACAGGACTTTTGGCTTTAATGGACACCCCCTCACCCGAATTAGTGTCCCCCCCCCCCCGTCCCACAGCGGGGAGCCCGGCGGGAGCAGTCAACCCCCCCCCTCCCGCCCGCCGGGCTGTCAGCTGTCAACCTCTCCCCCCCCCCCGCTCCCGCCCGCCGGGCTGTCAGCCCGCCCGCCAGGCTGTCAGCCCGCCCGCCGGGCTCCCCGCAGCGGGGAGCCTGGCGGGAGCTGTCAACCCCCCCCCCCCTGCCCGCCGGGCTATTAGCCCGCCCGCCTGGCTCCCCGCAGCGGGGAACCCGGCGGGAACTGTCAGCCCGCCCGCCTGGCTCCCCGCAGCGGGGAGCCCGGCGGGAGTTGTCAAAGCCCCCCTCCCCCCCGCCCGGCTCCCCTGCAGCGGGAAGCCAGGCGGGAGCTGTCAAACCTCCCCCCCCCCCCGCTCCCCCCCGCCGCCCGCCTGGCTCCTGGGGGGGGGGTTTGACAGCTCCCGCCGGGCTTCCCGCTGCGGGGAGCCTGGCGGGAGCTGTCAACCTCCCGCCCCCCCCCCCCCCGCTCCCGCCCGCCAGGCTGTCAGCCCGCCCACCTGGCTCCCCGCTGCGGGGAGCCCAGCGGGAGCAGTCAACCCCCCCCCCTCCCGCCCGCCTGGCTCCCCGCAGCGGGAAGCCAGGTGGGAGCTGTCAAACCCCCCCCCGCCCGCCGCCCGCCTGGCTCCTGGGGGGGGTTGACAGCTCCCGCCCGGCTCCCCGGGGCAGGAGCCGGCAGCCCCCAATAATGGATTTCGGATGCATCGGGAAATTTTGTCCGTTGCATCCGAAGTCCGTTAAATAGGGGTCCGTTAAATCGAGGGTTTACTGTACTTCTTTAGTACCTTGGTCTTCCTGGGTATTGGTCCCCATCTCTAATGCCTACTTTCATCTGGTGATCAAGTTGTTGGTCACTCTGTTGTCTCTGTGGTGGTTTTTTTCTACTTTCAGTCCTGCAAGAGACCAACTACACAACCATCCTAGTGTCTCTCTGTCCTCCCTGTTTTTCCTCAGCTCCTGCTGGCCCAGCTCCCTAAGCCACTGCACAGGGCTCTCCTTATTCTCAGCATTAACTGCTGGTTACACTAACCTCAGTAGTTATCTTGCGCCTCTTCCTGCCTCATAGGGTGACCAGATAAAAAGTGTGAAAAATCGGGACAGAAGGTGGGGGGTAATAGGTGCCTATATAAGAAAAAGTCCTGAATATCAGGTCTGTCCCTCAACTTGGAAAGGAGGCAGAAGCTGACCTAGAGCAGGTCTGAGAAAAGGAAAGTGCTCAAAAGGCCTTATTTCCAAGATGAGGGAGATAATAGTAATGAGCCGACAGATAAATTACATTTGATATATACCATTATGAATTCCCATCTAAACAAAGACCAATATAATCTCTCAATGTTACCTAACATGAAGGAGATCACCCTTATCTGATTCTCAAGTGATTTTGAAAAAATGTAAATTCTGATAACTCTTGAATCTGAACGAATTAGAGGAACTCAAGATAGTTTTACCATTGCTTGAAATTTAGTTTGGTGTAAAGATTAAAAACAGAATATGCCCTTGTCTGCATTTTCTTTCTGCACACATCATAAAAATCCAGAACCCATGTATTTCTGCTCAACCCAAGAAAGCAAGACATTGGCCCAAATTTCTTTAAAATGAGTGCCTAAAGTTAAGTGACTGAGTGGCCTAATTTTTGAAAGTGCTGAGCACTCAGCTAAGCAAGAGGAAATACATGCATATGTATTTGATCAAAGGGTTGATAGGCCTGAAGATGTTAATATGTTTTAAAATATTTTAGAGGTTTTTTTAAAAGGCATTTAGGGCTGAAATTTCAAAACCGTGCTTAAGCTGCAGTTTGAGAAGATGAGCATGCACGTACACACACATTATTTCATGTATAGTTAAAAATTACATTCTGTGCAAATACCTGTATTTGTGTGCATATATTCTGCGTGCACTACTTCAGCACAAAAGGGATTTAAAATGTGGCACTTAGTCCTTGATCTCATCAGCCCTTTTTACACTTGCATAGCTGGGAGTTCAAGGTTGTTGTATTCCAACAAAGTATGTCTGATTCCTCTGCCATACTACAACAGTGCTCAGAGCCAGATCAGCCAGCCAGGGGTAGATTTTCTGTTGCAAATTAGAACAGTCTCAGAATTTGCTTATAACTGTCTCTTACAGCCCCTTAATCCAGCCAGGGACAACTCAGCCTGCTCTGACCGCAACTCTTCCCTTTCTTGGAATGACCCTATGCCGCTGAGAGCCAGGACAGGGTTGCTGAGCTGGCTATTCTCTGGAATTCCCCGAAAGCCCCAGCTAGCTCTTTAAGCCAGCTTTCTGGCTTTTTTACACCGCCAGAACAGTGCAAAAAGCTGAAGCAAACTAGCTCCATGTGTGGTGTGTGGAACTCGGATCAAAGGAAAATAAATTTCAAGCCTGTTTTGCTTAAGCTCTCTCAAGACCATAATGATGAAAAATAGTTGGAAAATGTTGTAGAAGACATGGGTTGTAGTATGATCCACACCATGTAAATGAAGTTCTTGGCTACATGTTTCTTCGTAGTATGTATTAGCAACTTAATGGTCACACTTTGAGGCAGGATTTGGTTCCTTTGTGCTACTCTTGCCTATACTGTACTAGCGAAAATACCCGGCGTTGCTTGGGTCAGTCGGAGGTGGGGAGGGGGCAGAGAGCTGAGCGAGTGCGGGGTCTGTTGGAGGGGGGAGGGGGCAGAGAGCAAACCTGACACCCCCACCTCACCCCCCTGACCAAACCCGACACCCCCACCGCACTTACTCCTCGACCAACCCCGACTCACATTTTCACCCCCCCACCCAAACCCAACACCCCCACGTCACCCCCCTACCAACACCCCCTGACCAACACCCACACCTCACCCCCCGTAGACCAAACCTGACACACCCACCTCACTTTCCCCCCCAACCAAACCCGACACCCCTACCTACCACCACAAACAAACCCGACACCCACACCTCACTTACCCCTCGACCAACCCCGACCCCCCCTTGTCACCCCCCCAACCAAACCCAACACCCCCACCTTACCCCCCCACCAAACCCAACACCCCCTGACCAACCCCAACACCCACACCTCACCCCTCACCCACCCCGACACCTTCCCACCCCCCCAGACCAAACCCAACACCCCCGGCTCACTTACCCCCCCGACCAAACCCGACACCCCCACCTCACCCCCGGACCAAACCCGACACCCCCACCTCACCCCCCGACCAAACCCGACACCCCTACCTCGCTTACCCTCCGACCAAACCCAACTCGGGTCCGTCGGAAGTGGGGAGGGGGCAGAGAGCTGAGCGAGTGCGGGGTCCGTTGGAGAGGGGAGGGGCAGAGAGCTGAGCGAATGCATGGTCCGTTGGAGGGGGTATTATGACATCATAACTATGTCACAGAGAACAGCAGCTGCCCAGCTGATGTGATTGGCCTTTAAATAATTTCACCCCTGAGGGACGTCAGAGGTGAGATTTGAAAAATTTTCGACTCTTACCCTGAGTAGGACCCTAAGACCTATAACTGTATCAAATTTCAAGTCCCTAGCTCAAACAGTGTGGAAGGAGTAAGTGCACGTGTATACACACACGCACGCATACATACACGCATACACCATTTGACTTTTATATATATAGATATGCATTATTTAGAATGTGCACTGTCAAGGTGTTCTTAGCAAACAATATGCAAGATTTCCTTTTCTGTTTCCAGCATATGGGCCAAATTATTTTAGCTTTGCTGACACTGTATTAGACTCCACATGTAGACCCATTCATTTAATTGAAACTATTCACAAAGCAATGGTCTAATAAGTAAAATGGTGGCAAAATCTTGTCTGAAGGTGTGGGTGTTAAAAAGAATAAGGCCAAATTATGCTGTCTATACTCAACACTGGTAAAAAATTATTTACATAGATATTCCCATTGAAGTCAAAGGGATGATTTAGATAAATAGCTGCTCACTTATGAGTGTAAGAGGGTCACAATTGGGCCCTAAATGTGCGTCTACACAGAACTAAACTCTGTGTCTGAAACAGTTATAATATAACCTCCAAAGCTCTTTTTATTTAAGTGTCTTTGGGCAGTGACTTTTTCAATGACAAGGTTCAATAGCTGAAATTCTAAGGTTATTTCATTTCTTTCTTTAGTCAGGTGAAAAGGTTTCTCAAAATTAATCAAATTTATTATGACAGGTTCAAGAATAGCAGCTGTGTTAGTCTGTATCCGTAAAGAAAGCGAGGAATACTTGTAGCACCTTAGAAATAAACTAGTTAGTCTCTAGGGTGCTACAAGTATTCCCTGCTTTCTTTACAAATTTATTATGTGCCCATTTCCATAGCCTCTAGGCACATTCGAAACAAAATATTGTCCAAAAATTCCCACACTGGGCAGCAGCAATAATCTAATCCATCACATGAAAGAAACCACCATCAGGTTATAACAGGTCAAACAAATGCTGAAAATCTAAGCCTTAGACTTTACCCTGAAGGCAAGATGAGGCAAAATGCTAAGGTAAGTTCTACAGTCGGGGACCCTCCAGTTTTCAAGAATTGAAGTGCAGAGACAGTTGAAAGGAGTGTCTCAGATGATCTCAGTCATTGTCATGGTTCATAAGGAAAGATGTGGCTTCTTAGATCTTCCACAAGGTGCACTTCTTTGCAGTAGTTAAAAGCTATATGCTATTAAGTTGTTGGTTTCTCTTTATTCAGGAATATAATTGTTTGTTTAAGATTACAAAAGCCCCTTGGAAGACAATACTGATGCTTAGGCATCAAGAGAGTATGGTGAAAGTGAGAACTCCACTTGAAAGTAAAACTCACAGCCATGACAATGGTCTTTTAAAGTAGATTATTTAACTATTTTACTCAAACACAAAGAAGTGCCAACATCTCCAGACCTTGGCATACTTGTTTTCTAATGATGTGTTGCTGGTATGGACAAGTCTTCTTTGTATCTCTGCAGAGTTCATGTTAAGGTCTAATTTGTTTTTGTTCTCTTTGTGTTTCCAAGGAAACTGAAACAGTGCAGGTTAATATTAGTTTACTTAACAGCTGGGAATATCATGTTAAGGTAGCAAAGTACATCGTGTGCCCTAGGTGCTGGTTTTGTTTTTATTTTACAAGCATGACCAAAGTTTTTGGTAAAATAGAATAGAGTTTAAAAGCTGTTTCTGATGGAATTCAGAACAGAAAATCTGTTTAAAGCACAGATCTTTTTCAGAGCAGTTGGTCTCAAGAAACTCTGGCAGAGTATGGAAGATGTGCTACTTTAAAGAGTTTGTAGGATTTGTTCCCCTCTTGATTTGGCCAGCTACACTGGCTGATACAAAGGGCTAAGCAGGGAAAGGAGGCTGAATTGTACCCACTGAGCTTTACGGAGCAGCAGAGACTGTGTGGTATTTCCTCTTCCCATCTCCCATACTGGCCTGTGATGAAAGTAACTCAATAGGATGTGATTCTTGATGCTACATTGAGAAAGGGAGGTCACATTGGGGCCTTACCGAGTTTCTGAGGCCACTTAATCTGCCCAGAAGTGCAGGACTCACCAATACAGGCTTGGAACTTTATCACACTGTATAAGCTTGTAGTACTGTACACTAGAGAAAAAAAACTTACTTGAATACGCTAACATGTCTACTGCAAGTTATTTGCAGGCGATCTTCAGGATTGGCAAGTCATGTTATCTATGTAAAACCACACTTGACTACACCAGTGCAATAATATGCATTGTAAGTCAACTGAGAGGGTCCTACAGTACATGAAAGGCTTCTCCTTAGAACAATTGCAGGAACACAGTGCACATCTATGGACCAGTTCTGTTTAAAAAAGGGGAAAATATTGAAAGGCAGAAGTGGAAGACAACAGTTGCCAACACTGGCTGAATAAAGACAAAGTCCCAAGAGTCCACTTCGATTTACCCAAGCAAGAGATAAAACCACCTAGAGTGCAGTACTACAGAATTTATTTAGAAGCATTTATACTCAATATGTCTTGAAACATATTGCAGAGTAATTAGATCCTGGCAATGCAGTGGCAAAGCTGTTGCTGAGTGCATGATGGATGTCACATTCTCACCTGCATAAACAGCTTTTAATGGTCTTGTTAAGCAGGGGATATTGGCAGTGTCACTGAGGTTTGGTTTCTCTTTCCAAAATGTTACACATAGTCTTTAGGTTCCACTTCAACAACCTCCATGCAGAATGAACAAGAATTTTGAATCTCATTCTCAGGACGGCATCTCATCACTCTCTCACACATCTTTCAAACCTGAACCATGGATATCTTCCCTTTCAAAAAAATTGTTTGCACTGGAATATCTTCTGCTACAGCAAAGAGAGGATGGGATTCATCTCTCAAACTTCCCATTTACATGTGCGGTTTGGCTTATTTGTCTATGTGACCATGTGGAAAGTTTTGTTTGCCCCCTAGCTACATGTGCATTTTGCCCCTTAGCTACATGTGTGGCTTTACCCATTGTGTAGGCTTTAGAAAATTTGTCCCCAAGAGTTCATAGCTGTATTCAGCTTAAGATATATGCATAGACCTGGACAGCTTTATTAATTGATGGACTTAAGATTTCTAATAGAAAAAACACATTGATGCTATATAGATTCCTACATGGAGCATCGTGAATTGGCTAGTGCTTAACTGCAACTGTTCTTGTATGCTCATCAGAACTTTAAGAATGTCTAAAACTGGAAGTATTGTAGTTCATAGTGACAACAGTACATCAGCAGGTCCTGGGGTTGCTCCCTTTAATGCCACTGCAACTTCCATAAATAAAGCTAATTATTTGTGCAAATATCTATTTTTTTAAAAATCATATCTTGTTAGGTCCAGCTCTAAAAATATATGTTAACAACCGTCTTCTTTCTTGAATTGCATGTTAGTCATTACTGAATGTGATTATACTGCTGCTGTGCTTTAGCATTAAAGTGTCATAGTGTCATGCTTTATTAAATTGAGGCCAGAGTATAGGTAGATATTGTGAGAGCAGTGAGGGACTCTATATTAATGACTAGGTTGGATGTAGTAGTTCAGAAAATCAAATTCCTCATGCAAGGGATTATCAGATGTGTGGATAACAAGTTCAGACCACATATGAGCATCTGGTGAGTCAGATAACATGAAGCTATGCTTGGCAAAAGAGAACACCCATTGTAACTTACCAAGGGCCGCTTTGTTTTTTGACCGCTATGATGGAGAAAACAGAAGGGAAAACAGCACTTGAAAATACCAGCCTTTGTAGGCTGGTCTCTGAAATGGTTGTCAGTAGAGCGGTAAATGGAGAGCTATTGGCACACACTACAGATTCCAAAAAAAGAATGTTGTTTTTCCCCAGAATAAGATGAGTCGTAATGTTTAATAACAAACAGTGTGGATATAGTCCAGTGAACTTCAACACATCAAGGACAGTGTTCTCAAATAATGTGACCTGCAAAAGATGAGAGTTCAGTTCTGGTTCTGTGGACCTTTGAAGTCAATATATTGAATATGGAGTAAGTTTGTGTACATGGAAAAGGGTTGTATATTTTGGCTGTGGAATCAGGGTTGCTGTTTAACCCACACTGTAACTATGGTATTACTTATTAATCTTTATAGTCTTTGGTCAGGACAAGTCTGAGAGCTGCTGTATGACCTATGCATGGCAGGCCAACGTGGTTTTATCTTTTGTTCCTTCATATAGTACCAGGTAAAAGATATTTTAAAGAACAAGATAATAATAATAATTAATAATAATACTCATTTTTGTATAGTGCTTTTACTCCGGACATCTCCAAGCACTTTACCAAGCTAGTCTATACAATATCCCCATGTTACAGATGGAGAAATGGAGGCACAGAGAGATGAAGTGATTTGCCCAAGGTTACCCTAGCTGGGTCAGTGGCAGAGATGGAAATTGAACCCAGGTTTGGTGCTTCTCAGTTTGGTGCTTCACTGCTGTGAAGAGAAGACAGTGTATGCTGAGACTATTTCCTCATGAAAAATCTCACTCTTGCTATGGCTGTAGGTTCAAATATTTTTGTTGTCATTTTGTTTATTTTTCCCTCCAAAACCAGATGGACTATTGAAACTTTGGCCAGAAGCAGAAAGGATTTATATAGCATGACTTTGTAGTATTATTGTATCCAGAAATGTAGAACAATTATTTATTCAGGCTTTACCTAATTGTTTGTCTGAGAAGGTTGTCCCAGGTGAGGTTTCCCTGTAAGTTCTCACTGATAAAAACAGTCCAAAGTTTCTCCTAATCTCTCCAATTTTTAGAAAACAGCTCCAACTGCCAGAGATAAACTTCAGCTAAATCCAACTTTGTGTGTGTGGGGGGGGATTATTTTTGTGGGTAAATGAATAATGAACAATATATTAAGTTGACACTTGTTATTGACAAAATTCTTAAGACTTTGAGGTGAATATTTTTTGGAATGATTAAAGGAAGTTCCCCAAGTCATTTTTGCAAAGACGAATGAAAAATCATTACCCTTTTAACCTCAAAAAGAACTCAAATATTTTTGTTTGTTTACCCATTGCTCAAAAAGGAACAAATTCAGTGTGACTCTAAGTAGCCCCTATGGTCGATAACTAGCTTTAATTCTTCTGGTGCGAAGTGATAATACAGTCTCACTTCAGGTCGGACACTTTGTAATTTTCCATGTGCCGTCCAGAAGTTTATACAAGGTTTATGATGAGGCACTTATGCGGTGCCCCTTCATAATGAGTTTTGCCTGTTACTCATTAACTAGGTAAGTATAAAGTTCTAAAAGTACTTGAACTACTGGGTAAAGATGATACCTTTATATAAACTCATACTGCCTCATCTCTGTTATGAAACAATGAATTTCTGTGAAAAAATATCTCCCAAGGGTATGGTGTTGAAGTAGTTTAATGTTAATGAGTCATAAAGGTTCTTCCTATAGTAGACCTTGTGGTGCTAAAAACGTATCACTGTTACATATAAATATCTTTTCTTTTGTTTTAAGGTATAAATTTACAAAGGAATGAAGTGCGTAGTTGAACACCTTAGGGAGCCATAAACTATTAAACTGAAGCCTGAAGCTTCGATTCTTTTTCCGCAGGAAAGAGAGCTTTTCCTTTGGATTGAGAGTTGGAACAGTAACACACAAGATCAGTTTCAGTGCTTGCATGTATAGGATTCCTATTGTATAAAGAAGGAAAAGAGGGCGGAGGAGGAAATGTTTAAACAACCCTTTTTCTGTCCACAAATAGTTTTTTTTTTAAAAATGTTGCTTTGTGTTCTTATTTTCATGTATGTTATTTGTATACTGGCTGACAGGTGGGGAACAGTGAAGGAATGCTGCTTAACGATCTAAACTATTGGAGTAAAATTATATCTCATGAATTCATGAACTAATGTTATGTTCAGGTTTACTAATAGAGGTGTGAAATGGCCCACAATGGTGGACAGCCTCTACTAATACGTAAATCCTGAGTACAAAAAGCCAAGTTATCTTAATGAGATTTCCCCATATAAATCCCACACACATCATTGGAAAATACAACCACTCAGGTAGAGCTAAATTCAGAGGACTCTGTCTCCCTTATTAAAATTAAGTGATTGTTTACCATATTGGGAAAGGGTGGAGGTGATGTGGAGTTCTCCTTGTGAGACTTTTATCATTTGAGCCTTCCCTGAGGCCTGTCAGTACAACATAGTTCAAAAACCTTGACCTGACTTGTTCACTGTCACATTAATAAAATATAAAATACTGCCCTGATAGTTATTTTTCACCTACAATATGAAACACTGTAAAGAAAAGGACTTGGGAAAGTTACTACCCTCCAAACTAACTCTTAACAAAACTTACATCCTATGTGTTATGGCTTGAAGAAAATTATATATTCAAAACCCAGCCTTAAATGGGATGCACAGGCAAAGTACACGGGCAAGCAGAATACTTCTGGGGATAATGGATGCAGTACTTGTAGCTATTAGCTGGTGTTGCAGGGTACCCTAGGGAGTCCCATAGAAATGAGGCTCACACATAGTGGCTAGATGGAAAGTAGTGAGTTTATTGAAGGTCCCGGCCCTTTGGCGCTGGGGGCCCCTCTCAGCGCGGCCGCAGAATGGGGGACCTGGCACATCGGAGCAATGCCCAGGGAAGAAGCCCAACACACAAGGACGTGTCAGCACAGAAATACTCATGCTCATTTACATCTCATACATAGACATGTCTCATGAATAGCAAGCAGGCAAGCACCTGATAATTACACGCTGTCCTGCACTTGTTGATTATACGCTGTCCTGCACTTGTTGATTATACGCTGTCCTGCACTTGTTTTGCAATCCTGCCTCAGTTTATCTGTTTAGTTTCACACAAGCTGAAATTCACACAGACCAAGTAAACAGCTCACACAGCTGAGAAGCTCTTCTCAGACACATACACATGAGATAACAGGAACACAAGGCCATTCCCAAAATGATAACCTTAATTATGCGTTACCCTGGAGGTGACTTAGAAGCGTAACTGCGCCCCCTAACGATTGCCGTCACAGTAATCTTCCGCTCACTGCAGCTGGGTTGGTGATTGGTCCTGCTTTGAGCAGGGGTTGGATTAAATGACCTCCAGGAGTCTCTTCCAATCATAATCTTCTATGATTCTATTTCTCAGAGGCGTAGTGTGCTCTTTACCTGCACCAGCTGCAGTAATGACCCCTTACTCCTATCCGTTCAGGGCTAGTGTCCCAATCCTTGTACTCAGGGAGCATAAGGAGTGGGATAATAATTTGTCCCATGTACAGATGTTCCGAGGGGAAAGAGAGATCCTTTTGACCATAACCCTCTTACGTGCTCACACAGAGCTAGTCATGACCTCCCCTCTAGCCTTTGCTGTACTCTTGCTGAAAGGGTGATCAGTTTTTAAATAAAAAGGTAATAACCCTTTCTTTTTTATTGTTTTGGCATATTACAGGCATTAGAGACCGAAACTATTAGGTCTTATTTTAAAAGTGGAGTCTCCACCACTTCCTTTCGGAAAATATTCCACACTCATACATTTCATCATGAAGATGTTTTTCCTGATACTTGGTTTACATTTTCGTTTCTTCAGTTCCTTCCATTACTTTCATTGATACACCTGCAATGTATACCTAACTAAATAATGTTAGTCTTTTGTGTGCTTAAACAGCTCAGACATTTGTACACAGTTGTTGCATTCAGCTCCCTTAGTTATCACATACAAAGAAACCAATATATAGATGTACATATTCAAATTTCTATGCATTCTCTGACTTCTCCTGATCAGTAATGTATAATTTTATGAGGTCATCTTTGTTTACTGAATTATCATGCTTCTTCCTTTATTGTTCTTGTTACAGACCTTTTTAAAAATAGAATTCAGAATCTCAGCCATTCTTGAGTTACCATTAACTGAATAGTCTTATTTAGCTGTCTCTTCTCAGTTTTCCAACTCCAGTTTAGGTTTCTGTTAAGCTTTTTGAGAAATATTTTTGAGGCCATTTTTTATTTTTTTTCATACTAGTTTCTCTGAAAATAGAATGTCTCACATTCATTGTAGAATCTTTTAGGATTCCCCAGACATCTTCCCTATTGGCTCATTAATTTAATGTTTCATGCTCATGCAACATACAAACCAGTTTTAATAGTTCCCCCAAATTCACCTTCCTAGACTCCTGGCTTATAAAGTGTCTCTGGGAACTTTCAAATGATTGGAAGGTCCTCAGTACATAGTTCATGATGCTCCTTTGAGTTGTAAAACCATAGTCTAGAGAATGGAAGCAGGCAAGAGGCAAAATGGAGATGTTTCAGATTATTTTTTTATATCCTTTGCCATGTGCATGGAAATTTACTGTCCCAAACAAAGCCCACAGCCCCGTCTGTAGAAGGTTACTGGCCAAGATGGAGTTCAGGACCACGTGAGTGTGTCACTGGCCCTTACATGATTTGCTGACTCACAGGGGGTGGCCTTTGGCTACTTGTTGTCTGAGGCATCCACAGGAAAAGCTATGTGGACAGGATGAGTTTCTTCAATGGCCCATTGAGAGAGTGGAGTGTCCTTGATAGGCTATCAACACACAGTAGTCTAGTCCTGATGTAAATCCAACTGGAGGGTGTCATCCCAAAATACAACACAATTTTAAGATAAAATCCATAGCCATTCATAACTTCAGATACAAAGATGGTGCATGGATTTAACCGGGATAATCATACTTCATAGACTGTAACTTTTCCATTGGCACCTTACATGATGCACTTTGTACAAGATTTGTGATAATTGAATAACAGTGATAATATCAATTACATAAATTGCCATATAGCATCACAAGCGGGAATTTGTGAGTAAAGCAGCATCTGAACCACATACAGCTATTGAAATAATTGCACTGTGTAATAAGGTGCTGTATGCTCAGCAGTTAACTGACCCTGACCTACAAAGCTTACTATCCAAAGGAGAAAGTCTTCTGCATAGTGAACAGTACAAAACATCTGCTAAATGATTCATGGAATAAATGTCTTTATAGTTATGTGGTCAGGGCCTGTTTGAGTTTCAGCAGTGTTTGCTTAGAAGAACTAAGGACTATATTATAGCCCTTACAGACAGGTGCACTCATCAGTGTGTTGTGAGAAGGGTGGGGACATGAGTGCCCAAGGGATGGCAGTTGGAGTTCCTATGCCTACATAAAGAAAAGCAGGCTTAATAACTTCAAGGATACTGGGAGGAGCATATGCAATGCCACTTGTTACCTGGGTTTAAAAAGATTACCTTTATTTTTTACTTGTAAGGCTCTTTTACCATACCTATAAGGAAAGGGCTTCTGTGCTCTTTGGACACAAGCCAGTAGACAGGTGCGCAAGAACCTGGCCTTGATCCGCAAGTTGCCTAGACATACCTTTTTCCAAAAGTGCAGCACTTCTAGTTGTTCCCACCTTCTGCAGCTATATTGCATAACCCACCCAATAATGCTCTGGTGTTTGGGGGTCCCTGTGCCTTTCCCAGTACACCTACACTGGAGAAGCTCTGCTTGGCCTTATGTAAAAATGATGTCCCCTTAAGACTCTAATCCTTTTCCAAATTCAGAAATCTTCCTAAGATGTCAGGTGCGAATACAGCTCTGGGAAAATTCCTTGGTATAAAGAACAAAGCATATTTGTTTGAAGAGCAACACCCTAAATCACCCTGCCCAAGGGGGAGGAAGGAGCAAGGATAGTGAGAAGAGTTTAATGTTGTACGTGGTTAATTCTGTACACTATACACTTATAGAACTACTAGTGTAAAAGCCCGTGTACACGGGCCAACAGTAACGGCTCGCGCCCCCCCCCCACTCGCTCAGCTCTCTCCCCCCAACGCCCCCCCCCCCCACGCTCTCTGCCTCTCTGCTCCTCCCGGCTCTCTGCCCCCTCCTCCCACGCTCGGCTCTCTGCCTCCTCCCCCCCCCCCATGCTCGGCTCTCTGCCTCCTCCCCCCCCTCCCCCTCGCTCGGCTCTCTGCCTCCTCCCCCCCTCCCCCTCGCTCGGCTCCCTGCCTCCTCCCCCCCTCCCCCTCGCTCGGCTCCCTGCCTCCTCCCCCCCTCCCCCTCGCTCGGCTCTCTGCCTCCTCCCCCCCTCCCCCTCGCTCGGCTCTCTGCCTCCTCCCCCCCCCCCGCTCGGCTCTCTGCCTCCCCCCCCTCCCCCCTCGCTCGGCTCTCTGCTGGGCACAGCTGGCTGGGCCGTGCCCGGGTGCCTCCGCCCCGCCAGCCCAGTGCCCCCTTCCTGCGCCCCGCCTGGCCAGAGCCCCCTGCCCGCGCCTCCTGCACTCAGCCACCCTCCTGCCCAAGCCCCTGATCCAGACCCTGCTTCCCTCTCAGCGGTGCTGCCGAACTACACCTCCCAGCATGCTGTTTGTCTGGGCCGTCTCTACTGCACATGATGGCTTCACACACACTTCTCTAGTCTTTTATTATATAGGATAAGGTTAGAAGGGCAGAAAGAGTCATCTAGTCTAACCCCCTTCAGAATTAGTTGTGTCTAAACCATCCAAGACAGATGGCTATCCAGCATCTTTCTGGAAACCTTCAGTGAAGGAGATTCCATGATTTCCCTAGGCAGTTTGTTCCATTGTCCTACTGTGCTTACAGTTAGGAAGTTTTTCCTGAGATTTAATCTAAATTTGTTATGCTGTAGTTTGAACCCATTGCTTTTTGCTTCTAGTGATTTAATTGCCACAATTTGGCTTAAAACCAAGTGACCTATGTCCACTTTAAATTAACAAAAAGTTTTAAAAGCTATGGGTATTGTTGGCAGCTTGATAGAAAAACACATCAGTTTCTGTGGATTTCAATGGCAACAACTTCAATAGAAGTTTATTTTTCTTTCAATATGTGTGTGTTCTTGTTAATCTTAGTGGGAGCTGTGCCTCTATAATGTTGGGAGAAGATTTTTTTAAATATAATTTTTATTGCATAGGTGTGGTTGATAGTCTCCACCTATATTTTGGTTTAAGAGAATAAACCTTGTTATACAAGGAAAAAATTGTTTTACCCAAATCAGCAGAATTGTGAGGATGTGACAAACACTGAAATCTCAGTCCTCAGCAGTAGTTTATTCCTATGCAAAACACTGTAGCTTTAATTCAGAATCTATCTTTAGCTTTCACTAACTGAAATGGACAAAGGGGATGTTTCTAGAGAACCTTTTTTTAAGTGCCGTGTGACAATTCTGCTGCTGCAATCACATCTCTGCACTAATGTTTATATTTAGCTGATGTTTTCTTCACCCTAGCAATGTGGCAAAATGTTTTAGTGGCAAATTAATTCTTAACTTTTCACACCACTAATAACGTAAAGATTAAACCAATGTTAATTATTACTAGGCTTTAACCCAGTTTTAAAGCTCTGACACTGTTGCTAGGATTTTTTTTTCTTACACAATAGTTAGTTTAGCAATACAATCTGTTCCTGGGTATGAGCTAACTTTGATATTGGAAGTAGCTCTGTCACAATTCCCAGAGTTTCCCAAGCGAGCATTAATTGCTTGTATGCCGGAGTGCTGCTTCTGTGTTCTATCTTAGCTATTAAGGCTACATCGTCTATTTTGAATGCTAGTTTTTGCAAGAGTATTGATAATGTTAACACTTGTATCTCTTACAAATTTTAGTCTATCTGCCTTCCTAATTTTCTTCTGTAGTCCTCTCTACTTTCAACTGATTAAGCTATTCTTCTTTACTCGTTGCTTTTATTTTATTTATTTTGCATTCCTTCATATATTTTACTACATGTTGTTTCATTTTTTATGGTAGATACAGTACTGTCAAAGGGAGAATGAACTTTAAATTAGAGAAGACTGACAGGAAAAAAAGGAAGGCAAAATGATGGAGAACATTAGATTGAGCCAAATTCTTCTCTGACTTATACCTCAAACAACATCCAACTCACTGGCAGTGTTCAGGGTCCACCAAGATAGATCTTTTCCTAAAGGGAGGAGGATTCAGGAGAATGAAAAGATGGAAACATGTTTTGTTTCTCTTTCAGCAGAAAGGGAGAGAGGTTTAATTGTACAGCAATGGCTTCTTAAATGGTTTGAGTCAGTCAAATGTTTTGTATGCCAAGCTCCCCAACACTATCAAATCAGTTTGTATGCAACTTTTCTGTGCAAGGGATACAGATACCTTCCGTTTCTATAGAGTAATCTTTTAGCCACAAGGGACCCTAAGAAGAGTTAGCTTTCATGTGCATCATTAGATTCATGGACTATGGGATTGTTCCTTACAAAATTAGCCGTGGTTGAATGGAGGGGAACAGCAGTTCTGGAAAGCTACCACTCAAGAGTTTACTCTCTCTCTTCATGTACATACATGTCCAGATTTTGCCTCCCCCAGAATAGTACATTGATCCCCCCATCAACTTCCCTCTCTGACACTCTCCTCTGATCTGCATCCCAAACACTTTCTGCCCCATCTCCACATTCTCCTGTCTCTGCACCTCTTCTACTCCCCTCACATTCTGTTGCTGCACTGCCTCCTGCTGGGTCATATGGTAAATAATGCCCTTGGAGGATGGTGGCAGCCTAGGTAATTGCTTAAAGGCAATGGGAGACAGTGGCTATTTTGAATAAGGGCAGACTTTTGCAAGACTGTTGCATGTGATCCTGTCTAGCTTTTAAATAGCACTTAATATCACAAGACTCATGATAATATAGTAGGGGTTGGCAACTCTAAATACATGGTACAGAGACATAGATTAACAGTGTTGCAATACAATTATTTTTATTAGTTTTAATTTACATGTAGAACAAAAGTCTAAATTTTGGGAAGAAAGGAATTGTTCGCTTTTTAGGAGACACCTGAAGTGTATGGTATAGGCACATTTTAATTGTGGGTTGTAGGAAGAAGTATTACCTTTTTACCTGTGTCAGTATAGCCTCATGTATTTGTGGAAAGTTGTCATGTTCAATTCCCTTAATATCTGAGGATGAATAAATTATTGGCCTGGTATTAATTCAGTGGAAGCTATGGGTACTGAGAATCTCTGGAAGTTCATGGTAATTTTCTCTCAGACTTACTGCATTATACCATTGTTTTCCATCAGAAATACATACTTATAATGTACTGGTCTGTCAGACAATAGGATGCGCTTCCACTGACAGTGAATAGTTGTTTGGCCTTTATTAAACCAGAGAGCCAGTAATGAATGTTTTTTCCTCAAGAATAATAGGGAAGAAGGAGATATTTACTTCCTCTTTCATGAACCTACCTGCATGATTTACATCTTATTTCAGTCTTTCTGCTTAACTTTAATAAAACAATAACATGATTATCTTTGTTACCTGCTGTTTTAAAAATATACATACTTTTAAATAATACTAACCAATATAATATTATTCAGGTGTTCAGTTGACAGTAAACTCAAGATTCATATTCTCCATTCACCATCAATCACATTCATTCAACATCAGTTTTGGTCCATTTTGTCTATATTAATTTTATCTCCAGTATGAGCATTGCTTACAGATAAGGCTGTGAGTTTGTCATGGAAGTCACAGATTCCATGACTTTCCATGACTTCTGCAGCTGACCGGATTGGGTGAGTTGAGCTCCTGGGGGGCTCCCTGGAAGCGATGACATACCCCCTCACTCAGCTGCTAGGAGGAGACATGCCCAGGCAGCTCGGCACGCTGTCTCCACCCAGAGTGATGGCTTCGCAGCTCCCATGGTCTGTGAACTGCGGCCAATGGGAGCTGCAGGGGGTGGTGCCTGCAGGTAGAGGCACCTACGACTCTGCTGCTGCTTGGGGAGAGGGAGGCTTGGAGTCAGGTAGGGAGCCTGCTGGCCCCGCCAACAGGACTCCTGGGCCATGTGCCGCTGCCCGCTCCTCCCCCCCTGAAGCAGGTGGACTGCCCTTCTCTAGCACCCACCGGTGAGTTTAAGTTTAATAAAACCTCTAAGTTTTATTCACTGGTATTTTTAATAAAAGTCATGGACAGGTCACGGGCCATGAATTTTTTTGTTTACTGTCTCTGACTTGTCCATGACTTTTACTAAAAATACCCGTGACAAAATGTAACCTTACTTATAGACCTATCATTACCATGGAAGTAAATTGCATTGTTACCATTGACTTCAGTGGAAGCAGGAGTGGACCTGGTCCCCAACAAACATGTTTTTAATCATCGGTATCGTTGCGATAATGTAAAGTTTTGCCGTATTATTTAAATGTGAAGTTTGAATCAAAATGGCCACATTCAGTCATCAAGTTGGAAAAGAGATTTTTCATTAAATATGGGCTTAAAAGTTTGGATCTGGACCCGAGCTTTCCCAGAGCTCAGGTATTCTCTAATTTAGGGATTTTGTATAGACTCATTTTAATTTAAATACACGATTTTGATCAGACTACTAAACATAGGTGGTATAGATCAGTGGTTCTGAACCAGGGGTACACAGAGGTCTTCCAGGGGCTACATCAACTCTTCTAGATATTTGCCTAGTTTTACAGCAGGCTACATAAAAAGTACTAGCGAAGTCAGTACAATACAGAATATACAATGACTTTTTAATACTGGTCTATATACTATAAACTGAAATGTAAATATAATATTTATATTCCAATTGATTTATTTTATAATTGTATGGTAAAATGAGAGAGGCAATTTTTTCAGTAATAGTGTGCTGTGACTCTTGTATTTTTTTGTCTGATTTTGTAAGCAAGTAGTTTTTAAGTGAGGTGGAACTCATGTATACAAGATAAATCAGATATCTGAAAGGGGTACAGTAGTCTGGAAAGGTTGAGAACCACTGCATTGAAAAGCAGTGGTCATACCTTGCAAGGGTTCATTGTCTGGGTATACCAGAAGAAGAGCAGGAGACTTGTTATAGGTTTTAATCAGGCCGCAACTTTATTATATAGATGTTTGGGACTACGCGGCAGATAAAGTGTACAGTGCAGGCAAATCCATGCTTATTTAAATCAGTTTTCCAGGGCTTCCACCAGCCCTGCTTTGTTTCCATCCAGGTCCCCCAGCCGACCCATGGCCGGAACCTTACCATCCACGAGTGTCATAAGAGGGATAAGGAAGACTATGAGAATGGGATTGCTGTACCAATCCTAGGAGTCCCCAAACTGCCTTCCCCATTCTGTTCCTTTGTCCAGTACTTCCTTTTAAGTCCTTCACCGGGTCATTTATCTGATCACTGGCTGCCCTCCCTATTGAGCACATGCACTGAACATCCGTCCAACCATATAAGTTGTGATATATGGCCACCACCTTTTCTATTCACCAGAAAAGGTCCATCCTCACATCTTCTGTGGGGAAGGCAAAAAACCCACCAAAAATGACACCAAAGCCAATTCTGGTGGAGCGGGAAAAAATTCTTCCTAGCTTCCCTTTAAATGGGGTGACTAGAATAATGCCCACAGCAGGTCCTAACCTAGCCTGCCATTCGCCTCCACTAGGGGAGGGAGGGTGGGTGCTGGCTTTCTCGCTGCTTGGACATAGAGACTTTCCCCACCCAGGGTTCATACCTTTATGCACATTCTTGGGGGGAGGAAGCTGACCACAAAGCACCGTTTACAGCAGTTTCTGAACACCTTCCTTTCTACCTCTCCCGCCAAACCACAAAGCAGAGCTGCCCTTCTTGGGGTAAGCCCAGGCAAATATTGCCCCCCCTTCCCCTTTTAGTTTTGGTGCAGTCTGTAGCAGAGTGTCAACTCACCCCTGCAGCACCTCCTGCTGGTCCGTCCGGGAATTAGCTCTTCCATCGTCCGGAGCACTCTCTGCAGGCTGATGTCCCCGAGTCCCTCCCGGACCCCAGTGCCCTCTTACCGAGGGTGCTGCACCCCTGCAGTACCCCCACAGTCTCAGGGTCTCCCCACTCAGGGAACCCTCCTCCTGCTATCCCCACCTTGCCTCAGTCTAGGCAACTGCCAGTCACTACTTGCCCCCGTTCACTGGGGCAGACTGCAGTATCATTGCCACTCATCACCAGCAAGGAGGGTTTGGCCTGCTGCCTCTAGAGCTATGGGCTGCCCCCTGCAACCGCAGTACCCTTTCTTGGGCCGTCTCCTAGGTCCTCCAGCCTGGGGGATCCCAGACAGGAGTTCCCCCAGCCCCTCTTGCCTTGCCCCAGGCCTGCTTCACTCTGGGTACCCTGTCAAGCTCCCCAGCAGTCAGGCCTGTCCACCTCTACAGCTAGAAGAGACTCTCTCTCTGTGCACCAAACTGAGCCCTTTTATCAGGGCCAGCTGGGCCTTAATTGAATCAGCCACAACTGTGGCTGCTCGGCCCAATCAGGCTGGAGCTTGCTTGCTCCCAGCCACAACCCTTTCTTGGGCTGTTTTAAGCCCTTTTTCCCCCAGAGTGGGGCAGCCACCCCACTACACAGTCATTTTGAGCAACTTGCCCAAAACAAAAATGTATTCGGGTTGCCAGTCAAGTGACTCCTTTTTGCAGGAATATTGCAACAATTCCTTCTCCTTGTACTGTGGTGCTAATTCCTCATCAAGTCACAGCCCAATATAATTCTTATATTACAAGAGCGATTGACCAGCTTGCCTGTTCTTTGTTTAAATCCTGACTCTGCTTTTTAATTTATTTGCTGTTTTGGGGTCAAAGCAAATGGTGAGATTTTGAGGTAAATTGCAAAGAGCTTTAGAGCAGAACTTTGGCAGCAGAATAGTATATGGCCTGAATTAAGTAGAGAGTGACCTGGCATACCTGGTAAAACTATGTATCTTAAAAACTTTGCCAAGAGATGAACGGCACCAGTTCCGAAAAATACGTGGACAACCATAGCGGCAAAAGCTGTAACATCTGCTGACTTTGCTGTTTTGACTAGAAGAATAGGATATTTTTTCAACATGCTGTTTACACCCAGATCCACAGATTCCTCTGCCCTACCCGAAAGAACCCCTGGTCTATTCAGTGTGGGGATTTTGGTGGTACCACATTATTGTCTAAACTAAAGTATATTGAATTATGTGAATTGGTGCATATCTTGGAATGTATTGATGGGAATTACCCTGAGATAATTTATTTATTCAGTGACAAAATGAAGACACACAAGGATAGAGGAAATTTTCACAGTTTCCACTTTCACAACCTCTTAATTAGATAACACTTTCACTTTCACACTTAACCTCTCTGCCCACTGAGAGGCACTCTTGCACATTCTCCTGATCTGTATGCTGAGAAGCGTCTGAAGTTGTCTGCTCATTCATTCACGTGTTTTTCCAGCTATTCTGGAAAATATACTGGATTATTCTCAAGGAATGAAATGAAAAACTTTTTACCAAATTTCTGAATGAACAGTCTGTACCTGGCAGCGATATTAAAACCTGTAAATGTACTACAAATAGAAAAAAACACAAAGTATTAAGTAAAAAGAGTGAGGCTGTTTGTAAAGAAACATATAAAGTAGCTCATAGTATTACATTAATTTCTTTAGCATAAATTCCATTTTCTGTAACTTCAGACTTATGAATTTGCATATGTTACATAAGAAACTTAGCATGAAATAGTAAAATAAAATCAAGTTTTATGTAATAGGTAAATTTGGGTCTGTAATGAGGAACAGATTAAATGAGTAATCACTTGAAGGTGTATATATGGAAACTCTACTACTGTGTATGTGTTAAAGAAACTATCAGATTTAAACTATGAATATTAGGGTCAAAGTTTGCCCTGCCGTAAACCCTGAGAAGCTCCACTGATTTCTTTTCTGTTATATTACACAGAAATCAGGGAAATTTATGCAATGGAAGAAAAGAGATAGAATTTAGGTACATAGGCCCAGATTTTCTGCTGGACCCACAGCTAGCCCAGAATCAGTGTGGCACATAGATAACTGCAACTAAGGACCTGGGCTCATGCAGCTAGTGTCAGTGTATAGCACAGAATGACAGACTTCTCGCTGACTCTTTCTATCATTCTGTATTCTCAGGTGGTTGTTTTATGTCCAACCAAATTTTAAAAAACTGTCAATTCATATTTAAAAGGATGTTCTAAATTCTGCAAACAGTCTGAAAGGGTCATTATGGCAGCTGGGGATTGCTAACATTCAGGGAAGCCCCATGTACAATGCCTGTTCCTGAAACACATCTCCTATCCCAGCAGTTGGGTGAAGAACAAAAAAAATGAAGGAGCCAAAGCTTGCATGATCTCACCCTCTGCACCAGGCCTTGGAAACAAACTGAGGTAGAGCAATACAGCAATGAGACCTCATAAATTAATTCAAAGATACAGTATTATTATATTTTATTATTTGTATTACCATGGCATCTAGAAGTCTTGAGTCAAGGACCAGGACGCCATTGTGCCAGGCACTGAACAAAAAGATGGTCTCTGCCCCAAACAGCTTCGTTCAATATATGAGCGTGAATACTTGTTTAAAATAAATTAATAAATGAAACAATACAGGAGGTGGGGTGGAAGGCTCCTCATTTATCAGACATATTTATGGATGGATGCTACTTTCAGCACTTTTAAAGTTAATTGTGTTCATGACTTTACCATCCTTTTTTTATTTGCTGTAATTAGTATGGTTGAGAGTAGGGCGATTTAGATGAGATTGGAGAGCTTAGCTCGCAGCAAAAACATTTCATGTTCATATAACAGCAAATTTATGAAATAATGTTGGAGTTAAATACTGAACGATCGTTTAAAAGAGGATGATTACAGAAGTGTGTCTGTTAAAAGGGAGCATTCTTTGTTTCTGACTTGAGCGATAAAAGATAAGGAGGATAATATCCTATTCTAGAAAGCTGAAGAAAGGGAGATACAGGAAAAAGTACCTTTATCTGCTTCTTGAAAGTTGATACAGTGCTTCATAGTTTTAGCTATATCAAAGTTAAGTAGATGGGTGTGTACGTAGTTACACAGGTACATGATATTGTTCTCTTTGGCCTATTTTCCTTGCATATCGATGAAAGGGCATGTTTATCGGAGCTGATTCTGCACATTTCTGGTGGGGGGGGGATTGGTTTGTTTTTTTTTTATTCCCCCCTCCCTTGAAAAATTACCAGGGATCCCAAGAAATACTCATCTTTTAAGGCCTGTCAAATGTAAACAGCTCTCAGTATTGCAGAATAGCAGGACTGCAGAGGAGCTGCAATCACCTCAGGGAAGGAATGTAAACAGAGCTAAGCATCCATCAGCCCACAAATAGCTCTTTAAAAAAAAACTTAGATCTGTGTCTGGCTCTTTGAGGCTGGTCCCCATCTACAGAGAAGTGGTCTCTTGTCTGTACCAGGAGTGACACAACTATATTCAGTGCTTAAAACAATTCCAGGGGGAAAAAATCTATTGCAGCTCAGACATTTTATCTATCTCACTCTGAGTCTGAACACTGTATCCTTGTTTTTTCTCAAGATTCTTCATTGCAATATACTGTACATTCAACATCTAGCAAAATGCAATATGTTATCTGATGTTGTAACTTGCCTTCTATCAATCAGTTAGTCAGCCAGTGGGCAGCATAATAAAGGCCAGTGTATTAAACAGAGTACAATAATTAAACAACATAATTATACATTTTTTTAAACGATAAAGTCATTTCATAGGATTAGCTTGTTTCATTTTGTGCTACAAGATACGATCCAAGGTATACTTCAGATTATAAATGTTTCATATCATTCTAAAAAAGATCCATCTTTAATCAGTTTGGATTATTAATCAGTTTAATCATTCCCCCTCTAACCATAATATCCATGAGATACACTTTAAAATGGATCTGAAATGTTTCGTCACATTTCTAATCTAACATAATGAAACAGAAGACACTTAAAATTACTGGTATGCATCCTTTGCTGTTGGTTATTAGCTTTGTTTTTCTTACAAGACAGATTCAGTGGCTCATATAGTTAGCAATAATAAATGAAAGTTATACTATATTAAATACAAGTAGCCATGGGGTTAAAGCTACTTCACACGTAATGCCAAGAGAATGTATAAATAACTAGTGCTGCAACTAAAATAAAATAGTTTGAAGTATTTGCATTAAAAAGATGCTATTGTTTAGCTTTGGGTCACTGTCATATTATTAAATGATATCCTGCAATATTTGGCAATTTGTAGGTTAATTACATGAGCTGCCTGAAAGCAGAAGTGGTGCTGTGCTCTAACTGGGAACAAAAGCACCGAGAGAGAAGATGCTGTTAGGGCTGGAACTAGCCAGTTTTAACCGGCACCAGTTAGCAATGACAGGGAGAGTAGGGGTGGGAATCAGGATGGGGGAAGGGGAAGCACTCAGAAAAAAAGCATCTAATTCCAGCAGAATGTCTCCTTTCAAAGACTCACTGTTAAAGCCACTTTAGATTATCTCATTTGAATATGCGTTTCTGTGAAAGACCTTGTACTTTCTCAGTGTGCTATGCAATGCAGCCCTTTTCAACTCTTCTGATAAATTTTGTCATGCTTTGTTTTTTGCTCTGTGGTGATATAATATGGACAGGTGATACAAATTCCTCAGTGTTTAAACCTTTGCTGGAAAAAAATGTTTAGTATAAAGAACCAAGGCTAGCTTCAAGGAGAAGGGGTCTCATTGACACCGTTTTTACACTTGTACAACCCCACTGATTTCAGTGGAATTGCTCCTCATTTATACCACTTTAAGTGAAATCAGTGTTAAGGCTGTCTTTTTAGGATAACAAACAAATGCATACACTATTTCAGGCTACTCTTCAGAGACAAAGAAATGCTCAGGTTACAGTGTGAACGAAGCTGGTTCAGCTTATTTGGACTAACCTTTTCACCTGGTTCTTGCCTACTTTCCTAGACCTGCCTCTGAACATTTCCACTGCTTGCATCCGACGAAGTGGGTATTAGCCCACGAAAGCTCATGCTTCAAAACTTTATAGTTAGTCTTTAAGGTGCCACAGGACTTTGTTACCTCTGCTATTCCAGACTAACACGGCTACCTCTCTGAGTTTTGTATAAAGGAGACTTTATAAAAGAGTTAGGACAAATTCTCTGGTAGGCTAGGGCAGCTCTTGGTTCCCTTAAAACTAGGGATGTCCCATTTTTAAAGGGACAGTCCCATTTTTGGGGGACTTTTTCTTGTATAGGCGCCTATTACTCTCCACCCTCATCCCACTTTTTCACCATTGCTATCTGGCCACCCTACTTAAAGCTGTTTTGTCTGCACCACAGAAGATCTCTTCTAAGCCACCTACCTCCCTTCTCTTTAGCTGGCGTAGGGAGTGTAATCGAAGCATTCCTGCATCCTGCAGCCATAACTGTCCCCTTGAAGCCACTGACAGCTGGCATAAGTTAAGATGCTCTATCTGGCACCAGGGACTGTACTGGCAGAGAACAGAAAAAGGCCAAAGGGATAATTTGGCTGCTACTCAGGACTGAGTCCTTACAAATGTTATGTATTCTGTGAATTGACTGCTGCAGCATTTACTCATTGCAGCAGTTATACTGTACTCCAAATTCTCAATTTTCATTAAAAAAATGTTTAGCTTTTATGATTGTGGAGATTACACTCAGTTCACATTTTCAAGGTTATTTTATGCCATGATGCCTGTCTGAAGAGAGTCTGAAACAACAGATGTGGTATTAATCTCATTTGGGGCCAGTGAGTCAGTTCTTTTGCAAGATGCCACAGAATTTAGCATTTCTGCGGCAGAATTTCCCATTTTGATGCAACCAGACTTCCACTGATTTGTTTCCAGTCTTCCTGCCCTGTTGGGACCTGCCGCAATGGCAGTCTACTCTCCAGTTTTCCCAGAAGAAAAGTTAATTGCATGCTCCTTGCATTGGAGATAGGCAGCTAGGGGTCAGGGAGCTAGAGTCCAGTTTGCCAAGCAGAAAGCGTGGTCCAGTATGTCGAGCTGCCAGGATCACCTGGAGAGCAGAACACAAATCAATACATTGTCAAAATAATCATTTGTTGGTGAGAATTTTCAACTGAGAGTTATAGTTGTGTGTGTTTGTGTAGGGCTGGAGGAGAGATGGGGATGGAGGGTCTTTTGTGGCAATGGAATAGTGCCACTGAATTTGGTCACACTGTGAGTGTACATGGGACCATTCTTATACTTAGGGAACTGAATGTTTGAAACAAGGGATTTATACTGAGATTATCTTGTACAAATCATTTGATATTATCTTTGCCATTGAAGTAAACTGTGCTGAAACGCATAATGCCCAACGTTCTGATACTTTAGCTCTTATATGAGAAGAACCAATGAGGTTGTTTCATCAGGCCACTTTATTTTTACATGCATGGCATTTGCTATCTTTTTGTTCTCTCAGGATATCAGATGAGGAGGGAGTATTTTTGTTATTTTCCCTGTTTGCTATTTTTCAGTTTGTGCTGTATTGGTAGCAACAATTCTTATCCAGGGTTTTTGAAACTGTGTGTGCCAAGTTTTGAAATGAACTAAATAGTGGAATATGCAATATAAAGGGTGTTCTCTTCAGCTACTAAAATCAAGTATACAAACAGATTAGAACTGCATCTAATTATCAGCAAGCTCATTCCAGCCTGAGTTCTCTGGATTCAAGAATATTTTCCTGACCACTTTTAGCATCTTGTCTTAAAGATCAGCTGTGTGGTCATTTATGATATTGCAGCATAACTGGAGACAAAAAGTTAAGTATGGGTGTGGCAGGGCAGGGGTAAAACCCCTTGAATGCCCTACCCCTGCTGGCTATACCCTGCTTTCTAGCAGGAGGGCCAGGGGCAGAGGCTTGAACAGCCAGCAGGGAGCCCAGCTGTGAGCCCTAATGAGGGCTAGCTCACAGCACCAGGCTGGGCTAAGTGGACACAGCTGAGGCTGCAAACTGAGAGGGCTAGAAAAGCCCTGAACTTAACTCAATGGAGAGGTGAGCCAGGAAGGGGATAGGAGGCTGGTGCTCCTGCTCTGTCGCCTCACTGCAGGCAAGGCGCCTTAGGGGTCTAGAGACACTGTGACAGGTACAAAGAGGGTAATCATTGGGGGACAAAGGGGAGCACTTTCTTGCACTGAAGCCACTGGTATACACTGTAAATAAAGGACACTTGGGTGAAACACCAGAATAGGGTGTGAAGACTCTTATTTCTATTGGCCAGAGCACAAGGCACAAGGGAAAGAGAGAGAGACCTGTGTGGACCTTGTGACAATAGGACTGTAGCAGTGTGGCTACCCTGCTCCTAAAATAAAAGGGGTAAAACAGCCCTGGAGAGGGCTGTTGCTGGGAGAAAGCCTCAAACTTTGGCTGAGTGGGAAAGCAGCCGAGGGTGTGGCTGGGCACAGCTGTGGCCAGCTCAATCAGAGCCCAGCTGGCCCTTATGAAAGGGCCGAGAGTTAGAAGCTGAGGCAATCTCTCTCCAGGCTGGGAGGGAGCAGGGCCTGGCTGCCTGTGGGACAGGGTACTGGAGGTGGAACAGTATTGGGGGAGTAGGCAAGGGAGCTGAGGCGCTCCAGCATAGCAACTGCCCAGGCTGCAGGCCTGAAGGGAGGCCTGAGGAGGGTACTGGAGCTAGGCAAAGTCAGCAGGTCCCAAACCCTCCTTGCCTATGATGACTGGCTCTTACACTGCAGTCTGCTCCAGGGAGTGGGGGCTCATTGCTGACTGGCAGTAGCCATAGACTGAGGTGAGGTGGTGATTAGAGGGTTGGGGGTTCCCTGGGGAGGAAAGGCAGAGTGTGGGAGTATTGCCAGGGGGCAGCACCTCAGGTAAAAAGACACCGACATTGGGGGCCAGCAGATGGTGAGACACTGGCCTGCAGAGCTAATTCCCAGTCAGCCAACAGGAGGCACTGCAGGGGTGAGTCATCGCATCGCCACAGGGACCAGTCTTTGTTTAGACACAAAGCAAGACAAAATGCTGCAAGCAACCTCACTTTGCATGTATTGTAGACCAAGAGAAATTCTAATATTTATTAGACACAATGCCTTAAATATTTCCTTTGTGGTGTCTTTTATACAGCAGAGTTCACTAGCCACTATGATTTTTTTAAATTTAAATGTAAATTTAAATTTCTCTGTAGCAGCACATGGCAGTTTGTGCTAACTTTACATTAATGAAAAGCAAAAAGCATCTCTGTCATGGAACTTAAACTTGATAGTTCTGCAAAGTGAGTTCCAAAAATAATGTTAATAATTAGTCTAATAACATATACAATGAGGAGAACATTGTACATAAAAATCTCCAATAGGAAAAGTAAAATGTTCAATGGGAAAGTCATCAGGGATTGAGGACATACTTCTTTTGACAGTTTATTACCAATAATACTCTGAACTTGTTACTCCTGAGGAAATTATGCACCACAGTGTGCACACAGAATTCATGTTCCCGACAGATTTCTTTACATCCCTGCAGAAAAATGACTTTTTGATGGGGAAGTCACAACAAGTGATCACACGCCCCTCCCCAGCAGCCCAGGCATGTCATTTCAGGAGCCTGAAGCAGCTGGTGAAAAGGTAACTCTATGGAGGGGGGTTGGGAATGCCCCAGCTAGTGGCTCCTGGCTGCAGGAAGTTCTACACCTCTCCCCATATCTTGCTCCCTCGTCCACCCAACCCCTGTGCATCTGGACCTCTCCTCCCAGCCAAGTCTCACCTCCCCCCTGCACCCAGACTCTCCTCCCAATGAGCCTTTCCCCCACCAAGTTCCACCTCCTAGACCCCCAACTCGGCACCCAAACCATTCCCCACTGAGCCCTCTGCACTTGATTTCTCCCCCCCCCCCCCGAAGTCCCTCCCACTGCCTGGATCACCCCGATGAATCCTCCATATAGGGCCCCTAATCCCACTAAGGCAAAACCAACTGCATCTGGACCTCCACCTCACTGAGCCCCAACAGCTGCACCCAGACCTCCACCCCAACGAGTCCCACTCCACCAGCACCCAAACTCCCCAGCTGTCATACCCAGACACCCTCCTTGTCAAGCCCCATCCCTCCACACCTAGACGTCCCACTGAGCACCAACCACCTTCACCTGGACCCTCTTGCAGAGTCTCATTGCCCCTGCACCCAGAATCCCCAAACAAGCCCTTGCACATCCAGATCCCCCTGTACCTGCATCCCCCACTGAGCTGCCTGCACCCAGATGGCCCCACCCAGAACTCTGTCACCCTGCACCTGGATCCTGCCAAGCTGAGCCTTGCAGACACTGAAAACAAAATTCTGGTTAGCCAATATGCTGCTCCTCCCTAATTATTCTCCGTGGGGCTCACAGGAAGCTAGATGTGGAGTATGAAGGAAGCTGTATCAAAATGTAGCCCTTAGTCATTAAACCTGTCAACATCTTTGTGAGGTTAGGATTGCATCATTGTCCCTGTTTTACAGATGGGTAAACTGATGTCTGAGTTGGTGGGTACCCAGGTAGGGCCTGCTTTTCAGAGGCACTGAGCACCCACAGCTCCCATTGATTTCAGTCACAGTTGTGAATGCTCAGCTTTTCTAAACATCAGGCTCCAAGATGTGCAAGTTGGGTGCCCAAAAAATGAAGCATCCATAAGTAAAGGCTACTTTTAAAAATTTGACCAAGTGATTTTGAGTCCGTAGTAGAGCTGAAGATAAAACCTGAAACTTCTGACTCCCTGTTCTTTGCTCTAGCCGCTAGACAATGCTCTTTCCCTTAATCTTAACCTGAAATTAATTATGAATGTTATCCAAATGCCAGATGAACTGGATAAGAAACCCTGCCCGTATCCCCTCTACATCTTACAATGGAGTTATCCAGTTCTCTTCCCCTTTCATCCCCACATGACAGTTCTTCTTTCCCTCACCCTCCAAAATAATCTCTATCTTGCCTTTGATTCTCTGTTTCTGAAGCCTGAATCACAGGGCCCTGGATTTTGTATGACTGACCCTAGTAAATATTCCAGAACCCATAATCGAGCTCATTAGTGCTTACACTGCCAAACTTCTATGAAGCCGGGTATTGTGAGATCTTTCTGCCAGGACTGTGAGAGGAACAGAAGGGGATTCCCACCATGAGAGGGATCCTCATATGCAATTCTCATGTGCAAAATATTGACCAGCAAAATAAACAATGAAGTATAAGACTTCTTTTAGTAACCATATATATGTTTAATGTTATAACTAAAACCAAAGGAACTGATGCTGATTCCTACTTATTGTGAGGTGTTTTTCAAGTATCCACTAATTGTGCACCAATTTGGTAATGACTATTATGCAGAAATAATTTAGTAAAAAAAAATATTCATGCAAATGCACAATGGATCTTTGTTCCTAAGTGTTTCATCTCCATTCAGTACTAATAATGCAGCTTAAAAATTAGCTATTTTTTTCTTTAAAGCTCAGTACATTATTTTATATTTCTTTTAAATATTCGCTTTAAATTGTGTCCTATTTCTTTCTGTGTTCCAATGCATGTTACTTTAACCAGAAAGATTAATTTGGAACTTAGGCTGTTGTCAGAAAACCTACACATCTTTTTACTGATTCCTTTGTGGGTATTTTTGGTCTGGCAGTTAATATTAGAACAGAAAAAGAACATGACTGGTAGTCTAACCTGCAGAACAACAGCGAAAGGTATGATTTATTAAGAAATAATTCCAGGAGGGTAATGCTTTTTTATCTGTTTAAAGAAGATCAAAGTAGAAGAGGGTTGCTCTAGGAGTATATTTTGGGTTTTTAATAGGTCACTTAGCATGTTATTTTTCATTGCAATTAATTACAACAAAAGGAACCACACAGTCAATTCAGTCTTTGCTGCTGCTTCCCCTATTTGAATTACATTGATGTGATGATCTTCTTAGCGTTGCTCCCGAGCTATGGCAGGGTCCGCTTGTCAGCATATCTGTCTCCATTTGGCTCGATCCAGGGCATCTTCAGGGGTGGCGTTCATGCATTTTGTGTCCTCCTTAATGCGATCCATCCAGCGTTTCTTGGGTCTACCACGGGGTCGCCGGCCACCAGGGTCCAGGCGCATGGCTTTCCTTGCCACCGAGTCTTCATTGCCGCATACGACGTGTCCATACCATGTCGCAGCTTTGCCACAGTTGTCCTTCCTTGTCACAGCTTTGCCACGGTTGGCGCGACTCCCAGTCGTCGCCGGACGTCGTCATTCATAGCGTGGTCGAATCGCGTTAGTCCAGTGCACCATCGGAGCATTCGCATTTCCATCATGTGCAGGGTCTGCTCATGCTTTGCTATCACTGGCCAGCACTCCGATCCATAGAGGGCGACTGGGCACACAACCGTTCTGTAGACCTTTGACTTGAGGCGTACGGGCATCCGGCGATCCCAGAGGACTCCACTCACCTGATGCCACTTCATCCAGGCGGCGTTGACACGGGCGTGGGCATCTGGAAGGCTATCGCCGTTGCTACATATGAGGGAGCCGAGATATTTAAATTGCTCTACCTTCTTCAGGTCTTCTCCACCAGTGCTGATGGTTCCATTGGTTTGGGGACCACCTTCCAAATATACATTGATGTAATAACAGTTAATATATATTTTTACATAAATACAGAGAGGGTGGAGGAATCCTTCCCAATCTGGAGCCAAGAAATAAATTTCAAAAAATAAAAGAAAAAGCAGTTGTCTTTTATTGTCAGAAAAATCTAGTCGTATTTTGTGTTAGAGCCAGTTCCTGCAAAGATTTATTTATGTGAGTAACTGTACTTATGCAAGGAGACCCATTAAGTCAGTCAAGTTTTGCCACTAAAGATGTTTGGGTTGGCACTATTGGAGCACTGGTTTCTTATTGTGGAACAGGAAGCGAGCACCTAGGAAAATGCATACCAAATCACCAGGCCAGTGAAGTACAGTATTTCACCAAGATCAATGCTATCATGAATACTGTGTCAGATTTTGCTGGTTGGGTATGTATGTTTGTTACACATCCTCAAACAGTTCCTAAAGGGAACGACTTTTCCCAGGGAGAAAGGAGCCCTATCTCAGGAAGTGATTCTGAAAGGAGATTCGGGAGTTGCTTGTGGGTGTTGCTCCATACTCTCTGCCTGGAGGAGAAAGCTAAACTATTTTGTACTAGCAGCAGGTGGGGAGCTATCTGTGTATTCTCTTCCTGTATTAAATGCACATTGTTCTGTTTGTTAAACTTGTGCCTGTGTTGTTATTCCAGGGACTCCATTTGCTTGTGCAGCTCACAGACCAATCAGGACACCACAAGGCCTTGTAATGATAGCAAATTAATTCAGAATTTATGTTCAGGACTACATTGACTCCAAAAGAAGACCAGATCTTATTTTATTTCTCCTCTAGGCCCTGAATGTCCCCGTGCTGTTATGACCATCTCTTTGATTGTAACCTGTGAGACAACTGTCTCCAGAACCTGTTAAAACTTCTTGCAAATCATGCACAGGGGTCTTTATAGAGTGTTCCTTTTTCCTCCTCTCCACCAAATATCAGACTGCCTTGTCAGCACTCCTTGGAAATAAGACTATATTACAATTCTCAGATTGGTTTTCCCTAGATGGTAGCCCTTCATGTTACTTCTAGACTGCTAGGTCAACCCTTTATCTTACATTTCTTGTGTATCTTATTATGTATTGAACTTATTTTAGGATTTACCCATAATGGCACTGAAAGCTACAAGCGTCAATTCTTTATGAAAGAGTTCAATGTAATTTAGCTAATATAGTAACACATATACTTAGATCTCTAAGGCCTTTTTGGCTTTTATTCTCCCATCATGCTGAAGTTTGGCTAGAACCTTCTCAAGATTGGCTGGTTCTAGTTGGCAAGAGCATGGCACTTGGGTAAATCTGTTTCCCTACAGACTTTAATACATAGCTAAATCTGCCAGTCCCTATCACCCTCAATGGCTATTACATATTTTTCTTGAGTAAATGTAGCTAATCTAGCATTAATAAGGTCCTTCATATTTTATATCCAAAGTAAGAAAGATTATGTAATTTAAATATACAATGAATTAATGATTCTTACAACAGACTGCTGAAAATTGAGTCGTTTCAAAATATTTTCACTGCACAATTATCAGACAATTCTTCCCCTGTCCAGAGGAGATGTGAATGTGCAGTCATAATACATGCTAAAACAAATTACTATTTAATAAGAAAATTGAAAGGAAGATATGTCCAGTCCAGAACCAGCATAAAGTGAAAGTTCAGATAATCAAACTTCACCAGTTCTTGAAGTTCTTAAATATAAAGGGCCAGATTTTCAGAGCTCAGCCTTCAGGTAATGCTCATAGAAATATATCTGCACATGTATAATGTGCACCATTGAAAAAGAAAAGTTTACCATCCTATGGTGGTTATTATTGGACATTATTTGTGGTATTCACTGTATGTAGGTTTAGGGTCTCAGTTTTAAAAATATGGTTCAAATCTTAACAACTTTTGGAGAAGAAGTCTTCTGCTTTAGGTCCTGCAGACATTTCTGTCCATTTTATTCTGCCTCCTGACCACTTTGTACACTATTTTGTTTTGGGTATTTTTTTTTTATAATGCTCCACAGCATAGAATTTAAGCACTTATATGGACCATGCCCTCTTACATCTCCTACTACTTACTTTACATTCTCCTCCTATTATTTCTGCATTCCAAATATCTATTCTTATTACTTCTAAATTCTAGCCAATCTACTTCTTGCTTGATTTCTATGTAGGACTGGATTAAAGAATTTTACAGCCCTCTGCGTTATGGAAATTGGGTCCTCCCCCCCCCCCAGGGCCGGCGACAGAAATTTTGGGGCCCCTTACTCTGATCATTTGTGCCACCCCCCTCCGGCCGGTCTCCCGCCACCCACGCCCTGCCCCACCCGGGCCTACATGGGACGGCCTTGCCGGTTGGGCATAGTGGGGATGTCGTGTCGCGGGGGTACCGGGCGCGGTCGGCGGTAGCACGGTGGCGTGAGGCGCGCGGTGCAGCACACCACCCCGCCTGGCCCACCTCCCCCCCAGCCTATTCTCCTTCCCCTCACCCGGCCCACCCAACCTAATCTCCTCCCCCAGCCTAACCTCCTCCCCTCCCCACCCATCCCTGCCTGGCTGGCCCTCCCCGCTGTTGGGAGTGATCTTCCTTTACCCCCGCCCAGCCTCCCCCCATCTAACCGCCTTCCCTCCCCCACCCCTGCCTGGCCCGGCCCATCCCACCGAACCTAACCTCCTCCCACTCCCAACCCAGCCTCCTGCCCCCCATGCCTGACCCGCCCAGCCCAGCCTGACCCGCCCAGCCCAGCCTCCCCCTCCCCCACACCAAACCTCCTTCCCTCCCGCACCCACGCCTTGCCCACCCCATCCAGCCTAGTCTCCTGCCCCCCTCCCCGCCCGCCCAGCCTGGCCTCCCCCCCCCCCCACCGCCCCCTTGCCTGCCCCCCAGCCCAGCCACGCCGATGAATGAACCTCCCGAGCGCCCACAGGGGGTGAACTCACCGCAGAGCCCGCCCGCCCAAAGGCCCTCCCAGAGCTGCCACCCCCCGAGTGGGGCCGGGCCCCCTGCCCCCTTAGCCTGGCGAGGCCGGCTCCCCTTGTCGGCGCCTCCGCCACCATCAGCGCCGCACACCAGGGCGGCCGGGCGTGCTTCCCCGGGCCTGCTGGGGAGTCTGCCGTGCGGTCCTTGGCTACAGCACTGGGGTGGCCGCCCGGTGGGGGATTTGCACGCGGCCGGCCGCGCGCACGCCAGGGCTCTGCAGAGCATCCCCTGAGGCTGTTTCCACCCCGCCTGCGCAGCAGAGTCCTGACATGGGGCCCCCCCTTAAGTCCGGGGTCCAGTACACCTGTCCCCCTAGGCCTCCCCCCCCCCCCCGTCGCCGGCCCTGCCTCCCACACTACTTCTTTAAACTAGACAGAGCACGTGATATGCAGACTGTAAATATGAGATTATTGTTATCAGAGTTAGATCTTTCTCAGCAGAAAATACAGAAGTATCACTGACAGAGAGAAGATTTTGTGTTCTTATGCTACTGTATTTTGAGTATTAGAACACAAACGAGATTTGAGCATAAGAATAAAGTAGTATATTGTCCCAAACAATTAAAAGTGACTGATAGATAAATACCTAACAAAAACATGGCCTTAACTACAGTGGTACAGGGGCGTCTTCTGAGATCGGAGACTAGTAGAATCTTCTATTATGTCACTGTAGTCCAGGTTTCATGACAAGTGACTCTCAATGGACACTAAGGCAAATGTGTCAATTCTGAACTGCTCAATCATTGAGCAGTCATAGCTTTTAGTTTCGCTCATCCTGGAGAATGCTTCAGCATCTGTAACTCTCAATGTGATGAGAGGAGTGACCTCCACATATGGAAAGACTTCAACTGCTTTAATAGGTTAATTGGCAATTTGCAAGCTTCATCTTTTGTGAAGGAATAATACTGTTCAAATGCCTCCTCAAAAGTTACTTTGAGATCAGATGGAGATTTTTCGACCAAAGATGCAGCTGCAGAATGTATGTTGTTATGGAGCATACTGCTGAAGTTGGTTGGGAAGACAAAATCCTTACATAGGTTTCCCAAACATTTTGCAGAGACACTTTCAAACTGTAACTTATGAAATTGTAAGTTTCTGTTCTAAACTTTTCTGGCCCCCACAGTTCCACATTCAGTGTATTGGATTCATATGCCTGCTGTTTCAATTCTGGGACTTGATGAGTTTCACTGTAATAGGCTTGAGACACAATTGATGCCTTTGACTTTCAAAATGCTCCAGCTTCATCAAACTGGCCCCTCAGATGCAATAAAAAAAATAATAACCCAGTGACCGCAGGAGTTGGACAGCGGAACCAATACTGGTATCTGATTTTTAAAATGGTTGACATCACTGAAGGACATGATTCCATAGCTCTGCCATAAATATGGTTACAAGTACGGTCCATCTTGTCTTGCAGAAACTGTGCTTCTGTTTGTATAGTCCTATCTGCAATGGTATCTTTGCTGACTTTATCTAGAGTTTTTCGTATATGTACACAATTGTGACATAGGGCTTTTGTGGATTCAGCATGACAGGACCAAAGGATGCTGGACAGAGATTTGAGAACCAAAATTGGATTATTTTCTTTTCTTTTAAATCCCTCAGTAAGGATTTTCCAGTGGTGCATTGAGACAGCAGAGAAGGTGTAGAGTCATGGAGGAAGCTAAAAAAAATTCACTGCTTGGACACCAGTTGCCAAAAATATTTGGAGAATGTGCTGCACGAGGGACGTAAGCTCCTACAGAATTAATATGCCTAGTATGCATCTGAACTCATGTTGGCAGCGTTGACATAGGTCTGACAGCAACAATCCAAAATAGTAATACCACGTTTGTTTAAAGTAGACAGCAAATTCTTTGCAAGACTTGGCACAAATTTTAGAAAATGTTCAACAGGATTTCCACGTTTGTTAACAAAATGAACAATGAATGCTGGCTGATCCATGAGAAAGGGCGTAATATTTGGCAGTGCAAATTTTCTTTTGTACTTCTGATAGAACTTTATACTACATAAGTTAAAATCTCATCACAGATAGTGGAGGAAATATATGATGGTTTTCCATGTCCAAACTTCTTGATATGATGTGCAAGGAAGCTATCAAATTTGGAAATTAGCTCGAAAATTCTCCCCAAAATTCCACTGTGAACAGATCCAGTGTTTTCGTTATCCCAGTGAAATGGGAGTCATCCTTCAGCAAGAAATTTCATTACCTTCACAACTTGCTGTAGCACCTCTTAGACTTGACTGTGACCAACTGAAAGGAATTGGTTGTGAATCTGAAGATGGCAGGCAATTTGGGTGTAAGTGATTGATGAAATGATAAACTTAATTATTCCAAAGAAAGGAAGGAGTGAAAGCAGCATAATAAGGACGATGGACTTCAAAATAAAAACCAGATGTAGCAGGGTGGCGACTCAACCTTGCAGCGCCTCCTGCTGGTCCGTCCGGGAATTAGCTCTCCAGCTTCTGGAGCATCCTCTGCAGGCCGATGTCCCGCTTGCTACTGGCCCCGTGTCCCTCCTGGACCCCGGTGCCCTCTTCCCTTGGGTGCTGCACACCTGCAGTACCTCCTCAGGTCTTAGGGTCTCCCCTCCCTGGGTAACCCCCACCCTCTATCCCCACCTTGCCTCAGTCTAGGCAATTGCCAGTCACCACTTGCCCCCGTTCTCTGGGGCAGACTGCAGTATGATTGCCATTCATCACAGGCAAGGGGGTTTTGGCCTGCTCCCTCTGCCTCTAGAGCTATGGGCTGCCCCCTGTAACCTCAGTACCCTTTGCTGGGCCTTCCCCTAGGCCCTGCAGCCTGGGGGTTTCCAGGTCAGAGCCTCCCCAGCTCCTCTTGCCTTGCCCCAGCCCTGCTTCACTCTAGGTACCTACTCAAGCTCCTAGCAGCCAGGCCTGTCCACCTCTGCAGACAGAGGAGACTCTGTTCTCTGCTCCAAACTCTGGGCCCTTATATCAGGGCCAGCAGGGTCCTAATTGACCCAGCCAAAGCTGTGGCTGCTCTGCCCAATCAGCCTGGGAGCTGCTTGCCCCCAGCCACAGCCCTGCAAAGGGCTGTTTAAAACTTTTTTTTTTTTCATGGAGTGGGGCAGCCGCCCCACTACAGCAGACTATAACAAATTCAGAGAAACGGTAGTAAAAAATGGGGAAAAAATCTAGGGGGAAAGGAATTCAGGAGCACTGATAGTTATCTACTTAGTGGGGAGGGAGATCTAATAACTGATATCAAGAACGGGTGAAGTGGTTAATACCTATTTTGCTTCAGTCTTCACTAAATAAAGTTAATGGTAATGAGATACTCAATACAATTAATTTTGACAATAAAGAGGAAGAAACACAAGTCAATATAGGGAAAGAACAGGTTAAAGAATATTTAGATAAAGATAGATGTATTCAAGTTGGGAAGTCCTGATGAAATTCATGCGGAACAAAGAGGATCTGGGAAGTTATAGGCCAGTTCAGCCTAACTTTAATACAGTAGACTCTCGATTATCCAGGATGATAGGGAAAAAAATAATTCTGGTTAATAAAATCCTGGATAATCACTATCCATGGGAAATATGGGGAGTGAGGGTTGATTCACCAGCCATCCTGTGCCGGGGGGGAGGGGGTGTTGGTTCACTGGATGCCCTGCACCCTGGTGGGTTTTTTTGTGTGTGTGATTGGGGCGGCGACAAAGCCAGAGCCGGCCCTGCAAGTTGCGCTTATTTTTTTTTTACATCCTGGTTAATCCACATCCTGGTTAATCCAATCCTGGATAGTCGAGAGTCTACTGTACTTGGAAAGATACTGGATCATATTATTGAACAATTAGTTTGTAAGCACCTAGAGAATAATTGAGTTATGAGGCGTAGCCAGCATAGACTTGTGAAGAGCAAATGATGCAAAACCAAAATGGTTTCCTTTTTTGATAGGGTTACTGGCCTAATGGATTGGGGGTAGTAGTAGACATGATGTATCTTGATTTTACTGGGGCTTTTGACACAGTCCCACATGACATTCTCATAAGCAAACTAGGGACATGTGATCTAGCTGAAATTACTATAAGGTGGATGCATAACTGCTTGAAAGAGTATATTCAGAGTAGTTATTAATTGATCACTGTCACACTGGGAGGACCTATCTAGTGGGATCCTGGTTCTGGTAGTATACAGTATTTTCATTAATCGTGTGGATAATAGACTGGAGAGTGTGCTTATAAAATTTACCCTGACAACAAGCTTGGAGGAGTTGCAAGCACTTGAGAAGGCAGGATCGGAATTCAAAACAATCTTGACAAACTGGAGATTTGGTCTGAAATCAACAAGATGTTATTCAGTAAAGACAAGTGGAAAGTATTTCATTTTGGAAGGAAAAATCCAATGGGCAAAGACAAAATAGAATGGGGAATAATTGTCTAGGTGGCAGTACTTCTGAAAAGGATCTGGGTATTATAGTGGATCACAAATTGAATATGAGTCAATGTGATACAGTTGTGAAAAAGGCTAATATCATTGTGGTCTTAATAACAGGATTCTTGTATGTTAGACACATCCCAGTCTACTTGGCACTGGTGAGTCCTCAGCTACAGTACTGTGTCTAGTTCTGGTTACTATGCTTTAGGTAAGATGCAGATAAATTGGAACAAGTCCAGAGAAGAGCAACAAAGGTTTAGTAACCTGGCCAACGAGGAAAGGTTAAAAAATTGGGCATGTTCAGCCTGGAGAATAGAAATGGGTTGTTAGGTGGAGTACCTGAGAACAGTCTTCAAATAGGTTAAGAGCTGTTGTAAAGAGGACTATGATCAATTGTTCTCTTATGTCCGCTGTAGGTTGGACAATAAGTAATTGGCTTAATCTTCAGCAAGAGAGGAGATATTAGGGAAAATGTTCTCACTATAAGTATAGTTAAGTAGGTTCCCAAGGAAGGTTGAGGGATTCCCCTCATTGGAGATTTTTAAGAACAGGTTGGACAAACCATGTCAGTGATAGTCTAGGAATAGCTGGTCCTACCTAAGTTTAGGGGGCTGGACTTGGTGACCTATTTGGTCTCTTCCATCCCTATATTTCAGTGATTCTTTTATATCATTTCTCTTTGAAACTGAAGTGACAGTTCCGTATCAGTATGCTGATTAACTTTAGATACCTTAACATAAGAAATCATGGCAAGTTGATAGTCACTGTTACTCTCATGCACTGTACTTCAATCAGCAGAATGAGCCCAATCACTGAATCCATCACTAAAAGCATTCTTCTTGTCTGAAAAAAGCTTGCACGTGAAATAGAACATAGCAATAAATGAAGGCGAGTACAGAAACCATTCCCCTGTTGACCCGCTTTCAAGAGAAAGTGTCTCTGGGCACAGATGATAACTGTAAGGCCGATCACCCATGTGTTTGTACAGCTGCTCAGATATTTTGAAATCCGCATAATGGTTTTGGCCATTGGATTCAATCCAGTACTTCTGGACATTATCAACTACCTGCCATTTGGCTGGATCTGTCGATAAAGATGACGAATATGATTGTGAAATGATATTGTGTAAGGTGAGATGGCTTATCTTCCTCTCAGCCTCACCCATATGTAGGTGAGCATAAGGAAGTCCCTTACAACTTGTTCTGCTTTAGACTGTACTGGGCCTTTTCAGTTGCACAGACCACACTTTGCTAAGTAACCCTCTGTAGAGTGACCAGACAGCAAATGTGAAAAATCAGGACAGGAGTGGGGGATAATAGGAGCCTATACAAATAAAAGACCCAAAAGTGGGGCTGTCCCTATAAAATTGAGATATCTGGTCACCCTAACCCTTTGTCCTGTAGTTCCCTTTTGTTAACCAGTTTTCATTTAGAGGAGCTTCTCATTTTTTTCCAACATGCCATTAAAATTAGTTAATAGTATATAACTATAGTATGCACATCTTGATTTTTTTTGTCATTTGCGCTTCATACAGGTCTGTATATTCAGGGGTTGCTCTTAGCTAAAGGGAAACTAGAAGCTCAGCATGCTAAGAGGCTTTCCCCCTTTTTAACCAGATCATCATTTTAATGCACACATTCTTTGGACAACATAGTTTCAAGAATTTGTTCTGAAGAACCAAAGTTTTAGAAAATAAACAGGCAGGTCATTGTGCATTAGTCCTTATGTATCTGAATATTTTTGTAAAGTAATCAAAAGTAACAAAAAATAAGTGACAGGCAGATATAAAATTCCAGTTAACTTTGGTAAACAATTCAACTGTTTAATATTAATCTGCATATCTCCCAGAAGAGTCCACCATACGATCTTCCCTCAGTTCGCATCCTAGCATCCCTTTGTGCCTGTCTCTTAAGGTTAGATCAAGTCATAGTTTGCCACAGAAATGTAACATTTAATTTTTGGGCTTTTGAATGTAATCAGTTTATCCTCACTTGCATCAGATTTCTTTAAAGAGATACTAGAGCAGTCTGGGCATGAAATTAGGTGCCATGGCTAAATTATTGGTTGTAGCCTCCTTTACTTATAATATACAATCCTCTGCTGTTTATGCTGACTTGTAAGGGGGCTTTTTCTTTAGCACCTTGGACAAGTCAAATGCCTAAGCGGCTTGGCTAAGACAATGTCCAGTTTTCCAGACAAATACTAGATTAATCTACAAGATAGTCCCCTATTGCAAAAAATCCTAAAACTGACCATTACCTGAGGGTAATGTCATATACGAGAACTATACTGAATCAGCTGAAGATCGTCTCAGTCTATGGGTGTATGGGAATGCCTTGCATTACACAACAGGGAACCCTCTAGCTAGTTGATGAGTGACATTGGTAAGTTTCCAAAATTTCCATTCTGTTTTCTTGAAATATTGTGGCTTCAGCTTGGGGGGACACAAAGGGAGAAGGTTAAAGGAGTAAAATAAAACTCCTCAGAATCCCATCAAGAAAAGGAGGACTCCAGTCTTCTGTGAGGGTAAAAAAGTGCTAAAGCTGAAGGGAAAGCTTTCCCATCAAAAAGTCAAAGGGCAGCAGCATAGAGTTATGACTTAATTTTTTCCTTCTTGTTAGATGCTGATTGGGTTTCAACTGCTCAGTTTAAGTAGCATACTATAAAACTACAAAAATATACTGCAGTGTGAAAAAATTATCTTCTTTTAATTCTTGCTCTGAATAATAGAAATAATTAACACCAGCTGTTTCAGAAGATTGTATTATTTTTTATTATTAGAAGTAATAAAAACCAAGGACCATGTCTGCTGTAGTGAAACTTGTAGTTAACTGAAACAGAAGTCTACAGGCCTCATTTTCTTTAAGGGAGGTTCACCAAACTCTAACAGAAACATTGATCATGAAGAGAGAGGTTCTAAAAGCAAATTTTCTGGGCTGTAGACACATGCTGACTGATTGGTTTGAATTTCTTTTGCCCACACAGTAAGACTTGCTTTTAATTTTAAAGAATCCCATAGAGATGTACACAGATCTCAAAGCAGGATCCTGGAGTGAAATCTTAAGTCCCATGAAAGACAGTGGGAATTCCTGATTGACTTCAGCTTTTCATCCCCTGGCATTTGGCATTAGAGAAATGGTTACAAATTATCCACCCACCCCATTCAGCTTTGGAAACAATTTGTGGTACACTGTAGTTTTACAATTCAAAAATCTGTATTCTGTACATTACATTTGAATTTAGATTGGCTGATAGTTTGTGTCTGTGTGTGCTCTTTTCACTCATGGAACGTTCAGATTGGTTTTTAAAATTATTTTTAATGTATGAATAATGCATCAGGAAAACTCATTCATTGGGGGGAAATTGTCTGCCAATTTAAATAGTTGTATGAAGTGTCTGATTTTATTCATTTGTATTGTGGAACTGATGAAGGTTTTGAGCTGGAATGAGTAGGTTCTAATTTCCTTGTATTTAATCACCAGGTGATTTTTCTGAATATTGTGGTATGCTTTTATCACTACCATTTGTGGTTAATCAGTTCAAACAATTGTTACATAAGTAAATGACTGGCAAGCAAGGATCCTGACAGAGATCTGTTTCTCTGCATTATCAATAAGTAAAGATTCCAATGTATTTTTTTACTTTTATTTGGTCAGTAGATCAGAAAAACCTTGTAAGTGTTCTGAAACCTTTCTGAGTGATATTTTCTCACTAGCATTCTGCTTCATCCCCTGTATTTCACAAAAATATCACGCACAAATTGATGCAGTTTGAAGCTTTTCCTTTTGAGTCACTAGTTAACCTTAAATGAAGCTGTTTCAGGCCAAACAGGGCCTTGTGGAGAAACATACACTGCTGCAGTTTTTAATATTCACAGAACAAAGTCTGTAGATTAGAGTTCCAAGTCTACTCACAAATAGAACTGTTCCACAATGGAGTGTGTGTTACTGAAAAGAAATTTGGAACTATTGGTAAAAAGCAAAATCTATTCCCAAAAGGAGATTTAAAACTGGAGTATCCCTAAAGACAATTCTGCAGCTATGGGAATCATATGGGATATATTCAATAGGAAAACTTAAAAATGCTGTAAAAGAGAGAGACCAGTCTGGACATTATTCTAATACATTGTACAACTTTGCCTTTTTAGAGTAATGAGTTCATTGTTGCAAAGGTTGCACATTCTATCTGTTTTAAAAAATGAGCACAGTACAGAAATGCGTAAGATTGCCTGCCCTAAGGGATGATGTTGGAAGCAGGGTGGGAGGCAAAGCTGGTTTAGTGTGCTTTTCTTATTTGCTTCAGAAGCAGTAGGATCATAAGAGGAAGAGACGAACCTGTGTGGTCTGTGCTCTCTTTTAAAGACATCTTATCATGTTACAGATAGATAAAGCTACATATTCCAATATTGCCTGCATTTGGTAGGGTACAGTATACAGAGTATATTTTTTCTAATGTTTCAAATATCGCCCATGCTCAGTGTTAACAACATAACCAATGGCTTTCTATGGTTATATTCTAACAGAGCCTTCATGCAGTCTGTGCAGGATACAAAATGTAACAAAGTTGTTTGAAAAATGCCTTATTTCTCTGAAGCAACATATGGCCCTTATAATTAAGTTTTTGTCTAGTGGCTACCTGTTCTTTTTTATTATCAAATGGCAATGTCCATGTGCGAAGTGTAGATCAACAGTAATGCAATACTGTCATGTACTTGTTTGGATGACTTTGTCCAAAGTACAATAAAAGGGCTATATATATTTTTTTCAGTAATGAGACTACGTAGGAGTTGTCCAATAACATATTGTCAAATTTATAAGCATTTTTTCAGAGAGGTGTCATCAAACACAAAACAACTATCCAACTTAACTACATTATAACTTCTATTAAATTATTTTCTTTTGAGACAGTCTTTATATCATGTATATGTACACAAATTTATGTTGTTAAGAAGTCATCTCATCAGTAGTACCACTTATTTTCCAAAGGAATAGCTTTCTTTGTAAAATAAAAATAGCTTTTTCACTTCACAAATTCAGTAGGTTAACTGAATAAATGGTAGATTTAGCCTATTCTGCATTCTTTGTGAATGATTAGATCCTTTTAGATAATGTGTTAGTAGAAGTATTTTATCTGTAGTGGGATTCACAGGAACCAGATCTGAAACCCATTGAGATCCAACTCACATTTTAGCATGATTTTTTTTTATAGATTTTTTGGTTTTGTTCAGCGCTAGTAGTTTTAAAATGAAAAAATAGAAAATAAAAGTTCTAAGAATAATAATACCTCTGTTAAAAAGAGTCATGCCAAGGTGCAAAAGGAAGCATAGCCATCTGGTGTCTAGGAGAGGTTGCCTCAGAACAGCATGGGAGAGCACAGCTTACTGTTCCATAAAAGTAGCTTATAACTTACCCTAGCACCTGTTGCACACTGCAACTTTTAGGCAAAGGACTGATTATTTTTCAGGCCAGCATACTACTCCTTTGAGCCTTGGTGCACTTGGTAGGATAGTATAGCTGGTACACAAACTACTGCTGTTTTGAGCTCGAGGTTACAATCTTGTCCTACTTGACACCCTTTTCACCCACAAATGCAACAGCATAGTATTGGACATGATTTTTCCTTGTGTCCAGATTTCATAGCAAATACTTTTGGGGCAATAGGGGGGAGTGGGCCTACTGTAAGTTAGATCTATAGATACATTTCATGTGCTGTTTTGAGAATATAAAAGATAACAAGATGAAGTGTGCAGGATATTTTATCTAGAAATTTTTCAGTAGGACAGCGAAATGCAAATACATTTGTTGCATGGTACATCACAAAATTGTTCTGTTTACAATGGATTTGAATTTCACATGGTGAGCTGGCAGGAAACCAGGCAGGATTCCAAGTATGTAAAGTTCAAATCCGTTGTAAACAGAACTGCTTTTAGACATTTTTCATTGTCAAAGTTTGCTACAAATGTGATATAACATGCAAGTCAAGAAATGACAAAAGTCCATTAATATGCTTACAAAATAGGTCAGACTTACGATGCTGAGTCAATGGGAGTTCTGCTATTGATTTCAGTTGAGCTAGACTTTCACCTCAGGATGAACATTAAATACATTTATCCCAAAGCATCACAATACATTACTAATTAGTTTCTGAACGGAGTGGTAAATTATTGTAAATCATTCTGTCTTTCGTCGCAACTGAAATTTAACTTGCTGATTTACTTAATATTATTAAATTAATGTTGATTGGTTCCAATGTGTATATATTTGTCTCTCTTACAGATTTCATTTCTTGCCTCAGCTTACATAAGTCAAGAGCTCTCAGAAGAAAGCTGCTCTGCCCTGGGATCTATTACACATTACCTTTACCTTTGCCAGTTTAGCTGGATGCTCATTCAGGTTAGTATCTTTCTCTTTCTCTCACTCACTCCCAAAATCTGCTTAAGGGCAGCTGACACTTGCATTACATTTATGTCATTTCTTAATGTATCTGTCATCACATTCCAGTGATATTGATGAGGCAAGGAACTTCAAAAAACTCCTACTAGCCCTAGAGTGAAAGATATAGAAATAAATTTTCAAATCAGTTTGGAGATGTATTCCACTAAGTCCCATTAACATTCACGGCCATTGTGCACTAGATTTTTCCATATCCCAGTTTGAAAATGTACCCGGAAGGAAGTTCGTATGTACCCAAAAGGAAGTATGTTATCAAAACTGAAGAAGCTGCTTTTGTGACAGCTAATGGTATTTCTAAATGCATCTTCCTTACATTGTTTTGAAAAAGTCTCTTCAAGTTGAAATACTAGTTACATTGGTCATCAGAGTCAAGGTCAGGTTGTACTTTAGACCCATGTAAAATGAAAAATCTTCTTAATTCAAGTTGAGATATATAGCATAGAGAACAGCTATTATAAGGCCAAAACACTGCATCAGATCTACTGAAAAAGTAAACACATTCACAAACATGCCCAGAATTCTGAGACAAAAGGCTTAATTCAGACATGATATCAGCAAGTAAAATGTTTGTGGAAATCTCTAAACCAAATCTATTAGTTGTGTAAACATGTGTGATACATATTGGTCAAAGCAACTGTAAAATTAATCAGCAGAGGGTCCATCATGCCCTTTCTGTGTATCTGCATTTAGCATCGCATGCACCTCTGCACATACTGCTTACAGTATTGACAGGATTTGGGTGCATCATGTTTATAGTATACAATGTCATATTTGCAATGCCTTCACTCAAATTACTTTATTTTTGTCTCACACACTGTCCAGCCTACAGAATTAGGCCCTATGTAAGGAAAAAATTCAGCAGACATAAACTGTGTTGTAACTGTGTGCTGCTTTGTCCTTAGTAACGGAAAGACATAAAAAAAATAATTCTCCACTTCCTTGCACTTTCTCAAGAGGCTAACATAAACATGGAACAAAAACAAAGGGCAGTTCTCTGCCGTGGGTCCCCTTTAGTGGGTACAAAACACCTTAGTATTACTGACGGTCTTTCATACATGGAAAATTAATTTATTTTTACATTAGCGTATGCCAGGTCCTATGTGCTACAAAATGGACAAGGCTACAAAAAGAACTGGAGCCAAATGGTAGCAAATAGGACTTTGTATCTATAGTCATGATGTGCCTCAGTCCTCTTAATACTTTAAGCATAAATATGTGAAGACTAGAGCTAGTTGAAAAAAATGGGGAGGAGGGACATTTAAAGGTTTCTTTTAATTTCCATTAAAATGTTTAAAATCCAAATTTAATCAAAATTATCATTTTTAAAAAAATTGGTCAGCTCTCATGCTTGACCACTGCACACATCAAGATATACAAACAGAGACTTCTCCTGTGCAATTTAGTTTGCTCCTACAGGGATTAAGATTTGCTCTGTGGCCTCTTCATTCCTAACATGACCATAGGCCACTGTATTTTGTCACAACACACTGTAGTTAATGCAAGCTACTATGTAAATGCTTTATTCCATCATTTTCCTAGATGTTTTGGTTATTTCTTTATATTATTACTGGATCTCCATGTCCCATTTGCGTATATGCAACAGTTAGCATAGCAGGATGGTAGAACAAGCCAGAACAGAGTCAGTAAACCAGGAACATCTTCAGGAGCTTCAATACAGTCTGGAAATCACAAATACAACACCAAAACCAAACAAGATTTATCAGAGCTGCATACTTTCATACTACTTTATGGGGCAGAATGCTGGGGAATGACAAAGTACATGTCCAAACTGTTTTCATTTCATACAAGCTGCCTCAGAAAAATCCTCTGTATCTTTTGGACCAAAACAGTCTCAAACCAAGACCCTGTTTACACAGTGCAGCCAAGAAGATATGAGCACCATCATTACAAGGAGGCATTGGAGATGGATTGGCCATGTGTCTTTGGATGGAAACTGATTCCATCATCAGAATAGCAATAAGAAAACAAGTAAAAATGAGGCTGCCTGAAAAAAACATGATAAAGAGCTGTGGAAACTGAGCTGAAAAACTTGGGACACAGCTGGGGAACCATTGAGAGACTTGCCAGAAACAGTCAGGAGTTTGTCACTGCCCTAAATGCCGGAAGGCATAATGGGTACTAACTAAACTAAACAGTTAGCATGATGGGGTTTACTGTCCTGCTATGAGTTAAGGCTGCAGTCACTGGGAAAGAGTGCTGCATGTCATTGTCTTGTGGAAAGCAGTGAAGTCATACATGCAACATATGTGGGTATGTTTCTGTCCCTTTCTGCGTAGGTGCAAGTATTACATAAATCATATCCAATAAGACATGGGGATACACCACTCTGAGACGTGCATCCCCAAGCAGAGTGAGAGATAAGTTTTCACTACTCTAGCTTCTCATAGCAGTGTATGTTTTTGTGTGCATGTATGTATGAGAGGGCATATGGTTATCAGTATCTATCAGGTACATAATGGTGAATAATTTAAGTTGCTTTTATTTTATTTTTTTATTTTAATTCTATCCATCTGTTGTCTCACAACAAGTCATAAATTCTTTAACATATTGAAATATTTTTCATTTTGGTGTGAACCATTTGCCATTAATAATGTTCAGCATTTGGGAAAATACAAAGGAAGAGCCAAGTTTTGAAACATAATTATTAAATATATTCAAATGCTCAGATCCTAGAAAAAAATATTTCCTTAAACTTTTCTATTAATTAAAATAGAGATATGAATTGTTGAATCTGTAGGCAGGCGGATCCTGCTAGTGTAGGCAGGGGACTGGACTCGATGACCTTCAAGGTCTTTCCAGTTCTAGGAGATTGGTATATCTCCATTTATTTTTTTTTTTATTTATTTTTTTTTTAATGGACAGTAGCCCAGGCAGGTTGTGCTAATAATCCACACTACTTTAATGAAGCGACACCAATTTACACCAACTGAAGATCTGGCACATAATCGACATTTGTGCATCTATCGTTTTCAAAACATTAGAAAATACAAGATGAAGGAGTCAGATCTTCGGATTTAAATGGTCCCTCCCCCAGACTATTGATATTGCAAAGCAAAGCCTCATATTTCAGTACTGGTTTGAGAAAAAGATCATAGGTAGGGCAGTTTGGGATTCTTATTGAACATGCCCTTAGCAGCGTCTGTTCTCAGGACTTCTGTGGAGCTCCTGGGAGAACATAAATATGTCACAGGATGGGGGAAACTGGCCCGCCCATTAGGGTTGAGACCCATTTGAATGCAAAGGGTGGAGGTAGAGTGGCAGGTGCAAATTACACATCCTTCAAAGACCTGAGGAAGAGCTCTGTGTAGCTTGAAAGCTTGTCTCTCTCACCAACAGAAGTTAGTCCAATAAATGATATTACCTCACCCACCTTGTCTCTAACCTCCTCCATATGTCAATGGGAGTGAATTTGGTCAAGCATTTTGAGACATATAGCTGCCTAATATACAGAAGTTTTAAGCCTTACTAGTGCACCCTGCCACTACCCACTGACCGCCATCAGCATGCATTTTAAAAGCCAACCTATTTTGGGTGACTTGTTCTTTAGGATGACACAGCGAACGTCGCTGAGTGTACATTCGACATGCTGATCTGTACTGTATTGCTTGTTCCAGGGCACTCAGTAGATTGGCAAATCCTTGGTAGCAGTTCCTGTGGTATGACAGGCACATACAAGTAAAAGTGTGCCTGTTCAAACTTTACTATAATAAGATTAATGTATTAGAAGCTGCCTTTTTGGTAATTTAGTTGTACACTTTTTAAAATTAGTTTAAGATTTTGTAACTCTCATCTGTATCAACTAAACAGCCAATTCCTAATTAGAGAATTGTGGGAAAATATGTACGATACAAGGCCATAATTCTGGTCACATTTAAACCAATGCAAATCTGGAGTAACTCCAGAGAATGCAGTTGCAGTGGAATAGAACCAGTGGGACCGAGATGAATGTCAGGTCCCAGGTATTTGAGATTCTCCCATTTATTTTTTGGCTATATTTGTGCCTGTCCCCCCCCCCCCCCCCCCCCATGAATCCACTTGCAGTCTCATTAAGGTCCTGATTCAGCAAGGTACTTAAGCACATGCCTAACTTTTAAGTATGTGAGAGTCGGCCTAAAGTCATTCATATAGATGTATGCAGCCCTTACAAAACAGAAGGGGGGGCTGAGGGAAATAAAGCTATGTGCACCAAACTGGCAAGCCCTATATCTTATGACTCCTTCCTGATAAGCTGTACCTGCTGACTACAGTCCCATGTGGAACCCCATTAAAAAAAATCCATACATAAAATGTGTCTTACATCTTGAAAGGTAGTTTCAATTGGTTGTTTCATTGCAAAAGAAAAACCTCAGTAAGATTAGGATTGTTTCATTAAGATTCTCTTTTAATGCATAATTGTTTTGTATTGCACCTCAGAACATTCATAGCTTGTGCATTAGTTTCTTCACCTGAGTAACTGAGAAATGGACAGTACATTTTATTCCTCTGCAGGGCTGGTTATTGTTAACAACAAAGCAACAGGAAAGGATTTGCTAAAATTAGCTCCACTATTTGTACTTCATTGATTTAATTTTGGCACACCAAAAGGAGTTGAAGACAAGAGGTTTATAATTATCAAGATAAAAATGTCACCGCACAGGAAATGGTGAATTGGCCAATCTCTCTTAAAGCTTTTCAAAGACCATTGGACTAGTGTCATCCATGTAATAAATGAGATAAGATGGGTAACTATGACTAAACAAATATAGCAAAGGAGGGCAAGGACATATTGTTTTCTTAGAAAACAATCTGAATTGCATGACTGAGAACAATTAACCTAATACAATTAACAGGATCAGTAATCCCTAGCTAAATATAATGGCATAAATCAGTTCAGTGGTTCCACTGTCAGAGTACTAGTACTGAAGCATGGCTTAGGTAAGACCAGAAGACCACACAATTTGAAGATTTGTACAGAATGGTTCTCTATTACTGTTTGTTGTTTAAACTTCATGAAAGAAAGAAATCCCTCTTTCCTTTAAGAACAAGGAAAGTTACTTTGCATAAGATGAAAAAGAGAAGGATCTAGTATAGCTACGGAATGCAGTATAGTGAGAGGGAAAGAGTTATTATAAAGCTCAGCACATAATAGAAAAATCTTTGCACAAATATTCAAATCCATTTTCAGCCATTTAGCATTTTCTTTTGGTGAACATTCACCTGAATATGCAAGTAGTAATTTTTCTTGTGTCCTTTAATGATATAAATCATATGTTTTTTGTTTTGTTCACTGATAGTATAACGTATTATTAATTTGTTCTTCATCTATTAGATTTGCAAGACAGGGAACAATACCAAATAACTAACCAACAATACTTACATAACTAACTCACTGAGCACAAACTAAATACTTGATAGTAGAATTCATAGTGTGCCACTTGCATGAACTGAAAGACAAGAATTTGGCTGAAGAAATTCACAAATATTTTTGAACAACAAATCCATTTGGTAATTTTGCAGTCTCTTAACAAACAATCTGTAAACCAAAGAATGGCTAAAATCATTGCATCAATTATTTGCCCAACTCTAGTTAGTGTAATGTATTTGAGATGAAGCAAAGAAATAGGTCACCAAATGCACAACACAGAAGACTACCTATATGTATAATAGAAGGATTTATTAGAGAGTAATAAGTTGGTACATACACACACACACACGTAAACTTGTCTGTGAAATTCTTTCTTGTTCTTTATGCTAAAACTGTTAATTGAATTTTGTTAATTGCTGTATTTATATGGAGTTACCAATTTTGTGTGCTCTATGTGGCTATGCATTTAAAACTGAATTGCAGATACCTTCTTAAATGACTAAGGTCTTGTTTCAGCAAAGTACTTAAACTCATACAGTGAGACTACCTGTGTATGTGTACCTTTGCAGAAATCAGGATTCTTCTAGAGTCCAGAAGAGTCTACACATACACCACGTGTCTCCATTTTGCTCCAAGGCACTCTTTCGGTCTTCTGTGCAGTATCTGTGATCTGAATTTCTTCACTGTCACTACGTACATTACATTAAAATACAGTTTGAATGACAAGTCTTTTTCAAGTTCATAAGCAGAATTGTAAAAGTAGGTTGCTGCATATCCTGTAAAAAGATGGAGATGGACAGCTCAGTGTTAGTTTATAGGACATTTAGGAGAGATCAGATTTTGCAAAATTATGTGTCACTATCCCAGGTGAGTCTGTAGCAACTCAGGAAAACCAGTTTTTTTCAGTGCGGTGTTGGTCTAACTTGGCTGTATCTCCTTTTGACAGGGTAATTTCAAACTTAACTGAACCACAAAAGTAACCCTGCTTCCTGGGTAACCTTTTCTGGTTATTTGAGGGGAGAAAAGGGGAACAAATATTGATGTTGGGTAAAACATAGATATGGATTCAAAAGTGTGTAGTCTGCCTTTCTGAATGTTTTATTTGATGGAAAGGTCAATTATTCCTTAAACCCTGCTGATTTAATGATCTGTGTTATTCCATAGGCTATTAATTTCTGGTATGTTCTGGTGATGAATGATGAACACACACAGCGGCGCTATCTGCTATTCTTCCTTTTGAGTTGGGGACTTCCAGCTTTCGTTGTGATTCTGCTGTTAATTATCCTACGAGGGGTCTATCATCAGAGCATGGCACAGATCTATGGCCTGATCTATGGCGATCTGTAAGTTTTTCGTCAAGAAAACATCAGTTCATGATTGGATGTTGTGTATTTTTACTATATTTTCTTTAAATATAGACCGTCTCATAACCTTATAGGTAAATCTGTTACCTACTTACATGGCTGTGGAGTTCCCTCATCAGCAGAACCTCTGCAGTTCCACTGTGAAAGGTGTGGTGGTGATAGATTTCTACGGGGCAGGAGAAGAGGGAGTCTGCACATTTCTTCTCCTTCACCTTTAAAATATTTTCCTTCTGCAGATTACTAAAACTATTCCTTCTCAGAGAGGGAGATTATCATAACTAGGGTGTCAAATACATTTTCTAAAGTGTCTGTATTTGTGGGTCTGCAATATGCTGTATTCTAAACTCTGGAGTACTCTTAGCTTGAGCACTGCTGTGAACACTAACCTAATGTAGCCTGTCTCAGAACTGTATTTAACCTCAGCAAAATGATCTTAATTAAAACAACACTTATTCGTAAGACTCAAAATGCCTGTCTCCCAAAGGTGATGACAGAAGGATGAAACATTATTTTTTCAAAGCCAAACCATATTTGTTAGTAAGCTATTTCAGGATGTGAGAGTATTATGAAATACCAGGCCCGCCTCAGGTGCTTACTTAGCACATGCCATAATTGCATGCTTATTGCATAAGAAGGCATAAATACACAGCTGCTCCTTAGAATAATACAAGGGATGTGCTAGTTTCTCTGTTCTGCTGTAACCCATCACAACTCTTAATTCAGTGTCTCAAGTATGAATGCCATTTCTTGACATAAAAGTGATAATCCCATTCAGGGTTACTGAAAAGCAGACTCTTCATGTACAGTTCTGAGGTCAGATCAAAGGAGGAAAGAAAATATAACAGCACATCCATCTTCTGTACAAGAGAAAAATATTAACCGTAGACTGCATTCTACTCAGTTGCAATGCAGCAAAATGCATAGATTGGTTGGAAATGTAGCCATTTGTAATAAATGAGTATCTCTAAAAGTGATTTTATTTTAAAAACAAGTAGATTACAGTGAGAAATTTAACTGGATGTTCGCATTGGACTCTACTTTTTTTGTTGTGTATATTGGCACTTAGATAAAATAAGAAGTGGTTTAGGAATATAATAAATATGGTTCTGCATTGCACAGAATTGTTCCTTTATGGCCATATGCTCCACCCATCACAGGAGGCCCACTCTGTATCAGAATTAGGTATTTCCAATGATCATTATGGTCAGACTATGGAGTGGTGTCAACTCATGCTGTGAACATTTTTTCATGGTTTCTGTCTTTAGGTAAGCAGTCACAGTTCCCTCAAAAACAAGGAGAAACCCAAGGTTGAATAAGTAGATGAAGCTGAGTTACTCACATGTTTGTTCCAGATTGAATCTAAAGATCTTTTCCAGAATGTTACTAGAGCTGGGAAAATGCCAGGAGGATGTTCTGCAAGTATTCATCAGAATTTTAAAATGAATTTGCTTGAAACTTTGGATTTTTTTGTTTTATTTTTTTTTCTATGAACATTCAGTGGAGTTAGTTTTACCTACATAGATGCTTCCAGAAAATGAATTTGAAACTGATGGACACTGTATTGGGATGGGATACTTTTAATATAGCAAATTAACAGATTTCCCCAAATCCACTGCCAAAATACAAGCAGAGAAGTAATTAAATGAATCAGACAAGGTTCTGATTGCACCCTTCACCAATAGAGGCTGCACAAGTAGATGCAATTACAACGAGCAAATCTTCATTTAGAAAAATAAGGGTTTTAGCCTTTACGTAGCTCATAATGACTGAATTATTACATCCAGGTTTCTTAAGAAGCCCTTTTAATTTTTCTGTGGTACAATATATGTAGTTTTGTGAATACCCTTGAAGCTCACTGAGTCAAGGTAGGTCTGAAGGATTTTTCTGCCAACATGCTAAGCCTAAAGTGACTCTGAGGGGTATTCTGGCATAGCCAGTGTTAGTGTTGTGGAAGAGTTTTCATAAATACTGCACTTGTTAAATATTACACTCATAAATTATTTTAAAGGTTGTTGTTATTACTTTATATATAGAAGCCTCTCAAGGCCAGAAAGAAGGAAGGGGGCCGGGATGAAATATGTAATTTAATTTGTTTACTTTGAACCAGAATGTAGAAGAGGAGAAAATAATGACATTTCCAAAGCCAGGGTCATTACATAATAACTCCAGCATCAGTGACAGAAATACAATATGGCTCCAGTGCTCAGTTCAAATAAGCTAATTTCCCATGAGAGCTGGAAGATTGGTTAAAATAATAAAAGTAACAGAACCTGTATCTTAGCTCTCGTCTAAGTGATCGTTCTTGCAGGACCCTCAACCCTAAACGGAACAGGGTTACTGCAATGACTTAAGAGCTCCATTATTCTTAACAAGAGTGCCATTGGCTTGATTAATGTTGATTAATGAGCAGTCGAATGATTACATGGAAGGAGCATAGGTTTAATGCCCAAACATTAATATATGGATGTAGTCATTCATATGAGATAATAGGAGAGTGGCCCCTTCCTTGTACTACTATCTACACACGCACATAAATATGTATATTTTAAATGAGACACTATCTTACATATAGTAACAGACATTCATCTTTGATATGGTAACCTACTGCATGCAGAAGGTGGCAAAAGGATTTTTTCTGTGTATATGATCTCATGGATCAGATGTACAGTGTGAAATATTGAACTCTTCCCATTGATAAGAAAAGAGAAGATGATTATATGCATAGTGGTGTGCCAGTATTCACTATAGTATAAGTAAATATGATATCCTCTCTAATTTTAAACGGGAAATGTGGTACAGCAGAAGATCAGGTACTTGTCAGGCAGTAGAGGGAGGCTTTAACAGTTGGTGAGGTCAATGTAAGGGGGATCTTATGGATGAATTTGCAGGGAGATTGGTCAAATGGGAAGGAGGTTGGTATGCTAGTTGAAGGCAGAGGGAAGGTTTGTTTACTGGCATATGTCAAATTGAAGGTTTACATATGTGGAACAGTACTGGAGTTTAGCAGAAAGGAGTTCAGGCAGTGGACGAGCATATCATCTTGGCTTAGAGGCTGGAAGGGGTGTGCAAAGAAGAGGGAGGGTTCATCATCTAGCAGTAAATCAGAGTAGGTACCTTGACAATTGCTTCCGTCCCCTTCCCAAAAATAACTAATAAGTCTCAGACTTCCTTATTTTGCATTTGAAAAAAGTCAGGCCCTAATGATCCCATTTGCATGTGTGCATAATTTGTGTGTGTAGTAACCAGAGGCCTGATCATGCCCCTGAAAATCTGAGTGTAGAAGTGTCCTAGAATCATATAAATGTAGGGCTGGAAGGAACCTCGAGAGGTTATCCAGTCCTCTCCCCTGTGCTGAGACAAGACCAGGTGTACCTGAGGCGTGTTTGTGTAACCTGTTCTTAAAAACCTCTAAAACCAGAAATTCCATGACCACATTCAACACTTATTCCAGTGCTTACCTTTCCATATGGTTAGAAAGTTTTTCCTGATATCTATCCTTGCTGCAGATTAAGCCTATTACTTGTCCCACCTTCGGTGGACATGGAGAAACAATTGCTTACCATCCTCTTTATAACATACTAGCAAAAATACCCGGTGTTGCTCGGGGTATTTGTAATTGGAAACTGGGATGTAAAAAACTACAATGTTTTTTATTAATACAAATTTTGTTCAGAAGTCTCATTTTGTCTAATTAATTTCATTCTCTTGCATTTAGATGTGGTTTCTCCAATACATTTTCGCTTTTTACGTGGCATAACGTTGCTCGGGTCCATTGGAGGGGGGGGAAGGGGGAGAGAGCTGAGCGAGTGCAGGGTCTGTTGGAGGGGGGAGAGAGCTGAGCGAGTGTGGGGGCCGTTGGAGGGGGGAGGGGGGAGAGAGCTGAGCGAGTGGGGGGGCCGTTGGAGGGGGAGAGAGAGCTGAGCAAGTGCAGGGGCAGTTGGAGGGGGGAGAGAGCTGAGCGAGTGCGGGGTCCGTTGGAGGGGGGTATAATTACATCATAACTATGTCACAGAGAACAGCAGGTGTTAACCTGCTGCCCAGCTGATGTCAATGAGCTTTAAAGAATTTCACCCCTAGGGGGCGTCAGAGATGAGATTTGAAAAATTTTCGATTCTTACCCTGATTAGGACACTAAAGCCTATAACTGTACCAAATTTCAAGTCTCTATCTCAAACGGTGTGGAAGGAGTAAGGGAACATACATACACACACACACACGCATACACCATTTGACTTTTATATATATAGATTTGAAGACTGTTATTGGGTCCCCACTCTATCTTCTTTTCTCCAGGCTAAGCATGCCCGCTTTTTTTAACCTTTCCTGATAGATCAGATTAAACCTTTTATCATTTCTGATGCTCTCCTCCACTTTGTCCATATCTTTCTTAAAGTGTGGTACCCAAAACTGGACACAGTGGTCCAGCTGCGGCCTGAGCAATGCCAAGTAGTCTGGGGCAGTTGCCTTTTGTGTCTTACATACAATCCTCCTGTTAATACATCCCAGAATGATATTAGCCTTTTTAACAACTGTATCACACTGTTGACTCGTATTCAGTTTGTGATCCATTATAATCTCTGGATCTTCCTAGGCCAGGGGTCAGCAACCTTTCAGAAGTGGTGTGCTGAGTCTTCATTTATTCACTCTAATTTAAAGTTTCACGTGTCAGTAATACATTTTAATGTTTTTAGAAGGTCTCTTTCTATGTCTATAATATATAACTAAACTATTGTTGTATGTAAAGTAAATAAGGTTTTCAAAATATTTAAGAAGCTTCATTTAAAATTAAATTAAAATGCAGAGGCCCCCAGACTGGTGTCTAGGACCAGTTAGATCTCAAAACGTTTTACAAAGAGGCTGGTATTTACATTTTACAGGTAGGAAGACTGAGGAATGGAGAGATGAAGTGACTTGTTCAAGGTCATTCAGTATGGTAGTTGCGGAGCCAGGAACAGAAGTAAGGGTTCCTGAGTCCCAGTCCAGTACTCCCTCCAGTAGGCAGCACTACCTCCTAGGGACTCCATTAAGCATGCAAGGACAAGCCATTATATAGTTTTGGTCTTGGCATTAAGGGTGAAAGGCAAAGCTTTTAACATGCAGTTTTGCCACATTGGAAATTTGTTGAAAGACTCATTTTTCACAAATGTTTTGTTTTGTTTATTTACACAACGGTAGTAATGAGAAAATAATATTACGATACCATTCAGGTGTAAATAATTCTAAAAGGAAGGAGGCAACAAGACTAGAAAATTTTTGATGCATGGGGGAGGGCTAAACAAAGGTGAGGGAGAGTGTCTTGGCATAGCAAGGGGACTGTGGAGGAGAACACAGCAGGGAGAGCATGGTTTTGTTTGCATATTATATTCTGCGTAGCTCCAGAATGTAAGTACACTGAGCCCGTGAACAGGGCCGGCGACAGGGGGGCACTACGGGTAGAGCTGTACCGGGCCCTGAACTTTAGGGGGGCCCCGGTACACAGCAGTACCCGTAGTCATCCCCCCTTGTCGCCGGGCCTGGAGAGCGGGGAAGGGGCAAGGAGATGGTGCGGCTCTCCTCCGGACGAGCGCCTGTGTCCCTGGCAGGAGCAGTGAGCTCGGCCAGCGTCAGTGGCTCAGTCCGGGGGAGAAAGTGCGCGGCGGGGGGGGGGGGGGGGGAGGGAGAGCAGCAAGGGCGGCTCGCGCCGCTCCCGGGCTCGCGCTGCCACCAGCCTCTGTCAGCTGGGGGGGGAGCGCCGGCTGGGGGGGGGGGGAAGTGCCAGCTGGGCTGGGGGGCCCCCAAACGATCAGAGTAGGGGGGCCCCAAATTTCTGTTTCCGGCCCTGCCCGTGAGTCCATTTAATTCTTGTGGTATCATCAGAATACCTTGGTAGAGTTCAACAGAATGCATAGTAGGAAACCATTCTGGGGTTTTACTCTCATCCGTGTTGTGGTGACAGACATATAAAGAGGTAAACTTCTATGGTTTATATAGTCACCAAATCCACAAATGGACTTATAATTCCCCTACTCAAAATGTCTGTCCTTTATTTTATAGGTGCATTTATCTGCACCCTTCTCCAGAACATATTCCCTCTTTTTTCCCCCTTCCTTTTGCTCCTTTTGGCCCAGTTACTTCCATTGTTGCACTCCTTTCTCTTCAAATTGCCATTGGAACATCTGAAGCTCTGCTTATGCAACTAGTGCTCACACAACTGGGCGACACACAAGTTTCTGGTTCCAAAGCTAAGTGCCAGATGAGCTGCTGAGGTTGAAACAGTAGTGAAAGGAAATCTATAATTCTTATTTGATTTCTTGTAATTCACAGATGTGACATCACATCTATAAATTACATCGTGTCAAATATATGTCAAAATATAATAGCTATATTTGTATGAATCAGTGTGTGTTTAACTCTTGACAGTCAATGTCTAATATTCCTTGGCCAAATTCTACCCTATGTTCCCCCTCATTGCATCTGTGAACAGAGGGCAGAATTTTGCCAACAATGTACAGTTGTTTGTATACTATTGCCTTAATTCCTCCAGTATTTTCATTAAAGCTGCATGTTCTGCTACGCACGGCTAAAGCTGATGTAAAGATATCAAAATGCTAAATTTGATCATTTTAATTACCTTTTATTTATCCCTTCATTACTAGTGTATGGTTTCAATGAAGAAAAATTAATCCTTTCTGAGAGCTTTTTATATTTTTTGTAAATATTTACTGTTAATGCTAAGCAAATGTTAGCACCTCAGGAACAGGCATGAATCAGTGGGTTGTGCCCCTAGTGTGTATTAAAAAAAATTAGCTTATTGTGGTAATGGAATTTTGAAGAGCCCAATTAGAGAGAAGGATATTTTTTTAAAGGGTGAAAGTCCCACTTAGTTTTAGCTGCTGAATAAGTCAAAGCATTTAATTTTAAAAGGTGTAATATAAGATCTTTATGGATAGTGGTTTTACTCTGAATTATGTCAAGACTTCATATCTGACTGAGCCTCTTTCTGTAATCAGTCCGTGTGAATGGATCCCTGCATCCATGCAGAGACCCATTGACTTCATTGGGGATTTTGCTGGACCAGGGGTCCACCTGCATGGAACATGTTGCAGGAGGTGGGGCCTGTATACAGTGAGGGCTACTTAGGTGTTGTCTTCACTGCACATTAAGCCTGGGTTCTGACTCAGGTTTGAGCCCAAGCCCCACTCCAATACACACACAAATCAGTCTGACTAATGTCAGGAAGCATTCAGGACGGGATCCTAGGGCACTGCTAGGAGGGTGAGTCAGTGCCTGAGTCCCTCTGAAACTCAGGTCCAAACCCTGTCATTTGGCAGGGTGGGCACAGCTCAAGCCGCAGATCCAAGTCAGAAGGTCTGTATAGTGTAGTATGGATGCGTTAGTATGGCTATGAACTCCCCCTCTCCCCCCACATTCACAGTGGAGTGTGGACGATCAAGCACAGACTTGGGAATACTGATTCCACAAGCCCAGGCTGGAATTATAATGCAGTGTAGACATGCACTTTTGGTTTCACTTATAGTTGATATTCAGTTCCCATTCTCGTGAGCAAAGAAATCAACAGAATAGTCCCTGCTAACTTGTGATCCATAATTAGCAGAAGAAAACCTGTTGCCACAACACAGGCATGAACTGGGTTGAAATAGGATTGCATAGATGCACTCCAAAAGCCCAACCTAGTCTCTGAAAGAAAACCCACTCTTTAAGAATGGCCCTCACTTGGTGAGGTGAGGTGGACTTATAGTAATAATTATATAATGCTTTTCAGTAGATATTGAAGCACATCATTATCTTCAATGTATTTATCCTCACAACTCCCTTGTGAGGTTTGGCTGTGCTATTGTCCCTATTTTACAGCTGGGAATTGAGGCACAGAGATACTGTGTAACTTATCCAAGATCACTCAGAAGATCTGTGGTGAAGCAAGTAGTTGAACCTGATTTTCCTGTAGTGTTTGAACCATTGAGTCAACTTGACTTATAGGAAGGTATAGGCCAAGTCTTTGATTCTGACATCTGTACTGGCCATGTGCTATGAGACAGAGCAATGTGTATAAATACATATATTTTTCTGTACTTACGTTTCCCTGAAAGGACTCATAGAAATTGCTTGTGCTTGAACTCTACTACCAAAGCATATCACCATATCCTACAGTAGGTTAGTTTTGCCGTCTCCCTTCGGTTACAGGAAGCATATGGTATATAGGCTGTTTATCACTACAGCCAGCTGCACTTTGGGGAACCTGATTTCAAGGGCTCAGACACAGTCCCCTATATGTCCTGTCTGTACAACAAAACCAGACATTTAAAACCCGAGCACAGTCATGACACCTCTAAAAAAGGAACATGGCTTTATCAAACTGGCTTTCACAAGCAGTTGTAAGAGTTAGGAGAGTATAGACAGAGTCACCATGTGCAAAGCAATATAGTTTTCAGCATGCTGTTTTAGCATTTATAATACTCCAGCCAGCAGAGATCTTAGCAAGTGAGACAAAACATACAAATAACAAAAGTGAAGGTGCTAAGTTCAGTGTTGGAGAAAAAAGCAATGAGAGCCCTGCGGCCTGATAATTCCTCTTTTTTTTTTTTATTTAAATTCCTTTCTGGTTGCAGACAGTAAAGGTGAGCTTGATTTTATGTTTAACAGCTTGCATATGGAAACGTGTCCTTTTCCAGCCTATGCTTATATTAAAATGCTCCATGTGAAGAGTAGATAGATGGCGGTGCTGTAATCAAGAGAATAAATGTGTCTGTCATAAAATACAGCAGCAGGGAACAATTTTCTGGAACAGGAGACCATGTAAGGAATACAAAATTCAGAAATGTCACAAAATTAACCTTAAATAATAGCTCTTCATTTCATAGGTATTTCTAATTAATGACTTGGGTGGGGAAAGAACAGTAGATGCCAACAATAGTAGTATCATTCATTAAAATCTAATTTAATTAATTTACTAACATTCCCTTTCGAACATGTTTCAGGACCCAGGTGAAAATGTATATATAAGGTTTGCTTCTTATCTAAGTAGAAGCAAAAGGAAAGGGGATTCCCTTTCCCTAAGCTATATTGCCAGCACATATTTAAGAAAAGAGATGAGCCAGTGCAGCGTCTGTGGAATGACATAGCCATGACTCAAGCCATGCAAGGCTTTATATATAGATCAGTCACTGTACTCAGCAGTGGCTGGTGAATTAGTGCAATAAGTTCAGAAGACCCACCTGTAAGAAACAGTGTAAGACCTTACTACGAATTTACCTTGCTTTCTTGCCTGCATATTTATACCTGCCTCTTGAGATTTCCACAACATTCATCTGATGAAGTGGGTCTTAGCCCACGAAAGCTCATGATCCCTAAGATCTGTTAGTCTATAAGGTGCGACAAGACTCTTTGTTGCTATTGCAGATCCAAACTAACATGGCTACCCCTCTGATACATAATCAAAATGGAATTCAGAGCATAAAGTGAATTCCTCCCCTCTCCCTATCCCAGTCCTAAAATTAAAAAAACAAAAACAATCCAAATACCCAATCTATCCCAAGCACAGCGTAAACCATTAAGAGTCAGGGAGTCCATAAAATAAGGGCATTGTTATTGTCAATCTACCGTATTTTTCGTCCTATAGGACGCTCCGGCCTATAAGACGCCCCCTCGTTTTTCAATAAAAAAGCCGGACCAAAAAAAAAAAAAAAGCGCCTCGCTCTCCCGTCCCCGCCGCGCGGGCGGGCTGCCGGGAGCATCCCGGTTCCCCCCTCCCCGCCGCGGGCGGGCTGCTGGGAGCGCTCCCGGCAGCCCGCCCGCGGCGGGGAGGGGGGAACCGGGACGCTCCCGGCAGCCCGCCCGCGGCGGGGAGGCGGGAACCTCGGCAGCCCGCCCGCGGCGGGGAGGGGGGAACCGGGACGCTCCCGGCAGCCCGCCCGCGGCGGGGAGGGGGGAACCGGGGCGCACATTCGCCCTATAAGACGCACCAACTTTTTCCCCCCCGTTTTGGGGAAGAAAAAGTGCGTCTTATAGGGCGAAAAATACGGTATGTTATGAGAAAGGCATTTGGATACTTGCACTGATGGGCAGACGTACAAAACCCTGAGGTAGGTGGATAGATACGTTCATTACTCTGAAAATGAGATCAAGGCAGTACAAAAGAGATTAATGAAAATGCCAACAGCAGTCTTTCAAAAATACTGTTCTGTGTTTGTGTTTTTCCTTAGGTAATATTTTCCCATAATTGCTGCTCAATGGAAAGTTTCCCAGTAGAGGGCTAAAGTGCATGTGTGTTAATACAGAATTTTTTACTTTCTTTGTACAGTGAGTCTCTAATACCCATATTGGGTTGATGCCTTCTTGGTATTTTGTTTCAAAGAAGAAAACCCTCAATGTAAAATGCATTAGTGAAAGATTTTGTAGGTGATATAACGAGAAGATTGAAATACAGAGCACTGAGTTGTAATACCATAGCTGAGGATTTGGGATCTGACTCATTCAGGAAAAGCAGAGCATTGTTAAGTTGTTGGGTGGTTTTTTTTTCCCTCTTGCAGTTGATCCGTACATAAACAGCAGCTATGGTAGAGAGAAACAAGGAAACTTGCTTTTTCCCTTGTTGCACAATAGAGCATCTAACTTATTGACAAGGATGTAGGTGTGGACACTTACTCAAAATGAATCTTATAGGAAGCCTGTTCTTTAACATATCAAAGCAATATCCTTGCACCCCACTTCGTTTGTTTGTTACTTCAGATTCTTCTGCTCTGTGTCATATTGAGTAGACGAAGTGGGTGTGCTGTTGTTTTTTACTGGACCAACTTCTGTTGGTGGGAGAGACAAGCTTTTGAGCTACACAGAGCTCTTCTTCAGGTAGTAATATTGAATAGTCATTTTCTCTGTGAGTTAGCCCCCTTGATTAACATGGAGCTACTTGGGGAATAATGCATTACTTACCGTAAGTGTGGCAATATATAGCCCATATTATAGGCCAAAGCACACCATCCAATTTTTAAAAGAAAACCCCATTCACATAAATAGGGATTTTTGCTTAAAAAGTTATGAAAAGTATGATTAATAAACTGAAGACTTTGGTTTGCTCCACCTGTGGATAAGGGATAAGATATCCCTTTCTGGTTCCTACATTTTCATTTAATTTTAGACTGCTCCAGGAGTATTCGCTTTTTTGTTGTTGTTTTTTTATTTTTTTTTCTTAACTCTTTTTGAGCATAAAAAGAAACCAAAATAAAATAAAACTGCATGAATAAGTGGGTTATTGTCATTGCATGTAGTTTGGGAAAAATACAGTTATAAAACTCTTTACAATTAAGGGTCACACTTTAGTCTTGGATCCAAGATGTTTTCTGCTATTATTATACGTAAGGAGTTAATTGTGCTGCTGCTTTGCAAATTATAATGAAAAAATGCTTGGGGGCCTGACTCATCTCATTTATGCTCATTTTAAACTGGTCTAACTCCACCAACTGCCAGGGTAACTTCCAATGTAATTAATAGAACAATTTAGTTAATAGCAATTTGAAAAATATAAATGAGAAAGGAATCGGGCTCTTTTATATCATTTTGTTTTTAATCATGCTGATTAGAGGAAAGTTACTTGAACCAGATTACTCTGAAGGTATGATTAGACTGGCGCTTTGTAGCGCTAAAACCCTCCAGGAGCGCTATAATTATCTAACCCTACACACTTGCAAGTCACATTTTGCGCAATAAGTCACCGTTTAAAGCGCAACTATAAAACCACCTCTCCGAGAATCAGAAGGCTTTTTGCGTATGCCCTGTAGCGTGTTAGGGCCAGTGTATTCACTCATTACGCGATAAGGGATCTCTGGCACCCCTCCGAGCCATGTAAGGCAATCAACAAGCCATTTAAGGCAAATGACGTGTAAGTTTGTTTTGAAAACGTGAGGAAAAATGCGGAAGTACCTTTGCAGTTTCTCTCTAACAACTCACAGCAAATAGCCACTGAAAATGCTTGCGGATGGAGCTGTGTGTCTTAAATACAGAGCCTGTCAGTTTTCTCTAAGGAAAAGTCACTGACAGCCTGATCTTGTCTCCCTGCAAACACGTTCCCAGTTCCCCCTCACCCCCCTCCTTTACAAAGCACGTTGCACCCAGCTGAATACTGGGATACCTGCCCTATCGTGCTACAGTCGCTGCCGCCAGAAGCGCTGCAAATGTGCGCATTCTTTAGCGCTACAGGGTTTAAATGTGCACAGACTCTAGCGCGATACCTATTGCGCTAAATTGGGAAGCGCTATACACAAACGCGCTATAATTAGGCTGACCATACGTCCCGTTTTGAACGGGACAGTCCCGTTTTTTTCATGTTTTTGGACCGTCCCGTCTTTTTGTCAAAAATATCAATTTTGTCCCGTTTTTGGGGCAGGTGCAGGACTCCCAAGATCTTAGGTGAAGAATCTTGCTACCTAAGGACAAGTATCAGATGTCAAAATCTCCGATGAGCAAACTGCGCTCATCAGAGACTTTGACATCTGATACTAGTCCTTAGGTAGGGAGAGGAGGCAGCGGACGGAGGGAGAGAGCAGGGAGGAAGGGAGGGATGGAGAAGGGGGATGGAGAGAAGGGAGGGATGGAGAGAAGGAGGGAAGAAGGAGGAATAGAGAGAAGGAGGCTGCAGCGGGCGGCGGGCTGAAGCCGACGGCGGATCAGAGCTGTCCGGAGCCGCAGCCGGGGGCCGAGCGTGCTGGTGGGGGGGCTGCCGGCTGGGTTTTATGACTCATAATCACATACATTCAGTTATGTGATTATGAGTCATAAAACGTCCACCCACCCCCCGCCGCCGGCGCGCTCGGCCCCCGGCTGCCGCTCCGGACAGCTCCGCTCTGCCGTCGGCTTCAGCCCGCTGCCCGCTGCCGCCTCCTCCTTTCTATTCCTCCTTCCCTCCTTCTCTCCATCCCTCCCTTCTCTCCATTCCCCTTCTCCATCCCTCCCTTCCTCCCTGCTCTCTCCCTCCGTCCGCTGCCTCCTCTCGCTCCCTCCATCCCTTCTCTCTATCCCCTTCTCCATCCCTCCATCCCTTCCTTCCTCCTCTCTATCCCTCCATCCCTCTCTTCCTTCTCTCCATCCCCCTTCTCCATCCCTCCCTTCCTCCCTTCTCTCTCTCCCTCCGTCCACTGCCTCCTCTTCCATCTCCCTTTTCTCCATCCCTCCTTCTCGCTGTCCCTTGCCTCCTCCATCCCTCCTGCTCCCTACCCCCATCTCTTCTCTCATCCATCCATCCTCTCCCTTCTCACCTTCGTGCCTTCTCTCCCTCCGTCCCCTCCATCATCTTCATCCCTCATCCCCCTTCTCTCTCTCCCTCCATCCTCTTCATCCCCCATCCCTGTTCTGCTTATTCCTCCATCCATCCCCCCGACCCTCCTCTGCCTCCCCCCCGCCCGGCGCTGGGGGGCCCAGGTGGGGCCATGACCCCCCCACACACCCTGTCCCGTTTTTGCCATCCCAATGTCCGGTTTTTGTCTAAAGGAAATATGGTCAGCCTAGCTATAATCTCTAGTCTAACTATACCCTTACAGTTCTGAACCAAATGAGATAACTGTAAATGAGTTGCATACTGGAAGCAGTGTTAGATTACAGACATCTCAAAATGTAGTTGAGTAAAAAAGAGAATTACATATTCCACAGCTGTTTTAGACTGGAGATTTGTGGGCAGTTTTTATGATTCATCGGAAATCTGTTTACTTTGACCCATAAACTGTTGGCACAACCAGGCAGTATGCATTCCTGAGAAAATCCCCTATCCATATGGTACAGATATTGGCTGAATTTGCTGTTGGGTACAAGTGGTTAAACAAAAACCAAAGAAACAAGTAGGTACTAAGTGAAAGTTGGATTTAGGGAAAGTTCCAACTTTTTACAAAATAATGTGACATTTTATGGGAAGTTCTTTTTTGGTTTTGTGGCATCCTAGGATAATTTAAATAGCTATTGTAATCAGGTTCTGTTTTTTGTTAATATTTTTTCTTTTGATAACTAGGATAAATTGAATGCTAGGGCTTGTTTACTTATACACCAAGATACACATCTCAGTTCATGTCCTTGCTGCTGCTGTTTTGTGTGTAGGGAATCGTGCCCTCATGTAAAATAGCCTGTGTGACAGCTAATGTTTGGTGGAAAATCATTATACATTATCATGCGGTGAGTGAGGTTTACCACAAAAGAGCATAGTTCTCTCAGCCTGTGATGCCCTAAGATGTGTGGGGCTAACCGGTGAATCTCTGAGCACTAATGAAGGTGCAGTCACAGTGGAGATTCAGTTCTTCTGTATTACTCCTTTGTAGTAATTCTCACTAAGGGCTTCCCATCCAGCCCACATCTGGGCCAAATGCCATTCTTCCTCTCAGAAAATTGATGATCTGGTCCAACATATTTTGGGATGCTCAGCAGTCATAACCAGCAAAATGGAATGATTATTTCTGCTGAATGCTAGTGCTCGGTAATAAACCATAGTTTTGTAAAATAAAATAAAATTAAAAACGTACTTTAATAAACTGCTGGTACATTATTATAGAGTACATTAGTAACATCCAGACCTTAACAAATTGCACTTTGTCAGTTTAACTATAAAATATTTATGAAAGTCACTTTTTCATATCATTTGCACTATTCTTAATGTTTTCTTTCTACTGCAGAGGGCAGAGAGGACCGATACTGTGCTGCATGTTGATGCTGTGGGGTATATTGAGCCTTAAAAGTAAACTGCATTAGTTGCCTGTCTCCCAACAAAGAAGCTATAGTTTGAGCCAATGGTAACAGCAAGCATTTGTATTAATGTTTGCTCAGCAACAGCATGAGGCTCAAGAAGCCAATAGGAAAGCTTTGTTCTGTTGTTTTACATATAGTTCAGTGTGAATCTGTAATTTCCTGTTCACCATCTGGGAAAGCCAGATGCAGCTCTTTTGATAAGAGGCACTAAGGTTCAAACTATCTGCTCCAATCTTTCAAATGTAGATTCAGACTGTTTGCACTAGAACAAACAGGTACTTCCTCTGTTGTAATGTGCTGTTGGTTTCTGTTCTGCACTGTATCCTACATGTACAGAAAATAAAGTGGGCTGTTTAAAAACAAAGAACCCTACATAGGGTGTAAAGCTACTGTCAGGAACTGAGTATTAAAAGTTGGGGGTCTCTTGAGGAATTCTTCAGAGGTGAGATCTAGGAGACAAAGTTAAAAAACAAACAAATCCTAAAGTCAGGAACAGTAGCCTGTTCACACTATCAGCAAGAACATTTGCACTTGAAACAAGTCTATAGTATAGCTTCAGCAAACAAACTTTGCATTTGTTTGAAGTCCAAAGAAATTTTCAATAAAAGTTTATAGCTCCTGTTTTTATTTATTTTTTTATTCCTAACTTATTTTACCTGAAATTTCCTCCATTTTGCTCATTTTTTTAAAGCAATTAAATAGTTTCAGTACCTAGGTACTATACTAACTGTCTACTTTTACATGGATAGTTTCAGCATTTAGAAAGAGAGGTATAATTTGATGATGATAGAATTGTCACAATCTGCCACAATAATTACCTAACTTCTTTATATATTTACAAGCATCACCTTGTTGCATAACACATCATTTGGTGTGTCAAAAATCCTTTAGGGTGTAAAAGAATAAAATGTTAATGTTTTTGTAATATTTAAGCCAAGGTGATTAAATTTTTTAGAACCAAGAGATTTAGGGTGAAATCTTGGTCATACTGAAGTCAGTGGGAACATTCTGACTGATTCCAGTAGAGCCAGGCTCTCACCTTGTTTATTTAGCACCTGGTCCAAAGCCTTTGACTTCAAGGGGCTTTAGAACAGATTCATACTTCATAAAATTGACCAGACACACTCACAATTAAAACACACACATGCCTCTACCATTCATGTGGCAATCCCCAAATGATCTAGATGCAAATTTCCAAATTTGTGCAATGAACACAGTTTCAAGAACCTTTTCACACTAATGCATAAAATTCAGCCATTTTACAATACTTTTGTAAATTGACTTTACCGGAGAGAACTTGAGTTCAGTCTGTAATTTAGCATAGCTTATGTTACTTTTCCAACCTGTGCTTATATCATACAGTTCATCTGCAGCCTGTTAAGCGGTTTGAAAATCCCAGCCAAAGGGGCTGAAGGGAGTTGGATGCCCCAACCCACTGAAAGTCAATGGCAGTTTGGTGCCTAACTCAGGCCTTGTCTACACTACTAAAAAGTTTTGTGGGCAAAACTTATGTCAACACCTAAAAGTCAACAAAACAAAAATCGCCCAAGAATGTTCACATTTGCTCCCTCTGTCAACAGACCATGTCCACGTTGATGGTAACTATCCTACAGTGCTGTGTTGTGGGAAGGACGAGCTGATCGTTGCGCATCTCAGGATTCTCTCCGAATTCTCCCACTGCCCCCTCAGGTGCTGAGAGCAGTATCATGAGTAGCTCTGTGAGCTCTCCATGCTGAGGAATGGCAAAGCTGCACAGCAGTCTGTCCCCCTCCCCCTGCAGCAGCAGTCTGCCTGCTGCTATGTTCCTAGTGCAGGGCAGATCAGGATCATTCCAATGACGTGCTCTTTCTTTGCTCCCCAAAGGGAGCAGCATACTCAGCTGTCAGATACTTCCTGGAGCTTTGAAAGGGGAGGAACGCATGCCTCCAAGGCAGCAGAGATCAAAACACTGAGCAGAGCAATCTGGGCAGGCATTGTGGGACATAGGCCCCGACTCTGTGGGTGCTCCAGGGCTGGAGCACCCACAGGGAAAAATTGGTGGGTGCAGAACACCCACCAGCAGCTCCCCACTCTGCCTTTGCCTGCTCCCCTGAGAGTGGTGCCACCACCTCCTGCTTCTTCCCCATCCCAACGCATGCGCCATGAAACAGCTGTTTAACGCAGCCAGCCTGGGACGAAGGGGGAGGAGGAGGAACGCAGTGCGCTATGGGGAGGAAGCAGAGGCGGGGCCGGGGCGAGGATTTAGGAAGGGGTTCATGCTGTGGGATACTGGTGGAAGCCAGTTTTGTCAACAAAACAATCAGTAGTGTCTACACTGGTTCTTTGTTGACATAAAAGGAGGGAAAAAGACAAAAGTCTTTTGTAGGGGTGGAAGTTTTTTGTTGCTAAAACTGGATGTTTTTTGTGACAAAAGTCTCATTGTAGTGTGTATGCTTTTGCTGTTTTGTCGCCAAAAGGCAGTTTTTGACAACAAAGCTTGGTAGTGTAAACAAACTTAGGCCCACTTCAAAAACTCTTTGACCCTGATTCCAAACTTGTGTTAGCTTTAGCAGAGTTGGGCCTACCTGCGTCAGGTAAATGAGATGCCCCCCTGTCCTGGCTGCTGTGTGCTGCTCCAGTAGTATTAAGCAGCCAGAAAACTGGTCAATCCAGTTATCTGAGCATTAGTTCTCCCTGGTGTGAAGAAATCCTCAGGTGTCGGAGTGCCATCCTTGCCCCCTAGCTCCTGGTGCAAGCATCCCATTGCAGAATAGCTCCCTTAGGATGTGGGCTGTCAGGTGTAATTTAGAGTAATCTTGAGGCTGCTCTTATTTGTCCTGGGGACTGACTAGGCCTTCACTGCTTTCAGAACCAAGAGAGCATAAAGGTGACTTTGAGCCACTTTCTCACCCTCCAACTCAGTCCTTTGGCAAGAGTAGTTTGGCTAGAATGAACGATCTGGCCCAGAATCCCTATCACATCACAAAATTAAATGATTTCTCAAGCCTTTAGCTATGAAAGGGCACACAATCTACCTTTACCTGAGACTTGGGATTGTTGCATTTTCTTTGCAGTGCTAAGCTTCATACACCAAAGTATCCAGTACAAATGAGTTTTGTACTGCTTGTTTTAAATCTCGGTGTGGGTACCAGGGTCATTATGCATGATGGCTTCTTTGAAATGGAAAGTGCATGTGAGCATTAACACTCAGGTTCAAGAAAGCTTCTGTGGCAGTGTGATTTTAATTTTTTTTTTAAATCAAGGCATCCATGGCCTTGCTTGGCTGATGATGCTTTAAATCAAGATTTCGTACTCGATCTTATTAAGAAAAGCTTGTTTCTCTTGAGGCAGTATTTGATATTGAGTAAATCAAATAAGTATGTAATAATAATTTTATTTAAGGGATATCCCCTAAAATATACTGAAGGAAAGAAAAATAATGTTGCTTAATTTAATCAAAGCTATACTCACATATTAACCTCATGTCATATTTCAGTGGCTGATGTTAAATATTTTAGACAGACATGCTCAAACACTGAGCGCTCAGTCCCTGAAACAACACAGGCACAGGTACTAATTGGCACTGGTTTGGAAAGGATAACAGATCCAGACTTGCCAAGAGTTCAGCTTTGCGTTTAGATCTGCCTTTGTTTTCCTTATTTCAGTCACTCAAGTACTCCTGTTGTAAGAATCAGTGAGGTAGCCGTGTTAGTCTGGAATAGCAGAGGTAACAAAGAGTCCTGTGGCACCTTAAAGACTAACTAAAGTTTTCAAGCATAAGCTTTCGTGGGCTAATACCCACTTCGTCAGATGCAAGCAGTGGAAGTGTCCAGGAGCAGGTATAGATAAGTAGGCAAGAACCAGGTAGGAGGTAATAAGGTTAGTCCAATCAGCCTGAACCAGCTTGTTATCTCAAATCAGGGAGGGTGAGGTATTCCTCTAGCAGCTGAATTGGAGGTGTGAACTCGGAGAGAGGAGAAGCTGTTTTTGTAATTAGCAAGCCATTCAAGATCTTTGTTCAATCCCAGATTGATTGTGTCAAATTTGCAAATGAATTGCAGATCTGCAGTTTCTCTTTGCAGTCTGGTCTTGAAGTTTTTTTGCTGCAATATGGTGACTTTTAAATCTGTGTGCACCCAGTTTCTAAAAATGGCACGTCCTTAAGGTGCCTTAATTTGAACCTCCAAAAATTGAGGAACCCAGTATCACTAGTCACTTTTGAAGAACTTGGCCTATAGTATTTAGCTGGATGTTCAAGTTTCCCCAAAAGTTAAGCCCAAGACTGCAATGTAATATCTTAAATGGATATATTGTCTCCAGTGAAGTCTATGGGTTCTGTCACTGACTTCAGTGGAGCCAAGATTTCTTCCCAGGCACTAGACCAGCATGTTGTGCTTCAGCATAAAGTGAAAAGTCTCTTTTTGAAAGTCTTTTTGACTATTAAACCTGAGCACAGAAAACTTGTGTGCCCACAGGTAAACAAGCCCTTCCCTTAGAACAGGGGTGGGGAACCTTTTTTCTGAGAAGGGCCATTTGCACCTTTATAATATCATTCGCGGGCCGGTCACCCCCCTCTCCCCCCGAGGAAGCCCAGGCTGGCAATGGGAGTTGAGATCCCAGCTGGCAAGGGGCCAGCGGGGGAAACACCAAAGCAGTGGCAGGCAGAGTGCTTAGCCCTGCACTGCCGTGGGGTTTCCCCCGCTGGCCCCTTGCCAGCCGGGGTCCTGCCGCCTGCCCCAGTAAGCTCCCACTGTCAGCCTGGGTGTAGGGGGTGACCTTCCTTTACCCCCCCCCCCCAGCTTCCCCCCCCATCTAGCCACCTTTCCTCCCCCACCCCTGCCTGGTCCGGCCCGGCCCATCCCACGGAACCTAACCTCCTCCCAACCCAGCTTCCTGCCCCCATGCCTGACCCGCCCAGCCCAGCCTCCCCCCCACCAAACCTCCTTCCCTCCCGCACCCACCCCATCCAGCCTAGTCTCCTGCCCCCCTCCCCGCCCGGCCTCCCCCCCACCACCCCCTTGCCTGCCCCCCAGCCCAGCCTCCCCCCCCCCACCCCTTTGACTGTCAGCTCCCCGCGGCTCCTTCTTACCCCGCCCGGCTAATGGTGGCCACGCGGTGCCGGCGGCTCCCCCAGGCGCTTCCCGGCCCCTTCGCCGAGCGCGGAGCCGCCCCCGCATGGCAGCCCGCACGCGTCCCTGGCCGGCGGCTTCCCCAGGCGCTTCCGGCCTCTTCGTCGAGTGCGGAGCCGCCCCGGGCCACCAGGCGGGGGCGGCTCCGTGTTCAGCGAAGGAGCCGGGAAGCACCTGGGGGAGCCGCCCCCGCCTGGCTGCCCGCGCGCGTCCCTGGCCGGCGGCTCCCCCAGGCGCTTCCGGCCTCTTTGCCGAGCGCGGAGCTGCCCGCCGCGCTCGGCAAAGAGGCCGGAAGCGCCTGGGGGAGCCGCCGGCCAGGGACGTGTGCGGGCCGGATGGAAGGCTTTGGCGGGACATATAAGGCCCGCGGGCCGGAGGTTCCCCACCCCTGCCTTAGAAAGAGGGAGCTCTTATTGTGTGAGCTGAGGTCAGTAGCCAGAAACTCCTAAAATCTAATCCCACACCCAACACCAACTCCCTCTGCAGCCTTGAGCATGTCCCCTCTGACTCATTTTCCTCTTAAATCTGGGATGGTGATACTTGTAAATCTGGGATGGTGATCCCTGTAAATCTGGGATGGTGATACTTTCCTATTAATATGTGTGAAGAGTTTTGAACATGAAACTGAGATGAATGTTATTAGTACCCAGAATGCACTTCAAGCTTGCAGATGTTTTCTGAGTTCTTGGAATAAAGTGAACACTTTGGGTGTGTTCATGTGTGTACAGTCTTCTTTTTAATATATGCTTTGACCATTAAAAATTAAAATATATATTTAAGCCTCGCAACCAAAATAATTTAATTTCAATCTTATCTTCACATGGTCTGCACAACTTTGGATAAAGACTTCCTAACCCATATCACTTATGCAAGACACATTAGTATTGAAACTAAAGCTTTTGGCAAAAGTGGTTCAGAACTGTTCAGCAAACGTAAACATTTCCACTCCAGCCTGCAGCTGTGAGTGTGTTTTTTCCCCTTTCTGTGTCTGGGGTCTTGCTTTTCCAAAAAAACTTTATTAAACAGTTTAGATTATGTCATATGTTTCTTAATCAAGGCTAGGGATAAGTTTACTTATGTTGAAAAGTGTAGGCTGGCAACTTTCCAGTCTAATATGAAATAGGATGTAAAATAAGTGTTATGAGTATTTTCTGTGCACATGCTTGTATCTTTCTATGAATGTGAACTGGACTGGAATTATCCATGGATTACAAAGGTAGCAGTTAAGGAAATAGTCTGTGTGGCGAAGTCATTTTCTATAGAGCTACAATTTACATCTTACTTCAAAATGTCCCAGTTAGTACCGTATTTTTCGTCTTATAGGACGCTCCGGCATATAAGACGCCCCCTTGTTTTTTAATAAAAAATTCGGAGGGAAAAAAAAAAAAAAAAGCGCCTCGCTCTCCCGTCCCCGCCGCGCGGGCGGGCTGCCGAGGTTCCCCCCTCCCCGCCGCGGGCGGGCTGCCGGGAGCGCGCCCGCGGTGGGGAGGGGGGAACCGGGACGCTCCCAGCAGCCCGCCCGCGCGGCGGGGACGGGAGAGCGAGGCGCTTTTTTTTTTTTTTTTTTTTTTTTGGTCCGGTGGGGAGGGGGGAACCCCGGCAGCCCGCCCGCGGTGGGGAGGGGGGAACCTCGGCAGCCTGCCCGCGCGGCGGGGACGGGAGAGCGAGGCGCTTTTTTTTTTTTTTTTTTTTTTTGCATTCGCCCTATAAGACGCACCAACTTTTCCCCCCCCGTTTTGGGGAAGAAAAAGTGCGTCTTATAGGGCGAAAAATACGGTACTTCCGTTCAGTTCTTACATTTCACATCTCTGACTCTGTAGAACAAAATGTATATTCTCCGATATTATCCATGATGGTGAGTGAGAATAAAAACTGACAGAGGAAAGTGGAAAATTGAACTGGTTTATTTATTTCCAGTTTCTGGGTTTGATTCCCCTAACTGGATACGAGATGTGCAGATTATCCTGGGGAGCATTCACGGGAAGAGCAAGCAATATCTCTACTACTGTCCTCCCTCGGGGTCCCACTGAGAGAGTCGTTGCACTGTAAGCAGAGCTGACTGCACTGCTTATGTTTAAAGTAGTGTAGCACTTCCAATATAAAGCCCCTTTTCAGTTGTTTATGATTCTGCCAGACTTTAACTGTTTGGGCTGTAAATTCCCATGCTAAATTTCTGTTCCAGTCTGATTTTTTTTGCGGGATTAGGTGGGGGGATGGAAAGTTAAGAGACATTTCTGCTGAGATATAAAATAGTTCATGGTGAAGTAGAGACTTGAAATTTGTCAGGGGGATTTGCCCAGTGTCAGGGATATGTCTTTTTCTGTTATTATGAGACTTGCTCCAACCTGGCCAATTTATAAGCCTCCAAAATATCTCAATTCACATGTGCTCAGTGGAGACGTGTTTGGCAGCTAAATTCTCCAAATATGCCATATATGCTGAGAATGCTCCATTTTGGATCTGTAGGGGATGAGCAGCCTCTTTATCGCCAGGCACCGCTGTAGACGCCGTAGACCCAGGTGTAGGAACTGAAGACGGAGAACCTGTCTCTCTTGTACATGCAGTGCTTGGCTGGTGCCCACGAAGTATAGAGAAAGTGGAAGAAATAACTTGACTAGAATACAGAGGAGGACAAATGGGAGTGTTGGGGAGGATCAGATGAAAGAAGGCAGAGGGGGACAGGGACTAGAGCACATGAACTATTGCAGAGGTTAGATAAGAGTGATGGATGGCAGGAGCCAAGAGACTGGATAGGAGATGAGGGGGCAGGAGCTAGGGTGGTTGATAGGACCAAAAGGGAACACAAACAGGCTGTAAGAACAGGAAAAGAAGAATTTGTTACTACCAGAGCACGTTTCCCTCCAAAACCTGGAAGTGAAGAGGAATCCCGATCTTTTAATTCCTTTACTATCAGCAAACATATGTGAAACCCACTAGCTCAAAATGTGTCTCATCCCCTAGTGGCTGGGCCGCATAAGAGATAATGGCCTACTATTGCTACCAGTTATTCCATTAGTTCAACTTGTAGATGGTGGTGGTGTAGATATCAAGATCTGAACTCTGCTGATGACCCAGTTTAGAGGTCAGTATGGTTCTATCTGATGTAATTTATGGGGGGTCTGTTTTTAATAAGAAAACTGCACCTCCCCACCCCCAAAAAGGAAAATAAAACCTTCTGTATTAAAAGAACATTAAAGTTCCAAAGTCAAACACTGAAAAATTAGGAAATGCCAGAATTAAAGTTGCCTCTGCAACCTTATTTGGCCCCCTTATTTGGATGCATAATTATTCAGCCTTTAATTATATGATCACTTACTATTTTTTCTATAGAACCCCTCCCTCATTTAGTGCACAGGATGGACAATGCTCAGGGAATGAATCAGAGTTGTGTAATGCAGAAGGCAGTTGTCTGTAGAGACCCTGTTGGTTGCAGAAATTAGGTTTGTAACGAATCAGGAAGGGATTGCAGGAAAAGAAATGATGGTTTTATGATTTTGCAAGTTGGAGGTCTCTCTGGAGGAATGGATTCTATCCCTGCCATTGCCACAGTGTTTTATGTGATTTTGGCAAGTCACTGAAACAATAATGTTCCCAGTTGGCCACTAGTGATATGCTCATTTTCTGGGTGTCTGGTTTTTAAGACACCCAGGCTCAGACTTGCAAAGTGCTGAAAGCTCATAATTGCAACTGAAGTTGGCTGGAGCCGTATTTGAACAAATAAAGTGCTGTAAAGTGACTAAATGATTTCTCAGAGTATGCCCTAGGGGCAGGGCACACAAAAGTAGTGGACATTTCTGAAATATTGAATAACTTCCCATTCACTGTATAAGACCAGGATCCTGTGGAAACTATAGTATCTGACCATATTATTAAAGACTTCATCACAATGAATGCACAATCTTCTGGCATTTTCTAACTTTTCAGTGCTTGATTCTGCAACCTTAATGATCTTTTAATGTGTGTGTTCGGTGCCACATTGTACAAAAGCAGTGATAGCAGAGGCTGCCTAGGGAATGCCTTTGTCTTGCCCTTTTCTAGTCAGTTCTGCCCATTCTTGGAGCTGTACCAGCTGGGTGCCGGCTGCCTTCAGAACCTAACCCAGGCTGAAGCTAGAATTTGTCAGGGACAAATCAAAGACACTGCTAGGTAATAATGATTATTAACAGCACGGTTGTTCAAAATGCTTTAAATACATTGACTAATCTTCACAGTACCCTGATTGTTACCCCTATTTCAAAAAGTAAGGAAGAGAGGTTTTGACTTGCCCTGGTACACAGATAGCCATCAGTGTGCAAAAGGATACATTTTTCCTTTCCTGGATCCAGGGCTTTGCTCATGCCACTAGATCTCTCTTTATCTAGACCTCAATTCAGCAATGTACTTGAGCACATGCATAAATCTAAGTGCATGTGCAGTCCCACTGATATCATTGTTAGAACTGCTCATGTTGAAGTTGTGCATAGATCAAAGTACCTTGCTGAAGCAAGGAATAATGCAGATGTTGTAGGCCTCATATTAGATTTGTGTTTCTAAAATATCTTGAGAGGGATACAGGCTTGAACACAAAAGCGAAAACTCTCCTGTTTTTATTATTTTATTTTATTATTATCCTTATAATAAAGTGAATTATGTTATCAATCAAGTGAAGACGTGTCACGTCCTCTCACAGGCACAATGCACCCTTATCAATTTCTTGACATATTAGAAAGAAATACCATCCTAATCTGTGCCATGTGGATTCTCTCCTTAAAAAGAAATAAAAGAGTAAAGCACAGTGGAAGTCTGCATGTAATTGGTGTTCTTGGTAATACAGAAAGAAAACTAGGGAGATGAACTATATGTAAAATCAGCCAATAAAGTTGCTTTATTTACCTTGCTCACTAGAACTGGGGAAAAACAATGAGGAGTCCTTGTGGCACCTTGGAGACTAACAAACAAGCTTATGCCCAAATAAATTTGTTAGTCTCTGAGGTGCCACAAGGACTCCTCATTGTTTTTGCTGACACAGACTAACACGGCTACCACTCAGAAATGGGGAAGTGATTTAAAAATGCCAATGTGGGTGTTGCCCTGTGTAAAATAAAAACAAAGGCTGAATTACTTGGTTTATTTCATGCATTCGTATGCATCCCCAAAGAACAGATAGTTTTATGCTGGATTCTCATTCATTGCCATGAAGTAGTTTTTAAGATTAGAGGACTTGACAATGACAGGAACATCCTGTTGACAAAAATGAATTCTTAAGATAAAACATTGGCTCAAGCAGAGCCGATGGTTTGTTTCTCAAGTGAAGAAAAAGTATTTCCGACTGTTTGGACACACATAATGGCCCTGAACCTGCACTTGCTAGGTTCATCTGGGTATGTCTCATCAAATCAATTTTCTGCTATTGCAGAGACATTGGTCATTGGTGCACTTCAATTCCTCCTATTCTCAACCTATGGCACACAATAATTTAGTCTCCTGAGGGTTGCGATACTTTAGTCCAGGATAGTCAATTATTTTTTGTCAAGGTCCAAATTTCTTGGTCAAGGTATAGTCAAGGTCCAGACTTCAGAGAAAATAATGATAGTAAGTAAGTAAAAAGATTTCAGGGTCTGTTCAAAAGCATCTGTTTATGACTACCCTTGCTTTAGTCTGATCCCGGTTACTGGGTGCAGAACTGGTAACTGTTTGGGATTTAGTGGCTTGTGATAAACAGGAGGTCAGACTAGGTGATCTAGTGGTCCCTCTTACCCTTAAACTCTCTATATCTTTACTGATGAAAATTTCCCATTTTATTTAAAACGTCATTGTTCTCTTCTCAGATATCGTTTGGAGGCTAGTCTGAGTCAGGAATGCAGGATTGGGCCTAATATCTTAATAGGTGATATTGGCCTAGCTACTGGATGGCCTAATTGGTCTCTTTATTAGGGTTTTTGTTGTGAGTAGCAGGTGGGTTTTTTCCAGTATTTGTTACTTTTGGAGTAGGTCGGTTTGAACCCTGGCATCCTACTGTGGATAGGCACTGTGTGATCTCCACTCTGCACAACAGTGCTACTTTGCATAGGAGTGGCAACAAAATGGCACAGAATCAGGTAGCTTTAGTGACTGCCATAAACTGCAAAAATAAAGCCCTCATTAAAGCACCCGCAGAATTCTAAAACAGGCGGAAATGCTTTTGAAAAACAGGGGCAAACAACCTTAAACAAACCAGAGGCTTTCACGAGGCTCAGGAAAAGAGCACCCTCACACTCTGGCAATATGTCCACTGAAGCCGCAAACGATCATTTTGCAGAGGAGAAAGTCACTGACCCTGTGGAGAAATGTGGGAAGGTTTAATAGTGAGATCAAGTAGACTCAGAAAACTGTATTATTAGCAGAGCAGATTGCAGCTAAAAGCTTGGGACCCTAACAAATAAAGAAAACTGGAATGTTTTCAGGAGAGGTTTGAATCCTCAGACCATCAGATAAGCAACCTGGAACATCAGAGGCTGGTAGTAAATATCATCCAAGATGAATTAAAATAGCAAAAATGCTATTTTAATTTGCAATATGTTGCCTAGATACAGCTGGCACATAATTTGTTGCAAATCCTATTTGACAATTTTGGCAATTTTTTCAGCAAGTAATTATTTGTGAACAAATTTTCCTATTATTTGACTTGCCAAGAGCCTGTAAGGATTTGGTCTTACATTGGGCTTGTTTATGCTTGAAGTGCCACAGTGGTACAATTGCAGTGCTTCACCATAGACACTGTCTATGCCAAAGGAAGAACCCCCTTCATCGTTGGTAGGTAGGTCAATTGAAAAAAAATTCAGTCGTCTTGGAATTAGGTCAGCTTAACTCTGTCACTCAGCAGTGTATATTTTTTACAACTCTGAATAATGTTGACTTAACTTTTTAGTGTAGATTACGCCATTATTATTAGTACCAGACTAAAGTACACAACTATATCTCTCTAGAGGTGATGAAATAACAAGGGGAAAGCTTCAGTAAGCCGGCCCCCAAAAAAGAATTCATCCAGGGGTTTGGTTCCCTTCCAACCAACCCTTGTCCCTAAAAGAGGATTCTGATTGTTTGATAGCCCAAAAGACACTCTCAGTTTTTCAGAAAAACTAACTTTTCATATTTGGATGCTCTGCCTAAGAGACAGGCCATGGAAATCTAGTTGTGACAACAGAGAGGAGAAAACTCTGTCTCTTTCCAAATGTGCTGATCGAACTCCCTTTCCTTAGAAGGGATCACTGAGTGTCACTCCTATTATGGAATACCTCATAGAATTCCTTAATTATGGCTCTTTTGTTCTTTTTTTTCTTTTAAAAAGTATGTAATTGTACTAATGTTTAGCTTCATATATAGATTGTTTTCCACTGTTGGCTTATATGTTCCATTTAAATAAATCTCTAGATTTTTGGAGTAGGAATATTGGGTCACATTGGGATTTCCAGAAAAGACATACACATATTAAGAATACAAAGGAGTTTAGGAAAACATAGGAATGCATAAATCTGCTTGTCCTTGGAAGGGTACTAACCTTGTTTTATAGAAGTTGGAATAATGGGTGTGGAGGTAGTAGTCCTGTCCCAGTTGAACAGTAGGTGATGTTGTTTTAATTTAAGTAAATACAGACAGCTAATATCATGTTCTCTTTTTCAAAGGAAAAATAGTCATTTCTCTTATTGACCTTTATCACATAGGCCACTGTGTGCTCTTAGCAGTCTTTTTAGACAAAGATGGTATGAGCTTTCTGTAATAGCTTTTACCATAGTAGACAAACATTTCCATATTGTATGCAATTTCTAGTCTTGGTCACCCAATTTTTTAAAGATCTTTCTTTATTGACAGCTTGGTATTAGAGGACAAAAGTCTCTAATAATTATCATAGTGGGAAAATTGAATATATATTTTTAGCTGTCCCCAAATAGAACTGAAATAATTATGGTCTATTATTTGATAAAGGTATTTCCACCTGATTTCTTATAGGAGTCACAAAAAAATGGATCTTCTAAAGAGATGCGGAGAAGGAGGGTGTTGGCCTTTCCTATAAGCTTAGGGAGGGCATTCCATGAGCTATGGACAGCACAGATAAAGATGTAGAGAAGTTTGTGAAAATATCAAGCAGATGGATGTTGAAGGCCGGCATCACAGATAGACTGAAGAAATGGGAGGGTTTCATGAAGAATCTTGAAAGTGAGAGGAAGCAACTTTAACTTGATGTGTTGGAGAAGGGAGAGCTAGTGAAGGAAGAGGTAATATCAGAGTGAAGAAAGTTGGTGTCAGGGAGAGCAGACAAGAGGAGGTTATATCAAAACATAACTGCCTCAACAAAGTGTCAACGAGTATTTTAGCAGTGTTGACCAACAGAAAAGGTCAGACTTTGGAATGTTATGGAAGAAGAAGCAGTATGATTTGATTGTGTTCTGGATGTGTGGGGCAAAGGAGAGGGAGGAAAGTCAAAATTGACCTCCAGATTATGGGACTGAGTGACAGGGAGGATGGTGGGGGTGTCAAAAGTGGCAGAGAAGGGCAAGAGTGAGGAAGGCCTGAGAGGAAAGTTAAGGAGTTAACAAGGCCAAAATCAAATTTAAACTAATAACAAGACCTCTAAGAGCTACCAGACTTGCAGGTTTGTTCAAGGAGACAGATTAGGAACAAAAAGGCAGCTTTGTGAGTCTTAGATTGTTGCCTGAAGAAGCTAAATATGATTGCTCTTTCCTACCACTCTCTTTCCTGGACAAAATGCTGTCATAATGTTGCCCGAATCTATTAGAAGTGAGCATGTTCCAAGATCCATACTTTTTGGAAGTCATGGATCTAAACAAATTTAAAAACAAATCCAAATGCAAAACCCAATTATTAATCTGAAGATCTGTGATTATTTAACTGTTGTGTATTTCCTGCCAGCATCGTTACTGGATCAGTAGGATACACTCTGCTCCCATTTGATTATAGTTGCAGTATCAGTAACTTACAGGAGGAAGTACAAGTACAAAACACGTTACTTACACAGATTGGCTCTGCGCTCACATAAATTAAAGTCTTCACTTACAAAATATAGTTGCGGGGGAAAGTGTTGATTAAAATGTGCTGCAGGAGGTAATGTTTATCTAAACAAACAATGCTGGTGATTAGAATGCTAATCAGGATATAGTTTATTCCAGAATGCATGAACAGTGTCTATAGTTATTCTTTATACCATAGTTTATTTGGGGATTAGGAATATTTTGCATTCATTCCCATCAAACACTAAAAAGACAGAGCATAACACAGTTTAAGGTACCAAATGGAACATTAATAAATAAATGTGAGCCTCTGGCATACACATATTTTCTGATTGTGCTTGAAATCCTATACCATACATTTTTTCAGTATGCAAAATATGAAACAGCTTTCAACGTACAAAGGACTGGGTTTGCAATAAAATACACAGGAAACACTGTTTGCAGTATTGTTGCAGCCTTATTGGTCCTGAGATATGGAAGGGACAGAGTTGGTTAAGTAATATCTTTTATTGGGCCAATTTCTGTTGGTGAGATAAGCTTCTGAGCTACACAGAGCTCTTCAACTCTGTTTTGCTTGAAAGCTTGTCTCTTTCACCAACAGAAGTTAATCCAATAAAAGATATTTTCTGATCCACCTTGTACATTTCATGGAAAACACTGGCTTTTTTTTCACTCCATTGACGTAATGTATTCTTTAAAAAACAGTCAAAAGTGAGCTTCGAACTTTTAGGCCCCATTAAAAATGTTTCTGTATATTCCTTGCCCATGTAATTGATAGAGTAAAGTTAGAACTAGCACATAGGGACATTAGCAAGAATGAGCCACTTGCATGAACTGTCATGTCCTACGTAGTTTCCACTAAGAGGGTGCCCCTTTCTTAGTCTCTATACTGCTGTGAGTATGTTTGACTCATGTAATTGAAGAGAAAAGGGAACATAAATATGACTTCACAGGAGACAATATACCTGCATCAAGATTTTTTTTCTTTCTAATAAAATCTAAAAGCAATATATATAATAGCAGTCTGCCTGTATTTTTAATGTGGATTTAAATTAAACAGGAAAACATTTTAGGAGGGAAAATTAATTTGATTCATAAGGAAAATCACAGAGTGAAACATAGTTCACAGAGTTTGAACCCAGAAAGGGCTATTAGATCATCTCTCTGATCTCCTGTATATGACAAGCCATTAAACGTCACCCAGATACTCCTGTATTAATCCCAAAGTCTTTAGTTGGGCCACATTTCAGTCTTTAGGAATCCAAACTACATGCCAGAGGCAGAGAACAGGAGGGGGAGACCAAGCTGTCACCAGAGCCTGATGCGCACACAACGGCGGGGAATTGACTAGGTGAGATATGCCCAGATGATCCCAGCAGGTGAACCACATCTTGTGCTTCAGAGGAAGGTGATAAACCCCCCAAGGTCATTGCCAGTCAGACCTGGAAGAAAATTCCTTCTTGACCTCAAACCTGGTGATCAGTTACACACTGAGGAAATGAGCAGGACACACCGACCAGCCATCTAGAAAGGGTTTAATGTATCCCTTCAGAGCACTGGTCCTCCCTGTCTGATGTCCCATCTCCTGCTGTGGCCAATTTCTGATGCTTCAGACGAAGGTGGAAAACAAACAAAACACAACCAAACCAGAACACATATGGCCAATTGTGCACTGGGGGGAAAAATCCTTCCTGATCCCCATAGGTGACCATTTGAAGCTGTGAAGCGGGCAGTTAGATTATGGTAATTATCTTAATGCAAATCGGCAAGTGGTACAAGCATGTTGAAGAGAATGCAGGCCATCCTGTTCTCCCCATAGCCCAAGAAGGAAGGGGATGAACAGAGGGACTCACAGATGACAGATTCCAAGGTCAGAAGGGACCACCTATTATATAAAATTAGAAGGACTAAGCAGATCAGGTAATACAGTAACTCTTCACTTAACATTGCAATTATGTTCCTGAAAAATGCTACTTTACGTGAAATGATGTTAAGCTAATCCAATTTCCCTATAAGAATTAATGTAAATAGGGAGAGTTAGGTTCCAGGGAAATGTTTTTCGCCAGACAAAAGACATTATATGCATATACAGTATAAGTTTTTAAATATTTTTAAACAAACAATTTAATACTGTACTCACCAGTGATGATTATGAAGCTTGGTTGAAGCAGAGGCGTAGCAGGGTTGGGAGCTTGCCCGCTCTCTGGTTGGAATGCCGGGTGGATGGTAAGCCTCGACCCCACTCCCCCAATAGAATGCCAGGCAGGCAGAGTGGTGCAAACCCCCATGCTCTGACCCTGTTCCCCGGCAGGAGCACTGGGCTGGCAGAGCGGGGCAAGCCAAATAACCTTATAACGCAGCGGGTCTCAAACTTACATTTAGCGCGACCCCTTTTTTCTGAGCAGCACAGCACCGCGACCCCTTGAGTGTCCGCCGAAAAGCCGCCGAATGAATTACTTCTGCTTTCAGCGGCTATTTTCGGCAGACATGCCGAGCGTTCCCGAAATAGCTCCCGAAAAGCGATCGTGATTGCGGCGGCGGCTTTTTGGTGGAAAAAATCAGCTCGCGAACCCTCGGGAACTGGGTCAGTGACCCCCCCGAGGGGTCGCGACCCACAGTTTGAGAACCCCTGTTATAACGGAATATTGCGTGACTTTAAACATGTATGTTCTCTAATAGATCAGCAACCTAATAATGAAACAGTCTTCAATATCAAGTGATATTATCAAGTGATATTACTTTAGGTAGGTAATGAAAGCATTTGTGGTTTGTAAAACACATCCTCAATCAAAAGTACAGTAGAACCTCGGAGTTACGAACACCGGAGTTAAGAATTGACTGGTCAACCACACACCTCATTTGTAACAAGAAGTACACAATCAGGCAGCAATGGAGAAAAAAAACAACCAACCAAATACAATACTGTACTTGTTAAGTGTAAACTATGGAAAAAATAAAGCAAAAGATTTTAAAAAAATTAACAAGGTAAGGAAACTCTGTGCTTGTTTCATTTGAATTAAGATGGTTAAAAGCAGCATTTTTCGTCTACATAGTAAAGTTTAAAAACTGTATTAAGTCAATGTTCAGTTGTAAACTTTTCAAAGAACAGTCACAAAGTTTTGTTCAGAGTTACGAGCGTTTCAGACTTATGAACAACCTCCATTTCCCAAGGTGTCCATAACTCTGAGGTTCTACTATATTTGTATTAGAAAGTTCATTTATGTAACTGTCCAAGTTGTTTGTAATATTTATAAATGGCGGGTGCTTTTTTTTTCTCCCCCAGATGCTTTATTCCAAATGTCTATGCTGCCCTCTTCACTGCTGCTCTCGTACCATTAATGTGCCTGGTGGTAGTATTTGTGGTATTCATCCATGCCTACCAAGTGACTCCCCAGTGGAAAGCATATGATGATATTTTCAGAGGAAGAACTAATGCTGCAGGTAGGAGACATGGGAGTATTCCATGAAGGCAAATAAAAACATTGAAGGCAATTTTAACTTAAAGTGGAATTCAATCTAGTGCAGAGTACCTGTACAACAAATCTTGATTCAGTTAAATCCTTATGCACATGCATAAGTTTAGGAACATTAGTAGTCCCTTTGAAGTCAGTGGATTGTAATTCCATGATTAAAGTTATGTATATGCTTCATATCTTGCTGAATTGGAGACAAAGGCTATTGCACTACTTAAACTTTTATATGGTCTTGAGCAAAATATAGGATATTATGTGGGGGCTCTGCACTAAAGTCAACATCATTCTTTGGGAATAAGGAGTTGATAATGTGTATTTGTGGTTTAGAGTTACTCCTCTTTGTTTTGAAATTTCAAGGTACTAGTCCCAAGTAAATATGGCTAAACCACCCTGAACATGCCCAATCCCATCTGATCTCAGAAGCTAAGCAGGGTTGGGCCTGGCTAGTACTTGGATGGGAGACCTCCTGGGAATACCAGGTGCTGTAGGCTTAACATGGGCGTGGGGCTAGCAACTCCACCCCGTAAGGGAACCACTTGCTACTGAAACACCAACACCAGTTGGTGGCCCATACCCCAGCTGGGGGTTGATGGGCAAAAAGAGAAAGAGAGTCCCAAGTAAATGAATAAAAGTTTTGTATCTGAGAAACGTGCTTAGTTAAAAAAAATCTGTCTCAAGCAAAGTAGAGATGTGTATTCATTGGTCTTTCGTGTTAGAATTATTATTAATAAAATAGTGTTCACTAAACCAAATTCTAATGTCCTCTTCAGCAATTTAGGCCAACGCTTTAATAATAGGGTACTGTTTAGATGACTTGTAAAAGGAACTATTTTATTTTTATAGTGTCTTTGGATCAAATTTATCTATGGTGTAAAGAGGTGCAATTCCATAGGTCAGGGCTGAATTTGGCTACTAAGTTCCTTTCACAAGTCCAGGATATGACAAATATATAAAAGGTACCCTTGTTAGATTCCAGTACTAAAAGCTGCAGTGATATAGTTTTAAAACCTTAACTAACTAAATAACTATTTACTAATTAGACAAATATTGTATGTATTGTATATGTGCCAGTATGTCACGACATCCAGCTTTTAGATATATATATTTTGCAGTGTAAAAATAAAATAGCAAGTGTATGGGGTCTGGGAAAGGAAAAGAAAATAGGCCATTAACATTCTAGCAACCAGCAGTTTCAAAATCAAGGGTGCTATTATGTATACCAAATTCATTGTATTTTATATATTGGTTTTTCTTATTTAAGATCTGAATTTATCAGTAGGGCTTTCCTTTGATACCCTTGAGATAGATTATTATATGTTTCTATATACCTTCTATTTGTGAATGGGTGTATTAATTGTTAAACTGTACTACTTTGGCACTATAACCTTCATCTTGAGATGACACACCTGGGAAGTGTCGGGAAATCCTTGCATGTGGGTGGGCTAATAATGGAGAGCAATCAAAAGGTGTCAGCCTGAATGGTCTTCCATTCAGATGGAAGCACCCAAGAACAAGGAGCTTGCTGCAGCCCAATGTGCACTTCAGGTGGGCTGGAGCTAAGCAAGGAGTCAGATGGCAATAAACTTGAAGCCACGCAGTGGGGGTCACCTTGCAGACTTCATAAAAGGGAAACTCTCTCAGGGTATGGCTAGACTGAAGATTGTAGCGTGTTTATTTGTAGCGCTTCCCAATGTAGCGCTATTGGTATCGCGCTAGAGACTGTACAAATGGAAACTTTGTAGCGCAAAATAATGGCTACATTTGTGGTGCTTCTGCCGGCAGTAGTAGTTGCGGGATAGGGCAGGTATCCCAGCATTCAGCTGGGTGCAACGTGTTTTGCAAAGGAGGGGGGCGAGGGGGAACTGGGAAGTTGTTCACAGGGAGATGAGATCTGTCTGTCAGTTACTTTTCATTAGCGAAAACTGACAGGCTGTCTATTTCAGACACACAGCTCCGTCTGCAAGCATTTTCACTGGTTATTTGCTGTGTTAATTGTTAGAGAGAAACTGCAAAGCTACTTCCGCCTTTATAAAAACAACACCTCACGTCATTTGCCTTACATGGCAAGTTGATTGTCCTTAATGGCTAGCTGATGGCCCTCAATGGGTTGCTGATAGCTTTCCATGGCTTGGAGGCATGCAAGAGATCCGATGGGTGTTCACATTCCCACCCTTGCGCTACAACGTTAGCGCAAAAAGGCTTATCCCTCTCGAAAAGGTGGTTTAACACTTGCGCTGTAAAAGGGGAGTCATTGCGCTAAATCTCCCTTTGAAGTGTGTTCGGTAGGAAAATTATAGCGCTAAAGGAGGGTTTTGGCGGTGCAAAGCGCCAGTCTAACCATACCCTCAAGGTGGGCAGACCAAAACCAGAAAGAGGAGTGAAAGCGCAGAAGAATCCAGTACTCCCTGAAAGACACAAAAAACTCTGAGGAGGGATGTGGAAAATGAGAAAAGTGCTTCTCTTTCCATAGATCTGTATATCTCTTGTTCGCTGTCTTTCAGTAACCTCACCCCTTGTTTGCTCCCCTTGTTCTCTCAGTTTTCTTCTGTTGTTTACTCTTCCTCTTCTCCCCATATTTGCTCTCATCTTTCCTTTCTCCCTTTTTTGCCCTCTCATTTACAGACCTTTCAATTGCTTTAGAATTACAGCTCCTGGCTTTGCCAGGAAGAAAGTGGTGGTGTTGGCAGGAAGCGCTAACAACTTCTCCCTATGCCTGTCAGTGCCTGTGTATGGTGAGGTGTCACTACACACATGCAAGGAGTCTGCCACATGCAGGCACTCCCTCTCCTTCCTCCATTCCACCTTCCTGATAGGCACTCCTCTGTCTGTTGCCCAGAACATCGCAGACGCAATACGCCACCTCAGGGAGTAAGAAGTGGCACTAAAACATGAAGTACCATGTAATGCAATATAGTTGGGAGGTCTGGTGACTCAGTAGCTAATAGTTATGCCCCAATGTTGCATATTTCAGCATTTCCTTATGGGGATCAGAGAGCTTTTCAGATGCATGAGTATCAAGATTGGTCTGAATCTCACACTTAAAACCATTCAACCACATTGGGCATAATTTGACTCTTTCCCTAAGACAATGCACAACCCAGTTGTGTATGTAAAAAATGGACAAAAATGTAATCCAAAGGTTGGGACAATAATGATTTGAGAGTAGAGAATTCTATAATTAAGACATTGAGCAAAAACCTGAAACTATGGAAAATAAATGGATCTTATAGAAACAGACCAATCAAGGTGGTAATATATATTTGATGGAAATGGATAGAGTGCTAAACAATGGGTGATATGTAGTTTTGCCATGGGTAAAGGCCAAATAAAGTTCAAGTTACAGTATATAATGCAGACCAAAGCTGTGTTGCAACATGTCCCACCCACACTGTACTGCCGCTGACTTTTCTGTTCCACCACAGCTTTCTATTCTGTATTACTTGAGGTTTATTGAGGGAATATGTAGGTGGATGGTTGCTCTTTATTTGACCCAGGTTTGGTTTTAGACTTAAACGACTGTAAGAGAAAACACATTTGTCTGAAAGGACAATTCTTTTTTCCATAAAGAAACCACAGACATTTAGTCTCTTCAACTCCAAGCCCTATTGAATTCAGACCTATTTATTGATACTCTCTTTTCTTTCCTTGAACCCATTTTTGCAAACTATTTAAAACCAGATATTTTACAGTTGCTTAGCAGGTTTATTTGTCCTAGTTTTTGAGGCATTGTTTGATTAAAATATACCCAGTTGCCAGAACGAAATGTCAATGAGGTGAGCTCAGGCAGATTTTGAACTATAAATGCTGGCTGAGTTTCAGCATTATATGAATAGGCTATGATCTCCTTATTGACAATACTGCTGCATAATAAAGACGAGGCTGTTCTTATAATAAAACTGGGCAAGCAAGAGACACCCTTTGTATCTTTTTAAATCCACACACACAGATTCCAAAGCTTGTGATTATATTTGTTACAGTTCACCATTTCAGATGAAGTCTTAGAGATCTTGTTAGATTTACTGGGCTTGATTCTGCTTTTACTTGAACTGGATTTACATTGGTTTAATTCAGTTGAGTTCAATGTTCTTGATAAGTGCTGGTGTGGAAGTGACATTAGAATCAGGCTCCCCATACTTCAAAAGTACTTTAGGTTAAGATATCAATCCATTTTCTTCAAATTTTACTCTTAAGATGTGTTAAGGCATTATGGATTTCAGAATATATATATATTTTTGATAAAATTACTTGAAGCTAGTATTGCACATGCAAAAATCCAGCTTGCACATGCAGAAATGCTGCTTTTGGCATGCTCTGCAGGTTCATTTTTTTCCATCAGCCCTCGAGTTTTCCAGCTACATTGCAAATGAAAATAAAAAGCTACTATAAGAAAGAAGTTGTTTGAACTTGGAATTTTTTTTGCACTGCTAATTTCTTAGGCCCAATGATGGGTTTTAGAATGTGTATAAATTACTGCTCTTTGTCTTCACTACATTGCATTAATTCCATTTTACATGTACCATGAACTAAGTTAATTAAAGGAATACAAAGGTACTGTAAATGATTGTGAGATTATACAAAGAAATGACATTTCTATTCATTAACATTTGAACGCAGATAAATGTATAGCTGTACTTGTAACTGCTGAATTCCCTATTTATAGAAAAGTGTTAAGTAGATAATAGAACAATTCCTTAATTTAAAAAATTAAAATGGAGTAATTCTCACAAAAGAATTAGTTGTTGATGTACTCTCAGAGATTAGCAAATAGAACCGTCAATTATATGTTATCTTTTCAAAAATATGAAAAGCAAATATCGAATCAGTGTTTGTAGGATCTGGTTCAGTGATGAATACAACAGTGTGTGAAAAGAAATACTTAACACTAATAGTAAGAAATAGAGCACTACATAATACTTAGTGCTTTAAAGTGTTCTACATCTTAAAACACTTTAACGCATTATGAAGTCAATTGGAGTGAAGATTACAGACACTGTGATGGCATGGATGTTCCCTTTCTTCTTCAAGTAGTGTCTCTATGGGTGTTCCTCTGTAGTTGTGTCTGTGTCCTTGTGCTACTGATTGGAGAATTTTGGTAGCCATGTCCATTTGACCCAAACACATGTTGCACCCCGCGTGTGCTCTGCCACGAGTTCCTTTCCTACCACAGAGTTTATGATGAGAACTCTGAAGTAGAGGGGAGGAGGGTGAATTGTGGAGCACCAATAGAGAGACGTATCTTGAAGAACCATAGTTACTGCACGAGGTGAATAATTTTCTTCTTTCCATGTCTGATACACACCCGAAAACATTTGCAGGTTGATTTTCTGAAAACTCCTCTCTGGGGTTGGTTCTGTGGGAGTAATCGTAAGACCCTGAAGCATCAGTGGTAAAATCATGACCAAACCTAATGCATCTCAGGACACCCTTGCATGCTGGTTTCTCTTAAACAAAATGTACTGTGCTAAGGCCTGTTCTAAAGCCCATTGAAGGTAATGGGAATCTTTCCATTTACCTCAATGGGCTTTGGATCAGGTCCTTGGCATGGAAGATTGTGATGACAGCAACGTGTTGCATAGTCACATTTCCCTTCTTCAGGTAGCAGGATTGTGTGTCTCTCCAGCCAGCATTGGGGAGCACAGGGACCTCACAATACCATGCTCAGATAAATAGGCATTATTAGCCTCATTTTGCAGATGGTTAAACGGAGTAAGAGACAATTGATGCCTTGTCCTTGGTCAGAGAGGAGAAAGTCAATACCTGCACCAGGATTAGAATTGAGTTTTCTGGCTCCCAGCTCTATGCTCAGGCCATAGGTCTCTATTGGCTGAAGTGGCTTTATTGTGGTATCTTCCACCGATAAGGAATATATCCTGTTAACTGCTCTGGAGGGCTAAGTGTTTCTTTATTTTAATTCTTTAGCTTTTCACCTCAGGAATCCTAAATTTCCATTTGTCATACAAAGTGTAGATTTTCATCTGCAGAACAAAACCATGTCATAATCTGGTCAGGAAAGATACAGCAGGTGCTTTGAAAGTCATGACTAAGGTAATGTCAAACAATGCCCTGTCCATGTTGCAGTCAATATCAAAGTTCTCATTGAGCAGCATCAGGTCTTATGTGGGGAAACCTGCAAAATATGACACCTGCTCATGCTGTGCTTTCTTCCAAGTAGTTCCTCCCACAGTGAAAGTTTAAACATTCATTTAACAAAATGAATTGGCAAAATAATAACAAAGTCCCTGAGGTAATTATTCCCTGCCTTGCTGGAAGATAGTCAGGCAGCCAATGCCATTACTATGTTCATGTGATTTTTCTCTTGCAACACAAAAGGAAATATAACAAGGAGTCCAGTGGTACCTTAAAGACTAACAGATCTATTTGGGCATAAACTTTTGTGGGTAAAAAATCCACTACTTCAGATGCATGGAGTGAAAATTACAGAAAGAGGCATTATTATACTGACACATGAAGAGAAAGGAGTTACCTTACAAGTGGAGAACCAGTGTTGACAAGGCCAGTTAGATCAGGATGAGTGTGGTCCACTCCCAATAATTGATGAGGAAGTGTCAATTCCAGGAGAGGCAAAGCTGCTTTTATAATGAGCCAACCACTCCCAGTCCTTATTCAAGCCCAAACTAATGGTGTTACAGCTGCAAATGAATTTTAGTTCTGCAGTTTCTCTTTGAAGTCTGTTTCTGAAGATTTTTTATTCAAGTATGGCAACTTTAAAATCAGTTATAGAATGTCCCGGAAGATTAGTCTTTAAGGTGCCACTGGACTCCTTGTTGTATCTGTGGCTACAGACTAACATGGCTACCCCCAATACTTGACACCAATAAGAAACATAAGCAAGGAAGGCAGTACATGCTCCTGTGTATTCCCATTTACCTTTGTTTAATCTACCTCTCTTGTCTCTCAAATTTGCTGACATAGCATTAATTACAGGGAGAAGGGGCAACACTTTGCAGAACACCTCTGCAAAGTGAAATTTACAAAACTGGGTAAATATGGACTTTGAAATCTGTCATGAGAATTGTCAACAGTAGAAACCAATCAAGAGTCACTTCACTTTAAGAAAAGAATTTTATTTATTTATGCTGTATTCTGCTTCCCCTTTTAGAGAACTTTGTACTGTATTGCCATATCATTTCTTCAACATTACTTAGATCCTGTGAACTACAAATACAATAAAAGATATGAAATACATCTGGATATAAGACAATCTAGGAAGACAAACGTATAAAATATATCTGGATATTAGGCAATCCAGAAAGATATGTATAGTTTAAGTTTCTGAAAAGAGATCTCTTTATATCATCTGGGTTTTATGCTTAAGGCCAGATTCTGCATGCACTTTTGCATGTGGGTAAACTCAACCTGCAAATACTAACTTTGAAGATAATGGGAACAGTTCGAGATAGTTACTCACATGCTTATGTCTTTACAGAACTAGGATCATACTCTGTTTAATTTGCAGCATGAGTAACAACAGATCAGTGACAAAGCTATATTCTCAGTTTAAAATGTCAGAGTCATAAAGGATTTTACTTAATATTGTTTATATTTAGGATCCCACCCTCCCCCTGCTCATTCTAGGAAGTAAATCTTCTTATTTTTCTTCTAAACTTCCAGGGTTTATCGAACTCCTCCACTAAGTTTACATATTTACAAAGGCCACGTGTATACTTCCCTGCCCATAAAGCAAGAGTCCTTATTTATCTCATTTAATTGGATTGTTTCCCACTGAACCTTGGCCGCACCAGTTGTGCATTTGTACAAACATCTTTCAAATCTGTTTGGTAAATAAGCCAGCAGGTGATGCTCTAGGTGAGGGACAGCACATACCCAAACCCCTACCCAAGCCAGCCCCCGCTGCCCGACCACCACCACCACCATCACAAGACAAAGAGTGGACAACCTCAGAAATTCCCCTGGTCATCACTGGAGCATGAACTCCAATGTTAGTCTTTTAAAACAAGATATTCAGGTGCACAAAGGGTAGTGAGAGAGCTGAAAACTAAAGCTTCTTTATACATGGGTAATGCTAAAAGTGTGTTTTATAAGGCATAACAACTGAAAAACTATGTTTATGGTTTCCAGAGATCCCACTGGTCTTATACTTGTTTGCACTGATTTCCATTACATGGCTTTGGGGAGGACTGCACATGGCTTACAGGCATCTCTGGATGTTAGTCTTCTTTGTTATCTTCAACAGCCTGCAGGTAAGAGTTTTTCCTTGCTGTCCAATTACAGAGAAGGGAAAAGTCTTGATTATGCATAACATCTTGCATTTGAAGTTGTAAAAGTTGTTTAGAAACTAGAAGCAAATGGAAGGCTCAGTAGGTTACCCCTATGCAAATGGTCACTAGAAATGTGGGTATTTTTAGAATTAATATATTGGATGCATATGCAAGTAGTAGGTATGTTATTCCAAAACAACAGCAACAATAATAATTACACAGAAAGCATTACACTGGTGAGATAACAGCACCTCTTCCATACACACTATAATCCTGTGGCAATAAGTCTAACAAAGTAATGCAGGCAATTGCAAAAATAAAATGGGAAGAATTTCATTTAAAACTAGGGTAAGAATCAAATAGAAAAGGTTTAAAATGATATGCAACAAAACACTAATATTTAAATTGAAACCAATCCCATGCTATGTGTACTCAGATAAAATAAGATCTTTTCAGCTGAAAGATCAATATAGACTAGAACTTGTGTTTGAGTTAAAAATACCACATACACAAAAAGAGATATGAGATATACCAGTACTCTCAGCTTGATACATAGCGCTACATGCAACTTCTGTTAGTGCTACCAGTGGTCCTGATCTTACAAACACTTATGCACATGTGTACCTTCACACCTATCAGTAGTTCCATTGAACTTAGTGTTACTCATGTGAGTAAGTTGCAGAATTAAGACTCAAGATTGACAAAATGCCTATAATTCTTAAAAACAGCAAAATATTGAGAAATAAAGAATAATTCTATTCTAGTCTGTATAGGTTGTTATACTGGTCTCATCACTGTAGTGTCTGAGAGCCTTCCAGTAGCGTGTTAAGCAATATGATAAACATAACATCACAAGTTATTAACATAAATTCAAAATCTTTGAATTTCATAGTTTGTGAATTTATGAAAATAGTCTGATTTCACAAACTGATTTTTTTGAGAATTTCCCCCCAAAATACCATTTTTCTCAAAAATGGACCTTCCCTTAAGCAAGACACTAAACCTTTCCAAAATTACATTTTATTCATCTATAGATATTTTTAAGAACTATATTTTGAAACAGATAAATTCATTTATTTATGTGTTGATATGAAACCGTTCACTTTGTGAAAAATTAACTGGAAGTGAAATTTCTAGGTGTGAAATCGCTTAGAACTGGAGTTATTTTTTTTCTATAAGGTTTTGTGCACAGCTTTTCATAACTTTTGTACCCTATTAGTTTCAAGGGTCATGCCTACAGTAAAAAAAAAAATCCCACTGGCGCTCCCTGATGAGCAAATGTAATTGACTTGATGGTCAAAACACAGGAGGTGGCTAGAACCTGTCTACAATAGAGATCCCATGAGTGAAGCTAAACTGGGAGGAGCACCAGTGGGATTAGTTTTTCTAAAATTTCATAATATAGACAAGTCCAAAAAGTCTCATTTAAAGTCTGAAAGTTCATGACATCCAAATTGTTCCTTTAATTCCATCACTCAAAGATGCAGGTATTCACTGTTTAGATAAGTTTACTTTACATAACCCAACCACAGAATTTCAGTGCTACACTCATAATTTCATTGTGGCTTTTGAATGAAGTACATCACTGATGTAAATGATAGATATGCAATGGTTTATTTGTATTCTTGGTTTATTATCTTCATATATTAAATTATTAATAGAGTCCAATATAGGCTTGTGTTACCTAGATGTATTAAGGATACAGATAGTTGGAAAAGGAAACTCATAACAGAGATCCCAAAGAATGATGTACCAGTAGGTTTCACTTGCATCAGCACAAAAGTGTCCATGTATGACTGGTGAAACACACTCACTTCACTGCCTGTGGATGTTTCGCAAAGGTGGACAGGGTTACTCTGTAAGCATCTTTGAGAAAAGTCATTCATGTCCAAAATGTTGACTCTTCTATAGGACTGCCAGAAAATACTTTAAATTAATCTGCTTTATGTAACCTAAAATATGTTACTGGAGTGTTTTGTAACTTTTAAACGAGTACAATCAAAGAACTCTCACTCCCACAACTGGATTCTTACCAAAACATCTTTCATCTAAGTTGGAATGCTCTGGGAGGAACAAAAGTACAGGAACCAGGAGAAAAAAACACTGCATGATATTGTCCCTACTATTATCCAAGAGATTTTTGGTCCAACAATTTGCCCTCTTGTTGCTGCAGAACTGTAGTATAATTATGTCTCATGCACTAATGGAGGGTATTTACATTTGGGCCTAAAGCTTAAAGGGCTATTACAGGAGAACCCCAGGGCTGCTTATAGCCTGCAGACTGCACTAAAATAGCCAGACAGTAAAGACTTGCTCCACCACATTTTTGTTTAAAGCATAGATAAATTAACCTCCTATAGCACACAAAAAGCTATGCAGGAAAGATAGTGCTCTATGAATTTTTATTATTTTTATTTTTCCTTGATCCTAGACCTGGAGGAGCTCTCTAACTCAAGTGTAAAATCCATTTTTTCTCTAGATGGAAAGTAACTCTAAACTTTCAAACGTAAATAAATGTTTTCCTGGCTTGATAAAGTAGATAAAAATATGTAGCCCTGGAGGAGCTGCACAGTAAATAAAAAATTTCCTTTGAGCCTCTTGAAGAGTTTAATAATTTCATGTGTCATGGTTTTAAAAGTATGTGTTTTGCTTTGATGGAGATTTTAAACATAAAATATAATAAAACAGAATCGGACACTTTTTGCTAGTCTTTAGTCTTTAGACAGAGCTTTTAAAATATAAAGCTATCAAATATTAAAAGCAAAACCAGAAGAAACATTTTCTAATGCTGGCTGCATTGGGAGAGAAGTTAGAACTAGAAAAGCTCTTCTTTCCCATTAATAGTTTTATTATTTTTGTTTACTGGAGGTTTGTTTTAAATGTTTTTGATGTGTAATCACAATACATTATTTTCTATTTTATTCTCCTATTTTAAAAGTTTCAGTGATCTATTCAGGAAGGAGAATTTCATGTGACTTAGGTGACCAGTCACTGAGCCTGAATAGTGAAAAGTAAATGGCCAAAAAAACCCAAAAGTTTGTCAACAACCCATGGGCTTAAATTTGTGTGTGTTATCAAATAATTGTGATAGGTTAATAAGAGAGACTGTTCACAAACTATTTGTTAATAAGAAAAAAGGCTAAATTAATAACAAATATTATTAACAATTAGTCAAGCCTTTCTTGTAAACAGTGACAGTTTTATAAAATACTGGCACATCTCACTAATTATAAACTGGGAGGCCTAGCCTCTAGGTGAATGCATTCAGAAGGTTTCCTCTGGCCTGCAGATTCCTCAATACAGAGCTTATGCACAATACGAACAGTTGTGGGCAGTAGGTATCAAAGGCTGGGGGAGGCTAAGCCTCCCCATACAGCCCTGAATGGCTCCACCCATGGTCCATGGGAGCTGACTGCAGCTCTTTCCCTGTGACCAGGGCCCTGGGCTGGGGCTGGGGCTAGGAATAATGAGGGATGGTCTGCGAGCCAGTGCTCATGCTGGCCAGTGCTCTGAGGCTGGCAGGGCAGGCAATGGTGCCTTCCTGGTGCTCCAGGACTCGGGGGTCGGCACTGATGGCCATGGGTTGGGGGGCAGGGCCTCTGGGACAGACTAGGGACTAGCCTCCCTGAGATCACAGTTCACCCGCCTCCTTTGAAGCTTTTACCTCAGCCCCACTATTTCAGAGGAGGGAGTCAGAAAAATGAAGTGGCATTTAGTGGACCATATTATTTCAGAATAAATCCAAGAGGAACTTGCTAGCTTCCAGTTTTTGCCATTTCAAGTCATTGACCAACTAAAACCTAGGTTAGGCATTTATAAAATAAAAAGCTGTGTAAGTGTTTATTTATGCCACATTGTTGTTATACATTATACCTAATTTTAGCTTAAAAACAGAAAGTCACTCTTCTCTTAGAGCCTTTTCCCAGCAGGAAAAAGAGCATGCAGAGCTCCAAAGGAACAGGGCCTTCTTCTTCGAGTGCTTGCTCATGTCCATTCCCATATGTGTGTGTGCGCTCCGCGCATGCCCGGTCCGGAAGGCTTTTCCCCAGCGGTACCCGTAGGGTCGGCAGGGGCGACCCCTGGAGTGGCGCCGATATGGCCATGCATATATGCCCCTGCCGACCCTCCCCCCGCTCAGTTCCTTCTTTCCGTCCGTGGCGGTTGCTGGAACAGTGCTCTTCTCTTGCGGTATCGTGCTGTTAGTTAGGTATTTACTTAGTTAGATAATTAGATAGGTATTTAGATAGTTCTATTGTAGTAGTTATTGTTGTTGTTATATAGTGTAGAGTAGATAGTTAGCCTATTGTTCCCTGGCGTCAGGCTATGCCTGGAGCGTCAGGGTTCAAAGCGTGCAAGAACTGCGGGAGGCCCATGCCCATCAGCGATCCACATTCTCGCTGCCTGAAGTGTCTCGGTGAAGGGCACCAAACGGATCGTTGTAATATCTGCAAGGGCTTCAAACCCCGCACGAAAAAAGAACGAGACTCCAGGTTGAAGTTGATCTTAATGGAGTCCGCCCTGCGACCAGTGGAGCCGTCGACATCGGGCAGCGCACCGGCATCGGTCCGCGGCACCGAGGCACCGAAGACCGTGAAGTCCTCTCGGCACCGGTCCCCCCGACACGGTGCAGGTTCATCTAGAAGGCACCGGTCTCAGTCCCCGGTGCCTTCCAAGAAGTCCAGAGGGCGCTCCCCGGTGCGTAAGTCCACGGGTGATCCCTCAGGTGTGGTGACAGCTCCGGAGCGCGCGAGGCGGCCCCGTTTAGAGCCCACACCAGCTCCGGCGGCACCAGAGCCAAGGGCGGTTTCCCCTGAAGAGGAATTCCCCCTGGAGAGCGAGACACCCGGGCTAGAGATTCCTTCTACCCCGGAGGTGTTTGTCGTCGCTGAAGACCTTATTGGTCTCACTACGGGCCCGGCACCGGAGTTCATCGTCCCGGCACCGGCTCCCCGTACAGCCGCACCGACCGTACCGCCCATGTCAGTGGCACCGGCGTCGGCACCGGCACCGGCGGGCCCCTCCCTCCAACCTCCAGCGGCACCGGCGACGGCACCGTTAGTTCCGGCACCGGTGCACCCCGCGGCGCGGGCGTACACGCACCCGGGCAAATTAGACGCCTACGGCAGACTTGTGGCACCGGACGGCACGGCACCGCCCTGGTCCCAGTCAGAATACTCCTCCGAGTCGGATGCCTCCTCGTATCGGTCGAGATCAAGACATAGCCACCACTCGTCGCGACGGCACCACTCTCGGCACCGACACTCTTCTCACCGTCGGCACCGACAGTATGCAGAGGAGAGTCAAGCTACCAACCCATGGCCTTTTTGGACTCCCTTTGCCTACCATCAGGCTCAGGGCCCTGCCTCACTAGCGTCACTGCCCCCGGTACCGAGGGGCCCGGTGTGCGCTACTGTAACTAGGCCACAATCTGACATGGGGGAGGACCAGCAGCCGGGACCGTCTGGTTCTGCATCCCAGGTGAACGAGGAACGGGAGGGGGAGGCCTACCAGCAGCAGCAAGACCAGGTAGCGGACATTCAGCCCACCTCCTCGTCTTCATCACCAGATGACGCAGTGGCAGGTACATCTACGTCATTGCCCCCCATGGACCTCAGGGGCCACCAGGACCTACTGAAAAGGGTGGCCCAGAATCTGAACCTCCAGACGGAGGAAGTAAAAGAGGAGGAGGACGACCCTAATATGGACATCCTTTCCTCCAACCTACCATCCCAAATAGCTCTGCCATTTATGAAAAGAGTTAAATCTACTATGGAGACATTGTGGCAGACCCCTTCCTCTCTTCCACCGACGGCTAGGGGAGTGGAACGGCGTTATTTCGCACCCAGACAAGGGTACGAATATCTCTTCACCCACCCTCCACCGGGTACCTTAGTTGCAGATGCTGTCAACTTTCGGGAGCGTCAGGGGCAGACGGGACCCACCCCGAAGTCCCATGACTCCAAAAAATTGGATTTGTGGGGCAGAAAGGTTTACTCATCGGCGGCCTTACAACTCCGAATAGCCAACCAGCAGGCCGCGCTGGGACGCTACTCATATAATACTTGGTCCGCTATGTCCAAGTTTGAAGGAGCCCTCCCGAAAGAGTCGGTACAGGAGTTCAAGGCGGTCGTGCAAGAAGGCAGACTAGTTTCCAGAGCTGCCCTCCAGGATGCCTTAGATTCGGCGGACTCGGCGTCCCGGCAGTTGGCCACAGCAGTCGCCATGCGTCGTGGGGCATGGTTGCACGTGTCGGGCATCCCACCGCCGGTGCAGGCTACTATACAGGACTTACCCTTTGATAGGCAAGGCCTGTTCGCGGCTGACACAGACAAAAAGCTCCAGTCCATGAAGGACTCTAGGGCGATGCTTCGCTCGTTGGGACTGCACACACCCCAGGGACAGAGGAGACCCTTCAGGCCACCTCCGCCTCCGCCAGCTAGGCCTTTCCAAGCCCCTCCCTATAGACGGGATCAACCAAGGAGAGGTGGAAGGGGTGGGGGTAGAGGGCGTCAGAGTTCCTCTCCCCGCCAGGCTCAAGGATCAGGAAACAACCGCCCTCCCGGACCCAGGCCGAACTTTTGAAGCCGCGCCCGGGGACGCCGAACCAGCATCCAACCCCATAGCTTCCTTTCCGTTTGTGAACCGTCTGTCCCACTTCTACCAGGCATGGTCCTTTATCACCTCGGACAAGTGGGTTCTCAGCCTGGTAGAAGTGGGATATTCTATCCAATTCTCTGTTCTCCCTCCCACCCATCCCCCGTGCCCGTCCCTCTTCAGGGACCCATCTCACGAGCAACTCCTAGAACAGGAGGTCCAAACCCTCTTGTCTTTGGGTGCCATAGAGGAGGTTCCTCAAGAATTTCGGGGCAAAGGTTTCTACTCCCGTTATTTCCTTATCCCGAAGGCCAAGGGTGGACTTCGCCCCATCCTAGACTTGCGAGGCCTCAACTCCTACATAAAGAAGCTGAAGTTCCGCATGCTCTCATTGGCTGTCATAATTCCTGCTATGGATCATGGAGACTGGTTCGCCGCCCTCGACTTAAAAGACTTATACTTCCATATTTCCATCATCCCGAGTCACAGACGCTTCCTGAGGTTCGTGATGGGATCCAGACACTATCAGTTCACCGTCCTTCCGTTCGGCCTCTCCTCAGCTCCAAGGGTATTCACGAAATGCATGGCGGTAGTCGCGGCATTTCTCAGACGGAACGGCATCCATGTTTACCCTTATTTGGACGATTGGCTCATCAGAGCAAAGTCAAGGGAGCTGCTTCTGACACAAATAACGTTCATCAGAGCCACCTTCCTAAAGCTGGGCCTCATTCTGAATGTATCGAAGTCAACCCTCATTCCTACCCAGAGAATCGAATTTATCGGGGTGATACTAGACTCTCGCCGTGCAAGAGCCTTCCTACCGCCCTCTCGGGCCAGGGCCATGGGGGACATTATTCGACCACTACTCCGTTTCCACTTGACAACAGCAAGGAACTGTATGGTCCTGATGGGACATATGGCAGCGTGCACTTACGTAGTGCCGTTTGCAAGACTCCATCTTCGCCCTCTGCAAGCCTGGTTCGCGAGGGTATACAACCAGCGCAGAGACCCCCTCGACCGCGTAGTAACGCTACCACTGAAGGTAAGACAGTCACTTTACTGGTGGCTCCAGCCCAAATCCCTGGGAAGCGGGGTACCCTTCCACAGACCACAACCATCTATCACGTTGGTGACAGACGCTTCCGCGCTAGGTTGGGGAGCTCACCTGGGAAAGACCACCACTCAGGGCTTATGGTCTCAGGAAGAGCTATCTCTCCATATAAATGTTCGGGAGCTCAGAGCGGTTCGCCTGGCATGCCAGGCGTTCCAGCCACTATTGAGGGGCAAGAGCGTGTCAGTCCTAACAGACAACACAGCCTCGATGTTCTATATAAACAAACAGGGTGGTGCTCGCTCCTCTCGCCTCTGCAAGGAAGCTATAGCCCTTTGGGAGTTCTGCATCCCCAGGGGGATCTCCCTCACTGCGGCCTATCTTCCGGGGGCTCAGAACGTACTGGCGGATTCCCTGAGCCGCTCTTTTCGGGGTCACGAATGGTCGCTCAGGCCCGATGTTGCCCATTTGATCTTCCAAAAGTGGGGGTTTCCCCGCCTCGACCTGTTCGCCACAAGGACCAACAGGAAGTGCCACAGGTTTTGCTCCCTCCTCGGCCTCAGCCCGGGCTCGGAAGGGGATGCATTTCACAGTCTATGGACGGGGGGTCTGCTTTACGCATTTCCCCCATTCCCTCTCGTCCACAAAGTACTGGTGAAGGCCCGTCAGGACAAAGCATCGGTCATACTGATAGCGCCAGCCTGGCCTCGGCAGCACTGGTACACGACCCTGTTGTCTCTTTGTGTGACAACACCAATAACACTTCCCCTGTTACCAACACTGATCTCCCAAGACCACGGGAGAATGTTACACCCCAACCTACAGTCCCTGCACCTCACGGCATGGTATATCCGTGGCTAAACCCAACAGAGCTTCAGTGCTCGGATTCAGTCAGGGAGGTCCTCCTGGGTAGCAGAAAACCCTCCACGAGGGGAACCTATACTGCCAAATGGAAGCGCTTCTCATTGTGGGCTCAGAAAAAGGGGGTGGATCCTATGTTTTCTTCAATTCCTACTATTCTTGACTACCTCCTTGAGTTGAAGCAGCAGGGGTTAGCGCTCTCCACGGTTAGGGTGCACCTGGCCGCCATTTCGGCGTTCCATCCAGGTGTTGATGACAGTTCGGTCTTTAGTAATCCTTTGGTTAACAGATTCCTTAAAGGTTTGGAGAGGTTGTATCCTCACATACGTCAACCAACCCCCCCATGGGACCTCAATCTGGTTCTAAAGGCCCTAATGAAGCCTCCGTTTGAACCCATCTCCTCCTGCCCCCTTTCTTATCTCTCATGGAAGACCGCGTTCTTAGTGGCAATTACCTCAGCACGCAGAGTCTCTGAGATTAGGGCGTTCACTTCTGAACCACCCTACACGATCTTCCATAAAGATAAGGTTCAGTTACGCCCACACCCGGCCTTCCTCCCCAAAGTAGTCTCGCCCTTTCATTTGAACCAGGAGATATTCCTACCGGTGTTTTTTCCTAAACCCCATGCGGATAACAGGGAAAGAATGCTCCATTCATTGGACGTAAAGAGAGCCCTAGCCTTTTACATAGAAAGAACCAAAGGGTTTCGTAAATCTCCACAACTTTTTATTTCAGTGGCAGAGAGGATGAAGGGGTTACCGATTTCTACTCAGCGCCTCTCGGCCTGGATTACTTCTTGTATTAGATTGTGTTATAACCTCTCGAATGCTACTCCACCAGCACTGTCGGCGCATTCCACCAGGGCCCAGGCCGCATCCACAGCGTTCCTGGCGCACGTTCCCATCGTCGACATCTGTAGAGCAGCGACGTGGTCTTCAGTGCACACCTTCACTTCGCACTACGCCATCGTGCAGCAGTCAATGGAGGACGCAGCTGTGGGACAAGCAGTCCTGTTAACAGGTACGCAAAGTACTCCTCTCCCCCCTCCGAGATGACTGCTCGTAAGTCACATATGGGAATGGACATGAGCAAGCACTCGAAGAAGAAAGAACAGTTACTTACCTCGTAACGTTGGTTCTTCGAGATGTGTTGCTCATGTCCATTCCGAATCCCACCCGCCTCCCCTCTGTCGGAGTACCGGCAAGAAGGAACTGAGCGGGGGGAGGGTCGGCAGGGGCATATATGCATGGCCATATCGGCGCCACTCCAGGGGTCGCCCCTGCCGACCCTACGGGTACCGCTGGGGAAAAGCCTTCCGGACCGGGCATGCGCGGAGCGCACACACACATATGGGAATGGACATGAGCAACACATCTCGAAGAACCAACGTTACGAGGTAAGTAACTGTTCTTTCTTCCGTGTTGTTGAAGAGATACAGGGTGTGTAACAAAACAGTGTTAAAAAACCAGAACATAACAGTGAATTTAGAAACACTTATACAAATAAAGAAAACGAGGAATATTTGTGGCACCTTTAGAGGCTAACCAATTTATTTCAGCATAGGCTTTCGTGGGCTATAGGCCACTTCATCGGATGCATAGAATGGAACACACAAAAGTAAGATGCATTTATATACACAGAAAGCATAAAAAGTTGGAAATTACCATATCAATTCTAAGAGGCTGTTTAATTTGATGAGCCATTATCAGCAGGAGAAAAAAAACCTTTAGTAGTGATAATCAAGTGGATCGGTGTCTGACAGTTGACAAGAAGGTGTGAAGGAAACTTAATATAGGGAAATAGATTCAATTAGTGTAATGACTAAGCCATTCACAGTCTTGTTTAACCCTTGGTTGATAGTGTCCAATTTGTAAATTAATTCCAGTTTGGCAGCTTCTCGTTGGAGTCTGTTTTGGAAGTTTTTCTGTTTCAAAATTGACAGCTTCAAGTATGTAAATGAATGTCCAGGGAGGTTGAAGTATTCTCCTACTAGTTTTTGAATGTTATGATTCCTGATGTCAGATTTTTGTCCATTTATTCTTTTGCCTAGAGACTGTCCAGTTTGGCCAATGTACATGGCAGAAGGGCATTGCTGGCACATATCACATGGGTAGATGTGCAAGTGAATGAGCCTCTGATGGCATGGCTGATGTGATTAGGTCCTATGATGGTGTCAGTTGAATGGATATGTGGACAGAGTTGGCATCGGGCTTTGTTACGAGGGTTTTTGTTGTGTGGTGTTTGTTCCTGGTGTTAAGTGTTTTTGTTGTGTGGTGTTTGTTCCTGGTGAGTATTTGTTTCAGGTTGGCGGGGGCTGTCTGTAAGGAAGGACTGGTCTGTCTCCCAAGATCTGTGAGAGGGAGGGATCATCTTTCAGGATAGGTTGTAGGTCTTTGATGATGCGTTGGAGAGGTTCAAGTTGGGGGCGGAAGGTGATGGCTAATAGTGTTCTGTTTTTTTCTTTGTTGGGCCTGTGCTGTAGTAGATGGCTTCTTGGTACTCTTCTGGCTCTGTCAATCTGTTTTTTCACTTCCCCAGGTGGGTATTGTAGTTTTAAGAATGCTTGATAGAGATCTTGTAGGTGTTTGTCTCTGTCTGAGGGATTGGAGCAAATGCAGTTGTATCTTAGAACGTGGCTGTAGACAGAGGATCGAGTGGTGTGTCCTGGATGGAAGCTGGAGGCATGTAGGTAAGAATAGCGGTCAGTAGTCTTCAGGAAAAGGGTGGTGTGTATGTGACCATCATTTATTAGCACAGTTGTGTCTAGGAAATAGACCACTTGTGTGGATTGGTCCAGGCTGAGGTTGATGGTGGGATGGAAATTGTTGAAATCATTGTGGAATTCATCAAGGGCTTCTTTTCCATGGGTCCAGATGATGAGATCATCAATATAGTGCAAGTAGAGTAGGGGCATTAGGGGACGAGAGCTAAGGAAACGTTGGTCTAAGTCTGCCATAAAAATGTTGGCATACCATGGGGCCATGCTGATACCAATAGCAGTTCCGCTGATTTGAAGGTATATATTGTTTCCAAATATGAAACTGTTGTGGGTGAGGACAAAGTCAAAAAGTTCAACAACCAGGTTTGCCGTGTCAGTGTCGGGAATACTGTTCTTGAGGGCTTGTAGTCCATCTTTGTGTGGAATGTTGGTGTAGAGGGCTTCTACATCCATAGTGGCCAGGATGGTGTTTTCTGGAAGATCACCAATGGATTGTAGTTTCCTCAGGAAATCAGTAGTGTCTCGAAGATAGCTGGGAGTGCTGGTATCTTAGGGCCTGAGGAGAGAGTCCACATAGCCAGACAATCCTGCTGTTAGGGTGCCAATGCCTGAGATGATGGGACGTCCAGGATTTCCAGGTTTGTGGATCTTGGGTAGTAAATAGAGTACCCCTGGTCGGGGTTCCAGGCATGTGTCTGTACAGATCTGTTCCTGTGCTTTTTTCAGGGAGTTTCTTGATCAGATGGTGTAGTTTCTTTTGGTAATTCTCAGTGGGATCAGAGGATAATGGCCTGTGGAATGTGGGGTTAGAGAGCTGTCTAGCAGCCTCTTGTTCATATTCCAACCGATGAAGTGGGCTATAGCCCACAAAAGCTTATGCTGAAATAAATTGGTTAGTCTCTAGCATGCCACAAGTATTCCTCATTTTCTTTACAGATACAGACTAACACGGCTGCAAATCTTAAACCTCGTACAAATAAATTATTCTGTAAAATACTTCCAAAAGGACTCAGTGTAGGTGTTTGGTAAGGTATTGTATATTATCCAACTTGGCTGATTTATTCTGATGATAAACAACTCTTGGGAAATACACTTTGTACAAATAACTGGCTAACCGGACAAATTGTTTCCATGCACTTCCTTTGCTCTCCCTTTGCAACAACTGACAGTAATATGAAATGTCACATGTTTCCATTGGAGATGAGTATGCAGTATGAACTATTCATGTACAGTGGAAAGGAAGGATACTCCTTTCCCTGTAATTGCTGGAATAAACATACAAAGTCTTGTTTGTTGGGACAATTGCTGATTTATGTGGTCAGTGAATAAACAGCCCAAAAAGTTAATGATGCTAAATAGGTTCTGTGCATGAAGGCCAGAATAAAATTGTAAAATGTTTATTTAATCCTTTTAGTCATCCTGAATGCTTATGTAATGGGGGAAAGCAAAAAATGAAAAGCTAAAGAGAAAAATGGATAAGAGCATATTTACAATATCTGATGTTTTGAGTTCCTTGGGTGTGTGTTCTTGATTGTTACTAGAGCAGCATCTGTGACACAGAAACATCCCTGTGTTCTCGTGTGAAAGGCCTTGGTTGCTTGTTCTCTGGTTGCAAAACACAGCAATGAACACTTGCCTCTTCTTTATGCATTTGATTGGCTAAGAAGAATTATTCACAATATGCTCATCAGGGTCAGGAAGAGGAAATTAAGCTGGTATTTCAATTGCTTGTCGCTGAATGAAAGAGTTGGGATCACACAAGCTGTCTTGCACAGTTACACTAATGTAAATGATTCTTGTATTTTTCAAATGATTAATGGGGTTGTCTGGATAAATGATTAGTTGTTTTCAGTGTTTGTATGTGCTATTATAGGGTCTGATCCAAAGCTCAGTGGAAGTCTTTGCATTGATTACAATTGGCTTTGGATCAGGCCATTAATGTATTTAGAGAATAACTCCTCATGTTTTCCCATTAGGTGCATTGTTTTATCTGTGCAGCTTCTTAGACCCTGACCTCCTCTTTCTCCATGAATTTTCACTGGCACCTTCCTTCCAGTTGGTCTTTGAAAACCCTTTGTCACCCATGCCACATTTAATAGCTGCTAGGGGATTCAAATGACGCTGGTGGACTCCAGTGGTACATCTACACTGCAGTTAAAAACCCAGGGTTGGCCCTTGCCAGCTGACTCGGGCTTGGGCTAAAGAGCTGTTTAACTGAAGTGTAGACATTCGGGCCCTAGGACTTTGCAAGGTGGGAGTGTCCCAGAGCTCAGGCTGCAGCCAGAGCTGTAACATCTACACTGCAATTAAAGAGCCCCTTAGGCCGAGTCAGCAGATGGGCCAGCCACAGGTTTTTCATTGCAGTGTAGCCATACCTCATGAGCTCTGGTATATTCTGGTTTTGGTATGCCACAGAGTGCTTTGTATGAGTCATGAGAGTGAGCTTTACAGAGGTGGTGCCTGGGACCTAGAATGTAGGCTGCATCTGCAACTGATCTTAAAAGATGGGGCTCAATTAAGGTTGCCGCCTGGGTGTTATTTCTGGTTAATCCTACTTTTGGATGCATATAAATATTCACTCCAGTGCCAGTACATTTTAGCTTGCTCGGAGTGACAGATCTCACTTTAACAAACAAAATAAAGACATAAATAAACAAAATGTTTCTGCTTGCTCACGCAGTGTGCTTGTAACATAGGGACCCTTCAATATCTTGAGCGATTGCAGAGCAAAAAAGAAGCAGGACTATTTCTAAAGGGTCTCTTTAAAAGAAACTGTCCTTAACCATAAAAAATTATTTATTGTAGCTGGTTTTTATTTTTCAAGAACCTTGTTGCCTTTTCTTTAATTTAAATTTTTGTTACCAACATGAATCTGTAGTGTGAGTTGGATTTGTCAAAGTTGACCCTTTTTTGATGAAATGTATTTTCATTGAAACTGTTTGCAAGAAAGTGTCAGTTTTACCATACATAGACCTAATCTGTTGACTATAGTAGAAATGGTCTAAAAAAGAATAAGGTATGCAGAATGCAGAGAAGGGCATCAAAGATGATGAAGGGTGGTTTCCATATGAGAAGACACTAAAAAGATAAGGGCTGTCCATCTTAGAAAAGAGATGGCTAGGAGAGGATATGACAGAAGTCATAACAACTGAAAGACTATTTTTATGATTTCAGCCTTGAGAATCTACCTTTAATTCCTCCTGACACATTGTACATCAGTAGGAAAGCTACCTTAAGCATGAGTAAGGGATGCAAAAGAGCACAAGGATTCCCTATTGTTTTGGAGAAGAAGTAGCAGTAGTGTGTATCATTACATTGAAGGGAACATTCGCACTGCAAATGACTTGTGATCATGTGTTCAATTTCCCCCCCTGCGTGTCACCAACTTGTGGTGTGAACATAATCATTTGACCTCTCCCTGCTTCAATTTTTTACCTATAGAACATACATAATACATATTTTACCAGGATGTTGAGAGGATCTAAGAGCTAAATTATGCTAGGACATGTTTGGGCGCATTAGAGGGGAATGGCTAATTCTCTAACCTAGGGATCAAACCATAATTTGGTTGATAGAACAGCCGCATTCAGGGTGAGAGGATGACAAACTCTATCACTGAGCACTGTACTGTAAGCTCCATAGCACCATGGAGGGATTATGACTTCCACAAACACTAACAGTCCAGGTGATCAGATATCTACCCTAACTCACCCTTGCTGAAATAATTCAGTAAAAGAGTACTTCATAGAACAGATTGTGGCTTGTCCTAAAATTCCAGTTTAAAAATTCCCAGGTACATTTTATAAAGCCACTGTCTTAGGAGATAAATATTGTCAAGTATTCAAAAAATCATGAATCAGAAATAACAAGGCTGTCTTAGAATTCATGAGATATTTTTTTTAAAGTGGGGTTTGAGCCTTTTGAATTTATGTTTTCAAGCTTTTTGCAACCATGAGGACTAGAAACTTGTTTACTAAAAAACCAAAACCAAAAGCAGATTCTCACTGTAACAGGGTGCTGGCTTAGAAGAGCAAGCAGCCCCCTGCTAGCTCTGACCCAGGGAAAAAGAAACTGCTAGCTGGAGCTGGCTAGGAGGCCATGCCCTAATTAGCTGAGGAGAGACACCTGCAGGCCTGAGGCACCAGCTATAAAGGCTGTCAGGAAGGAGCAGAGAGGAGGAGACTAGGGAGACAGGATAGGGAGGAGTGTGAGGCTCTGGATCCCTGTGAGCCAGGAAGGGGGCTTGTCTTCCTGAGCAGTGGACTGTAACCTGTATATGCTGTAAATGGTAGGTGGTGGGAAAAGACACTGGCAATAAAATACACGGGTGCTGCACTGAAGGTGGTCTCCAGTGGTGTTTTTGAAGAGGACCAGCAAGGTTACACTCACGTAATCAAAATCTAGGAAGTGGGGGTTTAAGAAAAACACCGAATATTGCAAGACTTATGATAAAATCATGAGTTAGAAACAATACAGGCACAAAAGAATTGGAAGCAACAGTTTCAGTATCAGGCACTAAACTGGGGAAATAGCTGATAAAATTTATTTTGAATTTAAATGATCAGAGACTTGACAGTCTGGGCCTCACTTATATAACAGAAGACAAATAGCACATGTGGGCCTTGCTTACACTGGAAAAATGTGCTGTTCTAAGAACCAGTTTAACAGGTTAAACTCTTGTAAAACATATTGCAAGCACACGGGAAAGAGCTTCAAATGGTTTACAAGTGTTCTAAGAACCGTTTGGAATAAACTACATATTCAGTAGGGTTAAGAACCAAAGTCAAAGCTGATTCAGTCTGAACTGATGTAGTGATAGAATGAACACTGGTCCTCCCACTACTGTCCCACAATGCACTGGTCTTTCAAAATCTTCTGGAATATACTGTTCCTGAAAGATGTGCAGGGAACTATTGGATATATACCCAGAGAGGTTGCAAATGAAGCTGTTTAGAATTGGATGTGGGGCAAATTTGCAAGAATCATTATCCACTTTAGCATGATTAGTAAGGATGTACTGAATTGCTTCATTTTAAAGTAATTCAATACAACCTGTTCAGTTACAAAGAGTTTAGTTTTCCAGCACAAACACATAGGATATAGAGTGAAGGGGATGAGCCTGACTTTCAAAGTTAGGTGCACAATTAATGCTTTACCAAAATTGCAGTCTCAAATTCAGTATTTAAATGCACAAATGAGTAGATAGCTACGTAGCCTAAATTTTCATGTGCAGAAGTGCTCACTTAGACCCTGTTCTTGCATCATTAAAGTAACTGGGAACATTGCTATTGACCTCAGTAACCCTAGGATCGAGCCCTTAGTCGGAACCAATTTGACGTAGTGTTGTGGGTGGATTTTGGTACATAACAAACGTAGCTCTTTTGTTTGAAAATTAGTTCTTTAATCTCTTGCACCACCAAAGTTGTCTATTGACACTGACATTTTTTAAGGGATTTTTTTCCCCAAAAGAAGAAAATGTCAGAAGTTAAACTTGATCTCTAAATAGAACCACTTAATAAAAAGTCTTTCAAGAAACTGTCTTTCTAACACATGCAAAGGCTACAAATCATTTGTGTCTGGAAAGAGTTGAGCAATTGTGAAGCTGGAGCTAACCACAAATGGATGAAAATTGCTAAATTATGTTTTCTTTATTTTGAGCAAAATGTCAAGTATTGCTCTTTTGCCTTGACAAAGGTCAATTGGATTTTTAAAAGCATCAAATCAGCTTGTACCATTGGCTTATTATTGGTTTAAATCTTCAGAAGTGCTTTCCTGTTACAACAGTGTCATGGAAAGTTTTAGTGACAGAGACATATTAGATCATAAATTGTTAGCATGGTAACCCCCTTGACATTTTTTCCTTGTTCTTTATATGTCTTTGGGAAGAAGGATGAGAAAAAAACTTGGTTTTGGCTGGGGTATCCTCTTTGTTGCATGTGTATATGTATGCATGCATGTATAAAAAAATAAGTTATTCAATGTATTTAAGTGCATGTATTTGAAGGAGACCTCCTAATATTGTACTGTGTTTCAGAAAAATCAGGAAGGCAACCTGGAAATGATGGGACTGATCCTGCAAGTTACTGAGCCACCTATATTTTCATTCTGACTTAAATTTAACTATCCAAATCCTGTTAAACAATAACACTTAACAAAATAAACTATGCACTACGGTTCCATCTTTGATCCTGCCATGTGGTCTATGGCAGTGGCCACGTAAGCCTGTAAAAAGTCCCAAATGAAGTCAGTGAGCGGGGTATCGGGACCCATTTTCACGGATCAGATGGCAGGATAAAGAGCCTGTGTCATTAACAATAGCAATGTTATGTGACTGCTCGTGATTGTGTGATTTTTCAGAATCCCTCACCAAAACTTTAGAATAGACCTGGGCACATTTTTTGGCAACTTCAGATCAAATGGTTTTCAAATAGGTTTGTCTGAATAACAAAGGAGAAAAACAAATTATGAAAAAGTGAAAGTATTTTGTTTTGACAGTGGGCTATATTTAACACCCAAACACACAAAAAAGCATAAAGCCCACCCTGAAATGAAATGTTTCATTTCAGATCAAATGAAACGTTTTGTTTGAATCCTTTTTTGTTTGTTTCACACAGAAAAACTGAATAACTGTAGTTTCCAGTGAATTTATTTTTTTGAATTTTTTGGTTTGGCCACTGAAACAAAAATCAGTTATTCATCCAGTTCTAGTAAGAGGTCAGCCCATGCTTTGTACATGCTGGTTCCTATATTTGTACATTTTTAGTGACTTAATTTTCATTTTGTGGAACCTAGGTAAAAGTGGCTACATTGATCTTCATGGAAAGTGAACAAGTAAATATAATTGTGCATTAAATGTGATACTAAGAGAGAGGCAAAGCAATCTACGGACAATAATGTACAGGACATTAATTTATAAGAACTACTATACTGTTACTAATTGAAACTATATTATCACCCATAACAATATTAATACCCTTTTTAATTTAAAAGTTATATTAATAATGAGTGCAGTGCAGGACATTTTTGGAGGATTAATGACTAGCTGTGTTCAATAGCCTACCACTGTTCATAAGGTCATCAGCTCTTCTTTAGTCACATTACTAATTAAACAATGAATTTCTAGTTTTCTTATCATCATTTATATTGTTTGTTTGTTTATGTTTGCATTTCACTCAGTTTAAAAAATGGCTGGTTCGGAGTAAATTGACTAATGGAATATTTGTTTATACTAATTTTAAATAGCTGTAGTTTCACTTTTGGATTCTCATGCATTAGCATAATATCAGAATGTTTAAGTTCACAGTACTGCAATGTAATGTTAAAAATAGTGTTTTGTTTAAAAAAATAATAATAATGAAAGTATTAGTGTTTGTATTATGTGGTGAACTATTTCATACACCCCCTTAATAATAGGAAATAGTTCGTTTGATAACAGAGGGTCCAATCCAGTTCTTCTTGCACAAGAACATCACCCACTGACGTTTATAAGAAATGTCCTTGCTCTGGTACTGATCACGTAATATCACTGCAGTGTCTGAGCATTTTGCAACTTTTTAATGTATTTATCTTCACAAATACACCTCTACCTTGATATAACACGGTCCTCGGAAGCCAAACAAATCATACCGCGGTATAGGTGAAACTACATTATATCAAGGTAGAGGAGTGCACAGCCATGTCCCCCGGAATGCTCCTTTACCGCGTTATATCAGAATTAATCTTGTATCGGACTGCGATATATCAGGGTTAGGGGTGTATCTGGGGGGGGGAGAGGAGGGAATTATTTATTATATACTAGCATAAGTGCCCGGCGCTGCTCGGGTCAGTCGGAGGTGGGGAGGTGGCAGACAGCTGACATCCCCTGACCAACCCCAACACCCACCCCGATACCTTCCCACCCCCCCAAGCAAACCCAACACCCCCACCTCACCCCCCCGACCAAACCCGACACCCCCACCTCACTTACCGTCCCACCAAACCCAACTCAGATCTGTCGCAGGCGGGGAGGGGGCCCAGAGCCGAGGGATTCCGGGGACCTTCGCAGGTGGGGGGGGGCACAGAGCTGATGGAGTCCGGGGTTGAGGTGGGAGGGGCAGAGAACTGAGGGCTCTCCGGGGTTCCGTTGGGAGGGGGGAGGGGCAGAGAACTGAGGGATCTCCGGGGTTCCGTTGGAGGAGGGAGGGGTGAGCTGAGCGAGTGAGGTGTCTGTTGGAGGGGGGTATTATGACATCATCACCACCTAACCGCCCAGCCGATGTGATTGGCCCTGAAAGACTTTCACCCCTGGGGGGCGTCAGAGGTGAGATCCGAAAATTTTTCGACCCTTACCAGCATCTAGACCCCAAGACCCCTCACTGTACCAAATTTCAAGTCTCTGGCTCAAACGGTGCGGGAGGACTTCGCAGTCATACGTACATACATACATACATACGTACATACATACATACACCACTTGACTTTTATATATATAGATTATTGGTATTAAGCTCTCTCTTGATTGCCTTCAGGAATCCTGTCCCTTGGCAAACAGCATTAACACATACTGCTTAGTCACTTTTGTAATGTGCTTGGCCAGGCAAATCTCCGTGTTCCCTACAAGAAGTAACACAGATCTTGTCTTGACTGCTAAAAAAGATACATTTTTTTAACCTTAGGGTAACTAACACCCATAAGCTATCCTGATATAGAAAACACAGTGAAGACCAGATGCTTTGATTTTACATGAGGTAAACAGTCCTATGCCTCTCCAGAAGCTGACCTCAGTGAACTTACCTCACAGTAAAACTAAAGTTTCCAGACTTCACTTTATTTTTACCTTGGAACAGCTCAATGCATGTTAGTTACCCCAAGGTAGAAAATACGTCTTTCTTAGGAGTCATGACAAGGCTGTAGTATTTAAGACTAAGACTATATCTATGTGATTCCACTTTGGCTCAAGCTAGTGAGCTCAAAATAGAAGCAGAGCCACAGTAGCACAGGCAATGGCTAGAGGCAAAATGGACTAGCTGCCCCAAACAAATCATCTAGACCCTGTTGGTACATACTCAGGGCAGTTGCTCTGTGCAGCCATTCACCGCTGCCTGTGCTGTGACTACAATCTAGCACAATTTGTGCTCTAGTCTAGCTCAATTAAAGCTAGAGTGATTATAGGCTAGTCTATCCCAGCTGCGCCACATCGGCACAGCTGCACTGATGCAGCTGCACCGCACTGTAGTGTGTCTGGGGAAGACACTCTATATCAATGGGAGAGAGCTGTCTTGTCGTCATAATAAAGCCACCTCCATGAATGGGTGGTAGCTGTGTCATCGGCGACGGCAGGAGAAGCTCTCCCACCGACATAGCGCTATCCAGACCATTGTTTAGTACAGTGCAACTTAAGTCACTTAGGGGAGTGGCTTTTTCACACTCCAGAGTGATGTAAAGTATACAGAAGTAAGTGGTCGTATAGACCTGGCCTAAGACTGTGAACTGGGAATTGCACCCCTAGCTCATAGTGTAAATGTAATCTCTAAGTGGGTTGGATATTTCACTTGTCATTAAATTTCCCCTTGTACAGCACTAATACCAGCAATGCAAAAATAAAAAGGTCAAGTTCCATACATGACTTCTACACCTCTCTGAAGTGCCAATTCAATCATTTAGTGTACGTTAACCGATTTTAATTTGCTTTTCTCACATATACCTATTTAGATGTACTGTCTGCTGTATCTCTTTAACTATGTGAGAACGCACCTTGAGGACCCATTTAAAAATTAATCATGTTTCATTCTAAAGAAAAAAAACCCTATTTTGTGCTTTAGGCCCAAGTTCATAGGCTTTGTGTGGGCTGGTAGGGAAGGGAAAATTGTGGGGATCAGGTGTGGGCATTTGAGACAGAATGCTTCCTCCCACGCTATGGTAATAGAGCCTTTCCATAGTAGCCACTACCACAGCAGTAGCCTCAGCAGTTGCTGCACCCCTTCTGTGGTAGCAGGGGTTCAATCAGTGCATTCACAGACCTGAACTCTCAGTCATGACTCATGCTGCCCCAAGCCCTTTCCTTTGCAGCATATAAAGAATCCCCACAGCGAACATCCCTTTGCAGGCTCTCTGTACCCTGCCTTTCTAGCACAGTGGAATTAGACTGGTTCCCCTGCCTATCTGGCCCATTTCCTTAAGGAGCTAAATTAAACCCTGCACTTCAGTTGCCTTACAGAGAGATATGAAAACCATTCCTTGGTGTAAAACCTGAAGTTTAGTGTTTCACAGATATAAATATGCATTAAGTTTTCTACAGAGAAATTTCAGGGCAGCTTTCAAATGAAAGCTGGGTTGCAGTTTTTGGGATGCCATTAGAAATGTGTCATTGCCAGTGACCATCTTTAAAAATGGGGTCACATTCTATATTAAAGTTTCATTTATCAAAAGTTTATTAAGATTTAATACATGACTAATCGAAATTTTAATAAATGGCTACTCAATTATAGATTGTTATTGTCCAGCAGGTTGTTTATAATTATTGCTTTCAACAATATGTAACACTAATCTGTTTACAACCACCTAAAATACACACTACTCATCTCTGTGACATGCTTGTAATACCTTTTAATTATTTATTAACCCTTTATAAATGGAACCTTTAATATAAAGTGTAATCAAAATAAATTACCTACCCTGGCTACTTAACTTAGGTATACCATATAATAAATATAAGGAATAATGAAAATGCTAAGGTAAGCATATCAGTTGATAGACGGCAAAGAAATCCAGCATTTTTGTGTGCCATCTTTGTTGCACTGACATAATGGTCAATGATCTTATCTACTAACACTAACATAATGGTCAATGATCTTATCTACTAGCTAACCTCTTGCTTTAAAACAGAAATTGCTTTTCCGAGGTGACTTGCAGAAATCTTCCAAGCATGTCTGAATGAATCTGCCCAACAGTTTGCAGTCTCCCTCAGCCTCACAGTGGATTTTTATTGTCGGGCTTTGCCTGCATACAGACGTTGAACCGGTTTCATCGTAAACTGATTTATTTAAATGGGTGCACAGCCCTGTGTAGACCCTCTTATTTGATTTAAGCTAAACTGAAATAAGGCTAGTTTAAACCAAAATAAGAATGACCCCGGCAGCTCTTTTCATTGGTTTAACAAGTCACATGTTAAGTTACATTAATGTGACTATATCATGTAAATATGCCTTAGCTCTGTAATGTCTTTGCGCCTGTCACATATAGTAGTTGGACGGATTTCACCTTCTCTGATTTCTCTCCTATTCCACTTGTTTCTAGGAAAGTTTAGAAGCATTGACACTTTCTCTGCCAGTTCTCTGCTAAAAAAATTTGTAGACTGAAGGTACCATTTGCTTTATTTTTTAAAAAAATTAGTTCATTTCTGACACCAGGTACTAAAGATGTGACCTACAGACCACATAGCCAATTGCTCTGTCTCTTCACCAGATATACATCCTTAATTCTCCTCTTGATGGAGAAAGAAAATATTATAATCTTTGCCACTAAAATTGTGTCACTATAAGATACTGTACTGTAGGGAAAGAATGAGTTAACACTAAAAACAATGAGGAATCTTTGTGGCACCTTAGAGATTAACAAATTTATTTGGGCATAAACTTTTGTGGTCCAGAACCCACTTCATCAGATGCATGGAGTGGAAAATACAGGTGCAGGTCTAAATACATGAAAAGATGGGAGTTGTCTTATCAAGTGTGAGGTCAGTCTAACAAGCCAATTCAATTAACAGTAGGATACCAAGGGAGGAAAAATAACTTTTGTAGTGGTAATGAGTGGCCCAGTTCAAACAGCTGACAAGAAGATGTGAGTAACAGTAGAGCGAAATTAGTATTGGGGGAATTGGGTTTAGGTTTTGTAATGACCCAGCTACTCCCAGTCTTCATTCAGGCCTAATGTGATGGTGTCCAGTTTGCGTCTGAATGTGTTTGGGTATTATGATGTTTGGTGTATGGTGGAAATTGCTCTCGATGTTAATGTTACATTACCTGGTGATTTTCTTGATCTTTAGTGATTGTATTGATAGGAAATATTAAGGATAGACACTCCTCAGAATATTGTCAACTAATGTGGCTGAGGCTTGAAAACACACATTAGAATGTTGTCAACTAATGTGGCTGAGGCTTGAAAACACACATTAGTTCTAAGACACTCCAGAGTAATATGAAACCAACTCAAGAAAAGTTGGCTAAGTCTCATGTAAAAGCCAGCTTTTTTTGCTTTAGATTTACTTTCCAAAATAGTAAATTCATTTTCCAGTGAAAATAAAAATATAGCAGGGCAGAAGCTGATACCTAAAGCAAGAGGCCTGGCAGCACTCATGTTCAGAGAGAAAACTAGATGAGCAAGTTCAGCAGCTTTGTTATGCGTATTTTTATATAAGGCTAAATTGGGGCTTTAAGTTACAGTCTGGAGCAGGGACCTCAGTGGATCCTCTCAGGCTAAGGTTACACTACAGGATTATAGCGCGTTTGGTTATAGCGCGTCCCATATAGCGCAATAGGTATTGCGCTAGAGCGTGTGCACACTAAGACCCTGCAGCGCTAAAGCATGGACACATTTGCTGCGCTTCTGGCGGCACTGAGAGTAGCGCAATAGGGCAGGTATCCCACAGAGCACCTCTTCCCAATCTGGCAACAGTGCCTTGTGGGAAGGGGGACGTCACTTGGGGCCATTCTGCATCCGGTTCCAACTCCCTGTGATGCTTTGTGTCGTATCCCAGCAATCCCTGTGTTTCCGGCCACCTCGGGTGCCATCTCTCAACGGTTTCAGCAAGGCACGCGCACTCAATCGTCCGTTTTCCTTTGCCGTAATGGATCGCGAACTGCTGAGGAGAATGCTGGCGAGTGTTGCCAGCACAACTCTCTGCGCAGCGAAGTTCATTCTTGAAAGGGAATGTGACAATAGTGATGAGTCTGGAGAAGAAGACGAGCTCGACCCGAGGAACAAATTGGACACTAAATTGATCATCGCTTTAACGGACATGCTCACGACCGTGGAACGCCGCTTCTGGGCACGGGAAACGAGCACTGACTGGTGGGATTGCATCGTCTTGCAAGTGTGGGATGATGAGCAGTAGCTGCAAAACTTTCGCATGAGAAAAGCCACTTTCATGGGTCTGTGTGCTGAACTCGCCCCCGTCCTGCAGCGCCAGGACACCAGATTGAGAGGTGCCATCCCGGTGGAGAAGGGGGTGGCTATAGCACTCTGGAAGCTGGCCACCCCAGACAGCTACCGACCGGTGGCCAACCACTTTGGGGTGGGGAAGTCAACCATTGGAGTCGTGTTGATGGAAGTGTGCAAGGCCATTAATCGCCTCCTGCTACGAAAAATCGTGACTCTTGGTGACGTGCGTGAATTCGTGGCTGGCTTTGAGCAGATGGGGTTCCCTAACTGTGGAGGGGTGATCGATGGGACCCATATACCTATTCTGGCCCCTGACCACCTAGCAGACGAGTACATTAACCGAAAGGGGTACTTCTCCATGGTTCTTCAGGCACTTGTGGATCACCGTGGGCGGTTCACTGACATTAATGCAGGCTGGTCAGGAAAGGTGCATGACGCACGCATCTTCCGCAACACCGGCCTGTTCAGGAAACTGCAAGAAGGCACTTTTTCCCCAGACCACAGGATCCCCGTGGGGGAAGTGGAAATGCCCATTGTGATTCTTGGCGACCCCGCTTACCCTCTAATGCCGCTGCAGAGTCTCTACTTGCAGCTCTAATATTCTAAGCAGCTTGTCAGCGCGCTTATCAGCATGCTGTTCGCGACCTATCTCCCTCTGCTTCATTTGTTCCTTGAATCTCTGTGCAGTTTCCCTGTCCAAATAAGCCATATCACACACAGAGGTACCCACGGATCCCCGGGCATGGTGAGTCGCTGGCTCATGAAACCCTACATGGGGTGCCTGGACAACAGCCAGGAAAGGTTCAACTACAGGCTGAGCTGCTGTCGAATGACTCTGGAGTGTGCCTTTGGGCGTCTTAAAGGCCGCTGGAGATGCCTTTATGGCAAGCTAGACTTGGCAGAGGGAAGTATATCCGCGGTTATTTCTGCGTGCTGTGCCCTACATAATTTCTGTGAGCGGAAGGACGAAGCCTTCACTATGGCATGGACCTAGGAGGTTCAACAACTGGAGGCCACGTATGCACAGCCAGAGAGCAGGGCTATTAGAGGGGCCCAGCACGAGGGTACAAGGATCAGGGAAGCCTTGAGGGAGCATTTTCTGGTTGAAAGCGAGTTCTAATGGGAATTGCAGAGGGGGGGAGGGAGGGAGCAGTCTGTTAATAGGATAAGGTGTTTGCTTTTCTGTACCTATTACACACATTTCTGCACCGAAAACAGAAACCCATTTATTAAAAAGAATTCATTTATTGAACAGCTTTCTCATAATCTGAAATAAAAGTTGGAAAACATTAAAGTATTTGAGGGAGGAAGGGGTGTGAAATTGGGTTGAGGGAGGAAGGGGTGTGAAATTGGGATTGGAAAGGGGTCAGTCAGATATTGGCGTATGTCCTGGACTCATAACCTCAAATGCCCTCCAAATTGCTGTACTCCCCCAACCCACTTTGTGGAGGGCGATTATGCTTGTTAGTAGGGGTTGGGTGCAGTGGATAAGGGTGCTGGATCTGTGGGTTGGTCAGTGAAGGGGGTGGGAGGCAGCTGTGGCTGGTAATAACCAGGCAGCAGTTGATACTGGCCTGAAGGGGACAGAGGGCCAGAAGGGGAAGGGTTAAGGGGCAAGTGACAATGGGGGTGGCAAGCAGGGGGCTGCTGCTCCTGAATGGCAGCGATCCACTGCAGAGTCTCTACTTGCAGCTCTAATATTCTAAGCAGCTTGTCAGCGCGCTTATCAGCACGCTGTTCGCAAGCTATCTCCCTCTGCTTCATTTGTTCCTTGAATCTCTGTGCAGTTTCCCTGTCCAAATAAGCCATATCACACACAGAGGTACCCACGGATCTCCGGGCATGGTGAGTCGCTGGGACAAGCACTGTTTCCCTGCCTTTCTATACTATTGTTTTGGGGGAGCGGCGGGCGTTAGTGGGAACTGCAGTCTGATAAGCATTCTCCCAATATTCTGTGTAAGTTTTCGTGCTGGAAGATATCTCTCTGTTGCGGGTGACGGAGCAAGACAGGGAGGGGATTTTAAGGAGATGTGGCTTCCGCCCAGGGCCATACGCAGCTTGCATCTGTGCGGCGATGCTGCCCCCACCGCTCTTAGAAGAGTGGCGTGGACTGGTGACCATGGCCGGGACAGCGAACACGCTGGGGCTACCGCGAAACCTCCGGAGGCACATTGCAAGAGCTCTTACTGAGACCTTTGCAGAAATCACTGATGAGGATTACCACGAGGTGATAGAGTACATCAATGCACTATTCTACATGTAGGCAAGCATGCAAGCGTTCCTTTCCACCCTCGCCAAAGCTGTCTGCCCTCCCAATAGAAAAGTTTCTGTACCTGTGCAAACCGGCGCTGCAGCCCCAGCACCTGCAGCCGCCAGACGCTGTGGCTCGCTCTGGCTGCACTCTGGGCCTGAGAAGAGTTCCTGGCTGCATGTCTCCAGTGACTCCTCCATGCCCTGGCTCGCTGCCGCGGACGCCTCCTCCTTCTCCTCGCCGTCCTGCTGCTCCTCGCCGTCCAGCTCCTCTCCAGCCTCCTTTCCCCCTCCCCTTCAGTGGTGGGCTGGGAAGAAGTGTCCTGGGTGGTCGCTGGAGTGCACGTTGGATCACCACCAAGGATCGCATCCAGAACTTGCAGGGGCTGCCCCAGAGCGGCTGTTTGCGTCGCGGGCTTTGCGATATGCAATCCTAAGCTCCTTTACTTTTGCCCGGCACTACAGAGTGTCCCGCTCATGGCCTCTGTCCCTCATGGCCCGTGATATCAGGGCATACGTATCGTAATTCCTGCGGCTAGACCGCAGCTGAGACTGGACAGCCGCTTCCCCCCAACAACTGATGAGGTCCAGCGGATCTGACGTGTCACCTGAGGACGCGACAGAAGAGTTTGAAATGATGGCCAGAGTGGCTCAAATGGGAATTATGGGCCAGGCTGGAGGAGGCTGGTGGCTCATTAACGCGCAATGGGTGTTCACATTTGCACCGTTGCGCTATAGCGCTAGCGCAAAAGCCCTTCTTACCCTTGGAAAGGTGGTTTACCAGTAGCGCTTTAAACTGAGACTTATTGCGCAAAATGTGTCTTGCAAGTGTGTACGGTTAGAGAGTTATAGCGCTCCTGGAGGCTTTTTAGAGCTATAAAGCGCCAGTGTAACCAAGCCCTCAGAGAAGTTAACACTGCAGGCAATGCTAGATTTGGGAGTCTTTGCATTCAGTGGAGCACAAGAACTGTGATGGGCTCCAGCCCTGGCACAAGGAAAGTAATTTCCTATGTATGAATGGGAACAACCTTGCCCATTTGGGTCTAGTAACCCTAATGTTATTTTGTTTAACATGAATTTAACATCTATAGACCTACCAACATTTCTACCCAGAAGAGGGGTGACTCACATTTGGGACTTCACTCCAGCTCGCCTGACAGATTAATTTACATCTTTTGAGCCCCCCAATTACATGGGTGGGCCATTCTTCTCTGCTTCAACAGACTGTGCTTCTCCCTCACTTCTGAAATATGTGACCAGAGAAAGAAGCAAACTCATAATCAGGCCAGTGTTCCTTGCTCTAGTTAACATGCGTCCCTCTCATGTTGGTGTTGCTCAGCTCCCTGAGCTGGGCCTGCTTTTCAGGCAGAGAATAGGGGGCAAATGATTGGTCTGACTGAGAGAAAGGAACAAGCAGGCATATTGCTATTCCACACCAGCATCTAATCAGGGAGAACAAGGGAGAATAAGGGTCAGCTATGAATGAGGGCAGGAAGCAGAAAAGGAGGAGAAAGCAAAGCAGTGCTTCTTCTTGGCTTTTATTATCTCTCCGCACCACCTTGCTGAGCTTGTTCTCTGGCTGGGACTTGGCAGCTCTCTGCTTTGGTTTTACACTGGCCTTCACTGTGCAGCCAAGACAGCTCTGTCAAGCACTTTGGGTGGTTTTGCAATATGAAAACATGATACTGCAGAGCCAGCCAACGGATACTGCCAGACAAGCATTTCTGGACAGAATGGACAGCAATCCAGAGCCCCACACACGACGAGTGAAACCTCAAGAGGCCACCGTTTCATTGCACGGGAGTGGGGGGGAAACCGCAATAAAAAGCTGTTTGCTTTTTAAAATGTGAAAGCCATCCATTCTTGAACATCTCATATTGATTTTTTCCCCTAAGAAATGCTCCACAGATGGCAGAAGCAGATCACAGAACAAATCATATTAGACTTTTTCTGTTCAGTGCTGCAAGCATTTCTTAGGTCACTCTTGGCATTAATCCATCAGAGAAAAATAACAAGAAGAAAAGTAACTTAGTCTGTTTTTCCAAGTAGAAACCAAGCAAACAGTTTGATATGTGCTTCATGACCTACTGTATCTGGTGTTGACATTGGAGTGAGCTGCATTTCCAGTAAATTTAATGAGTGTAGCAAGACACTAACACAAAAACTTACCCACTATTGAACCGTGAAATATATTTTTTGTGCTTTCTTACATCAGTATATATTGTAGGGGTTTTTTTAAATGAATAAACATATAAGTACAAAAAGGCAATTTTTCCACCAAAGGGCTCTGATCCTCTCAGAAGCAAGCAATTCATGGTCACCTGCCTAGAGTTAATCAATGGAATTATCATTATAGTTGTTTAATTCACTTTTTAATGTAGCTAGGGACTTTATCTCCTGGTCCTAGGCTCATTAGAGCTTACTACTATCAGGTTTCAAATGTGCTGATGTTGTGTATTTTAAAAAGCCAAGCTGTGAATTTTCGATGTCATTGATGTATGCATTTTGAAATAAAAATTAAAAGTTGAAAACACCGAAAGAAAAAAATGAGAGAGAGCCTCAAAATGTCATTTTCTTTTAAAAATTCCAGGACACTAACCTAGCCAGCTAAAAACCTTTTAACACGAGGCTTTGATGTCATATTTATGTTTAATAAAGTTTGTGTGTGACAGCTTTTCTATGAGAAAATTCCATGAGCTCTTCCTTAGATTATTCCTTTTGTTTTTATCCTTTGCTCCATTGCTTTTGCTGTTGGTTTTGTGTGTATGTTTGGTTTTGTTTATTTGTGGGATCAGCTCACCACATCAAGCCAGAAAGTTATGGTTTCAGTGATGGCTGAAGTGAATATCTTCAGCCAAATATATTATTGTACCTCCACTTGCCTACATTCATCTACTCATCAGATATGGAAGGGCATCTGTTCCTTGTCCCCCCTTTGCCCACACATCACCTACTGAAGGGAACACTCCTAACCAAGAAAGTGTGAGCCACCTACTTTATAAATAAGATTTGCCTTCTGTTGCCTCTGATGCTGCAGAAAGGCAATGTGCACTCACAACAATTTTGATTAAAATCAATGAGAGAGAGGATGCTCAATGTCTCTCAGGATAAAGCCCTATAAGCCGAGTTTCTCTCTATTATGAGAGACCCTAACAGATTGTGTCCTGATTAGACCCTAACAGATTATACCCTGCTCTTCACCCTGAGAGTGTTGGCAGGGCCTTTCCTACACCCTTTACTAATGCCTTCTGGGAGTAGCTGTAGCTAAGGGTATCCTGAAGCCAGTCAGGATTTATTCAGTGTCCAGTATAATTTAAAGGTTTCAGAGTGGTAGCCGTGTTAGTCTGTATCTGCAAAAAGAATGAGGAGTACTTGTGGCACCACAGAGACTAACAAATGTATTTGGGCATAAGCTTTCATGGACTAGAACCCACTTCATCAGAGGCATAGAGTGGAACATACAGTAGGAAGATATGAAAAGGTGGAGATGGTTGCCATACCAATTTTAAGTGGCTAATAGATTAAGGTGAACTATTATCAGGAGAAAAAAAAACTTTGGTGCTGATAATCAGGATGGCCTATTTCAAATAGTTGACAAGAAGGTATGAGTAACAGTAGGGAGGGAAATTAGCATGGGGAAATAGTTTTATTTTGTGTAATGACCCATTCATTCACTCCCAGTCTTTATTCAAGCTTAATTTAATGGTATCCAGTTTGCAAATTAATTCTAGTCCAGCAGTTTCTTGTTGGAGTCTGGTTTTGAAGTTTTTTTGTTTGAAGAATTGCTACTTTTAAGTCTGTTACTGAACGGCCAGAGAGATTGAAGTGTTCCCCTACTGGTTTTTGAATGTTATGATTCTGGATGTCAGATTTGTGTCCATTCATTCTTTAGAGAATGTCCGGTTTGGCCAATGTACACAGCAGATGGGCATTGCTGGCTCAGGACTGTCTAAATTGCACCTATTCCCAAGGACTGATTCTGTCAAGCAGGGATTGTTAGAGAATAAGAGTCCATGTCCCATTCCTATCAGCCTTGCATCCAACATGCCTCCTGTGTCAGAAGCTACCAGGGAGGAGGTGGAGGTGAACTCTGCAGGCTATTCATCACCCAAGGATTCCCCTTAAACCTGCTGGCTTTCTGGCTGCTTTGTGCCACAGAAACAGCACAAAAAAGCCAAGGATCTGGTTCCTTTTGTGGCAGATCAAAGGAGTGCTGCTAAATGAATGGCCTACACAAATTCTCAGCTATTTTGGTATCATAGAATAACAAGTGACACACAGGTAACGGGGTAGGCGAGAGAGTTTTGTGATCAAAATAGTTATGGATACTAATAACAAAGGAAACAATTAAGGATGAAACCTCACGTCCATAGCATTCTAATAATGATTCTTAGCTGTTACACAGCGCTTAATCTTAAAAGATTATCTTGATCACAAGAAAGACTTCAACCCTCGCCACAAATTTATTTTATCCCCTAAAAAACCAGAGACATAGTTGAAGGCTGATCTGACCTTCCGTCTGAGAAGGTTGTTTCTCCGGTTTGTAGCAGAAGTAACTATCTGAAGGTCTAGCAGAAAGGCTCCACTCTTGAGCATCATCTTTGCTTGGCCATGTGGCTGCACAAGGTTGTTGCTGTATTTTACCAGTTGCACAGGGAGAGAAATGTTTCTGTGGATGGTAGGGAGATCCTACATTGAATGAATAGGGTTGTGTGAGGACCCAACCTAGGGCTGGTCTCCACTACGGGGGGGGGGGGATCGACTGCAGATACGCAACTTCAGCTACATGAATCACGTAGCTGAAGTTTGCGTATCTGCAGCCAGCTTACCGCTCGTCCTCATGGTGGTGGCAGTCAGCGGCACGCTCCCCCGTCGACTCCAGCTTGCGCCTCCCGGCAAGCTGGAGTTCCGCAGTCAACAGGGGCGCCACGCGCGATCGATTTCTCGCATCTTCATAAGACGTGAGAAATTGATCGCCAGAAGATCGATGGCTACCCGCTGATTTGGCAGGTAGTGAAGACATACCCCTAGAGTGGTTTGGCCCGAAGGCCCCTTTGGCATCTACTTTCCTTTACAACAGTGCAATGCAATCTGCTTTTTAAATACACTTCTGATGATGCGCACTCCTTGAGAAAAAAATAAATGTCTCATGCTCACTTCAGCTGGCTTTCAAATATAGCTATAAAATTCACTGATTTAATGTTATTAGTCAGGGAATTCCTTAGCCTGTGGGCACAGCTGACAAAGGCTCTAGCACCTGTCATTTCCAATCTGCATTAGGGAGAAGTTAATAGAGCATCATCCTCGGATTGAAAGGTCTGACATGAGATATAGGATTATAAATGTTTTACCTACAGTTAGTAAGGGTAGGCATAAGGCTTTGCTGAATGTTTATAGTATACAAGGTGTAAAATCATGAAAGCCATTATTTCTTCTCTTTACAAAGGCTGTCAGTGGAGTAATGGAAAAAGAAGACAAACATGTTGCTGACATATGTATTAGGAAATAACCTAACAGCCTGGGGGCCTGTCTGATAATTTCTTAAAGTATGTTCTGAGGCCTGACCAATAGAGAAATAGGGCCAGATTCTCCACTGATGGGCAGTTTACCTACTTTCTGCCAGCTTACCATTGTATTCTGGTCCTCAAAATGGCAAAAGCAGCTAAAGGAGGATCACCCAGTGCAAAGATGATCGTCCAATGGTGTGGAGACCCTTATGTCGCTCCCTGCTAACATAACAGAAAAAAGAGCTTGTGGCCAGAGGAAAGGGGGGCATGGTAGGAACTCACTGTGCTTTACCCGCTCTCAGTTCTGTTTTTAGCCCCAGGACTATTTGCAATTGGCATGAGATAGAGTAGTCCTCAGTCTGCTCTCACATGGTGCAGGGCAACTAGCCCTATACAAAGTTGCTGCAAGATCAGGAGTGTGCAAAGGTGGGTTTTAAGCCATTTTTGCACATCATTCCCATGAACTTTGCTCTCTGCAGCTCATTCACATCTCAGCATCTGTACCATACTATATGCCTCACCATTTATTTCTATCTGGAATCAGTAATGCTGAAACACCAAAAGATGGTTCTCTCAGAGTTTCCAGCATGACCAGAAGTGGGAAGTAGTAGAAATCTTATTAGTGCTTCCATTCTTATAACATGTAATTTTGCATATTTGACAAGTTTTTTTAAAAAATCTAGATTTTCCGTACTTCTCTAAATTAAATTGCTGAACCTGTTTATTGTTATTTGGCTCCTTGCCACATTAAGAAGAGGTATTATGACTTAGTGGACAAGGCACTGGAGTGGGACATAGGAGATCAGGGTTCTAGCCCTGACTGCTGATGTGTGGTCATGGGCAAGTCATTTCATTTCTCTGTGCCTCAGTTTCCCTATCTATAAAATTGGGATTATACTGATGTTCTTTGAGATCTACTGGTGAAAAGGACTATATGAATTATTATTAATTTCTTTTAGCATAACCATCCAACTTGTGAACTCACCTGATCTTCTGCTGTACTAATTTCCCTTCATAAACAGTGATTCTGTATTCTGATTAGCCACGTATATCTGTCACCTCTGATTCCTGGATGTGCCTCAGAATCATTTGCAATAGTTCCAGTAGCAACACAAGAGCTATAAAGATTCTATTTTATGGAGACAGTTGTCAATACGAGGCAATGTGGAAAGCTATACATATGTTCATAATGAAACCCGACCCTCAGAGAAATTTCCTTAAAGATTTGGCAATGTCTATGAACCTTTCAAGTAAACCTGGGCCAAGTTTTGAATTAATTTGAGCTCAGTGTTAGGTGCCAGAGAGCAGTTTATGATTCTGAGTGGAAACTATGCAAGATTGAATGGTTTTGCATGGTTTGACACAACAGAAAGAGAAACTTGGCAGTGTTGACTGAGTTTCAGGTTTGTTTGAACTTGAAACCCCAAAGTGAAATTCTGGGGATTTGAACCTATATAAACAAATTTGCAAAATGAATCTACTGAATTTTGCATAGTTCTGGCTGATAAACCCTATGGCACTGTAACATGAAGAGAGCAGGCTAATTTTGGCAGGATTTCTCCTAGTGTAGAAATACATCTGCTTGAAACCAAGAGTATGTATCTCAAAAAATAGGATGGAGATTTGTAAAGTGTGCACAGATTCTGAACAGCTGATGTGGAACAATAATCTAAAAGTGAAAATCTATTAGACTCTCTTATGGTAATGAGGAGGAATATGATTTTATTAGAACTGATCTTTGTCAGGTTTTGAGAGAGAAATCCAGCACTAACTATAACCAAATATGTTCAGTGCTGTTATAGAGACTCATTGCTAACATGTACTGCTTCAGCAACAAGGTTGAATCTAACATACAGAGAATGCTCAGCTAGAACGGCGTGATGTTTTGGGGTTTAACTGTGACTAGCAAAACACTGTGTCACCACCTGCACTGCAACTGTGGGTGCCTTAAATGCTCTGCTACTCTGACTCACAGCCCTGACACCAGCATACCAGCATGCAGGCCACACCCTGGCTTCCATCTTCCAATTTCTTTTTCAGTAGCTCCAATACTATCAGAGTCCCATATTTCCTCCAAAACATGTTGTGGTATGAACATCTGGTGAGGTTCCCAGAACTGTGAATTACTTTGTTACCCCTCTCAGTGTCAGCCAGTGGGGACACATCTACATTGCATTTAAAAGTCCACAACGCTGTCTCATAGCCTAGGTCAATTGATTTGGACTTGGACTGCGGGGCTAAAAATAACAGTGTAGATGTTCAGGCAGTGGTCATGGCTACACCAAATCTGCTGCATAATGAAGACTAAACAGTCAAAGTCTTGATGTAAACTAGATCCAAGGTCAATCCATTCATTAAGATCCTCAATTAACAAAGCTGTGCTTTTCAAGGACATATTAGAGTGACTCCAAATGTTAAAGAAGATAGCTGTATTTAAATAGAAGGATCTGATTTAGATTTCAAAGGTTAACATTTCAGTGGAAGCATGAGTGGAATTGTTACATGATGTAACTGAAATACAAGCGATAGTAATCTACCTGCTTTTGCCATAATTACACCTCTACAGGATCTTTATTCAGTCTCAACCAACAACTTGCAAACAGAAAAAATGAAAGATTCAGAGAGATCTTCAGAAAAATAATGTGGGTGTGAAGACCCTGATATTTTAATATTTGTGTCCAAAAATGTTGTGCCTTCAGTTACCCTGAATATTTATGCCGACTGGACAGATGTGCATCTGACTATCCATCTATATGCACAAATAGCTGATTAGCATTTGTATGTTAAGTTTCACGACTAATCATTTTCAAAAAGTATTTTCAACTGGCAACATCCATTATCAAAGCATGTCATGCATTATACAATACATCGGATGATGATTCTCTGAATAGTTTTATCATTTTCATTGTAAATTGTTTGTTCCTATGTGGATTACAACATTCATGCACATAAGAATGCAAATGATCTGGTTTTTAGTATTTGCCATAAGAGCAGTCTGTACCTACTCATACAAAGGTTATCCAAAGCAGCCTTTCAGTAGCCTAACAGTGATGGAAAACTGCAGGGAAAGCAGAAGGCAGCAACATGAGAACTGGAGTAAAACAATGAAAATCCCCAGGGAAGTTCACAAAAGAGTCAGCTAAGGCACTGAGCTAAAAAAAGTATATTAACTGAGAAGACACCACAAGGAAGAGCAGCAGCAGCACATGTGCCCACAGACAGCCACCAAAGAAACCACAGGCAGCCGAGAAGAAAGACCATCTGCATGCTAAGCAGTGAGTAATGCAAACACCCACCATGAGGTTGAGGAGCAAAGCACTGGAGAGGGATGGCTGCCAAGGACAAGCTAACAATGTCCAGAAGCTACATGGAATCTGAAATTGGTATAACTGAAAAAACATGAAACTAACCAATACACCCCCAAACCTCTAAAAACTAAAACTAACACTAACAAAGCTACTAGAACCATCAGCTAACATGAAGAAACTGATCTAAATCCAATCCAGGCTACTGCTGGGTTTGGAGGTGACTTCTTTGTCTTGTGAGTTCTTGCTGCTTACCAGTGGATCAACCTCCCAAGCAGGTCACTGTTCTCAGCCGACAAACACTACTACCATTTGTTGTTTCACCAGCCCCACTACAGGAAGAATCAGCCCAAGCCAAATTTGTGCACTAGATAAAGAAGGAATTTGCCATTAGGGATGGGAGAGCTGGTTCAGGAGGAGGAAAAACAGCTGGCCTGAAATTTGAACTAAAGCTTATCTTTAATAATTTTAACTTTCCAGTGCCTCGGAGCACTGCCAAACTCTCTCACCCTCACTGGAAGCAAGAAGTACCAGAAAACTCATCAAAGCCTGTTTTCATATGATTTCTAGCCCAGTGTTGCAAATTCAACACATTTTGATAAGCATCCAACCTTTGAGAGTTTTCCAAATTCTATTTTTTTTTATGTTTGCCTATTGCTGATGTGTTCCCCCCCTCCCTTGCTTACTCATGTAGCTTGGCAATTTACCTGGTCACCTGTGTGTACTGGGTGCTTCTGTATCCAGCTCAAACATGAATCTGCCAGTTATTTGACTTACAGAGCTTGTACTTTCTGTAGCAGTTAGACTTGCAAGTGCCTTGCTCAGGAAGTATTCACCTTGTGGCTCCCTAAATTCAGTAGTCCTTAATCTGGATCTCATGACCTCGAGAACAGCCTTGTATTTATCAGAATAGTTCAAACTTCTGATAAAGATCGCATTAGGTGCATTGCTGACATTTGAGCATCATAAAGACCTTGCTTACCTTTGCCTGTTGATCTTTGATCCCCTAGTGGAGTAATTGGCTGGCCTCACTGAACTGGTGCTTTTGTTACCAGTTCACTTGCTACTTCCTTCCCCATCCTGCTGCAGGTCTGGTAGTGCCATCTGCATAACCTTTCCATGTTCACTGTGAGCTCCTCAGCAAAGACCAGGTCCCCACATATCCCTAAACATATTGGATTGAAAATATGCAAGAAATTCTAGGCATCTGGCTAGAAGGTGGGTACCTGGCTTCTGGAATTTGACTGAGAATGGTACCAGCTTGGTCAAAACAATTAATAACAAACATAATAGCAAAATCCATTACTTTGCTTCCCCCTTATTTACATAGTCATCGAGGAGTGTTTTCAGAAACAATCGTTAACACTGTGAAAGTTGCCACTACACACAACACTGGTTTTCTAATGCTCTTTCAAAGCAAACAATCAGCTGCTACTAATATTTCACTTATAGCTAAAATACTCATTGGTCAATGTACTCTGGTGCAGGGCATTTCAGTCTTCACAGCTGTTGGAACTCACCATTGTATATTCAGAACCCCATGATTACAGAAAAGCAAAGAGAGTAGATTTTGTAACGGTCAATAAGTGTAGTGAGGGTATACTTAAGATCCCCTCTGAATAAATACATAACCATAGTGAGAGGAAGTAGCATCACTATGCCAACTCATCTGTGTACTGCATATACTTCAGACTTAGTTGGGTCAGTTTGGGGAGTGACTCAGAGAAGGATCCACCTTTTTTCAGTTAGCAAGACTCTTCTATTAAAAACAGGTAGCTTAGATACAAGTGATTATGGATTGATCATATTTATAAAATGGAGTCCAGACCAATAATATATATATATGTGGTGCTTTAACAGTGTCATTTTCACAAAGCTGAAAACAAATATGAGCCATATCAGCTGGAAGGAAGATATTAATAAGAAATTTTTGAATGATAACTGGGAATCATTTAGGAACACCTTGCTAGATGCTCCAAAATCCCACAATTAAGAAGACCATGCTGGTGAAAAAGCAAATTGGTTTAGAAGGAAAGTGTAATAAATAAATAAATTAAATAAATAAATAAAAAATACAACAAATGGAAGAAAGGGGGAAGTTGGTAGTACTGAATATAGTAGTGAATATCAGAAGATAGGAATTGTAGCAAATTGATAAGTGAAGCCAAGGGGCACAAAGAGAACTCTCTGGCCAACAATAAAGACAATAAGAAGAAATTAAAAAAAAATATATAAGGCCCAAAAATAATCCTAATACAGTGAAACCTCGATTTAACGGACTAATTCGGGCGAGGGGGTGTCCGTTAAATCCGAAAGTCCGTTATTTAATAATTTTTTTAAATTATTAAATAACAGGACTTTCGGATTTAACGGACACCCCCCTCGCCCGAATTAGTCCGTTATATCAAGGTTTTACCGTCAACCCGCCCGCCGGGGTCAGCCCGCCCGCCCCCGGCTCAAAAGCGCGGCGGCCGCTGCGCGCGGGCAGAGAGCCCGCCGGGTCCCAGCAGCTGGGACCCGGGCGGGCCGCAGTAGCCGGGCTCTGCCGCGCTGCACCATCGCCGGCGGCGTGCTGGGGCCTGCCCCCTCCCGCTCGCACGTTCCCGGGGCTCCCGGGACCCTGCAAGGAGGGTTACTGCTGCTGGGGGCCAGGCGGCAGCCCGCCCCCGGCTCAATCCGCGGCGGGTGCCGCGCGCAGGCTGAGAGCCCCGCAGGGTCCCGGCTCCCGGGACCCTGCAAGGAGGGTTACTGCTGCCGGGGGCCAGGTGGCAGCCCGCCCCCGGCTCAAGCCGCGGTCCCCGCTCCTTGAGGGGCAGCCGCGCTCGCCACCCGCTCGCTGGGAGCGGCCATACGGGCTTCCCGGCTCCGCCGCCTCCTGAGTCCTCAGCGCAGCACCGGGCGGCAGCGGGAGGTCATCGGCGGCCGAGGCAGCTGGGCTGGAGCTTCCCGCGGCCCCGGGAACGTGCGAGCGGGAGGGGGCAGGCCCCAGCACGCCGCCGGCGATGGTGCAGCGCGGCAGAGTCCGGCTACTGCGGCCCGCCCGGGTCCTGGCTGCTGGGACCCGGCGGCAGTTAGCAGCCCGCCCGCCGGGGTCCCCGGCTGCTGGGACCCGGCGGGCTCTCTGCCCGCGCGCAGCGGCCGCCGCACTTTTGAGCCGGGGGCGGGCGGGCTGACAGCTCCCGCCGGGTCCCAGCAGCCGGGGACCCCGGCGGGCGGGTTGACGGTAAAACCTTGATATAACGGACTAATTCGGGCGAACTTCGGATGCATCAGACTCTGAAAAATTTTGTCCGTTGCATCCGAAGTCCGTTAAATGGAGGTCCGTTAAATCGAGGTTTCACTGTAATGGTATTGGTCCATTGCTAGCTGGAAATGGAAGAGTTGTCAATAATAATTTTTTAAAACCACAAAAATGTTCAACAAATATTTGTTTTATATTTGGAGAAAATAAACAGATGATCTAATCTCATCATATGGCTATAACACTCTTTTCATTCCACTATTATCTCTTGAGGATGCTAACAGAAGCTACTTAAGTTAGGCATTTTAAATCAGAAAGTTCAGATAAGTTACCTCGAAGAGTTTTAAAAGAGCTGTCTGAGAAGTTTACTGGACCATTAATGATGATTTTCAATAAGTCTTGGAGCACTGGGAAAGTTTCAGAAGAATGGAAGAAAGCTAATATTGTGCCAATTTATAAAAAAGGGTGAACAGGGTGACCTGGGTAACATAGGCCTGTCAGCCTGACATCCATCTTTAGCAAGATAAAGAACTAAAGAAGGATAATACAATTAATGCAAATCAATGGGTTTATGTAAAAGAGATCCTGTCAAAATAAACTGATATTTTTTTATAAGATTACAAGTTTGGTTGATAAAGGTAATAGTGTTGACATAATGTACTTAGACTTCTCTATGGTGTTTGATTTAGTACCACAGAACATTTTGATTAAAACATTAGATTGATATAAAATTAGCATAGATTATAATGGAATAATTAATAGGTCATAAAATGTAACTCTAAATGGGGAATTATCACCAAGTGGGTCTGTTTCTATTGGGGTCCCACATGGATTGGTTCTTGGCTCTATGCTATTTAACATTTTTATCAGTGACCAGGTGACTGGTGCCTCCCCATATTGGGATACATGACCTCCCCATGTGTCTCCCTCCCACCCCGCCACCCCCCAGCCCGGGATGCCTATGCTTTCTCCCCCACATTACCTGCTGCTGCTCTATGAAAGTAATGCTTTTGTAAATGGTGCATAGCAAGGAATGCTGGTTTCCCTAGTCATAATTTAAGTTGCTTTCTCAGATTCTGCTTGGATGGCAGTGTTGTAATAGTGAGAGCACAGCGGTGAGAGAGAACTAACACTATGTCTCCATTAGTTGAGCTTACAGCAGCAGAGCTATGTCAATGCAGCTGCACCACTATAAGATCCCTCTGGAAGCTGCTCTATGCTGATGGAAGAGGACTCTGTCGGAGATATAATTAAATCACTCCCAATGAGTGGCGGTAACTGTGTTGGCAGGAGAAGTTCTCCCACCAACATAGTGCTGTGTACACTACTACTGGCGAAAATTATGTCACTCGGGGGGGGGGGGGGGGGGTTTCACACCCAGGAACAACATAAGTTTTGCTGAGATAAGTGATAATGTAGACATGGCCTAAGAATCAGGATTCATGTTTCTAATACCTGACAGCCAGTGATTCCTTGTGGACGCTTTGACTCAGAATGGTTATCTGAGTAGTCTATGTACTCATTATGGAAAAACACAGAGAAGCAATTTTATCACCAGTGTGTATTAAAATGTGGAAGCCCCTGTGGACCTCACATAATGAAATTCCACCCCAGCCTTCAACAGTAACCCTCACGATGGCAACAGCTGCTTGGTGCCTCTCATAAGAACACTAACAGACTTCCAGGTCCTGAGACAAGTATCTCTGCTGTTTGTCTCTGTGTCTGCTCTTGCAAGATGATAATTGACTATTTTAAATTAGGGAGTACGTGCTGTAGGTCTCTGACATTAAAACTATTTTATGATTAATACCAGCCCCTCTGGACCAAGAGTGTGCTTACAAAAAAAGGACTGAAATTATAGATGAGGCAGATGTACCCAGCTAACAGCAGTTGGTCTTGACCTTAAGTGTAGCAAAGGTGGGGCTCTTCTATAATGATGCTTTGTTGCCATGAGCCTGGGGTGTTGAAGCCTCGCCACTGCTAGTAAATTGTTGCTGTGTGTTTGCCACTACTGTGTAACTCCAGCAAGAGTTATTTTAAGACTTGAATTATACAGATGAATCTGGTTGGTCTCTCAATCTCTCTGAACCTCGACTAATATAATAACGGTTCCTCTGGATTACAAGTGTTTGAAATACACTCAAAATTAAACCTCCATAGTAGCTACTAATCTGATTAGGATAATGTCCACTGTGACCACTGAGCCTACTTACTTATGCATATATGCCCATCTGTTTGCCTTGTCCTTCGCATACTCTTATTTGTTCATCCCCCTGTTGCAGCTAGCCTTAACTATGAGATATCTGGAAAAGGGACTTGTCTTTGTTCTATTCATTCATATGGTGCTTAGCACAATGGGGCGCTGATCCCAGATCAAGACTTCCAGGTAGTTCTGCAATCTAAATGTTTAATAATATAGCGGAATAAGTTGAGCTGGAGGCTTAGGCTGACAAGGAGCAGTAAGCAGCCACTTGCCACACAGGTGAGGGAAGCTTTAAACTCGTCTGGGGCTCCATAGTCACATAATTATGTCACTGCTCTTCTTTGGAATTGAGCTGATAGTAGTTGTTCTGAATTGACCTTTTCTTTCTTGTTGGAAGAGCACGCTCCTTTTGAGGTGCACAGGGAAAGTTTAGAGTGTTTTAAGCCAGATTCATTTTTGCTGGCACAGGGAAGAGGGGAGGAAGTGCAAAGGGTGCTTTTCTGCACCTGCCTGCTCTAATACATTTCAAGCAGATTCATTTGAGATGATTTCCCCAGGTTAGTACCACCACCTGTTCCCGTGACATTTCTGTATAGGATGCAGCTTTAGTTTCCACCGGGGCGCCATAGTTATCTAATCATTCCCCATATTGGCCAGCTCCGTCTTCTTTTTCAGCAGTGCTAGTTGACTGCCGATCCTCAGTGGCACTTTGCATCGTATCAGGTTTTTCTGGCAGTGTCCACTGCCAGGACATATGGCAGGGCCTGGCACAATTTGGCCCTCCACAGCAAAATCCTATAGCCTTGCAATTCAATGGGAAGGAAGTGCATAGTTTTGACATGAGACATTTTCAACATGCAGATTCTTTTTGAACAATGCAAACAGCACATAAAATATATGTGCAACTTTTATGAATGGGTTCTTAAAGACTGAATTTCTAGAGACAGACTGTCTAACTCTGGAGGGCAATGATTTCACTATCTTCTTAGAAGTGCTTCAACAACAATCACCATTCCTACCTTTTTATGCTTTATGCTAGGGCTGTCAATTCATCACAATTAACTCAAAAAATTAATAATGATAAAACATTTATCATGATTAATCGCAGTTTTAGTCTCTGTCAAACAATAGAATATCGATTGAATTTTATTAAATATTTTGGATGTTTTTCTGCATTTTCAAATATATTGACTTCAATTACAACACAATACAAAGTGTACACTGCTCACTTTATATTAATATTTTTATTACCAATATTTGCACTGTAAAAATGATAAACAAAAACTGTATTTTTCAATTCACCTCATACAAGTACCATAGTGCAATCTCTTTATCATGTAAGTGCAACTTAAAATGTAGACTTTTTTTTACATAACTGCACCAAAATCAAAACAATGCAAAACTTTAGCATCTACAGGTCCACTCAGTCCTACTCCTTTTTCAGCCAATCACTAAGACAAACAAGTTTGCTTACATTTGCAGGAGATAATGCTGCTCACTTCTTTACAATGTCACCAAAAAGTGACTGGAAGGTATTTACATACTTAATATGCTAAACATTTGCATGCACCTTCATGTTTCGGCCACCATTTCAAAGGACATCGGCTTTCATGCCAATGACACCCATTACCCAAAAAAATGTGTTAAATAAATTTGTGACTCAACTCCTTGGGGGAAGAACTGTATGTCCCCTGCTCTGTTTTACTCACATTCTGCCATATATATTTCATGATACAGCAATCTTGGATGATGGCTTACCACATTTTCGTTTTAAGAACACTTTCACTGCAGATTTTACAAAACGCAAAGACGGTGCCAATGTGTGATTCCTAAAGATAGCTACAGCACTTGACCCAAGGTTTAAGAATCTGAAGTGCCTTCCAAAATCTGAGAGGGATGAGGTGTGGAACATGCTTTCAGAAGTCTTAAAAGAGCGACACTCCAATGCAGAAACCACAGAATCTGAACAAACAAAAAAGAAAACCAACCTTTTGCCGGTGTCATGAAATGATGATGAAAATGAACATGCATCGGTCCATACTGCTTTGGATTGTTATCAAGCAGAACCTGTCATCAGCATGGATGCATGTCCCCTGGAATGGTGGTTGAAGCATGAAGGGACATCTGAATCTCTACCACATCTGGCATGTATCTTGCAACGCCAGCTACAACTGTGCCATGAGAATGCCCGATCTCACTTTTAGGTAACATTGTAACAAGAAGCAGGCAGCATTATCGCCTGCAAACGTAAATAAACATGTTTGTCTGAGCGATTGGATGAAGTAGGACTGATTGGATTTGCAGGTTCTAAAGTCTTTCATTGTTTTATTTTTGAGTGCCGTTATTTTTTGTACATAACTTTACATTTGTAAGTTCAACTTTCATTATAAAGAGGTTACACTACAGTACTTCTATTAGGTGAACTGAAAAATACTCTCTCTTGTTTTTTTACAGTGACAATACTTGTAATCAAAAATAAATATAAAGTAAGCATTGTATACTTTGTATTCTTTTATAATTGAAATCAATATATTTGAAAATATAGAAAACATCCAAAATATTTAAAGAAATGGTATTCTCTTATTGTTTAACAGTGTGATTAATCACACTTTTTAATCGCTTGACAGCTCTAATTTAGATTTAACTTTTAAAAAAAAAAATGTTTCAGTTGCTGATCCCATTATGTCCAACACATCTAAAAGTCCTTACATTTGTTTTTAGAGTGGGAGCATATTTTAGCTCCTGTTCACTATTTCATTTGGTTAAAAAAAAAAAGAGTATGTACTACATGCTTTAATTTTTAAATGTACAGCTTTACCTCACCACTCAGTTTTCACTCCCCTCCCCGAAGATGTTTACGAATATCACAGAGAAACAAAGACAGATCAACCAGTAAAAGAAGAAAAATCCTTTTTTGTAAACACAGTTAATTGTTTAACATTTGTGTTGCCTGTTAAACTTGTTTTGAAAAAAATCTGATGCAAACGTTGCAATAGTTTTAGGGGGCATTTTTATGGTATTTAGCAGATTGGGGGTTTTATCTTCTTGTATTAGATGATCATCAGACCTGGATTAATCAATGTGCACTGGGTGCACTTGCACAGGACCCCTATTTCAGGGTTAGCCTGGGCAACCCAGCTGAAGACGTGAGTGGTGGTGTGACCTGCCTCACAGGGTCATAGTGCTACTAGGCTTTGCACCACATCAACAGTGCAGGAAGCAACTTGTCCACCCCACCTGGACTCAGATCCTACCAAGCCCGAGGCAAGACAAGATCCCAGAGGCAGAAACAGGGCTGGGGATAGTACTCCTACGAGCAATGGAGCCTGCGATCAGGAATAGGTGGGACTGGGAGCAGGCCCCTAGCTGCATACAAGGTATAGTACTCCTTCTCCATTCCTATGGGGAGGGCAGCAGCCCCTCAGGCTTGGGCCCTCTCTGTTTAGGTAGGTAGAGGCCCTCCTCCCCCAATTTCCATAGTGCAGAGGGCTCTAAAAGTCTTCAATCTGGCCCTGATAATCATAAGGGTCTCTTCTGGCCTTCAAATCTCTGAATCTGTGACTCTCTGATAAAGGTGGTTTCAGTCAGTCTGTTGAATGGATGTGCATACATGCAGAAACTGGGTGTTCCCACTCTCGCTTCATATTTAAAGTTGCAAACATTAGAAATTCCTGAGAATAAGAGGCTAAGTGAAAGCTCATTTACTATTTATAATCTCAATTACAAGTTTCATGCCTGTAGGGTACATTTCAAAGGACTTGTCCTATTTAGTTTTTTCATAAGTCCTGACGACAGAGGGAGCCATTAAAACAATGCAAATTCAATATAAGGAAGCCTTCCTGAATTCTCCTTTCTGCAGATCTCGGAATTAATTCCTTCTTCTTAATTTAACAAGTTGTTCCCTCCTGCCTCCCTCCCCAGTATTCATATCATTTAACAATCAAAGAGAGAGTCAGATTTCAGTCCCAAAAGTTAAATGATATGATTTTTGTGCAGACAAAAGACACAGTTTTAACACTTTTTGTTGGCTCAACTTAAAGGTCAAAATTAGCAAGTTTTAAAGAAGAGCCACAGAGACACACAGAAGGGCTCTTGTAAAAATCGTAAATGAAAGCCACTGTTGAATTAGGGAGTAGCATGGAGAATGTCTTTTAAAACTGCAGCTTGAGATCAGTGATGGCAGCAATGCAGTTTGCATGAGATTGATATTAGAGCAGGAATGTAAGGAGCCAGGAGGTCAATAAGAGCACAAAAAATAGTGGCTGGCAGAATAAAATAAGTGGTGAGCAGTTGCCAATTTCTGTTGTAAAGCAGTCCCTAAACCTGTTATCTCACTGTTGTGATGGCTGTGAAACTTGGTTTTTGCTGATATATTGGCTTCACAACTGGGTGGGTTAGACCAGATAATCATTTTTAATGACCCTTACTGGAGGCTTCAGGACATTAGATTACACTTACTGTTAACGTCTAAACCTAGGTTTTACAATGACACTGCTCTTGTGATTCAGTGTATCAGATCCCCATAGCATGAACCATTGGCTGTTGGAGTAAGAGGAGGCATCTTCTTAGGCATGTAGAATCTTGCCATGACTCTGTTCCCAATCTAGGGTTGCTTCATTTCACTGATGCTTTCTTTTTCTCCAGGGTCTTTATGTCTTTGTGGTGTATTTTATCCTACACAACCAGCTTTGTTGCCCTGTGAAAGCAAGTTACACCATAGATATGAATGGACATACAAGCCCAGGTTCTGCCTTTTTCACACATGGCAGTGGGTTGCCCCCATCAGGAGGAGAGATCAGCAAGTCTACTCAGAACCTGATCAGTGCTATGGAAGAGGTACCTATATTCTCTATTTCATAATCACTGTAATACTTACTGTAAAGAGGCCAATTGCATAGCTGAATGGGGAAACAGTGATATACATAAATGTGAGAGGACCACCTGTGAATTGCCAGGGTGGGATTATTTTTGTTTTTATGCTGAATTCATGTCTGAATTTTTTTTTGGGGGGGGGCATATATTATGACGTTAGCTAGTACAATAAAAGTTGCTATTCTCAGGCATAGTCACACTCCTGTGAATTATAGCTCTCTGATAACATCAGATCTATAGATCACCCCTCCCTCTCTTTTTTTTTTACATTGCTCATTAGATTTGTTATAAAGCCATGGATTGCATATTTGAAAAGTAGGTCACAGTCAAAATAAATTACTTTCCAGGTTACTGTAATTCTGGAGTGAATCCTGGCCCCATTGAAGTCCATGGCAAAACTCTTATTGACTTCAGCATGACCAGATTTTCACCTCTGATCTTTATGGATGTCACAATTGGATTTGTTACATGTTGAGTTATGTAAAACAAAAACCAACTCTAGCTCATTTTTTTTCTGGGACAGAAATTCTGTTTTCTGGCCAGCTCTAGGTTTCAATTAGGTGGCTAATAGGATGTACTACCAAGCTCTGCCTCAGCATCTTCAAAGGCACGTAACATTGTGAAGATGAATTATTTAAACAAATAAATAAGATTGTCCTGGGATGAGAGGGAAAGAGTAGGTCTTATGAAGTGGAAAGAAAGAGGATCCTAGATGGTATGGAGAGGAAAGACAGACTGTATTGGAGGGTCTCAGGAGAAGGGGAAAGGCAACCATGTTGACATTCAAAGAAAGATCAAAAAAAGAGATTTTAAATGGATTTTTAGAGTACTTCAACTGGAACATCTCTGTTCCTGAGGAGAATGTTCAATGTTCAGATATAGGGAAAAGTTGGATGACTTTTTTAATCCAGCTAGTCCATCCATAATGAATACAAAGCCAAATTACTTGTAATTAATTAGAGTAATTTTAAAAAGAAAAACATTGAGCTAGACTTTCCCCTGGAAGAGGCACAAAAGAGACCATTATGACTCCCCTGATCCTGCGTAGTCATGGGTTCAAACCATTCAGATACTGTGGTGACGAGGGGCTGGTTAAGAATGTAGACAAACAGACAGAAATATTCATGTACCATAGCTTTGATGATAACTGCAGTTTGACACTTTTTAACTCATTTAAGGTGCCAGCAGACTGGGAGAGGACATCCTTGCGGCCAGCTAGTCAGACCAGTGCTGCTTTTAAGCAGAGCCCGCAAAATGGAAATGCCTTCAGCGCTTCTGGAGGATTTAGTAACGGTTCATTGGTGGCTGACGAGGAATCCCAAGAGTTTGATGACTTAATATTTGCTTTAAAAACTGGTGAGTAGCAGGTTTTTTCTTCATTTCTTGAAGCCTATATTCTATGCTTCGTCCTAACATAACAGTTTCCCAGGGAGTCACTAAAAAGGGAGATCCAGTTGCTGCTAACACATTCTTGATTGCCAGTGGAAATCTAGAACAACGTTTTTGTTTTCATGTGAACTGTTATTCTATGAACTAAGAATAATGACCATATTATTTGAAATAACACAGGGAAATAGGCCTACAAAAGCATCATTTGAATAACATTAAGCTTCTGACCCAAACCAACAGAAACCAGGAAAGGCTGAAAGTTTAACATTTTTCTCCAAGTGCTTTAGGGGTAAGTCTACATAGAAAAGCAAAACCAAATAAACAAACAAACAAACCCCACAGCAGCGAGTCTGAGCCCCGGTCAATGGACTTGGGTTTGCAGGGCCTATACAGTGTATGCCTATGTGAGGCCTATGCAGGGGCTTAAAAAAGCAGTGTAGACATTTAGGCTCAGGCTGGAGCCTGGGCTCTGAGATCCTCTCTCTTCACCAGGTTTCAGCTGTTTTATTAGGTATATTTATACTGTCTCATAACTCAATCCAACGCCTATTAAACGCTATGGAATGATTCCCATGAACTTCAGTGTAGATAGGATTGAGCCCTCAAAAGTTAAACTTTAAATAATATTCTCTCATTTAAATTCCTAATATATGGTACAGTACCCTAACTATATTGTGTGTATTTGTTTATATCAGGGGTCGGCAACCTTTCAGAAGTAGTCTGCCAAGTTCATTTTAAGTTAAGGTTTCACATGCCAATAATACATTTTAACGTTTTTAGAAGGTCTCTCTCTATAAGTCTATATTATATAAATAAACTATTGTTGTATTTAAAGTAAATAAGGTTTTAAAAATATTTAAGAAGCTTCATATAAAATAAATTTAAAATGCAGATCTTATCAGTTTAGTGGGATCCTTGCCATTGCTTTTCCTTGCCAAGTTTTCCAATGTGGGCTACAGCAGGGGGCAGCTGGCCAGGAGCAGAGCCCCGGACTGGTTGCCGGAACCCCAGGCCGGCAGCGGGCTAAGCAGGGTCAGCGGCTGGTATCCCAGTGTGGCAGCAGGCTGAGCTGCTCAGGGCTTCCAGCTGCTGGCTCCTGCCATCTGGGGTTCCAGCCACTGGCCCCGCTCAACGTGCTGCCAGCCTTGGGTTCCGTTCACCCGGTCCAGCAGCGGGCTGAGAAGGGCCAACGGCTGAGACCCGGAGCGTGCCATTAAAAATTGGCTTGCATGGGACCTTTGGCACGTGTGCCGTAGGTTGCCGACCCCTGGTTTATATAAATGTAGTGTGTACTGTATCATAAATAATCATTTTAAATATGAAAATACTATTGAAATATAATTCTGTATCTTGACTTCATGTTATTCTCTGTCTTTATTACACACCCATATGCAAAGTATATGTACATTAAATCTGAACTGCCCTTGAATAGTTGCAAGTTTCCCATTTAATTAAAGTGTACCCCAACAGTGGGAACCTTTTATTTTATTCCCGTGTATGTGAAACGCTATCCATTTAAAAGTGTTCATGTTCCTTTATGTGCTTGAGAAAGTCCTCCACATTCAATTCAGTTCAGCTTCCAAATAAACAGCTAATGTTACCATTAATACACAGATACACATTCTGCTGGTGCCATTTAACATATTTTTGTTTTATAAAACTATAGCAAGCCAACTGATTCTTTTTAATGAAAAAGGGAACTATAAGGTGATCCTAGGGGTTAGGCACAAAGCAACCAAACTATTTTTTTCACTAACTTTGCATTTTTCAATGGTATTTTTTTACATTGTCCACTCTGCTGTTCATTTCTTGAACATGTTAATTTTGGACATTTTTCAGCACATTTTTATTTTGTCACCCAGTCTGCTGCTAACTACTTTGGCCTTTAGTAAAGTTTTTGCCCACGATTTTCAAAATTGGGTGCTTGAAATTAGATTCCTAAATCCATAATTGGCCATCTAAATAAGTTGCCTGATTTTTAAAAATTCTGAGCACTTGGCACTCCCGCTGGCTTCAGGCACTCATTTAAAAAAGTCATCGCCTTTATTTTTTGTTTTATTATTTCCTTCCATATGCTTTTAAAATAATCTTACGGGAAACTGAATGACAGAGAAGATTGGTAATAAACAGGGATCCTAGAAATCCATTTGCCGTGGACAAACATGGAATTTGCATTTTTACAGAGAATCCTTTCGTTTTTACAATTTTTAGGAAAAAAACAACATACAGTAGAACCCTGTTTATCTGAGCCTCCATTACCCAGCTGCCTGGGGCTGACCACCCAAGCCCCAATCACTCTTTGCCCCGGGCAGCTGGTAGTTCAGTTAATACTGAGACAGAGATAGCAGAGGCTTGGATAAATGGGTTCTACTGTACATCAGTAAAACATTGTGTTCAACTGATACGTATATATAATGTGGCTCTAGGAAACTAAAGTTAAGCATTTCATTTTAATTGTGGAAAATTGTGGATTTTATGTTTTCTTTAATGGGAGAATTTTGCTTTTTAATCACGGAAAACTATGATCTCTGATAACTGAGACTTTCATCATTCTGGGTTAGATGTTGCACCAGTAATAATGCTTATTGTTTTGTGCAGCTTCATTGATGTCAGTGGGGGCATTCATAGCAGTAATCACAATGTTCAGTAGTAAAGAGTGTGCAGAAATGGGCCTTAAAACATCAGTTCCAATTTGAGACTAGCAGAGTTTTAATGTGATGGCTGTTTATTAACCAACATTAAGAATAGTTTGCCTTAGTTCAGCACAACTTTATTTTATATGAGAAGTGAGTTTGAGCCAAGACCTTGGTTCTGAACAGCTCCAGACTTTAGGAAAGCTCCAATAGTGGAGATCATAAAAGTAGCTGGATAAATCAGATCTAGATTCAAATCAAATCAAGATCCGAACTGGCCCCACCTGTCTAAGAATCCAAAGTTTGTGATTCTAGCCCATCACACTTAATCCATAATCCATGGCAGAGTTAAATAATACAATTATGGGGCTAAACCACAAGAGAACAATTAAAAGATGCAGGCAAAGGAAAAAAGATAAATTTTCCAGTGAGACTTTTAAGAAATGGCACATTTGAGGTTATTAAGAAAAGCATTTTTATTTGGTTCCTATTAAGTACTATCTGACAACCTTTCTGCAGACTCAAGAGAACGACCTAAGATTGCATGAACATGGTGTTCATACTGCCCTGTACTGCACAGTGCATTTCTGGTAGCCCCTTTAGAAAAAGGTTGAGGCATTTTAGTGGAGTGGGGAAGCTTGCACTCCTGCTGTCTTTGTTTTACCTGATCTAAGGATAAGTAGAAGACTTCATTCCCCAAGATTGTCAATCCAGAACCTTCTACAGGTGGCCCTAGTCATGCTAGAAATAATGGCTCAGATCCTGAGGGGCTGCTCAGCATGAGAACTGTTCAAAGATGTCTCTATGACACTCTGCACTTCATACCAGAGTAAGTCAGAGCAAAGTAAGGGTTTCTCTAATTTCTGCTTGCTGCCAATGATCTCAGGGGTTGTTTGTCAGCCAGGAATTGCTGAACATAAGAAAACTCAGCTATGTCCCCTTTCCATTAGCCAGCCCCCCGTATTGGAAGGAATACTACAGGAGCCACTATGGTGAGTTTACCTCACTTAAGGATTCCACATTGGTCCACATTGGGGGAATTCTCCAGTGGCCAGTTAACCTGGCTCCTGTGCAGCATTGTGCCAGGGAAGCAGCGAAATTGGGTACAGTATCATGTAGTTTGCATAACTCCATGAGCCTCAGCTCTGTGCAAGGGATTAAGGAAAGATTACTCCCAGAAAAATAATATTTAAAAAAATGTACTGCCTGTTGATTGATGTTAAAACCTTGTTTGTTTCCTGCTAGTAATTAGGTTAGCTTAAATGGTTTATTTTATTTTATTTCTTTTATGGCTTTCATAATAAATCAAAGGACTATGCTTCCACTGAATAAGGATAATTATTCCATAATTAGTTATTGCTAATTACATTAATTATCTAATAATACCCGTTCATTTTGGGCTAAATCACATTTTGCCTCTGATTCCTTTTCTAGTGCTCAAGCTCATCTTGACAGTTTAATGAGCCCCTCCTCTGTCAGACTGATTCACTCTAATACATGGGGTTAGAGTAATTAAGATATAAAACCATTTTAACGTGACTCCCCTTTAAGCACAGCTACACTTCAGTCCTCCTGTCTAGAAAGCAGTAAGCCGCTAGATCTCCACGTTATTTAAGGGTGGAGTGTAGTCAAAAAGGGATGGGATTAAGGGAAAAATTGGTGGATGCTGGCCTCAAGCAGTGAATTACTCTTAAGATTTGCTCTTTAGGCATAAATTTTAATGCCAGAACTGCATGCTAGCCTTATTGACCTTTCAGTTCCAACTGTATTCCCACCAATCACGAACCTCCCACCCCTGCTTTTCAATGACATTCTACTGAAGTCACCCCCTCTGGGCCCAATGGAGATTCAGCACATAAAAGCCTCTGAATCAGGCCTCATGCACAATTTTGCTCCTTCCTCCTTCTCTTGCCTGTGATATGAATAAGCTGTTTGGGGAGCAGGTCTGTTTATAGGGGTCATTCAGAAGTTGGGACAGACCATACTTTTGGCTCATAAGCACTACCACACTACACGTGAGATTATCAAGTGACGACAGAACCAAGGTAGGCAGGTTTATGACTCACATTTGCAATGTTGAAGGAAGTTTTGTTCACTGCCTGCCTGAATTTGGCCCATCTGCATTAATAATTTTAAAAACTCAAATAATAAAATACAACACATAATGCCATGTAAATATCCCAAGATAATTTGTTGAGTATAGTATAGGACAGGTCAACATTTTCAAAAGAGTCCGCTAATTTTGGCTGCCATCATTTTGTGTGTTCAATTTGAGACTGGGTGCCTCAGTGTCTCAGATTGGGAACCCAAAACTAGAAGTCACTTTTGAAAATATTGGCTGAAATATTCAGTTGTTTAGCATTCCTGAAAAGTGCTGGGTAAACTCCTTGTAGAGAACAGTCCATTTTAGTCACGCCTATGGTACAGGGAATGGCAATGTCTCCCCACCTTGCCTCACCAATGCACCTCATATCCGGTCTGAAAGAACAAGTCAGAAGGTGAGAAAAGGGGGAGATTTCCCTGCCCATTCAGTTGGCTTTTCCTCTGTCTCTGCCAACAGAGGTGATAGTTGAAATATTGGATGGGGGACATGGTTCCACTAGGACCAAGGACTCATTTCCATTGAATCCTAAAATTTGTCACTAGAGGATCAATTGGGGAGATATTACTCTACCAATCTCTATAGCCAGCCAACCCCATAAAACAAGATGTAAAGTGTAAGAGTGTGTGTATATCTACCATCTGATTTTGTATTTAATGTCTAATATTACACATTGACCATAAAACTTTGATGGATACAGAGTACAGTTTAAGTGTATATAATATGATAAAAATACCCCTAAAATATGTGCAACAGATACAAATAAGTTGAAAAAACACCCATTTTGCACTGACATTATAATGAAAACTTGATACGTGTGCAGGCGGCTAAGTAAGATCAAACCTAGGCCCTTGATATGGATTCATGGAACAATTATTAAAGTATGTTGAGTGTTGGGATTCACTGAATAAATCTTTTGACCAGTAGATGTCACTGGATGGGCCTTGCTAGTTTTGCAAGATAAACTATAACTCACCGATGCTCACTCTAAAATGATTACATCTAGTTCTGAGGCAAGATGTGCCCTAAACTGAGAACAAGCTGGCCCAATGAACTCTGAAAATCTTGTCTTGTAAATACTCCTAGCCCTACTAATCTGTAGACCAGCTGTTTGGTGGTTTGGTATCCCAGTTACATTGAAACTCTAATTCCTAAAAAGGATCAGTTGCTAAACATTTGTCAGAACAGTGATTGTTATAAAGGGAATTAACCTACATTAAACACAACAATACTCTTGTCTCCTTCCTAAAAGGATACTGCATGACCATGTTCCATTTAGGAATGTAAGTATTGCAATATCAGATTGGTCCATGTAGTCCAGTATCTTGTCTCTGATAGTGAGCAGTGCCATATGCTCCATGAAACCCCCACAGTGGACAATGCTGGAATAACATGCCTGTGAGGGAAATTGCTTTCTAAGGGCTTGTCCTCACTGTGGGGGGGGGGGGGGGGAGGGGACGGCAGATACGCAACTTCAGCTACGTGAATCATGTAGCTGAAGTTTGCGTATCTGCCGCCGACTTACCGCTTGTCCCCACGGCGGCGGCAGTCGGCGGGGCGCTCCCCCATCAACTCCAGCTTGCGCCTCCCGGGGGAGCTCCGGGCGATCGATCTCCGGCAGCGCTAGTGAAGACCAGCCCTAACAGTTAGTGGTTAACTAATGCCCTGAAGCATGAGGGTTCATGTACATTGTAAAATAATCGTCATTAACCATGTAAGTGTCTAACCCTTTTTGAAAGCCATTCACCTCTTTGTCTTAAAGAAATCTTGTGGCAATAAATTCCACAGGCTAATTGTTTTGTTTTTAAAAAAGTCACTTATTTATTTTATGTTTCACATATCCTATATTCAGTGTCTCCCCCACCTCCAGTTTCCTATTGGGAAGTGAAATGTACTAAAGGAGAGAGCATTTGGTGACCTAAAAAGAAATGAGGCACCTTCTAAAACTTAAAAGGAAAACTAATGACCTCCAACCTTTCCATTCCTAAACATTCTAACACCTAGGATGCCAGCTAGGGAGAGAAGAGCAGGAAGTCAGCTTTACCACTGATTTATATTTCTAAAAATATTTTAGCCTGAAAAAATGGAAATTATCGCTTTCATGAGCATAACATTTTCAGAACCCAGTAAGCCAAATATCATTCCTGATATAACTCCTTTGCAATCACTGGAGTCACTGAATTTTGCCCAGTCTGTGTAATTTTCCTTAGCTCTTGGCTATTTGTAACTGATTCACTGGAAAGTAATGCTTGGTATTAATTTGTTTTGGTGTTACCACACTTAATTTCATTGATGTGCAGTTCTGAATAAATCTGAATCTCAAGTCCCAAAAAGCCCAAATAAGAGCCGTTCATTTTTATGCTTGGTTTACTACAGTGTTATCTTGCACTAGAGGAAAAGCACAATGCATCAGCCCGTGCCATTTGTAGGTTTAAGCAGGGAGGGTTAAGGAAGTATATTTAACCTGCCCTTTTGGTCGTGTTGAAAGTAGAACCCTATTGAACAGCTGAAATGATCATTTTAGCATCATATACTAGATTCCACTGCTAGAAATGAATCCCCTGAGAAAAAACTGCTGATGGTCAAATTTTGAGTGCAACCTTAACCAAGCTTCCATTTATGTGTGTGATGTCAGGGAAACAGACTGCCAGGTAGGCATCCAAGTACCTGTTCACACCATCAAATCAGGTATGAGACATTTAAGTGACCTACGTTGCAGGCAAAGGCATGGACAAGCATAGATGTTGAGATGTGTCCTCAGGTAAATGAGCCCATAGTCTGTGGGTGTAAAGCCGTAGACCACATCAGAAAATCTGCTGTACTTTTGTGGGGGAGGAGAAGAGCTGCTGTAATAAGAATAGAGAAGTAGAGCAGGTTTCCCTGTTTTAACAGGATATGATGTCATCCTTGCTGTTTCAGTCTTCAGTTCTCATTGTTTCTTTCTTGATGTTGTGTTTCAGGTGCAGGCCTCAATATCAGTGATAATGATTCCTACCATGGTAGCCAGGATGGAGGCAGCATGGCTAACTCCCAGATTGTAGAACTTAGAAGAATACCCATAGCAGACACTCACCTCTAACACCATTGGGTTGGGTTTTTTTTAATTCAAATCTCCATATTTTTATATTTGTATTTCCTTTTGCACTAAAATACTACATGCAGCTTTGTGGTAGGATGCTGTGAGCTGTACTGGATGATTAACAAAGAATGGTAGTTTTCTTTTTGTATATCAAGTAATATCCTGTACATTTTTACAGTGACTGAGCATCAACAGATTCAGTGGAAGTTGGGCCAGATTTGTATCCTCTAAGTGGATGCACATATTCCATGAAGTATAGATTTTTAAAAAAATAACCTGTATGTGTAACACCATTTAATAAACCCAGTAGAGTTCATTTGATATAAACATGTCTGTCATTATTTGTGTCTGAGCACTGTTCAAGTGAAAAATAATATTTCTGGAACTGGAAGTTATAGTTGAGCAGGAGAGAATTTTATTGACACAGTCCCCCTCCCTGTAACCTGTTCTTTACTTTTTGAGACCTAACTGTGAATTTCGCAGAAGCAAATAAAGTCCCAGTGCTTGCTCCAGAGATCTTACCATTTAAATTCTGACATGATGCAACATTTGAGGATCAGAAACAAATACTGTAGAAGGGAAGGCGATATAGAGGACAGTTATAAGATCACTCAGTCACCCAGTAGGTGTATGCATAACTTGATGGCTCTGTTACCCTGTTGTTGGATTTGTTTTGTTGTATGGAAATTTTAATTTGAAATAGTGCATATTATAATTGCATTTTACGTTACTGAGTGACATCAAAGACCTTTGCCAGTCAAACTGTCTTTAAGGGGGCTGTCTGGGATCTTTTACTAAAGTGTAACCTTTATAGTTTGTTCCTAAATAAAAAAATAAATAAATTAGCTGTTATAATGCTTGTCTGATATATCCTGATGTTGTTAACAGGTATTGTTGTCCAGCTTTCATAATAATCCCATATTTGCATATGCTTAAAACTTTCTGAACTTCTGCTTTCTGAACTTTTGAATGTTTGGTCTCCCCCTCGAAGGAAATTATTTTAGTAAGTGTGAGCACTGTCACTTCAATCATTCTTGGAGAACCGTGAGAGTGAAAAATACATACTTTCAGTCAAATTTTCAGATGTGAGAAACAGCCCTAACTGAGACTGTGTGCAGAGTAGAGGAGAGGTAATTACAGGCCAGAATAAGTGTACTTTGACTATGGTTCTGCAATTGATCAGAAATAAAGGCATCTTTTCCATGATTTTCATAACTAAATAAATGTAGATACTGTCCTTTATCAATGACACACACATCTCTGGTGGTACAGTGGGCAGGCAGGAGGTATATTTCCCTGTTTTGCTGAAGCCAGTTACTCTTCAGGGTGAATATACAACCCAGCTAATGTGAACCCTTCAGCTGCCAGCCCCCCTAACCTCTGCAACTGCCGGGGAGGACGGCAGCCTCCCCCCCCACCTCAATTCACATTCTGAAGAGGAGAGTATCTTTCACCAGGTAGGCCCTCTCCACGGCCTCAATTGAGCAAAGAATTTACAGACACTTAAATACATATCTGTGCAGTAAATCAAACATGTGCTTAACTTTACACATGTAAAGTTTCTTCTTTTTTTTTTTACTTAATTCCCATTGAAGTTAATAGGATTTAAGCTAATGGGTAATTTTAACCAAGCATTTTGTCGAACAATGTCCTAATTTCTCTGGCTGCCAGTTCCTTTTTCTACTGCTCTTGTGCTCTCCACACAACAAAGCAAATACCCACTGACGGCCAAATCCTGGTACCTTTGAAGTCAATGGCAATACTGCAGATGGAGAGTTTGAACCTCTATGATTTGGGCCCCAATTCAGGAAAGCCTCTTTATTTAGGACAGGACTTAAGCACCCGATTAAGAGCTGTTGAAGTCAATGAGACTTGAACACATGCTCCTAAGCTAGGTACAGTAGGGACAGTCTTTAAAAATCAGGTGCATGCTACGTAAACATTCATTAGGCAATTTGTGGGGGACCAGTCATAATGGATAATGCTCTACAAAATAGTGAATACTCTACATATTTTGGGATTTATATTTCTTCACTGTTAGCCTATATGTAGACACCCCCAATGTGGGGAAATTGCTATTTTATGTGCTTGTGTCACTTAAATATGCCATTAAACAGAGACTCTCATACACCCATATTCAATTAAAACCAAGTTTGTATAGTTTGCTTGGCATGATAATCTACATGTTTTTGTTATGGATGAAAACCAGCAGTTGAAGGAGTTTTGTGTTCTTACTGAGTCCGTTTATTTCAGATATTTCACATCTGTCCACTAATGCCTTAACACAAAATACAGTTCTGGAGAATGATTGGGACACTTTTGGCTAGGGATTGCTCAATTGAAAAGGAGTTAGTCACAGATGTTTTACTGGCTTGCAGTACGTGCTACTATACACACGTGGGAAGCTTACGAAAGAAGAATTCTTGTTTGATTTTAACTCATGACCATCAGTGCTGACATCTTGTGTTACTTTGAGATGTTGCTCAATGGGCCTGGTTCTGAGTTCACTATAAATGCATCAGCATTTTGGAAAGAAGCTGGTATGATGATGCTAGTTAAAGAATTTGGATTTGTAGCCACTGGTGATGTTTGTAGGGTGTATGGTCACAACCTACCCTATTTTGCCATCACAGACTCAATGATTTGGGAGAAAATGCAAATGGGGGGAAATCCTGTTTTCTAATAGCATGAGACTCTATTGGCTAACTTCTGTTCACTGAGTACCGGAGAGACAATGCAGATTCATCGTAAAGCACTGTAGCTGCGTGCGCCTCTTCAGATATGTCAGACAGCCAGACCCTGACAGGAGCAGCTTTATAGCTGAAGTGACTTCAAATTGACAGCTTCTGTTGGCACTCTGATCCCAGGCAGTATTTAAAACCTGATGCAGACTATAAGTAGCTCTTATATTCTACCAGATGAATGAATACATAGTTAGACAGCTACTTGTGTAAAAGGAATGGACTAGATTTCAACCTCTCTGCTCGATCCTTGTACATGAACAAAACTGAGAAACTCATGTTTAGATCATCCCTTCTTCTCGATGTAGAAGGAGCCCCTGATTGTTCCTCTGGGAGCTTATCCTTTGGGTTTGAAGGAGCAAGAAGAGCGGCTGTTTATGCCTAGGTACAAATTTTCTAGGCAACTGGAAGAAAAACATCTATTTTCATGCTAATTCATGTAAAAGCATCTCATCCCTCCTCCAAATTCTGCTTGACTATATTGGCATAGTCTACATAAACATACACAATGCATGGATGCTCTTTAGGCGTTTATGGTGATTTACATGTTGAATCAAGGGCATAATAATAGACCGATAGACTATTCACATTTTTTAAAGGATGTTTGAATTGGCTGGTGCATCAGAGTCTTGCTGCGCAGACAAGTAAATAAATAAAGCAAGTATTATTGTTTTGCTAAGTAGGACACAAAATCCTATTAGGAAACTTCTTAAAGAAAGGCACTAGGCAAGATTCTGATTTTACCTTCACTGGTGTAAATCCAAAGTAATTCCATTGATTTCAGTGAATGTTCTCCCAGAGCAATTTTAAAATGTCCAGAATATTATTTTTAATTTTCAGAGATTGATAATTTAGTTAAATACAAGCCATGGGTTCCCCTAACAGCCTGGGACCAGATGCGTCACTGACTTGTATCTTGCAAATCCATAGATTTACACATTGAAAAATTTGGTCTTCAGGGATTATTGCTGGTATTATGAACTGTTATTCTTAGCCAGAAACTTTATATACTAGAGTTTTACACCAAAGTGTGTTCTTACTGGATTACTTAAGGTGAGTATTGCACAATGCAGGTATTTCTCATCTGTCTACTAATGATTTAAGACAAAACATAATTTTGTACAATTGACTCAATAAACAGGAATTATAGTGGAAGACTGAGTCAATTTAGTGCCAGTTCTACCATCAGATAATAGCTCCCATTGATTTAACCATCATAATCAGTGTTGTGTACGTTGGGCTATTGCAGTAAATTCTGCTTTCAGTGACACTGAAATTAGGAGCAACTCTGAATCTACACTCATGTTCCTCATAACAGAATTTGCCTTTGTGCTGCTGAAATTAACTATACGGAATTGTGTGCGCATGCACATGTACAAGTTAGCTGTAGCCAAAAGTTTAATCTTCAAATCTCAATGTGTTTCCATCTTTATGTGGTTTCACAGAAGGGAACTAAGAGTGTATATATGTCATTTCATGGTTGATTTATCATGTGTGTACTAAATATATTGAAGCAACCATCTGCATTCTAATGTTCAAATGGTAAGTCGTCATTTCAAATGTTATTGAACCGACTTAATGAGACTAATTATTCTACGAAGATCAGGGAATTAATATGTATCCCAATCTGAATGGTAGTTTGAAAGCCTCTGGGTAAGAAACCTTTCTATAAAACACACGTATTCACTGTACACAGATGTGGCATCTTTATGTAAATACATAGCTATTAAGTACATTTGACAGGAATCTTTGTAACTCATTACAACCTTCTACCCTGCTCTCCCTGCAGACACAGACACTTAGCGTCGGGGCAGGACATGAAGAGTGAGGAAATGAAGAGTGTGAAGCACGAGCATGTAGAGATGGTCCCCATGGCACAGTTCGGAAATGAACTGGCTGCAAATCGCGCAGTCTGCTCGGGGTACAAAGGGGTGGGGGTCTTGAACGCTCATGGGGCAGGAGCCCAATGAAGAGATCTGTCAGGCCTGGGGCAAGGGGCGGGCGGGGAATACCCTCTCACAGGACCCACGTGAAGAAAAACCAAGAAGTGGGCAGTAAGGCTGTCTCTACCTCCTGAAGTACACCCCGGGAGGTGCCAAGCGAGGAGAGCCCCATGCGCCTGCCAAGCGCATAAGGATACAGGAGAGTGGAGGAAGGCAGGTATATTAGCCCTAAAAGGAGCGGGTCCCTTTTCCCTTGGTAGCTGAACAGGGTTACTTTTGGTTAATCAGGACACATGGGGCCAATCAAAGGCCTGCTAGAATCTGTTAAAAGCCTTGTCTCCAGCCAGACAGGGGCATGTTCTAGGAGCTGTGAGAGGAAGGCGAGCTACTGGAGAGCTGGGTGGTGCTGATGCTGACAAGCACCAGGAAAGAAATCTTTCAGGTACAGAGGTGAAGGGTGGGTGAATCTCTGCCCAGCCAGGGTCTGAGGGAAGAGACCCCACCCAAGAAGAGAGACTGAACCAGGTGTCTTGTCTGTGGTCACCGCACCTGCAGGGGCTACCAGAGACTGAGAGTGTCCCTTGCCCCTTTTCCCCTTCCAGGAGGCCAGGAAGAACCCTGCTCCAGCAAGGTGTAGCCAACAAGCCCAGGGGTGTGTGGGGAAAACTGATGAAACGAGGAATACCCCAGCCTACTGCTAAACAGAAGTGTGGAACCTACTGAGGCAGAGAAGAAGCTCTGCCACAGAGGGTAAGGAATTAACCAGTCTAGTGTTGTACACAACTGATGATCAATGAAACACACATTAGTACTAAACAGTCTCTGGTAATTCACTGCTTTAAATTTGTCGACTAAAGCACTGGAACTCAGTCAGGCCATCGGCTCAAGGCCCTATTTGGAGGCTGGCAAACAACCGTGCAGCTAGATTTTGGGTACAACACACAGGGCTTGTTATGAAACACACCCCAGAGCTCTGAACAATCTTAAAAACAATCTCTCTTCCACCCTAACCTAGACTGACAATTGTCAGGGCCAGAGCTGTGTGCAAATAGGATCCTAACCCAGCCTTGTAATGACCACAACTCCACCCATGGGAGGGGTTTCTTCAGTGAGTGAAGGATCTTTCATTTTAGATTCTTTTCAAATTCAAACATGACCTCTTACAGAATGCTGAAGGCAGGTCAAAGAGCCAAACAAAATGTCCCCGGTGTTTTTGGAGCAGCCCAGGCAGGAGGGACAACTACAGCGGTCATTAAAGAGGTGCATCATGCTTTCTCTCAGCTGAGTTGTGTTCCCTGTGCTTATTACACAGTAGAATGTTACATGAAATTTGTCCCTCTGGTATACTCACACTCCACCTGCTTCAAGGGGAACTGAAATGACAGCTCAACATGTCATCACATGCTTACAAATGAATTATATGAATGTTACTTATAAATAGATTTTGCTAGTGCCAAGCTTCCAAAAGGAACAGGAAACCATGCATCACTGGTAGACTGTAGATATAAAATTACACCACTCTAGAGACCTTAGCTGACTGACCTGTAATGCCTGTCTGACCTGCTGTCCCCCCACTCTCTCCCCTTCCTCATGCTTGTGATTCCAGCATTGCCCCCATTATACTCACAATCCAAGTCACAACCTTCTTGCTATGGCCACAATCCCAGCATTCTCTACTTTGAAGCTAAGCAGAGCCTTTTCCTGCCACAGAAGAGCCCTAAGTGGTTGGGGGATGGACACATCCCCTCCCTAAAAATACCCATTAGGTGATGCTGAGGACTCTAATTAGCCACAGTGAAACTGCTTCAGAAGGGAACCCTGCATTAGATTGGAGCCCATTGGTGAGGGCACTCACTTGGGAGAAGGCACAGCCCCGATCAGGTGGAGGGTCTTGAATTGGGAAGCTGCATAGCCCAGATAGGTTCAAGAATAGCAGCCGTGTTAGTCTGTATCCATAAAGAAAGTGAGGAATACTTGTAGCACCTTAGAGACTAACCAGTTTGTTTCACCATAAGCTTTCGTGGGCTATAGCTCACTTCATCGGATGCACAGAATGGAACAGAAGTAAGATGCATTTATACACACAAAGAAGAAGGGAAAAAAGTTCTACATTAGCATACCAATCCAGATTTAACAGCCTCTTAGAATTGGTATGCTAATGTACAACTCCCCCCCCCCCCTTCTTTCTGTGTGTATAAATGCATCTTACTTCTGTTCCATTCTATGCATCCGATGAAGTGGGCTATAGCCCACGAAAGCTTATGCTGAAATAAACTGGTTAGTCTCTAAGGTGCAACAAGTATTCCTCGCTTTCTTTATGCCAGATGAGTACCCGAAGCACTGGGCTAAAAAGGTCTGGAAGGAGGGCTCTGCCTCCTGCTGCTGCCTCCACCCACAAAAACAGGGTAGGCACCTAATGCTAATAGAAGGTTTGCAGCTGAGAATACCAAGCAGAGGGAGGTGTCTCCCTCCAACCTGGATTTAAGTGCTGAATTCCTAGGGCAGGGGGTGAGATTTAGGACACACCATTCTCCTCAGCATCTCCTAATGGCTAATTTAGGAGATGAGTCACCTACCATGCTGGCTCCTGTGGATTGCATTCTCAGGTGCCTATCCTCATTCATTGTATAAGGAGCCTCCCTGCTCAACTCAGGCTTTGTGAATCCCTGTGATTATTTTTTTTAGGCACCTAGAAGTTAGTCACGGTGATGCTCAGTGTCAGCATATCTAAATTGCTTTGTGAATCTAGCCCTTAGGCACATACTTAAACCACTGGGAGTATGTATGTACTTAAAGTTAAGTGTGCTGCACATTGCTCTAGTCTATCAAACCCTAAATGCCTCAGGAGTGAAGGTTGTTTCACCAGTCGTAGGCAGCTTGCAGTGCTGCATGTGGAAACAGACTAAGGATGAGGAGGGGATCCAGCTATAGCAGGTAAAATGCTGGTAGACAGAGTAACAAGAAAATCAAATCAATTCAGAACTTTGAAAGTAGCATGGAGGAGGCTAATAAATTGCCAGATGCTCCACTGACTTTTTAGTAGACTAGCTAATTCAGAACTTGCAGAGATTTATATTAAAGATAATCCTCTGAATATCAGAAAATTATATAGAATCCCCAGGAGATGGGCACGTAATCCTCTGCGCCAGTATACACAGTTACTGTTATGCCATCACACCCCAGGGATACAGACCTTGTTTTTGAATGCAGCATGCGCCAAAGGAGAAAGTAAATGAAAAAACAACACCATCTTGCTTGTCTAACCCAGAAATGAGCCTTAAGTGTTCCTGAGAATGATCTTGTTGCAAAGGAAACAGAAGCTGAGATTTGTCTCCTCAGCACAAAAATAACATGGTGAAAAAGGCTTCTGGTTGCTTTTCTGACACTACAAAATATCAGGTAACCCAAGGGAAAATAATTGGGGAGACTCTGAGTAAATGGGGAACTGAAATATCCAGGGTTGCTAAGTGCAATTGCTGGATGCAAAGAGACTAAGATACAAAAGTATTAATAATGAATAGAATTGATTCCTACAGCTAGCTAAGACAAATGTTTGTTTTAAGGCTGATTCATGTCCTAAAGTGTACCCTAACAGCTATGTGAAACTGTTGGAAAATGTGTCCTTTAAACCTAAGGGGAAAGGTAAGTTAAGTGCCCCTATTCTACCAAAGAATGTACTGGGTTCCTCTTTCTGAAAGCTGGGCTTTCTCTCAGATATACTGTACTATAGTTAAAATGTTAACATAACTGGATTTTGCCCTGAGCAAATGCTGTAGACATTTTCACATGGTCTGAGGGGAAAGGTTACACTTTGATTACAGATTGTATAACATATCACACTCCAGAACAAGTGGCTGAATGGGAAGGAAGAGGAGGATATCCAGGCACATTCATTAGGCTGAATGTGCACATTTTTTCCCTGGGAAATTGTTTGTGTATTATATCAATAATTTGCAAACCAGCAAACCAAGAAACGTGTCTTGCGTCTTCTTTGTATATCTAGTGGGATTTAATCAGTGTTAAACTACATATTACAGTAAGTCACATGATATGTGGTTGCTAGGAAGGTACTCCCATCTGACTAGCAAACTTTTCACTTTGAACTTGAAATGTTCTGGACGAGGCTCCTGAATCTCTACATAGATCTCAGGCTAGCTATATAGACAGAGGCTATCTGTGCAATAACCAAGTACCTTGGCACATCTTCCTAGGGCAACATGATTTCTTCCAAATTTAGATAATGTTGGTTCTGTGCTGCTCCTTCCACCGACTGCTTCAACCCTATCACCCCTCCAATCACTGCCCCCCTCCAGAGGTTTTCCAAGTATGCCAGCACAACCTGTAGAAATATGAAGACTTAAAAACACTGCTCAGATAGAGTGATTAACATAGAATCTGCAGATGTTGAAATGAACCAAGGAAATGGAATATAGAAGCCTTCACTGCTAACATCTTCACTGAGACTTCAAACATGCATTAACATTTTAGGCAGATAATTGCAATAGAGCCACCATCAACTCTCCCATGATAAGACTCAAAAGAGACCCAGGGGGCGTAAAAACATCTAACATTACAGCTCCTTTTTGCAAAGATTTCCATCAGTGGAAAGGAAAAAAAAAGTTTCCATACAGGATAATGCTGTTTTCAGCCTACATTGCATGGGAATGTTAACATATGAAATCTAGGTGCATGTTAATTTGAGGTGGTGAGCAAAACCAGGTTTGAGCTCCATTTTGGATTGTAATATTCAGCAATCAAATATGGACATGAATAAGGTGACCAGATGTCCCTATTTTATAGGGACAGTCCTGATTTTGGGGTCTTTTTCTTATACAGACTCCTATTACCTCCCACCCCATCCCAATTTTTCACATTTGCTGTCTGGTCACCCTAGACATAAATAACCTTGACCTTTTGAAATCTGAAAGAAAATGAAACTATATCACAACTAATAGCCACAGATGCAAGAAAAAAATTAGTGACATTTCCTATCTAAGGATTTTCCATATTACCCATTATTGTAATAACAACATAAGAACAGCCATGCTGGTGGAGACCCATAATCCATGTACCCCAGTATCCATCTTCTGACAGTGGCCAGTGCTAGACACATTAGATGGAATGAACAGACTGGCTCAATTTTGAGTGATCCATCTCCCAGTCATATCATCCTAGTTTCTGACATGGGGTTGTGTCCTGACTATCTTGGCTAAGAGCCACTGATCACCCATGAATTTATCTAATTCTTTTTTTTAACCTAGTTATAGTTTTGGCCTTCACAACATCCCTGGGCAATGTGTTCCAGAGCTTGACTGAGTTGTCTGAAGAAATATTTCTTTTGATCTTTTAACCTGCTGTCTACTGATTTTGTCGCATGACCCCTAGTTCTTGTGTTGCACGACGGGGTAAATAACACTTCCATATTCACTTTCTCCACACTATTCATGTTTCTATAGACCTCTATGACATCTTTCTCACTCCTTTGCCATTTCTTTTCTAAGATGAATTGTCCCAGTCTCTTTAAGCTCTCCTCATATGAAAACTGTTCCATACCCCTAATCACTTTTGTTGCCCTTTTCCTGTACATTTTCCAATTTCAATAAATCTTTTCTGAGAGAGGTGACCAGAACTGTACCCAAGGATTCAAGATGTGGGCATAGCATGGATTTATGTAATGGCATTATGATATTTTCTGTTTTATTATCTCTTTCTTTCCTAATGGTTCCTAACATTGTTAGCTGCCACACATGGAGCAGATGTTCTCAGATAACTCTAAACGATGACTTCAAGATCTTTCTTGAATAGTAACAGTTAAGTTAGAGCCCATCATTTTGTATGTATAGTTGGGATTATTTTTTCCAATGTGCATTACTTTGTGCTTATCAACATTAAATTTCATTTGCCATTTTGTTGCTCAGTCATCCAGTTAGTGAATCTCTTTGATACTTCATAGTTACTTCTGGACTTAACTATTTTGAGTAATTTTGAATTGTCTGCAAATTTTGCCACCTCACCATGCATCCTTTTTCCAGATCCTTTATGAGAATGTTGATCCCAGTACATACCCTTGCGGGACATCTCTATTTAACTCTTGCCACTGTAAAACCTGACCATTTCTTCCTACCCTTTGTTTCCTATCTTTTACCCAGTTACCAATCCATGAGAGAACCTTCCCTCTTATCCCATGACTGCTTAGTTTGCTCAAGAGCCTTTGCTGAGGGACCTTGTCAAAGGCTTTCTGAAAATCGAAATACTATATCCACTGGATCTCCTTTGTCCGCATACTTGTTGACCCTTCCCTCTAAGAATTAGAACAATTGGTGAGGCATGATTTTTCCTTTACAAAAGTTGTGTTGTTTCTTACTCAATCTATTGTGTTCCTCTTGGTCTCTTATAATTTTGTTCTTTATTATAGTTTCAACCAACATGCCTATTACTGTACTTGGAGGTATAAGCCTGTAATTGCCAGGATCATATCTGGAGTCTTTTTAAAAAACTGGTGTCACGTTAGCTTTCTGGTATCATCTGGTACATAGGCTGATTTTAAGTAATAGGCTACATACAACAGACAATAGTCTGTAATTTCATATTTGAGTGCCTTTAGGACTCTTTGGTGAATACCTTTTGGCCTGGTGTTAACTAATTTTTAATTTATCAGCTTCCTCTACTGATACCTCAATCTGAGACTGTTCCTTAGAAATGTCCCCTAAAAAGAATGGCACATGCGTAGGGCTCTCCCCCATGTCTTCTGCAGTGAAGACTGATGCAAACAACTCATTTAGCTCCTCCACCACACTCTTGTCTTCATTGATGTTTCATTAGCACTTCACTGAGTATTCCTTTAGCACTGGTCCCACAGATACTTAGGCTGGCTTCCTGCTTCTGATGTGCTTAAAAATTTGCTTTTAGTTTTTGTCTTTAGCTAGTTGTTCTTCAAATTCTCTTTTGGGTTGCCTTATTATGCTTTTACACTTGCAGAGTTTATGCTCCTTTCTATTTTCCTCACTAGGATTTGACTTCCAATTTTTAAAGATATCTTTTTATCTCTAACTGCCTCCTTTATTCTGCTGTTTAGTCATGGTGACTTTTTTTTTTGTCCTTACTCTGTTTTCAAAAAATTATTTGGCAGTATACATTTAGTTTGAGCCTCTGTTATGGTGTTTTAAAACAGTCTCCATGAAGTTTGCAGGCATTTCACCTATGTGACTGTTCCTTTTAATTTCTGTTTGACTAGCTTCCTCATTTTTTTGTAGTTCCCCTTTTTGAAATAAAACGCTACTGTGGTATGTTTTTTTGGAGTATTTTTTTACATGATGGTTGCTATTACTGAGCAATTCAGCTATATTCACTTCTTGGGCCAGACCCTGTGTTCCATTTAGGATTAAATCAAGAATTGCTAGTCTCCTTTGAGTTCCAAAACATGCTACTCTAAGGGCTTATCTTCACTTGAGCCGGCAGGGATCGATCTTTTGGTGATCGATTTATCGTGTCTCGTTAAGATGCGATAAATCGATCACCAGCGGCTCCCCCGTTGACTCCGGAAGTCCAGCTCCTGAAGAGGTGCAAGCTGGAGTCGACGGGGGACTGCGCCGCCGACCGCCACCGCCGTGAGGATGGGAGGTAAGTCGGCTGTAGAGACGTCGATTTCAGCTGCGTTATTAACGCAGCTGAAATTGCGTATCTACAGTCGATTTCCCCCCCTAGTGGAGACCAGCCCTAAGAAGCAGTCATTTCTGGTGTCTGGACAGTTTATCCCAGTCAATTTGAGGATAGTTGAAATACCCCATTATTATTGTGTTTTAAGGCCTTGGTAGCCTCTCCAGTCTCCCTGAGCATTTCACAATCACTGTCACCATCCTAATCAGGTGATTGGCAGTATATTCTGTCTGCTATATTCTTATGATTCAATAACAGAATGTATATTCATAGAGATTCTATGGTACAACTTGATTCAGTTAAGATTTTTACTTTATTTGACTCTACATAATTAAGCAGTTCTTTGATCCTCTAAACTGTACCAGCTACTGCCAGTACAATATAACCACTTAATCATGTTAAATAAAGACTATAAAAATTAGTCATTGCATAATAAATGTTTTTAAGGCACTAGAGAAATGAAGTGTTGCCAAGAAGACTGATATCCATATCCAGTATAAATCAATAAATCATAATTGCACTCTGTACTTGACCTTCTCTTTAAAGTAGTATCACGGTGCTGAATGTATGCTTCAGGACTTTTGAGAATCAATTAAATAATTTAAAATAATTATTTTAAATGGTTTGTTGGCAATGATAATTAATAATTAATCTATAGTCCCTCAGGGATTTAAGTAAATTTGATTTCAGTGGCGTCACTCCAAGATAAATTTGGCCCACTGAATTTCATTATGAGGTTAACATCAACAAGGCACCAAAAACAGGGCACTCTTCACTTTTACATTTTTGTCTATTGTTTCAACCTGCTGGTGCATTAGTTCTGTGATTCCCATAAACCAGGCAATGCATGCTAAAAAACAGTTATGTATTTCAGCCACTCCACCTAAACTAGATGTGTCATAACTGACTCCAACGAGAAGCGTTGCCTGCTGAACCCTCAATTATTGGTATTCTTAACAATTGATACCATTGATATCTCTTCAGTAGCTGATGTAGTAGAGATCGTGGTTTGGATCAATTTCACCCCACCCCTTGGGCTTCCCCTCAACTTTGAACTCCGAGCCGCTTTCTGGCAATTTCTGTTTTATTGTATCACTTTTTACTACCAATGGGAAGGAGAAAATATTTGTTATTATTATTATTTATTGTTCTATTGTTACAAGTACTTGGAAGGCTCCTGTCACCATGATATTTAGGTTTCTGTTAAACCAGTTAAAAGATCAAAACAACACAAGAGGAGGAAGCTCATAATCTAGCACCCAGAAGAGCATCTGTCTCTTTGATGAGCTCTGAGCCAGTAGAGAACATCCAGATGATGAGGAATGGAAATGGGAATCCAATGACTGCCATTGGTAGAAAGCCTAGACAAAGATACATCTTGTATTGCCCCATGAATGTGACCTTGCTAAAGCCACATTCTCTCCAATTGTATGTTCTCTCTAAGTGTACTTGTCATAAGAACATAAGAATGGCCCTACTGGGTCAGACCAGTATCCTGTCTTCCAACAGTGGCCAGTGCCAGGTGCCCCCCGAGAGAATGAACAGAACAGGTAACCATCACGTGATCCATCCTCTGTCGATCATTCCTAGCTTCTGGCAAGATGGGTCACAGAAGGAAAGGCAGTGTCTGAGACTGCTGATGGCCTAGAGCAGGGGTCTCAAACATGCGGCCCAGGGGCCGCCTGCGGCCTGTGAAGCCCTTCTCTGTGGCCCGCAAAGCTCCCTGGTGCCCGCTTCCCCATAGCAGTTTCTGGGAGGGAGGGGCCAGAAGCGGAAGCTTCTCTGCTGCCTGGCTGGGCTGCTGCTGATCCCTAGCTACTAGGCACTTTTGCTGAGGCTTCAATGAATGAGCTGGGGCGTCGCTTCCCAGGAGCCCTCTGCAGCAGCGGCCAGGAGCGGTAAGCCAGACTTCCCGCTGCCCTCCCACCTCCCTCTGCGGGAGGCTTACCATTCCTGGCCACTGCTGCAGAGGGCTCCTGCGAAGCGCCATGCCTGGGCCGCTGCCGAGCCCTGGCTTCCAGGCGCTGCTGCTGTGGCCTCAGTGAACAAGCTGGGGTGGCACTTTGCAGGAGCCCACTGCAGTGGCAGCCAGGAGTTCAGAGGAGGAGGCGGGGCAGCGGTGGGACCTCATGGAAGGGGTGGAGTGGAGGCGGGGCTGGGGGCAGTGTGTGTGTGGGGGGAACTTGTCAGTGATGCGGCCCTCAGGCCAGTGCACTAGTCCTCATGTGGCCCTCGTGATCATTTGAGTTTGAGACCCCTGGTTTAGTGTTTGCAGATGTTGAGCTGCAGCTTGACTTTCACATGGAAACGAACTGGCAGTCAGTGGACAGCAGTGCACAGGCTTGTCAATGTACTCCATCTAAAAAGGGGGTAGCCATATGCTCTACCAGAAGAAGCGTTTGGTTTTCCACATTAGCCCCAGTTAGAGGAAGTGTAGAGTTCAGCCTTATGGTGACAAACTTGAGGATTAGTGTGCTGAGGCACACACAAGTTGTTCCTGGCCACTGCTGCTCTCTGGGTATTCTGGAGCAGAGAGGAGTTGGTGAACGATGTTGATAACAGGTAAGCACACTACCTCAGCTGAGGATACACATGTAGTCTTTGTCAGTTCTTCAAAGAGCTCCCTCTGCCAACTGGTATCACAACCAGAGGGGTTCAATTTAGCTGCAGTACTATTAGCTTTTTTGCAAAACCTCAGATCATAGAAATGTAGGGCTGTGAGCAGGGCCGGCGACAGGGGGGTACTATGGGTACAGCTGTACCGGGCCCCCCGACTTTAAGGGGCCCCCGGTACACCGCTGTACCTGTTGTGTCCCCCCTTGTCGCCGGGCCTGGAGAGCGGGGAAGGGGCGGGGAGGCGGCGCGGCTCTCCCCTGGACAAGCGAGCCTGGCCCCGGCAGGAGCAGAGAGCCCGGCCGGCGGCAGCAGTGCTGTCCGGGGGAGGGGGGGGGGAGAAAAGGCGGTCACGCAGCTCTCGCTCCTGCCAGCTGTCAGCTGGCGGGGGGGGGGGGGGGAGGGAGCGCCGGCTGGGCTGGGCTGGGCTGGGCTGGGGGGGCCCCATCTGCTGTCAGCTGGGCTGGGGGTGCCCGCATCCGCTGTCGGCTGGGCTGGGGGGGTCCCGGCTGGGCTGGGGGGGGCCCCAAACTATTGGAGTATGGGGCCCCCAAATTTCTGTTGCCAGCCCTGGCTGTGAGGGACCTCGAGATCATCTAGTCCAGCCCCCTTCACTGAGGCTGGACCATTTCATAAATGGACCATTTCTGACAAGTGTTTGTCTAACATGTTCTTAAAAACCTCCAATGATAGGTTTCCAGAACCTCCCTTGGAAGCCTATTTCAGTAACTAACTATCCTTATAGTCTGGTTTTACTGTATACTGGTAAACACTTTCTATGTCTCCTTGGTGCAGGTTTTTTTAATTTTCCTCAGGTTATGTTTTCTAAGCCTTTTATCATTTTTTACTCTGGAATCTCTCCAAATTTTCCTTTAGGATACTAGGGTGGGAGGGCAAAAGTTGAAATACTCATTACAAATATAGATATTTTTGATGGTTTGACAGCACTTCTGCTCACATTCACTTTACATCTAGAGCTCGGGAGCCTGAAAAGCTCCATCTGTCCTGCAGAGGATTTCCCCTGTGCAGAATGAATTCTATTGAGTAACATTTAGTTCCTGTCAAAAATACAAAAGAATATTCTGCACCCTTCCTGAAGGACCAGTAATGCTCCAGGACTGTATTGTGAGTTGCACCTGTCATGTCTGGGGATCCTGCAGTAGCTCTGTGCCCAGCCCTAGAGATCCCAGAGCCTGTGTACCCCCTTCTCTGGGTCTGCCCCTCCAGGCTGGTTTGTGTCCCCCCCCCACCATATGATACTTTCTGTTGTTGCTGCTCAGCAGAAATCATGGAAGGTGCTATTTCAATAGTTCTAATTCCCACTTAAATATCCTACTGGGGTATGGAGCAGATCAAGTCATAAAGCATGGCTACCTCCTAGCTTCACCAGCTCTCTCTGCCTTGTCCCTAAATCCCCTCTTCCTTCTCAGGCCCGCAGAGATATGCCTGAATAGCTTCCACAAGCTCCTGAGGAGTGGGGAAGCATGACACAGAGCCTGTGCTCCCTCTGGAATTTCCCCAATTTTGGGGCCCTCTGTTTATTTATATTTTTTGTGTGCATTTTTACTTTTTGTTTTACCTCTGGTCTTCGCAGTAGGATCTTGATCTGCAGTGACTATATTTGACTGTATTCCCACCAATACTACCTTCCCTATAACATAGCATTAATAAGACCACTGGACACAAATTAGGTGATGACCCAATAAAACACTGCACCAGTATATCTTACTATATCATACTTTGTTGCTCAGATAACTTGTTTGAAACTTCTTTCAAAATTTACTTCTAGATTATTATTTAAAATCAGTTAACGAAGTTCCCTTCCCAGTCATCCCTCAGTCAGCTGTGAAATAAAGGGTGCAAGCCGCTTCTAACTTAGATGTATTGACAGAAAGACATTCTTTAAGTACATATGAATCCACTTATGGCCACATAGAGTACTTCTGTATCCTGCTACAAGTCAATCTAAGCTCAGAAAGTTTGAATTTGGCTTGAGTCTTAAACACAGCTGGTATGACATGTTGGTATTTCTGAAAAACATTCTCCCTGATTCTGATACCATATACAAGAGCTTTAATATAATATTAAAGTCACGTAGAGATAGAAAATACATAAAGTAAACTCTCAAAATTAAGTGATTGGCTGATCCAGGGATTAGTAATTTGATATAGTGCCTTTTCCTCTTGGTTGCTGACTCAAATTCAGTGCTCATCAACAGAGACTGAAAGTTATTACCATCTAAGGACTAGTTGATGCCCTATGTGAAATGAACTGGGTAGTGGTATTAGTTGGCAGGCTAAACAGGCCAGGGTGGGATGGGAATGAGACTGAATTACTCTGTCACCTAAAAGGATAATCTCTTCACATCAGGGTTGAAGCATCCTGGAGATGCTTACTTTGCCACTTGCCATGCAGCACGAACCATGCTGAGTAGACAGAGGGTATCAACATCTAGGGCCATCAGTATCCTCTATTAACTTGAGTGTTTAGAAACAGATTGTAAGCGATTTTCCTTCCCCCACTCTAGGGTAAAAATGTGTGTGGGGGGGTGTCTTTTATGCAAGACAAATTAACTCCAAGCTACTTTCTCAGCCTAAGTTAAATCTTTTCCCCAAAAACCCAAACTTCTCCAGTTGGGGCTTGCAACCCGCTGCCACCATTACTGTGATTATTCCAAAACCATGGAGTGGGGCACATTAAACCCCCCGAGAATAACACCCTCCCTCCTTGCCACCTGGGAGAGATAAGGAACACTGACTCCGCTCCACCCCCCCCCCCCCTTGCTGCCTAGGAGAGATTGAGAACTCAGCCTCCGATCCCAAGCTGGGATCACTCCAATAGAATTACCAGACAATTCTTATAACAAAAAAGGTTTAATAAAGAAAAGAGACAAGCATACAACTTACATAGACTTCACAGATACTCAGACCTCTCCTTAACCCCTCCCTTAGGATTTCTCTCCCTGATGAGGCTAAGGACACCATAGATTGATTACAATCTTATACAATTAACAATTTCACTTACTGTCAGACTGACTTAGAAAGTTATTCAAAGAGATTAGTAGGAAGGTGATTCGATTATCCCAGAGCTGGGAGAGAAGAGATGCAGACAGGCTGAGAGTCCGGGGGGAAAAAGCTAAACTAAAACTCCCCTTTGGCTATAGGAATTTGCATCCCCAAGATGGCATTGCCTCTTCTGCTTCAGGTTAACCCCTTACAGGAAAAACAGTAATTCTAAGGCACATCATACTTATGACACAGATCAAAAAAAAAATTAAAGCCCTAGACAAGGGGAGAAACCGACAACATTGTTTCTGAACAAAACTAGCTGATAGGTGTTTTCCCAATCCTCCTCATTACCAATCTTCCATTTTAAAATATATTGTACATAATCACAAAGATTAAATTACAAGGGAGAAAAATCTAGTCTTTGAGGAAAAGGGGGGTTTACAGAAGGGAAATTATTTTAATTCACATGTAAAACCTGAAAGCAGATAAGATTTTTATTCATGATTTTCTTAGTTGGAGCACTGAGTCAAGAGTAGCTTAATAAAGTTACATTTTCTCATTGAATCATGGCTGCCTCCTTTCAGTAATAGCAGGACATGGTCTGCTTTTCTGGTTAGAATTTCATTCTAGAAAAACGTTAGGAAAGGGTCAGCTCTCAACTGCATATTAACAAATAAAACAACCCAGCCAACTAATACAAACCTTATCAAAACTTCCATTTGACATCTGTAAACTACAAGCCAACACCACATACCTGAACCTCCTCTTAAAGTAGAAGTCATTTAAAGGTTTCATGTAGAGGTTCCATCTGTTTCTTCACAATGGTATTAGAAATTTTCTCATTAAGCCTCACAATGAAAATAAAATGGGATTTGTGCAATTGTGGCATCACCATTACATTTTGAACAGTCAAAGAGGGCCCTCAGGCATGTGAACAAACTTGCATTGTGCAGTAAAGCTCTTGAAGCACACACAGATGGAACAAAAGTTCAGTTTACCTAGGGAGTTTCAAAAACTGGACTTGTGTAAACATCTATTAGAACAATGGTTCCAAAACATGGCTAATTAACTTTATAGACTAACGGTCTGAGGGAAAACATACTTAGGCCTCAATCCGTCACTGAGACCCAGCCAGCCAGACTCCTGCACCTACACACAACCTCATTGAACACTGAGTGACTGACTACCTGTCTGAGAAAAGAGGCAAGTCTACAGTTTTAACACTTCCTACATAGTTATTTATCCCTTGATAAAACTTGAAGCTGGACTAGGAGCCTCATTGGCAGGCCCCTGCACCTGCAGGAACAATTATCTCCTTGCCCACTGAAGTCAATGGAGCTTTTATGGGTGCAATGGTCCATGTACAGTGTGGTTCCCGGTGCAGCATTGAGGCTTTAGGTTATAAATATGTATGTGGGAAGCTGTATGTTGTATACTAACAGCTTTGATCAGATAGGAAGTCAGTGAAGATTTGGGGGAGGAGTGGATAGTGGGGATTATTGGTGGAACATTTAGTGGGAGCAAAATATGTATGTATCTCGATTGAAGTGTGGGTGTGTTATATCTATCTACACTCAGACACATGATGGTGACCATTAAAACATCCATATTTACTACTGGGTAGCACATTATTTTTAATAAAACATCCAAAAGTGTGATGAATATTTTTGATGAGAGTCTAGCTGTATCATGAGTATTATGTGCTGGTTCTCTGTGTGGTCTTGCATGATATGAATTATGTACCATGACAGTCTACTTTAAGAATGATGATAGGAGGCTACAAGCCATCTTCAGTCAGTGCTCTTTTCAGGGGGAAAAAACCCTTCTCTATAGAAGAGTTTTTGTAGCTGCCCTGCAACAGCTATTTTTCAAACTTAGTTGAGGGTCTAATAATTCTGAATATAAGCTGCAATCCTGTGCTGTGTACCATGCAGGTAGACTTCCGTATCTGCATGGAACACAGTTAAAGTCAATGGGATTCCATGCCAATGCAAAATTCTCTCAGTCTGCTAGACAATATAGGATTGGGGGGGGGGGGCAGGGTTAACAATGATATTGTGATATTGCATCACCACCTCATGGGCATGCTCAAACTCCACCTCAAGTATCCACCTACTGAAATGGAATGGAAAACTGAATTCTTCTCTTCCTCCTCTATCACAACAGGTTATGAGGAACTCACATTGGTCGGAAATGTTAAGGAAGCTACCACTGCCCATGTTGTTGTTCTCTCTGGATAAACAGGTGAGTTCAGCTGCCAGAGGTCTCAATCAATGCACCATTCACATGCACTAAATTCTTATTTTTTTAAATGAAAATGCATGTAAGCTACAGGGCTACAAGGCTTAAAGGGATGTAATTTTGTACTTCTCCCTATGGTAGAAAGAAGAAAAGCCAGCTCTGGTAGGCTTAATATACATATTATAATTCACCTCAGAGCATTTCTGCTGCTTTTTGTTGTATTATTTGGAGTTTGGTTATGTTCTGCTTTTGGAAATTACTTCAAATGGTGCATGTAAGTGTATTTGTGTGTAAGTGTGAGGAAGGTGGAATTATGCAAGGTTTAGCCTGAAGGAAAATGCCACCCTCAGCTAAAAGGTAATGGACGCTGGGTTCAGCATTCAAAACTGAGGGAGGCAGCAAGAGCTAAGAGTCTATCTAATGGATTATGGGTTCTGCCAGGTGAGCAAGTGCTCCATCTGGAATTCTGCTGTGTTCTAGATTTCACTGTGAGGAGTGTTTCCTGCAGATTGGGCTAGTGTTGGTTCTGTAGGATCAGATGGGTAGTTATGACTCATATCTGTATGACCAGACTGGTTGTGGTGAAGTAGAGCAGGACCATTTGCTGCTGGCTTCACTGGATTGAAGACTGTCCAGCAGACAGGTAGGGAGAGCCTCATCAGTGAGGTTCAGATGGTGGTGGAGAGGGGGAAATGGATTCTTGATCATTGATCCAGCTAAGTAAATGACTGTGGAATTAACCATACTCTACATTCAGTGTTTAGGTTTTGTTAATTTTATTTCCTGTACATATATTCTGTATTTTCCTAAACAAAAGTTGTTGGTGGTCTAATATTATAGAGGACACTCTCATGTGCTTGCAAGCAAGGAAGAAACACCTGGAGAGGTGATCAGGAAGGTTAAAATTAATATTCCTACAGCTGGAAGTAGAAGAATGGCTCTGAGTTGGGGGCTTAAGCCATTCATTTGAGAGAGAACCCCCAAGACTTATTGAACCTTATTGTGCCCTTCTATACCCAAGAGACAGTTTTCATCAGTTTCCAAGAGGACTGAACAGTGATTGAAACTCGGGGCTATCTCTAAACCATTCTTAACTTGCAAACATGCCACTCAGGGCTAAGAGTGATAGTAACTGTATGTTGTCTTTTATAATTTTTATAACTAAAGGCACTATGCAGAGATTCTGTTAAAGTTACTGAATACACGATCCAATGTTTCAACAAGAACTGATAAAAAGACATATGTGATGGATGTTCATATGGGTTGCTTTGCCTCCTCTCTCACTCACCAACAGTTTGACGGATCTCTTGGCTATACACACAATTCACTCATAACCACCAATACTGTGTTTCTTTAAACTGAGGTACTGAGACTAACATGACTTTTAAAAAAATCTTTCAAGGGATAGCTGTAGTACAAACCTTATTGTTTCTTCCTATTTATTATAAAGTATTGAGAAATAAAAATAAAATAAAAATAAAAATAAAAAATAAAATCTTCCAGAAATTTTCAAATATTCCCAGTGACAAAGTGACTTTACAGTCTAATAGAACACAATTGCTGGAGCCAGCCGTGAATATACTATCTGTGAGTCACTTGGTATCATTGTGTTTGGCACATTTGTTCTATAACTCCAGCTACATGAAACAACTTGATTAGTAAGGTTAACTACACTCATGTTTAGTTTCTCCTTATTTGGTAAGAGATTGATGCAATAGAACATCACTGATTATACTCAGAAGGCAGCACATAAAGTTATAGTTTACTAAACAAAGAAATTAATTGTGCAAGATTTTAAGGCCTGATCCCACGCCCAGTGAAGTCAATGGGAGTTTTGCTACTTGACTTCAAAAGGATCAGAATCAAGACCTTGTACTTAATGCAGGACACCAGAAAAACTCAACAGCAAAATTAATCACAGTACAAAATGGGATTCATTTGTTGCCTGCTAAACAGACATGACCTTCAGCTTGCTGTTGTATGTATGGGCCATATTATTAATTGTACTCATGTATTTAGATGGAAGACATATATTTAGATTTGTGAAACTCAAAGGTTTGATTACTTATAAATTATTCCTAATAGTGCATTTTGTTTTCATTCATTAATTATTTCTTTTTCTTATATTTAAAAAATTGCAGTCATCCAGTTAGGGAACAGATATATATCATGTGATTTTAGGTAGCCAATTACACACCCACAGTGACAGCTCAAAGTGAAGACTTCATATACAACTTTTAAGTTAAAATCTATTAACATAAGCTTTTTGGTGAATACTTCTGAATAACACAAGTAGACGTAAGGATCAATTACCAAACAATTCACTACCAGAGAAAGAGGGCTACATTCACAATGATTATTTGCAATGAATAGTTCAATCAACTGTATCCTGTTGCAAAAAAGGAAGTTGAGAAAAGTTTATAAAGTACCAAGGAACCATGCCTAATGATTCAATATACTTTTTCATTAATATAAACACATTATTGTCAATACTATTGTCTAAAAGGCTACTTGACTCGTTACTTTGTACTCCTATTCCGCCTTGTGAATTTGCTAATTAGCAGAGATATAGTGAATCTGCCAGGAGTTAATTGGGTTTATCTCCAGGAACTCAGAGTCTCAATGTCTTTTCCCAGTGTGTTTACAGGGTTTGATGTTCCAAGGCATTCTGGGACTCATAACTCTTTGGGCTGATGGGAGCTGTAAGACTGACAATGTGGCATACTAGGAAAGGGAGCAAATCTATAAGAAACCTTTTCCTCTGTGTGAAAGTACATGAGCAAGATCTATAATAAATCTCACAGCAGAGAAAGAGTTGGGAAAGGAGGCTGTTGGAAAAAACATGTTAGAGGGCTGGAGGAGAGACCTGTGAGGCATGTAGGGAGAGTTAGGAATTCTGGAATGGGGTGAGTTGTTTCATTGATAAATGATAGCTTGTAAGTCCATGCACTAGACTGGTTTGCAACTCTTGTTAGGTTGGTTCTTGGAATCTTGTTACCTTGGAAGGTGTGGACTTTGGGTTACCTGGAGAGAGAAGCTACTCACCCAACAAAGAATTTGAGGAACTGGCTGCAATGGAAAGGTAAGCTGTTGTAAGGCCATGGAAATCAATTGTGCTAGTGTAAGCCATACACAAAAAGAAGTGTTATTGATGAACTTTCTGGACAACCCCTCATTGTGTTCTCCAGATGTAATTTCTAGACACTCACTAATGTTCTGGTTGGAATTGGTGAAGTATAGAGGCAAATATTGTAGTTTAAGCCTTGTTCAAGTCCAAAAGCCCCCTGAATCTCTCTCTGCTTTACATTGCAGTGGGTAATATAACTGTATGTTGTAAAACGTTCTAAAACATTTATTGCCTCAACATAAAATGGTTCAACATACTAAGAATGTGTGGTTACAAAAATAAATTGCAGTTTGTTGTTTTACTCTGTGTTAGACTTGGCTTTGAACGCTGTAAAGAGCAAAAAAAGCTTGACCCACATTGCGTGCTTGCTGTCACTAGACAATTGAATCAAGTTGTTCAGCCACATTAAACTGTAGTTTGAGTCCTGTTCCATACAGACCCCTGAGTCTGTCTATCTGTCTCTCTCTCTCTCTGCTCTGCATTACAGGTGTTTTATACCATCTGAAATTTTAAATAAAATGCTGTGCAAAGAACAGAATCTGAGTTTGAAATGTGTCGCCATAAGCTAAAGTGACTATATTTCATAGGAGCCTAACTCTCTTAACTATGGGGCAAGTCATCCTGATCTAGCAGTTGACCTGAGCAAATACACAGTGGAGGAGGAAGTAGTTATGGATGCTAATGTGGGCTAATCCCTGGACTAATCTATTCTGGGAGAGGGAAAGACCAGAGGAACTGCATAGCCCTTGATTCTCTAGCATGTCTACTGCCTATCCCCACACTTTGCTGTTCAGGGAATATGCAAAGTATATGCATACTTTGAGTAATTCCACACATACAGACATTTTAACTCCCCTGCATTTGTTCCATTGCCAGGTTCTCAGAGGGACACATACACAGAGTGTGTGTAATCTGTTTTAAGAACTAGATATAATGTTGTACACTAACTCTGTACATGGGATTTCTAATAAATGTGTCTTTAAAACATGGAAGCACAGCTTTCTCACATCTTCAAAGGCTGTTGATTTTACCAACTACTGTCTTCATTTACCTTCTTAATCCACTTGTTTCTTCCTGCAACCCAGTTCCAAGATATCTCTTTGCCTTTCTATTCCTATAGCTCAAATGCTTGGCCCTTATCTGTCTGAATTACTTCAATCTTATTTTCTCTTATTTCACTGCAGTTAGACACCCACAGTGGCCTATGCCAGCTGACTTGGACTCAAGCTGTTTTAATTGTGATGTAGACATTTGGGCTCAGGCTGCAGCCCAAGCCTAAACGCCTACACTCCAGTTAAACAGGTGCTTCGCCCAAGCCCTGTGAGTCCAAGTCAGCTTGCACAGGCCAGCTGCAGGTTTTAATTGCTGTGTAGATAGACCCCTAACACCAAAGCTGTCCCTCTCAGTGCTTCCAAGAAGCTTGCCTGTAATTCTGACCATGCAATTCCTCTTTGAATTCCTACACTAGTTCTTCACCACATGAAGTTCAAGCTTCTTGCTGGAACTTTGCTTTCAAGGTCATACATAACGCAGGCCTTTCCTAATTATTTCCTCCTGTTTCTCTTCATGTCCATCCTCCCTATCCATTTTACCACACTAACATGTCATAATCAACAATCTTTTGTTTGCTTCTCCAGTAAATGTCTCTGCATCTTCTCCCATGCTCCCCATGAACGTAACGTTCTCTGCCTGAGCTTGTCCACACAGCCACTGTCTTCATTCAAAACACTCCCAAAGACTCCCTGCTGTGGCACTGATAAGTAACTCTAAATGTATGTTGGTTAATCTGGGAGTGTCTATACAATGTTTGTGTGAGCGCTATTGCACATCTGTGCACAGGTGCAGCACTTGACCTCTTAAAACAAGTCTTTGTGCAGTGCATGCAGGGCCGGCAACAGGGTGGTACAACGGGTACAGCTGTACCGGGCCCCGGACTTCAGGGGGGCCCGGTACGCAGCTGTACCCCCTTGTCGCCAGGCCTGCACAGCAAGACGCGGCTCCGGGCAGCCGTGCTCGTCAGCCCCCTCCCCCGGCCCCCAGCAGCCTCCCCCCGCCCCCCTTTGCTTCTCTCGGCCAGGCCACGCGGCGCCCCAGCGCGCGGCGGCTCTGTGCCCCCAGAGGGGGAGAGCTCATGCGGGGGGAGGGGGGACGTGACTGGAGCGGTGCGTGTCCTGCCTCGGCCTGGGGCGGATCCGCTGTCCCGCGTGGGGCAGGGAGCAAACCGGCCACGCTGCCATGGGGTGGGGGGCACCATGCCCCTTGCGCGCCGCGGGGTCAGAACAGGGCCGGGGGGCACGTGCGGCGGGAGACCGGCCGGGGGGAGACCAGCCGGGGGGCAGCGGGCGGCGGGAGAGGCCCCGCGGGCGGCGGGAGACCGGGGGGGAGGGGGCGGGGGGCGGGACACCGGGCGGGGGGGGGGCCACAAACGATCAGCGTACGGGGCCCAAAATTCCTGTCGCCGGCCCTGAGCGCATGTCTGAGATTAGAAACTGCCCCTGAGAGAACATCATTGGCAGCATAATGAACAAACATCTTTACTGCAATTCAGTCCACAGTCACAGCATGATTTACTTTAAATGACAGATCATTGTTTTTTATGGGATACTTATGCCTTCATTGATCTGTGGGCGTATTGAACACAGTGGGCTGTTCCTTTGTTTGTGATCTTGGAGCTAAGAGAAGTGGCTGCCCCATGGCAATGCAATGATAATGTCATGCAACAGCCCCCTGGGCATTCTGGCATCCTTAGCCAAGGCATTTATTCCAAGATCCTGTTGAGAGTGTTTGTGTGGCTGTGTCTCAAATGGAACACAAGCCACAGCATGCTCTTATTACTGCTTTCTCTTTTTCAGTAGGAGAAGGTGAACCTGTGGACATTTGGCTTCTGCTGTTGATGACAAAACTTGGCAATCTTGAACTTAAACTCACTCTTCCTGCCAGTTCTCCAGGGCTGACTGCTACTTTTCAGCTGGCCCACGCCTCCCTCTTCTGCTCCAGGGGTGGCCTATCAGATTGTGGGGTGGTTATTGGTTGCCTGCTTCTGCATTTGGCCATCCCTCTGGAAACAGGATCCTAGAGCTCGTACTCTTATGTTTTAGCTGTAGCTGATCTTTTCCTTCAAAGGGCATGTGCATTCCCTGGGCCAGATGCTGGGAAGTAGACAGTGTTTTTCAGAAATCTGCATTCCTAGAATTCTGAGATCGTATGAGCTAGTAACTGACCTTATGTGACTCCTGTGCTCTTGGGGCCAAACTTTCCACTCCATAAGGGAGCATAGCTTCATTGTCTACAATGGAATGGGGCCAGATTATGCTTGCAATGAATTTGTTCGCTGAAGCATGGGCTTCAGCTACAGGGAATCTAGGTCAGCTACAGGGACTCAGCCGTTTGGTCTTCTCTTAGAAAGCAAGCCCCTTCCAGCTGTTTGTGAGCCAAGAGTTCAGGTTTCTTCTTGATCAGCTACAGCAAAGCAGCCAGTTATCTGCTCTTCAAGAGTTTAGAGTCTGCTATGCTGGCAATACCACATGATGATGTTTTGATCCAAGGCCATGTCCGGATGTGGTCATGCAGTGTCATGACAGCACTGTGAAACTAGAATTAAAATAGACCTTCAAATAAAACACATCAGTTGCTAGTGAGCAACTCTTTTGATATATGAGAGTTTTTTCTGCAGAGGCTTAGGATGGCTACATTTTGTACTGTGATTCTCAGGAGCCACAGGACACAGGCATAGTCCATGAGGAGGACTGGGCATGCAAAATAGGAGTGTGGTTTCAGCCTCCCAAATTCTGCCAACTCCAGGAACCAGCCTAAATTAGACCACTTCCTACCAGGCTGCTTGAATTTAGAGCAGCCTCTGAATGTCTGCCTATGGGCTGCTCACAGCATGTCCCTCTACCAGAGGCTGAAACTGGAGGACTGCTCAGGATAGTGTATGCTGGCCATATCCTGCTCCTGAACCATGTTATTTTCCCCTGGGGTTGTGAAATCTCTGTGACTGTTGGAATGATACAGAGGAGCTAGAGCAGGAGCCAGAATCTAATCCATATTTTTTGGTAATGTATTGTTAAAGTGAATTTTCCTTATAATGTTTATTGACACAGAACTCCAGTACTACAGCAGTCATGTACATAATTGTCTAAAAATAGGTGGTGATTCACTGTCTAGCACACTTTGTATGCTGTATGGTTATTAACGTGCTAAAGGTACATAAAATATTGACTTGTTAATGGAAACCACGGTATTTCCATACATACATGACTACACACAGACAAATATATGTTCCCTAATAATGCCCACTACTCCTCCTTCCCCAAATCTTTAATGGCCTGACTACTGATCAAAGCAAATGGATTAACCTGTTTTAAAACTCCTACATATGTTTATACCTTACTTTGTTTTCACTCAACAGACCATGATAATCTAATCAAATTAACTATCTATATTTTGGAACCATTCCCCTAATAGGTGTTTATACCATGCCCATTTTTCAAAATTTGTTCTCGTGTGATTTGAGACCAACAATGCACAGAAAGAATTGTTCAAGATGCTAACTAAAGCCCCTCACGGTTAAAAACTTACTGGTGAGCCCATAATTAAACATTCTCCACATCTTATTTTGTTGTGTCAATTGTTGAGAGACTTTCTAGTACTATTGTGAAGGAATAGACAGGACCCATACATTAAGCCCTTTCATGACTTATGCTTTAAGAGAAAATTTCTGACTTTAAATACATGTCCCATTATCCAGGTGTCAGACAATGTTTGTTTTTTTTATAAGATTCCAGGGAACTAACTACAAATCTCCTTCAAGGTGGAATGTTCTGTCTTTATATTTGTGTTCTAAACAACACTGAGCACAATTTCGATTCTGAACATACAATGAATAGTACCGTATTTTTCGTCTTATAGGACGCTCCGGCCTATAAGACGCCCCCTCGTTTTTTAATAAAAAAGCCGGACCAAAAAAAAAAAAAAAAGCGCCTCGCTCTCCCGTCCCCGCCGCGCGGGCGGGCTGCCAAGGTTCCCCCCTCCCCGCTGCGGGCGGGCTGCCGGGAGCGTCCCGGTTCCCCCCTCCCCGCCACGGGTGGGCTGCCGGGAACGCTCCCGGCAGCCCGCCCGCGGCGGGGAGGGGGGAACCGGGACGCTCCCGCCAGCCCGCCCGCGGCGGGGAGGGGGGAACCTCGGCAGCCCGCCCACGGCGGGGAGGGGGGAACCGGGACGCTCCCGGCAGCCCGCCCGCGGCGGGGAGGGGGGAACCTCGGCAGCCTGCCCGCGCGGCGGGGATGGGAGAGCGAGGCGCTTTTTTTTTTTTTTTTTTTTTTTTTGCCCTATAAGACATTCGCCCTATAAGAGGCACCAACTTTCCCCCCCCCTCCCCCGTTTTGGGGAAGAAAAAGTGCGTCTTATAGGGCGAAAAATACGGTAAATGTTTGAGATTCCATTTGCCCATCCATTGAACTTTTGCCCACCCACTGAAGTCAATGGGAGCTGCATTTTCTCAGAACCTTTGAAAAATAGCCCTTATCTAATTAGGTGCCTAAATAGATTTGACAGCTTAATTTTAAGCAATCAAATTTTAAAACTTCCCCATACCATCCAGGAGAGAAATGTGACTAAGGCAAGAAGCTCAGAAAAATCCAGAGATGAGTACAAGCTTATATGTTTGTGTGTTCAACTCACTGTCTTCACTAGTGTAATGCAGGGATGGACAAGGTTTTGTAAGCATCACCGAAGAAGTGAATCTTGAGGAGGGCTATGAATGAGCAGGATAGGAGTGTGGTTTGGCATACTGGGAATGGGAATTTTCTCCACGTTCTTGGATTAAAATAATTTTGACATGAAAATCTCGTGCTCTAATGGTTTGCTCCCATATTGTCAAACCCTGATTTCCCACATTAAGAAAAGATAAATGTGACTTGTGTAAGAGGACTGAATGCATCCCGCAATCCAGAGGCCAGGCAATCTGGGTTATAGAAGGAACTTTGGCTGATGGCACTGTCCCATATACTCTACATTTTTTAGTTTGATCTGCAACCTTTTAACATGAGTAGTCTTTACTCGTGTGACTATACGAATAGAAGTCATGGAACTGTCTGTGATTAGGGGTTTGCAAGATTGTGCTCTAAGGTTGGTCCAGGCTTACGTTTTTACTGGTGTAACTGTCAGAAATGTGTGTAATTTATTATTCTTTTGCCAACATAATTATGCTAGTAAAAGCCCAGAGTAGGCACAGCTATACTGGTAAGGCACTTTAGACCAGTACAGCTTAATCTGCTTTTGCTAAATTAGAATAACCTATACAACCATAAGTATTTTATATGGTACTAATTAAAGCAGCAACATTTTAAAAATTTGATTAACTGCTCGTGGGGACCTATAATCAACTAACACACTGTTAAGTAATACGATGCTATTATTTGGGGCCAAATTCTGCTTTTAGTTGTACAAGGATCTTATTGTTTTCTATGGGAGCTGCATGTATGCAGAATTTGACCCTTCTGTGAACAGCTTTTAGAAACAAACCTCAGTTTTCATGAACCAAATCCACAAGACATTCTCCTCTCTGATAGGCAAAACAGCAGTGTAACGAGAGTAGAAGCTGTCCCAGGAGCTCAGAAAATGTATGATCTAATTTTCAGGACACTTGCTAAAACTGTGCCCAGTGCATGTTTGGATCGGGAGGACTGGGAGGCGAGGGGAGGGGAGAGGAATGGAATGGTTGAGAATAAACAGTAGAAAATATAGCATATCCAAATTTTGACAGTCCAGATTTGGCTATTAAACAACATTATCATTTTTTTTCATATCTTGCCAAAATATCTATCTAGCCCAGTGTATTTCATTTGGAGATTAAAATGTGACCCTATTTCTCCTAAGAAATGTCCAATTCATATTAACTGTTGGCATCTATAACAGCATGAGCCTGTCCCCATATGTCCTGTGATCAGCTTGATTGAGCCAAGAAGGTTATTAACCTTTTAACATGGAATCCAATGCAAAGGTCATTGGCATACTGTTCAAAATCGACTATATCAGAAAATGTTGTTGACCAGCAGAAACTGAATTATCAATACAATACTATAAAACATAGTTTGTGAGTAATTACTAGACATCAGTGTATTATTGCTTTTATTTGTTACTCAGATAAAAGGAAAGGAATATTACTACATATTGCTAGAATTGCAAGGCCTCAGAGATTAATCTGATGGTTGATGCGTGGGAGCAGAAGCAGCTCTCAGGCTGGGTCCCGGAGAGCACTACTCCAGATATTCTTCCCTTCACTGCTTTGTTTTATGTATAACTTGTCCTTTTCTGCATGGAATTCACTGTGTACTTCTGGAGTAACACTTGAATACTATAATTAAGCAAAAGAATATACATTTTTATTAAGACCAAATATTTGGTAGCGTATAAAATGATACCTTCAGTATATATTGAAGTACAGTAAACCCTCGATTTAACGGACCTCGATTTAACGGACTTCGGATGCAACGGACAAAATTTCTGAGCAAGTCTGATGCATTCCTGATCCATTTCTGGCGCGCTGGCTGCCGGCTCCCGGCTGCTGCCCGGGTCCAGGCGGGCTGGCTGCCGGCTCCCGGCTGCCGCCCGGGTCACGGCAGCGGGAGGGTTGGCTGGCGGGTCCCGGGAGCCGGGCGAGCTGGCTGCTGGCTCCCGGCTGCCGCCGGGGTCCAAGCCGCGGGTGGGCTGGCTGCCTGCTCCTGCCTGGGGGCGGGCTGCCGGCTCCCAGCTCCCGCCCGAGTCCCGCCAGCAGGCGGGCTGGCTGACGGTTCCCGACTGCCGCCCGGGTCCCAGCAGCCGGGACCCGGGCGGGCTGGCTGCCAGCTCCCGGCTGCCGCCTGGGTCCCAGCAGCCGGGACCCAGGTGAGCTGGCTGCCGGCTCCCGGCTGCCGCCTGGGTCCAGGCAGCGGGCGGGCTGCGGAGCTGCCGCCCTGACCCTGTGGCGCGTGGGCTGCTGCTCTGACAGCTCATTTTTTTTAAATTATTAAATAACGGATTTTTTGATTTAACGGACACCCCCTCGCCCGAATTAGTCCGTTAAATGGAGGTTTTACTGTATAGTGTAATTCTGATTTTAAAACTTACCGGAGATTGTTCCATTCACTTGCTTGGATGATCCAAATTAGCATGAGTAAATGTTCCTGGTTTTAGTATTGTATTCAATACTACATACGATATTAATAAAGCATTTAATTAATATTACAGTAATATAAGACATTTGTCATATAAGAAACTCCTCTTCAGATATGTCATGAAATAATCAGCATAATGAAACCCAATTTCTGTAACCTTCACCTAAACAAAAAGAAATGGTTAGTTAGAAGAAAACACACACATCTCAGGTGGTCAGGTTCATTACACACATTTTCTAGTAATTTGCAAATCATCTGCAGGAAGCCCCACTCCAGAAAACCTACAGCTCTAACTTGAAATCGTTCAATAGCTGGACTGAAAAGATCAGTCACATCAACTCATGTTTCGGAACGGCGTTCAAATGGACTGTTAGAACCCTGAGGAGGACCTGTGACCTAATTTGCCTTCCAGAGGGGCTATGCATTCTCAGTTCCCATTTAAGTCAGTGGAAACTGTGTATGCTCCCCACCTTTCAATTAGGCCACTGGAGTTTTGCAACCAGGTTTTGCTGACTCTGAAGGACAAAGCTTAACAAGATAAATCAATATACTAAAGGCCAAGTCTTTTGCAATCATGCAACATGAAACAAATTTCAAGCAAACAAAGATGTGTAGCCTTGATATTGTTTTTTAAGTTGCCATTAGAGTCGCTAAAGAATGAGAACTGACATGTGATTATCAAATAGTTGGGCAAAAGATCTAACTTATTCAGCCAAAGAACCTCAGTAAGGTAAGAGGTCCCTTGGCTCATTTATCATGTCTCTTTACAAAATTAATAGCTGAAACACTACACAGTGGAACACTCATGTAAATCTATTGTATTTATTTAGGACTAAACACCATATAATATGAAATAAGAGGGCATAAGACTGTAGCAAAAGTGGGCTCCACTCTTGCTTTGCAATTTCATCACTTAAATCGAAACCCAATCGATTTCAGATATTTTTTTGGAGTGCCCTAATCCATCCCACAAACTGAAAGAGGATGTACAGAGCCCACCATGCTGCTTCTGCAAGCAGACGGTTTTGTTTGTTTGTTTTGTGTTTTTTCTCCTGACTGGTTCAGATAAAACAAACATGCTACTCTCTCCCAAAACAATGACTTTTTTTAACTCTCCAGACACCAGGGGCATTGTTCAGCCACCCAGAGGACCAGAACCAATATCCATGTTCCTTATGCAGCAAATAGTACACAACCAACCAAGGCACATAAGATCTAAAATGCAAATAATGTAGAAGTTATCGAATAATAAAGTGCTGAATTTCACCAAAATTCAGTCCAACGGCTCCAGTTTCACAAATGTTTTATGCTTATGAGGAAAAGCATATTTTGAGTGGAAAAAATTACTACAAATATTTTGCCCATATGTACTCTCTGTATCAATCTTATTTGGCTACTTGAACTGGTGACTAGCAGTGATGATGAAGACAATAATATTTAGATTTATTTAATTTTTTCAAAGAACTATACACACATTAATACACAACACAGCCAGGAAAATCTCTATTCCCCAGTATCATGTCCCTGACGAGTATTCTTTTTCTCGTTCATTAACGTCTGTTGAGCCCCCACTCCACAATCAATCAGTGCCCCCTCTATTCGGCACTGGTGAGGCTTCATCTGGAGTACTGTGTCCAGGTTTGGGAACCACACTACAAGATGGATGTGGAAAAATTGGAAAGAGTCCAGCAGAGGGCAACAAAAATGATTAGGCGGATGGAGCACATGACTTATGAGGAGAGGCTGAGGGAATTGGGATTATTTAGTTGGCTGAAGAGAAGAATTTGATAGGGGGGATTTGATAGCTGCTTTCAACTACCTGAAAGGGGGTTCCAAAGAGGATGGATCAAGACTGTTCTCAGTGGTACCAGATGACAAAACAAGGAGTAATGGTCTCAAGTTGCAGTGGGAGAGGTTTAGGTTGGATATTAGGAAAAACATTTTCACTAGAAAGGTGGTGAAGCACTGGAATGGGTTATGTAGGGTGGCGTCTCCTTCCTTAGCGGTTTTTAAGGTCAGGTTTGACAAAGCCCTGGCTGGGATGATTTAGTTGGGGATTGGTCCTGCATTGAGCAGGGGGTTGAACTAGATGACCTAGTGATTAAACTCAGACATAGGTTAGGGTTTACTCCAGGAGTGGGTGGATGAGATTCTGTGGCCTGTATTGTGCAGGAGATCAGCCTATATGATCATAATGGTCCCTTCTGACCTTAAATCTATGAGTCTACCTCATGAGGTCTCTTCCAACCCTGATATTCTATGATTCTATACTAATGCTCTGGGGGCTGTGCCTGGAGCTGATTGGTTAGGACATGGAAAAACTGGCCTCAGTCTCCACCCCTATAGAGCATCTGTTGGATAAAGATTTGGCAGGAAATCCTGCCCCATGTTCTGCTACTGTATCTCCTTGGACTGAAAGATAGAATTGTGGTTGGAGAAGAGACAACACATATGGAAGGAGAGGGCACCTGGTTCTGCTGCAGGGCTACAGCAGGCCGAGAATCAGAGCTTGGGGCTAGGGAACAGGCCCAGAGAGTAGCCTGAGCATGTGTCCTTATGAGCTTGCACATACATGAGAATCTGCCAAAAGGAAAGACGTGTCTTAATTGAGGAGCTAGGGCTGGAGGGGCAGAGGAGACAGAATTCCTTTGAGGCATCTGGGGTTTATGTAATATTTTCACTGCCTACTTCTTTGCAATGACACGGGGATTCTATTCATGTTAGGATGGGTCTCTGGGTGAACTCCTATCTCCCTTGAACTTGTAATAATATGTAATACCTGGGAGAGAGGGAAAGCCCCCAGCAGACACCCAAACTCTATTAATTTTAAACAAGCAGGCACCAGCACTGCTGCTTGCTTCTGTTCAACTTGGTGTAGCTGACGTCTCCTAGATTGGCAGATTTTTTACTTCCTTAGCTTGTTTACAAATCACATGGGTTCTATTCCTGCAATTCACAGCCAGGGATTATTCTTGGAAGATTTGACTTGGCAGCCAACCCTTTGGAAGAATGAGAGTCTAACCACTTTTTGTGTGTGTAACTTGCTTGTATTGAAAGCACTGGATGGAACATAATGATACAATAAACTTCTGTCATATACACAATGAAGGCCCCAGGCTGTATTCTCTGCCAGCGTGGTCTGCCTTTATTTCTTTGGAAATGGGAGACAAAAAGAAAACCTGGAATCCTTAAAACAATCTTGTAAATTCACAAGGTTAAGTAAGAGCCAGTTTGTGTCAGGAGAAGTCCCCCACCCACCACTGCAAAGCCTATATACGGGATAGAAATAGTAATAGTATCTGCACTCTGGGAAGCTCAGAGATTACTCTTTGCTTGTGCTGAGAGGTGCTTTAACTCTCCACCCCGAGCCCCCACCAAATCCCTCAGATCTAGCTTATCCCAATATATGCACATTTCTCCTATGGGTTGGGGCAAGAGTGATTCCTGTGCCATAATCCTTTCTGGAGGTTTTCTGGAGTTGTGCAACTCCATACCTTCCCTAACACAAGCCTGTTTGGCAGAAGTGTTATGTCTTTATGGCTCCAGCCCTACAGATATCTCTGCCTGAGTAGACCCTTGTCAGTGGCACTCCATGCAGGCACAGAGATCTGCTGTCGTATGCAACAAGTTCTAGGTTCAGGGTCTTAAGTAGACCCTCTAGAGATTACAGAAACCAAGGATACTATGGTCAGTGAATACAAACAAATGCTTCTTCTATTCTGACTATTAACAGAAAAGTTTCCCAAAACAAAGCAGAGTATGGCAGGTTGCATGGCTCACCAAAGCTAACAGCCCCCTGTGTTCTCCAAATAGTCAACTGCCCCTTTAGCTTTTGATGTCCTGGAAACAGAAGTTTTCTGGAGTCTTTCCACCATTAGAAAAATACAGATTTCTATTTATGGGGGTGTGGGGAGAGGAGTTCATGCTATTAGAATGGGCAGAATTTAACTGAGAAATGATTGCCCACATTCAAAGGGTGCTGATTATGACACGTGAAAGTCAATTAACGCCTAGTAAGTATTGCAGAAAAAAATTAAATTCCCATGTCTTGAAGATGTCATAATTCTGAGTATTTACCAAAATATCAAACAACTCAACATAACCTGCATAACAAAGCATTTGATGATGGTAACTTTGAAAGCATGATGGTGTGTCTGGAGTCTGAAAGCAAAGTATAACCTAGAGCTAATTATTTATCTCCAACTGTGGTACACAATAGTTTTTGCTAACTAGCTGCATTAGTTGAGCAGAATCCATGTAGTTTTGAGGACATCCTACAAAAGGGGGGTTGTGAAATAGTCTACAAATATAAATAAAATCAGGTGATGTGATGATGCCTTTCTCCAAGTGACCCATTTTTTTCCATGTCACATGACAGGTATCTTTTAACTGAAAAAGGTTACCTTAGATTTGTTACAGAGTAGTAGCCTTGTGATTCCTTGCCCTTTATTCCCTTTGACCTCTACGAACAGCTGTTTAAACTGTTATTTCAGTCCTTCTTTGGAACAAAATTTGAATATTCAACATGTCTGTGAGAATTTCTGTTTATTTTGTTGAGTTGTAGTGGGAGGTGTCTCCTTTTCACCAATCTTCCCACTCCTCCTTTAGTTTGTTATCTTCAAGACACTTTCTGCTAGCAAAGGTTTTGGTTTACATGTACTGCTTACAGATCAAGTTTGTTCAACTAGCAGCAAATGAGAGTGTAGCATTCCCAATTAGATCAATGCACTATTATTATTTGAAAAAAAAGCTAGTTTTCTTCTTGGCCAAACCAGCCCATTAAATTATTTGTGGAAATCTTTGCAGAAATTATTACCAGGGAAAGTCTGTCACAGAATCTACATGAACGCAGCTGGAAAACAGTCATTATTATGAAGAGAGACTGAACTGAGGAAAAAATTACGTTTCTTCCTGTATTTCATTTTAATTGGTTGCATTAAAAGGTTTTCCTATGGCACACATTCCTCCTGTTTTCAAGAATTTCATTTTCAGAATTAACTCTCCACTCTGAGGAGTTGTTGTGAGTAGAAAAGACAGCATTCTTCCCTTCTTCATGGAAGATCTGTGTGTCTGAATTACATGGGAAGGGGAGACAAGTGACGGGGGGCAGTCATTGTTTCCTTGACACCACCTATAAATTAATAGGCCTGTAGACCCCTCCCCTGCTCTTTACTGACAATTTTCTACTGGATGATGGGATTTCCCCCACGTATTAAAAATAACTTAATTAATATATTATCACAAACATGGAGCAGCAAGGAGATGGGCTGGATTCTGGACTGTGCTTTTGTGCCGCTCTGATGGCACAAAGCAGGTTTAAAGCTAACTGAAGTGGCTTCCTTGGAAATTCTCCATGTAGTATAGGACTTCCGTCAGCTTTCTACCCTCTCACCACCCATGGAAGGTGCTGACCATAGAAAGGGATGTGGCCATGGAGCTGCAACATCTATGTGATTCATAGCTGCCTGGCTTATGGAAGCCACAAGTGGATGGATGAAAGACTATGTACTTTGTGGCCTGGCCTCTGTTCTATATAGGTTTTTATACCGCATTCATCAGCATAGTATCTGAGCTCCTTCCAGGAATACATTAAGCAATGTGACTAACATCTCTCACATGTTGTTTGTTCTATTATCCTTTCCCCAGAGGGAGAAGCATTTGCAGTAGAGTAACTTGTTTTGGTAAGGTGTTTTTTTTAAACTATACCTGTTGCTATGTGTATATATTAGAGAAGGTAAGGTCAAAAGAAATTGCCTACCACTTGGAGCAGAAAGTGGTGAGGTTTGTGATGGTCCTGTGGGAGTTGTTTCCACCATCTCTGACCACTCCCTGAGAAAGTTCTGTCTCCTGCCCAGAGTAGTGTTACTGCTATTGTAGATTATTGTGCCAGAGGAGAAAAGTCATTGACCACAGACTTTGTCCCAGAGCTTCAGATGATCTTTTACATATTTGAAATTCTATGGGAAGCCAATGTAGAGAGTGGAGGACAGGTGTGATGTGCTCATGGTAGCCTATGTTGCTGAGGAGATGCACTGCAGCATTTTTTACGAGCATCTGGAATTTCCTAAATGCTGAAGGCTTAATGCCCTGTTATATTGCATTGCTATAGTCCAGCTGAGAGGTGACAAAGGCATGAATAATGTCTTCTTCACATACCAGCATTGGACAGTCTCCTAGCAAACCGGACATGGTGTTTGGACATGGGCATTGTGATGTGAGAGTTCAATGTTAGTGAGGAATCCAAGAGTACTCATGGCCTATGCACTGAATTAAACAATTGTGGACATGAACCTTTAGCCAAAGAAGACAGCAGCCTGGCTGTAAACTCTTCAGAATACTTTCTTCTGCCTACCAGCATCATCTCTCTTTGGCTCCAGCCATGGTGTGAACAATGTGTTGAATATTTGTATTTTTTTGTAAATATTGTAGGTGCCCAGAGGTGAAAGTAACTTAAAGGACTTACCAGTACTCCAGAATCTGGGCGGGGAGAGGTGGGGTGAAAGAGGGGGCAGCTCGACCAGAAGAGGCGTGGCTGGTTGGCAATTTAAAGGGCCCCAGGCTCCAGCTGCCGCTATGCTCCGGGGCCCTCTAAATCATCCTCAGAACCCTGGGGAGGTGGTAGTGGGGCTCCAGTGGTGATTTAAAGGGCCCGGGGCTCCAGCCACCACTACCCAAGCCCTTTAAATAGCCCCCAGAGCCCTGCTGCTGCTACCCCAGGGCTCCGGCAGGCTCCAGGGGCTATTTAAAGGGCTATTGGCTCCAGCAGCAGGGCTCTGGTGGCAAGCTGCTGGGAGCCCCAGGTCCTTTAAATTGCCGCCTGTGGAAGCCAGGACACCCCGGTACAGATCTGTACCAGCTTACTTGGGGCATACCAGCTTACTTTCTTCTCTGTAGGTACCCCTATCTATATGATTATCATCATGCTCTCTGATACTTGGGGGTAAGGAGTTAATTCAATTCTGGATAGTTTTACAAATCCCCAGGAGGGCAGAAGTTGATGCTAACTCACTTAGCAGTGCTCAATGGACAGTACAGTGAATTCAGTGCTGGAAGTTTACTTGCGACACAGTTGGTGCCATAAATAAACCAGAGTGATCATGTTTAGGGGTCTCATGGCCAGGCAAAGAAATCTAAAAATGGATAAAATGCTGGCCTGTGAACTCAGGGGGAGACCTGGACTGAGAAAGAAGCTGCAGGGCTGCAGACAGTCTCACCTATACCCACTGCTGCAGATAGGGAAGGGTGTGCAGTGCCTGGGAAAAGTGGGGTCTACTTAAACTATCAAAGAAAAGCTAAAGTTTAAGTAAGATAATGTGCACAGGCCTTCTCTTTAACTCTGTTCCTCTCTGCTTCGGTCTTATGGTAAATTAAATACTTGTTTTAAAGAGGCTGTTCTGTGTCACTCGTTTTCATACTGATCACAGGTTGCTGAAGGGAAGACACTAATAGGGGTTAGTTCACCTTGCTAAGGACAGTGGTTAACATGTGGGTGCTGTGAGTAGGAGATCAAGGGCATGTCTTCACTACCACTTTAATTCGACCTTAACGACGTTAGGTCGAATTAAACGTGTACCTGTCTTCACATACATGCCCTTAAAGTTGATTTAAAGGGCCCTCAAAATCGAATTTGTAACTCCTGCCTGACGAGAGAAGTAAGGCTAAAATCGACTTCTCTATGTCTGCTGTGAGTAAGTGAAGAGGCATCTGAAGTTAAGCCTCCGACCTCCGAGCAGCCCCGCACCCTCCCCCCGAACAGCCCCCCCGCCTAACCCCCCCCCGCCCGAGGGGGGGGGAGCCGCGCGGGGCTGCTTGAGCGAGGGGGTCAGCTGCTTGGTCAATTTCAGGTGAAATTGACTAGGCAGCTGACCCGCTCGCTCAAGCAGCCCCGCGCCGGCTCCCCCCCCCTCGGGCGGGCGGGGGGGGGTCCGGCGGGGGGGCTGTTCAGGCGGGCGGGGGGGGGGCCGCGGGGCTGCTCCGGTGGGGGTCTGGCGCGGGGCTGCTTGAGCGAGCGGGTCAGCTGCTTGGTCAATTTCAGGTGAAATTGACTAGGCAGCTGACCCGCTCGCTCAAGCAGCCCCGTGCCGGCTCCCCCCCCCCCTCGGGCGTTAGGGGGGGGGTCCGGCGGGGGGGCTGTTCAGGCAGGCGGGGGGGTCCGCGGGGCTGTTTGGGGGGGGGTCTGGCACGCATTGCACTGTGGGCTACCTACCCAAAGTGCAATGCGGGCTATGTCGACCCCTGCAAAAGTTCTAGGACAGACAGTGTCGACCACTGTCGACCTGCTGTCCTGGTGGGGACACACTGATTCGATTTTCTAAAATCGAATTTAGAAAATCGAATTAAGGGAAATCGACCTAGTCCTGTAGTGAAGACATACCCCAAGTTTAAGACTGGAATGAATTGCAGGATTCCATCTTCAGAGAAGTACAAGCGTGATCTCTTGGAAGGGGTGCCCATGCAGAGACTAAGTGAGGGATCAAAGGGACTGCTCCCCCTGAACCATGACACCTGCATAGCAGGAAAAGGCATGGAAAAAAAGTATACAAGAAATATAATATTTCATCTTAATGCTTTCAGACTGTGCAGAATGTTTCTCTATCCTGGCCTGACATGTGGGGAACTTGGGAATCAGGCTCTGGACTTCCTTTAACCTAGTACAAAATGCAGCAAAATGGCAGACTAATGGTGGCTTATTTTAGCAGGTGGGAAACAAACAGCCCATAATTTACAATAGGCTTGTCTGCATTAGAGAGCAAGCCAACAGTTGTATGTCTCTGCTGCACACTGTATCCACACGCAAGTGATTTGAACAATTTAAAAGTTTGCTGAATAACTCTTCGTTAACCTGCAATCAATTCTGAAGTTCAGTCAATTTTATGCCAGGGGAGAATTAACGAGGAGGCTAAAAAACTGTGCTTATAATCGGAAGCTAGTTTCAACTGTGTGTGCTTCTCCATCATCTTTATTTTTATACTGTGTTAATCATTGTGATAGCTGAATGCCTGATTAACTGCACAAGTGAAAAAATAATTACATATTTGCCCCTTGGAATTCAATTAACTTACAGAGGCAGTCAAATGGAGGACTTCCATACACTTTTCTGCATGTATCTCTCTGCTTTTTGACAATTTACCCATAATACTAATCTGAAGAAGAATCCAATATACTGCATGTTGAGAGGTCCTGTTAGAGCCGCACAAATGAAGACAAATGTACATAACAAAAACAACCTCATCGTAATTTCAGAAGAGAGTCACTCAGACTTGATCCCAAGCTGTAGCAGACAGTCTATACAAAGGCAGCAACATGATATTTTTTTTCCAGGCCTTACCATGGCTGCTAAGGTCAGACCAGAGGAATTTATTATACTCATAAAAGCTTTTTCTTATTAGCGATGGGGAAGAAGCCACCATTTGGTTTCTTGCGAAACTGAGGGTCATCAGTGAGAACAACAGTTCTATTTTCTGGGACTGTGCTGACGCAAAAGGCTTGGCATATGAAAGAAATCACAAGCAGAAGACCCAGAGGGAGATGAGGAGCATGAGTAAAGCATGGAAAAGTGGGATTAAAGCAAATATCTGGCTTTGCTTTCATCCTGGGATAACTAGAAAATGCTCATTAACGTGTTCATGGTGTTGCTTTGCATTTAAAGTTACAGGGATTTTATTTTGCTAATGCTCATATGCAAGTGAGTAACTATTCATGTAAGTAGACGCAGTGAACTCAAATGGACTATTTACATGAGAAAAGTAAAATCTAAAGAAGCTGCTTGCCTCCCCCTGTGCTGAGCGAAATGACCAGTCAGATACATTAAAATGTTGTCAGACTCCATTAAAGTGGAAACATTAACAGAAGAGAGAGACTTTCCAGTTATTTGAGATGACTCAACATATCCATTTTGCTGTGTATTATTTTGAAGACTTCAAGCAGTAACTACAAACAAACTTTTAGATTTAATGCCAGGAGGTCAACACAGCTAACATGCCACAACAAAATTACTGAAAAGGGATTTCCAAAAACACTGCATACAGCGTTAGGATCACTGTTCTAAACTCTGTGTTCCTCATGTAATTGCAATAAGCAAAATACTTTTTTGGATCTCGTGTGCCAAAAACCTTTATAGATACACTTCAAAATGCTTTTATGCACATTTTTGCACTTGAAAATATTAACCTTGCTATAACCTATCTTCACTTCATTCAATGAGACTAAAGCTACAAGCAAACTCTGAAGATATCCTGTTTGCGAAACAGGAATGATTTACCTTATTTACTGTTTATTCTGAACATTTGCAGAATCTGAAAGAACAGTAGGGCAGATTCTCCCCTACCTTTCGCTTGGGTTTGTCTATACTAGAGCTTTTAAGTTAATTGATTACCAGGTAATTCTAGTGAGTTAACCCATTTTTAGATTAAGATGTATCTGAGTAATCAGCGTTGGCAATCTTGAACCATTCAAAAATCATGAGTCATTTCCCCTCAAATCATGAGATTGTTAACAATAATAAATGTGGGATTCATTCTGTTTGCCTTCAGTTCACTCAAGGCATGTTTTCACTTCTGGACTTCAGGATTTTTCAATCTTTTCTCCACAGTCATGAGGGTCGCTTACTGTTTTTAAATGAAAGCTGTGATAGTTATCACTTTTAACTCCAGGAGCTGGAGCTTTTTAAACCAACAAAATACTGCAAAAAAGTTGTAACTGTTTACATGATAGAGTTTGACTGATGGAAACACTTTCATACCAATATAACTGGGTCCACATTAAGAGGGCACTAATTTAATCAGATCAGGGTTTTTTCTTTTGTTTTGTGATTTAGTCAATCGGTGCAAATACTGTGGGTACACAAGCCCCTTTCGGATAAACATGCCTGCCTCTCCTCCACTTTTTTTTTCTATTCTAGCTGTGCGTGTTCTCATTGTCCATATACATGTCTAATCCTTTTTTGATTTGGACTAATCTCTTAGTCTCAATGATATCTCAAGTTCAAAAGGCTAATTGCGCATTATATAAATGGGGTGATTTCTTATCAGTTTTAAAGTTGTTTTCCATTATTGGGTATATGCACATCTAAAATTCAAAGTAAAGGGCATTAGATACAAAAATCAGCAGTTTCCATTTGTATAATTCTGGGATTAATATAGCATTTCTTGATCTCTGTTCTAAGTGAGTTAAAGTGTTAGAACAATCACTACAAGTAAAACCAAAAGGGGAGAAAACTCACCTTGCTTTCAGTCCAGTTCTTCAGGAAGGAAAGCTGTTGTTATCTTACTACCCTTCAGTGCTGCATTTGGAAAAGATTAATTCAAAACTGTGAAATTAAAATGTGATGAGTGACAGTTCCCAGAAAAACAGCTGCTGCATTAGATTTTCATCATTGCAAGACTGATCACCTCAACTTCTGGATGCTTTTTTCCACTGTCCCTGAGCCTCATGGATAAGAATTATTGTTTTTCTACTAGCTATTTCTAACCCACTTGCCCACTTCATAAGTTAAGAGATTTAATGGAGTACAAATGCGGGAATATTCTCAGGCCATTTTGAGTGAATTTCTGCTCTCAACATACTGAGCCCATTGATAAGGGGCTATATGTGATCTAGTGAAATCAGGTATAACAAAAAGAAGAGGAGTACTTGTGATACCTTAGAGACTAACGAATTTATTTAAGCACAAGTTTTCATGGGCTATATCCCACTTAATCAGAGGCACAGAATGGAACATATAGTAGGAAGATACCAGCAACCACAAAACAAAAACACTAACCCAGGAACCTATCCTTGCAACAAAGCCTGATGCCAACTCTGTCCACATATCCATTCAACTGACACCATCATAGGACCTAATCACATCAGCCACACCATTAGAGGCTCATTCACCTGTACATCTACCAATGTGATATATGCCATCATGTGCCAGCAATGCCCCTCTGCCATGTACATTGGCCAAACCGGACAGTCACTACACAAAAGAATAAATGAACACAAATCTGCCATCAGGAATCATAACATTCAAAAACCAGTAGAAGAACCTTCAATCTCCCTGGTCACTCAATAATGGACTTGAAGGTGACAATTTTAAAACTGAAAAACTTCAAAAACAGACTCCAAGGGGAAGCTGCTGAACTGGAATTAATTTGTAAATTGGATACCATCAATTTGAGCTTGAAGGAAGACTGGGAGTGGCTGGATCATTATATAAATTGAATCTATTTCCACATGTTAAGTATCCTCACACCTTCTTGTCAACTGTCTGATATGGGCCATCTTGAGTATCACTACAAAGGTTTTTTTTTCCACTGCTAATAATAGCTCATCTTATTAATTAGCCTCTTAGAGTTGGTATGGCAACTTCCACCTTTTCATGTTCTCTGTATGCGTATATATATACATCTTCCTACTATTTGTTTCATTCTATGCATCCGATGAAGTGGGCTGTACCCCATGAAAGCTTATGCTTAAATACATGTTTTAGTCTCTAAGGTGCCACAAGTACTCTTGTTCTTTTTGTGGATACAGACTAACGCAGCTCCTACTCTGAAACCAGGTAATAACAGCCATTCTAGAAACTACTCTGCTGAAAGCATGTTCCACTGTGTTCTCATTGTGTTCTCAATTCTCATTTTAAAATAATGTTTCACTAATGTAACATGGAGCTCACAAACCCCCCTATATAGATTAAAACAGTGACAATAATGTTTGTGGTGGCAACATTAGCAGATTGTTAAGCAGATATCTCTAGACCTTTGTTTTGTAATCAGTTTGGCATTAAACCAAACTTTTCCCATTCTTGACTATGATAGGAGGCTGCTTAGAATGCATTCTATGCAGCTGAGTGATTCAGCAGGTTACCAGTAACATGCTAAGCAGATGACTACATAATGAATTATGGTGTACATATGAAGTAAGAGCTTGCACAAGGACTGGGAATTTAGTAGTGATGAAGACAGGTGACAACAGTTAGTAAGTAGGTACTGTAAATAAGATTTTACCAGATAGCTATGGGGCAGAAAATAACCCATGTAACACTGGACCAAATTTACTTACAACCCACGGGGCACTTATTATCGTCATTGAAAACTATTGATTTTTAGATTATTTTTTTTTGTATAGAGTACCACTTGTCTTCAGCACTGTGCAAACACAGGGACCTGTCCTAAAGCACCATTACACATCCCAATAGCAATACATTCTTGAGTGAGAGCTATCCTCAAAACTGTGTTAGATTATAATCTAACAGCCCTATCCTGCAATCCCCACTCATGTAAGCAGTCCCATTGATTTGGGCACTAGATTGGAAACAGATGATATAGTCTAGATATTCCAAACTGTAAGGGGTACAGGCATTTAAAAACTCTATTTAGGAAGCTGAAAATGATATATAAATGTGTATGTGCTAGGCAGCCAAGGCAGCAGTGCTGGAAGAACTGAATGTCTGTCTCTTGATACTGGCACATGAAAGGCTCCTGGCAATCCTGCCATCTTCATGTCCTTGATTAGCTCTTCAAGTGCTGATATCCTGGCAGAGACACTGGACTTTATCACTCCAGGCCCTATGGTCACTCTTATCCCTAGAACACGGGGAATCCCTGTCAAGCTGCTATTGATCTCCCCCAAACCTTGTTCAACTCCCCATGATCTCCTAAAGCTCCAACCCTTTCTCTGTCCCCCAACATCTCCACTAGCTCCTGAGGATCCCACTGAGCTCTGTGTTATCCCTCTCCAAGCTCATAAGTGGTACCAGCAGAAAAGAGCTGATAAGGGAGGGAGGATGGCAGCATTAGAAAATAGAGGTAGCTGATGAATGTGAGTGGGGCAGTCTGCTAATCCTCAAACAATTTATTCAGAATAAGGGAAATAACTGATGTGATAACTTTATTTTCCAAAAGTGGACTTTGTCCAAGATGTTTTTAAAGTTTGTCAAGTTCAATATTTAGACTTTGTGGGCATAATGGGGTTTCTAGCTAGTGGGAATCCAGCCCAAAAATGTGCAGAAAACATGGCCATTACTTAAAGTAGTAAATGTGACACTACAAAAATTGAACAGAAAATTCAATTGTTCTCTGAAAAGTTATTGGGCCAAATTTAGCAACTAAATGCAGTGAGAAACAAAAGGATTTTAATTCTGCTTGGAGAAATGGATAGCAACTCCGTAGTTAGGGTTACATTGCAATTTATGAGATAATTTGGGAGCCATAGTTTTGACCTTTTTAATCTGTTCCAGTCAACATAATGCACCTCAGATTGTTTATCATAAACCCAATTGCAAAATCCAAGGTGTAAATAATACTAATCATTAATTGGTATGTTACATCTATTGTTGATCTGGCCAATACAAACTCTTGGGGGTTTTTGCCCTTAAAGTTATGACACTGACATTGCAAAACCAAATAATTTGACAAAAAATGGAAAGACAGAAATTTAAAGAATTTTTTATATACCGTATTTTTCGGCATATAAGACGCATTTTTAACCCCCAAAAATAATCTCAAAATTAGGGGGGGCGTCTTATACGCCGAATATATGAAACACTCACCGGGCAGCTGGAGCTGGGGCGGCTGCAGGTGGCCTGGCGGGCGGGGCGGAGCGGCGCTTCCCCCCCCCGAGCCCACCCGCATGTGTTCGGGGCCGGCGGGGAACGAGAGCAGCTCGGGGCCGGCGGGGAACGAGAGCAGCTCGGGCCCCGGGGCCCCTGGGAGCGCCCGCCCGCGCGGCGGGGATGGGAGAGTGGCGTGCTCCCAGCAGCCCGCCCGCGCGGCGGGGACGGGAGAGCGGCGCGCTCCCAGCAGCCCGCCCGCGCGGCGGGGACGGGAGAGCGAGGCGCTTTTTTTTTTTTTTTTTTTTTGTCCGGCTTTTTTATTTAAAAACTCGGGGGCATCTTATACGCCGGAGCGTCCTATAGGGCGAAAAATACGGTATATTAAGTCTGCTGGGAAAATAACAAAGCAGCAAGTTAGATCTCATTTTTCCTTTTTACTATCTCTCCCTTTTTTATTTTGTTAAAAAAAACAAAAAACAAAACACTTTTCTCCTAAAATTAATTCTAATTAAAAGGTTAAAATGGTAGTCTTTACATTGATAGCAAACTCTCTTGGAGACAAGTCCTGAAATAAAGATGCTAACAACGGTAATTTTACTTATTGCCAATCTAGGAATCTGGTTAGACTCTAAGTGTGTGAATATGAGTCACCAATCTGTTCTATATATAGATAACAGGCAAGGATCCCACAGCATGAGATATTAATATATTAGTTAGACAGCAATTCCTTTGAAATAGCCCTATAGCTTGGCTAGGGGAATGATTTTAGACAGCCAAGAAAAGTGCAGATTTTCTATGTTGTATCCAAAAAGTGATCAATTTTAAGCTGTATCTGAGTAGTGAATGGTATGGAATTTTTTAAAATTATTCTCATGTAATTTATTCACCTGCAATATATATAATGTGCATTTTTATAGAACATAGTACATAATCCATCCACTAATGGAAAGTAGATCTAATCTAACAAAGTAGTACCTTCCTTTAATTGTCTAATACTTCATATCTAGAGACGACAAGCCACCTAACAAATCCCTATAACCTGCATTTACTCTCCCCTCTAAAGCTCATCCCTGTGGGCAAGCCAGACCACTGCAATTTGACAGGTTTGCCAAACGTGGTATTTCCAAAAGTCATTATTATTTAACATTTTATATTGTGGAGGTACCTAGAGGCCAACCATCTCAGATCTCATTATGCCAGGCAGTATGCAAACATATTGACAGTTCCTGCCCCAAAGAGCTAACAACCTTAAAGTGGTGCTTTTATGAAAACTCATGTGAGGTAACTATTTGCAATGATGTTTACAAATGATGGCTCTTGAGCAGGGAGGAATTAAAGCTTATTGCAGCCTACATTATTTAGAAACAAAGGGCCCCCAGATGGCGCTTCAGGAGAAGATGGTTGCTTCTGAAAACTGAAGAAATTAGTTTTCAGAAGAAATTAGTAAAATGAGCCATGGATAGGGGAGGGGGAAAATGTAGCACAAAGATGTGGCAATGCTATTAGAAAACCAGTAGGGGAATGGAAATAAGGAAAACAATCAATGTGATATAGGTGCTGCTATGCAAAAATTGAAAGACTTAATATGTGTCGGTCCATTTGCTCAAGGTTAAACCACTACTGCATTTGATGGCAAAACTTAAATAAATGGAAACAACTCAAATGTGGCAGCCATTGCTGTGGATAGACAGAAGCATTTGTAGAAGAACAGATGCGCTAGCTGTACGACTTTGAGCACCCTGTAATTGATGGTCTGTAACTAAGTATATCCATTTTTATTTTCCTCATGCCATAATGATGAATAAAATTGGTCAGGAGCAACACAACAAGAAATGACACACAGTGGGAACTGGATAGCTCAGAGTGTGTAATGGGTCAGAGAAACATTCTGCTGTAAGGTCATCCATTAAAATCCAGGTCAGTAGTACCTGAAAACGTTGTTACCATTTAATTGCTGTTCAGTGAATCACACTGACTAGCCTCAGTCAAGTGCACAGTTGGTTAGCACACCAGCCTTATGCCAGATAACTCCTTTGCCATGCCTCAGGTGTCTGGCTGGGGCAGCCTCTGGGTTTTGTGGATAGTGGACTGCAGAAAACTAATAAAGCCCTATTACATTTTTACATAGAGAAAGATATTTCTCTATCCTACCCCAACCTGTCCACTACCGACCCCCTCCCACTGTGTTAAACCGATTGTTAGAGCGGCATAAAACTGATGTGATAGGGAAGCACGCCTTGGATCTTCAATTCAGGGCGTTTTGACGAGGCAGCATTAGAAAACTTGGGCAGCTGCTGCCTCTGTCGTACTGGTTCTGTAGATCAATAGGACTCAGCCTGGCACCTTTTATGAACAATCACCTTTTTAAAAATTGCTGTTCTGTTATGAGGGTCATTTGAGTCCAAAGTGCAACAACAAAGCACACAGTTTCCCAGTTTGGATGCCTTCTGGCAATTTGAGTTTCAAACGTCTAATCTGGAACAAAGGCAGTGCAGAAAAACAGGATGACTCAGTGTCTGAGGCAGCGTACCAGACAGCTAGTAAACAATAGCCAACCAGCCTTATCTGGATTTTAGGAGCCTGAACAATGATTTCACTGAGTATGGATTTCTTCCCCATGTGTGGACTTGCTGAAAATTGGAATTATTTAGTAATTATGGGAAACCTTTGTAATTTAATACTTTTAATTTGAATTTTCAAAACTTTAGGCCCCAGATCATGTTCCTATGAGGAAAATACCCATATTGGAGGAGGGGGGAAAGGAAAATCTGTGGGGTTTCCCTTGTGGAGTTTCTTCTGCCTTTTCCTATGGGAGGATGGGATTTCTTCATAGAAGAAAATGAGTGTAGGCCACTGTCACAGGTTAGACTGAGCCCTTTAAGAGGGAGTTGCTCTGGCCCACCTGTGCCTCATTAACAGCTTTGATTGGGCTTCATAGAGGATAGGTGTTCCCTATAAAGAGCCAGAAAAGAACTGGAAACTGTGGCAGAAGAGAGCTGTAGTGAGCAGGAGATGCTGACTGGGAAAAGCCAGAGCCAGAAGGCTGAACTCTAGCTAGGAAGGGCTGGGAGTAGTGTCGTGTGAAGAGCAGCCTGGGGCAGAAAAAGAGTTGTATTGGGAAAAGATGCCAGAGCTGAGTATGCGGGTGATGGACTTTGGTGTAGGACCTTGAGGATTGTTTCTGAACTGTTTCTTTTATTAAACCAGATGCAGGCAGGGTGAGGTTAGCCATGACAAAGACTGTATGGAGTTCTTAAGGAGTCCCGAAGAAGGAAAACAGAAGCAGGGTGCTCCAGAGCCATCCTTGGCCATAAAGGTGTGCACAGGAGGTGGCTGATGCTGTCATAGCCACAAAAGGCCTGGATCCACATGGGCTCCATCCTCATGGAAGACTTATGCCTCTCCCCCTCTTTAAACATGCCCAAGCTCCATACTAGGGGCCACATCTGCTATCTGTGCAGGGTGCACTGTGGAAGAATGGATAACTCTTCCTATTACATTTCCATGGGATCAATGGGGGTGGGGGTAATGTGCATCTTTCCAATGCCAGCCTGCCCATTGCCTGCCCCCATTTATTGTATGGCTCTTTGGATGCATACGTCTCCCCAGTGCAACAGAGGGGATGCTGTTACTGAATGTGGTTCACTCCGCCAGTTTCCATCAGACGCATTAGCAGAGCTTTCAACTGGTACCATTTCAGCTTTTTCTTTGACACAGTATGTGGGGAAAATGTGCATTTGTATGATGATTTTATCCTCATAATTATTGTTGGAAAATATTTCTTCTCGCTAATGTGAGAATTAATATAATTACATATTTATGCAAAGCTATAATTTTTTTAAATAATAGAGTAACATGAGTGAAACAACTTCTAATTAGTTAATTACTACATCCCAGGACCATGATGATAAAATCTATCACTTGTATAGCACTGTTCATTTGTAAACAGATCACTTTAAAAAGGTCAGTATCAGTATCCCCATTTTATAAATGGAGAAACTGAGAGGTGAAATGGTTTGAGAGACTAGGTGGGTGATGTAAAGTCTTTTATTGGACTAACTTCAGTTGGTGAGAGACAAACGTCTGAGAGCCACACAATGCTCTTTTTCAGGTCATAGTTAATATGTCTTTCTAAATGTATCTGGGCCCAACAGAGCTACAACCTTGCTGCATATTGTCCAAGATCTCTCAGCAGACCTGGCAACAGAACAATCTCTGGACTCCCTGTCCATTTTCTACTCTATCCATTAGGCCACACAGTTTATAAATCTTAACAATGGGATTAATTAGGTAACCAATTCCATTGAGAGTTAATGGTGAGTTAAGCACCTATCACATAATGTGAGATTTTCAAAGGGGCTGACCTCCATGTTTTAAATTCCGAAAATAAACTATTGAACACTGACAAAGAACTAATGTAAATTATAATTGGATCATGATCTATTACTATCATTTCATAAGAAGTATTTTCAATTTAAATTATTGCAAATTTATTGGTTTAGACCAGGAGTTTTCAAACTGGGCATTAGGATGAGGTTATTACATGGAGGGGTTGGGGGGTCACGAGTGGTCAGCCTCCACCCCAAACCCTGCTTTGCCTCCAGCATTTAGAATTGTATAAAATATATTAAAAGGTGTTTTTAATTTATGAGGGGGGCACACTCAGAGACGTGCTATGGGAAAGAGGCCATCAGTATAAAAGATTGAGAACCACTGGTTTAGACATAGCAGTCTCATATAAACTGCTTTTCGCTGTGAGGCACAGGCAGCACCTAAATAGTTTCCACATTTCTATTGTCCTTGTTGCTCTGCCTTTATCATACAGCTGGTCTCAGTGTTTAAAACAGTCGAAAATATAAAAGTGAATTGAATGTGATAAGGGAGAGGTTTTGATCTAGACAAGAAAATCCTGGAGGTGTCAGAACTTAGAACATCACTAACATCAGTTAATTAGATGGAGATAGGTGGGGATTTAAATGCATCTTATACATCAGTACAAAATGTTCTTTGCTGTTTTACTTTGCCACTCAGCACCAGTGCACTGTGCCAAGTGCAGAGCTGATTTGCGTCACTACTAATGGAGACTAGTACCAAAGCTAATTAACAGAGGGATAGCAAAGATAACCTCGTAGTGCTGAGGCTTGTAACAAGGTGAGTTTATTGTAGCAGTATAATAAAATGTTCATTTTTACTAAGCACAGTTTGGATACAAAGGTAATGACTGAAGGGATTTTCTAATTAATATTGAGGTCTCTTCACTGAAGAAATTCAGCTAGCTGAATAACTTTAGATCGTTCATGAAAACAGGATGTCTTTAAGAAATCTAATCAATTCAGTTCTTAGATTACAAAACTGACTAGCTGTGAAAGTCATGCTGCCCTGCACATAGCACACTGGCAGGCAAACTGGATTGGAGTGGATTTAGACTTCAGTTGAGGAGTGTTTTTTCAAGGCTGTGGCTGATAGGCTGATGAAGAACAGCTGACAGACTGGGAAATCCATTGGCAGGGAATTCAGTGACTCAGTGCTGAGTCACCTTCTGCCCTACGTGACAGGAGAGAGCACACAGCAACAGTTGCTGGACTAGCATGCAGTCTAAAGAAGTGATCAGAAACTTCTAGACAAAAGCCTTCCCCCTTTCAGAAAGGGCAGCCGTGTCTGGCAGTTCACATAACACCAAAAACCTTGCGAAATTGGGAATTTAACACTAGAAATGGCTAAGTTTAACACATGGTCACTTGGATATTCTTGTTGCAAGTGACAGCACATGGATTTAGAACTCCATTTATTCTCTCCCTTTTTACAGCTGCAGGCATTACTCTGACCTTTTTTATTGTATTCATTTATAAAAAGAATAACTGGAAGAATGGATTAATAAAACAAGCTAGAATTGAATAGTATGTAGCAGAGCTTTAGACTCTAAAAGTTGTAGTAGATGTGGAGTGTGTTAACAAACCCCCCTCTCCACAAGCCCTGCTAAAATCCCATCTTTTGATTTGCTTTGATGTCTATGGTATAGCAGTGTGTAAGATTTGCAGCACAAAACTCCAAGCTACGCAACTACCCTGGTTTGGGGTTTTGGTCTAAACTAATTCAAATCAGTTTGAGAAGTTAGTTGAGGTTCATAAATCCTTGGACTTAACCTGGGGCAGTCTTTTGGCCCTTCTTCAAAATCTTACAAAAATCACCATTTTTTTTTGTGTAAAATAAAATGTGGTTTGTCAAGACTATGTAGATTTCACTGAGATTTGGATTTGTTTGATGTAGGGGTTCAAACTCACTTGTATGCCAACAGATTAAAATGTTTATGTGAACTGCTGAGATTAATACAACTCTGGAAGCATTATATAATTGTGGCCTTATGTAAACTTCAGCTCCATGCCTTGTAGAAAACATTTGATAAAATCCAGTTAACACAGCAGTAGTAGTAGTATTTGTATTACCATAATGCCTACAAGTACCTGTCATGGATCAGAACCCGATTGTGCTAGTATGGTATAATATTTCAAAACTCCCATCCTAAGGGCCAAATTCTTCTCTCGGATACTCAGCACATCTCCAATAAAGTAAAAATTAATCTGGGGTATAACCCTCTTAATCATGTGGAAGGCTTGTATTTGATTGGTGGATCAGCAGTTGATGTCAGCATCCTCCATAAAACAAATCTCACTTGTAAACAGTTGGGTGAGTCAAACTCATTTCCTTGGTTAACCGGAATATGATTTCATAAATGTATAGCAATCCCATTTTACATTAGTAACCAACTGTATGATATGATTGTCAACTGATGTGGCATGGAGCCAGGACGGAGGGAGCTGCTCCTCACTCCCCTTTCTGAGAAGGGAGTGGATAAACAGAGTGATTTTTGGAAAACTTAGAAGGCTAGACCTTTTGTTAGCTCTGTTGTTGTATTTTGCATTTAAATCTTAAGAATGGAAACTCAGAATGGGGAAACAAACTGTCACGTGACTGAAATAATTTGGGACCATACAGATCATTGGGGTACCAAATATTATGTAAAGGGGGCCAGATAAAGTTTTTGCGACCAGATTATGGTCTGCTGATTATGTTTAATCTATCTGTATGTGTGTATCTTTTTTTGTAGTTAGAGTTATGGATATTGGATATATGGTGCCTGTATTTCAAACTTATGCTTGGCTTTTGGGTGAAATCTCAGACAAGCTGTTGTTAACTTGGCTGGCCTGGCTAATGGGCCGTTAAGGACCATCAACTACACAATGAACTTTGTAGATGCCTGTCCACACCCGAGCTACTCCAGGAATGTCGCCTGCCTGGTCAGAAACTGAACCTTGGAGAGTCTGGTAATTGGACCATGTGGCTATGAACCTCCATTTTGCACAAAGGAGGAGGGGGGGTCTTCGCTCACAGGAGAAATTCTATAAAACCTGGGAGAAACTTCCTCCATTTTGTCTTCTACCTCCAGTCTTCAGCCTGCCTTGTTTCCAGCTCTGGATGGAACTTTACTACACAGGGGAACTCTGGCCAAAGGGTGCTGACCCATCCCTGGAGGGGATGCTTTCCAGAGACAGTGATTTGAACCTGCAGTTATTCTACCTTTGCTGCAAGCCTGAACCAAGAGATTTGCCATTACTGCATGTAACTGATTTCTTTTAACCATTCCTAACCCTCACCTATACCTTTTTCCTTGTATAATAAACCTTTAGATTTTAGATGCTAAAGGATTGGCAACAGCGTGATTTATGGGAAGATCTGATTTGTATATTGACTTGGGTCTGGGGTAGGGTGACCAGACGTCCCGATAAAATCGGGACTGTCCCGATATTTCGTTGTTTGTCCCGCGTCTCGACCGAGGTATGGCCGGGACGCTAATTGTCCCGATATTTTGGCTCGGGGCTGCTCCCAGGAAAGGGTGGGCAGTAGGACCCTGCGGCATCTAAGCACAGGAGTGGCAAGTCCCTGCCACAACAAGCACTGGCTCCATCCTGGCCAATGGGAGCTGCGGGCATAGACCCCCCCCCAGCTGTCAGCTAATGGCAGCTGGAGCCAGTGCTTATGGCCCATGGCCGGCATAGCACATGGAGTGCAGGGACCCCCTCCCCCGCTGACCCTAGGAGCCAGACCGGAAAAGCCAGGTAAGGGCGGGAGAGGGGGGGCTGCAGGCTGACGGGAGCAAAGGCCCTGGGTCCCCAGCCTGTGGTTTCAGGGGGGGGGGGGGGTTCGCCCCCGACCAGAGGCAGGGCTGCCTGGAGCATGGGGGGGGGGCTTCTGCCCCCGACCCGCTGTGGGGCTGTGCGGCTGTGCAGTGCCCGGAGCTGGGGGGGGAGGGTTGGTGCCCCCGACCCACGGCGGGGCTGTACCCGGATCGGGGTGGGGGGGGAGGCTGGTGCCCCCGACCCACGGCGGGGCTTTGCAGTGCTCGGAGATGGGGGGGGAGGGCTGGTGCCCCCGACCCGCGGTGCGGCTCTGCAGTGCCCGGAGCTGGGGGGGGGGGAAGGATTGGTGCCCCTGATCCACAGCGGGCTGTACCCGGATCGGGGGTGGGTGGGTGGTGCCCCCGACCCGCAGTGGGGCTGTGCAGTGCCCGGAGCTGGGGGGAGGGCTGGTGCCCCCGACCCACGGCGGGGCTGTGCCTGCAGCCGAGCCCGCTGCCCTGGACCCGCGGCGGGGCTGTGTGGTGCCCAGAGCTGGGGGGGGGGGACTGGTGTCCCCGACCCGTGCTCGGAGCTGGGGAGGGGGGCTGGTGCCCCCGACCCACAGCAGGGCTTGCCCGGATCGGGGGGGGGTGTCTTGGTGCCCCTGACCCACGGTGGGCCTGTACCTGGAGCTGGGAGGGGGGCTGGTTCCCCGACCCGTGGAGGAGGTGTGTGTGTGTGTAGGGGGGGTGTCCTGTGCCCCAGGAGAAGGGGGGCAGGACCTGGGGCAGGGTGGGGGTGGAGTCTGGGAGGAGCAGGGGTGGACTGTGGGCGGGGCCCTAGTGTGTCCCGATATTCTGGTCCTATGATCTGGTCACCCTAGTCTGGGGCCTGATTCTTTGGAATTGGGGAGAACCGTTTTCTTTATTTGGGGTATTGGTTTTCATAACCATTGGTCCCCAGGACAGGTGGCTGCTGGTGGTGATACTGGGAACCTGGAGTGTCTAAGGGAATTGCTTGTGTGACTTGTGGTTAGCCAATGGGGCGAAACCAAAGTCTTTTCTGTTTGGCTGGTTTGGTTTACCTTAGTGTGGAAAAACCCCAGCTTTGGGCTGTAGTTGCCCCTTTGGAAGCAATCTGTCCTGATCTGAACTCACAGTTGGATCCCACCAGGAACAGCACCGTCACACAAACATCCAGGGAAATTAATTAGAACAAAATTGATTCCCCATATAAATGAATCACACAAATCATAGCATAATTCTCCATAACTCTTATAATGTTTTGGAATTGTAGTTTTAATTATTTCTTATAATGCTAGACAAAATGTTAAACCTTCTGATTTTAATACTTCAGGGTCAGCTTGTGGCTTTAAAGACTACCTGAAGCAGAGGGAAGGAGGAGCGCTACAAAGTTAACATGCAGCAGGCTCAGTCAGTCACACATACACATAGGGGCTGGAATATACGGTAGATGCTGGGGGTGCTGTTGCATCCCCTTGCTTGAAGTAATTTCCATCAGATACTATTGGTGCCAACTCTGTGGGTGTTCCAGGGCTGCAGCACCCACGGGGAAAACTTAGCAGGTGCTCCGCACCCATGGGCAGCCAGCTCCTCCCGCCTCCCCCCTCAAGTGCATCGCGTCCCCTCTCTTCCAGCTCCCTCCCAGTGCTTCCTGCCCCCCTGCTGCCTAACAGCTTTTGGGCAGCGCTTAGGACTTTCTGGGAGGGAGGGAATGGGAGGAGTGGGGACACGGCGGGGTCAGGAGAGGAGATGGAGAAGAGGCAGGGCAGGGATGAGGGCTTGGGGTGAAAAGGGGGCGTGGCTGAGGTTGGAAAAGGTGGGGTGGGGACTTTGGGGAAGGGACGGAATGTGGGTGTGTGTGTGTGAGGATGGGGCCGGGGCCAGGGGCAGGAGGAGGGGTGTTGAACACCCACTGGGCAGAGGGGAAGTTGGCGCCCATGTCATATACAGTTTGGTTCAATGGCTCTCAGCTCCCCCACTATAAAAATTGTTCCAGCATCCCTGCACTTACAATAGGGGCTGCACTGTCACATCAAATTGCTTCATGCCTTCCTCTCCTCCACACACACACTTTCATAGGGTACAGTGTGGGTTTCCCACTGAGCAAGATGAATGTTGCTACCTGTAGCAGACTGGAAGCAAAACCATGGCTCCTTTATTTCATTCCTCCCACCTCCGTTCCTCCCCCTTTACCCTATGATTAGTCCCTAAACATGAGTGGAGCAGTGAGTGGAGTGGAGTAGTGCCTTCTTCTACCCTCCCCCACCCCCACTGTTTGTGTACCCATTCAGGACTGTCACTATGTAGTTCTTAACCTATACCAAGACTTCTGATGCTCTCAGCAGAATACTCTAGGCTCAGTGAGTGACTGCAACAGAGGCCAGACAGTCAAGTACATTTTTCCAGCACACAGTAAGGATATAATCTTGGACCATGATAATACGTTGCATTTCTATAGCACTTGCAGCAGAGAATTCCAAGACGTCTTACAACAGTAAATTCAATGAGCTCTACAGCACTCCAGTGAGGTATAGAACATGATAGAGTCATGTTTTCTTTTTTTCTTTGCTTAGCTCTGATGACCTTACATTGGGGTTTTTAAAAGGAGAGGGGGAGTTAAAATTAAAGTTGTAAGTAATTCAAAACCACTGAGTTTTTCAGTTCCATAACGTAAGCATTGTACTTTATTATTTATAATGAAAAATAGATTTCAACCAGGTCAAATCCCCATTGAGCTAAGCACTGTACATATACTAAATTATCGTTCCTATACCAAAGACTAGATCTTTATTTTGGTTTCTTTCCGTGTAAGGCTTGCAAACCTTGTGAGTTTGGGATTTGGATGAATCCTTACATTCAAAGCAAAATGTAGCTGAAATTGTGGTATTTAACCTGGTTTCACATTGAAATTCTAAATTAGTATAAGTGTGCTCAAAAGTAAGCTGGTTCACTTGAAACACTGGTGGTTTAGCAAGCTTCAGTGACCGTTTTTACAAATCTGGGCTACGTTCCACATTTGTAACAATATCTGAAACCAGTTGTTTTACCTGGATTCAGGTTTCATTGCTAACATTTCACACTGCTTGTTAATATCCCAAGCTATAGTAGTTACATGGCTTCAAAATTTCTCTTCACTGCTCTTACAATATATCTTAATTATGCCATGTGGTTGGGTGAAATCTTATTGAAGCTGGTGGGTGTAACTGCTGCCCTTCATTCAGGATAAATGTAAGAAACAATCAAGCTCTTTCTGGAATCATGTAGTTAAAAAAATAGGAGCCACCACCCAAACCATAGGCACATGGCAATGCTTGAATAAAAGCTGAACCATCAGGCCCAAGGGGTTTTCCTGGAGATTGACACAGCAAGAGTAGGAGCTGATACACTGATTGGTGGATCTGTGTGTATGAGAGAAACAGCAGAAACACACAGAAGGACACAAAGAAGAAGCAAAGAAATCTCAGACCCTGAGGGGAAAAAAGCAAAGAAAGCTTTTGGGATAAGTGCAGGCTAAAAAAAAAAAAAAAAAAAAAAAAAAGCTTGATACTGTGTGCAGAGTAACTATCTCATATTGTTTGATTCCTAATGTATTCAGGAAAAGAGAACTTTGTACATTCTTTGTAAATAAACAGGATTGTATCAAAGAAATACCCAATTCCATCATCCATTTCTCCTAACAGAAACAACCCATTGGTCCCTGAAAATTGGCTAACTGGTTGGTTAAAAATAGGTAACAATATTTCTAAAATACATCAGGAATTCGGAAGCTAGCAAGAAGATAATGATGACCATCTCTATGAAGAATTCATCCTCAGATGGATGTTCACCTCCTGTTGCTCTTCAGACAGATAAGACTTGGGCTGGTGTTTTATATGGCCTAACAGATTACATGTACAAGCCTGTCCTGCAGTATGTTTTAAGGCAGCTGTTAACTTGCACACCAGTCATACTCGGAACAACGGTGGCTTCCAGTGTCCACAGATGAATACAAAGTAACAACATCAGCATAACAGAGAAGCTAAAAAATCGGCAAGTGGTTGAGCTAATGTGACTGTAGTGTGTTACAGGTAGCCTTTCACTTATGTTAAGATTTCCACATCTGGTTCATATTCATTTTGTAACCATTTGGCTTTTGAGTGGGCTATGTGAAAAGAGCTAATGTGAAATATAGTGTAAATTAAATATTATTCTTATTCCTCTGGGTTACTTTTGGGGGTAGAAGTAAGAAACAAATGAGTTCTGAGGGATAGGGCTCTGAAGCATAGGGATCCAAGGGTTATTGACAGAGAGGGAGATAGGTAGTCTTGGTATAGAAATGTTTGGTTGGTGAAGGTTATGGAACTTTGTTGTTTTATTGGTTCACATAAGCTTTCACTGAGCATCCAAACTTCCACATTTCTGAAACTTTAAGGGGGCTACACCTCACTAATAGATTTGGAGTGGTTTGTTTTTTAATTGTATTACTTGAGATGTCTATTTTTGAAAATCTTGGCTTAAAACAGCAGCCACTGGAGTCAATACATACTTACCCCTATCATATGTCAGATGTATGTTTTTTTGTAAACCTGTCCCCGGTCATGTGAGTAGGGTGCCACCATGCCTCTGGCCAATCTCTACGGCTGTTTTAGCAACTGTAAGTACGGGATCCAATTGTTCACACTCTGGCATTCCTTCCACCATGCTGCCCAGTTATTCCATAGCTAATTTTCTACTGTAGTTTTTGGCTAACTGTACATTTTTCTCATTTCTCTTAAATATTTCATCTTTTTTTTTAATGCTGTGTACATAGTGTTACACCCTATAACTGAGGTAAGTGGAAGAAACAACTGTGGTGGTTTCTGGTCCAAGCTCTGTAATGATGGAAACATAAAACAGTGGTGGAGGTTATAATGACTAGAAAATGGTTGATACTAAATAATGTTATGGGTATAACTTTTAATATAATAGTAGCTACCACAGTGAGTGGACAATGACCCTTATCACATAATATGGTATTAACCTTAGTAACCTTAGTCCAGACAACTAATGAGGGCCAAGAAATCTAGCGATCTATTCAGGTATCTTGATCATCTACATAAAGTTCAGGCTATTACTTAGCACTATTCTAATGGTAAAGTGGTACATCTTCCATCTATCTGAAACATAGCTGCATAAAAGATATGTAAAAACATGCTAACCGAGGATATGACAGGGAAGGCAACTTCTAAGAAGGGTGTGAGATAAAGTAGGAGATGCCTGCTGAGAAAAGAGGAAGCAGGGAGCAGTGATGATTATAGCCCTTAAAGTTCCAGTTCCCTTTTTTGACAGTTAAGCGTCCCATGTTAGGTGTGTATGCCTGTAAAAGGTGGGCTGGGGAAGGCAATGGCTGCTTTCTCACATAATAGTGACCTAAGTGACCTCTCTCTCCAGTTTCTCTCTGTTTTATTTGGGTTCCTCAAAAAGCAGGGAGTAGAGGGAAAGCAGTCAGATTAAGGAAGCCTCACTTACATCTCTGGCTTGTTCAAAAATGGATAATTCTCTGTTAGTTGGTGTTTACTCTTTGTGTGTTAGTTTATAGCTAGTATCTCTGCCAAAGACAAATCTACAGTTGTCTGAAGAAAATGGAGAGCAACTGGCAGCTAATCAACAAACTTCTCAACCTCATCCCATCAGAGGATATTTTCTTAGGCATTGTAACTTAGTTCTCAGTACTTTAAGTTCCATTTAATACACATGTTGAAATATGTAGTATGTTATTTGAAGTCAAAGAAAACACTGAAAAACAAATTGTGAAATTTCACTTGGCAGAAGAAAGTTGCGTCATTGGCTTCCTTCTCTGCCTCAAGAGGTTTCCTAACAGCTGAAAATATCATCATCTGTGTGAAAAAGTTGACATTTAAGAGACACTGAGATTGGGAAAGCTAAATTAACCCTTAAATGACAAGGATGTTAAACAACCTGATTACTGCTAGAAAGATAAGATACGAGCCGTGTTTTAAAAGAATAATTGTGGATGAAACGATGAAAATGTGGCATGTAAGATCCTCATAGCTCAATTCGGACAGTATGAAGATGCGGCCAGGCTTCAAGGCACAGTCTGGTTTCTGGTTGCTGATAAGGGTTTGGTAAAAAATCCCAACAGCCAGGAGGAAGATGAACTGGGTATCTGCCCTCTTGATCTCTATATAAGAGTTAGGTATCATAATTATTTTATATTCTTAGCAACATTTCTTTCATAGGCCATTGCTTGTAGCAGGAATCTGGTCTGAACACATCACTGATTAGCCTTATATTCTATATAATGTAATTTGGGACAAGTATTTCTAGACGTGTATTTTCCCCAGTTAATATCTCTTTAAGTTTGTATAATTTAAAAAGACACACATCACTATTTTGGTCAGTAATGATTTGATCTGTTCCCATTGAAATCAAAAGCCCTATTAACTTCAGTGGGAGCAGGAATAAGTTTCAGAACACTTATATGGCCATAAAAATTGATTCCAGTTACTATTGATTCCTTAAAAATAAGAGATGATCTAAACTGAATTTGCATATGGAAACTTATATCTCTAGGTCACCAATAGAGCCATGTGAAATTTGGTTATGTGGGTGCACTTGAGTTTGTTTGAACCTGTGTTTAGATTGCTCCATATGTTACACTTGAGTTTTGATTGGAAGCCATAAAAAGCTTCTCTAATATAAGCAATGCAAAGGAGCCCTGTACTTTGACGGTTCAACACTTTGAACAATGAGGTGCTGGCCCATGTCTGGTGTTCTGAGGCATTAAAGCAATACAAATAATAAAAATAACTATAGGTGGGGCTGGTAGCACCACTTATTATTAAGGTTGCCTGACACTTCCCATTATAAGACCCTGTTTTCAGTTTGAAGCTGTTTTGAGAAAGCAGACTCTGATGCATGGCACTCTCTAGGGTTGTCTGTAGAAGGGAAGATATTCCTAGGTTATCATCAGGGGATGATAAGAGTTTAGATAAGTTAGATATGTACATACTATTCTTTGGTTTAAAATCCTTTTTCTCAAATGCTGTGTTCCTACTGTTAAAATTCAGTAATACTTTGGTTTTAAGAAGGTTGTCCAGTCAATATATATACCATTGTTGTCAAGCTCCTGAAAGGAAAAAACTACATGTTCGCAAACTGCTGGGTAAGAGCCTGTCGGAGTGGGATAATCCTGTGATTCCACCCCAGCAGAGGGTGGAATCAACTCCTCAGAGGGTTCACTCAAAAAGACCACAAAGGGGACAGAAGTGTAGTTAGCCCTACAATGGTGACAGTCATCAATACTAAAGCATCTCAATGTGCGCTGCAGTGAGAGGTAAAACAATGAGAAAGTATGTTATATAATGCTGAGGCTTAATTCATAAATGACCCAATCCTACTACTACTACTGAAGATAATAACAAAACTCTTTGATTTCAATGGGTGCAGGTTTGGAGCTGAAGTAGGTTTCCAACTGTGTTTTGAAGTTTTTTTGTTTAAAGAAAAACATGTATTAAAGTTGGAAAACAATTTGACAGGCTCATTTCCATGACCAGGATAAAAGGTTCTTGTGTTAAGGACAGCTCCCCTGCGTTATGTGCTATGGTGATCTTGGTACACTATTACGATGCTCAGGTTTTCAGCAAAGTTTCAACTTTACAGAATTTTCCAATTTTACAGACATGCCTGTTTTACAACAACAGATGTCTAGCTATGGTTTAGGGCTGTACATGAAATATGTTTGTATGGAAATATGAGTTGTAAATACCCTTGAGATACCTATAATATGAGCAACTGATTCATCTTCAAAACAAAAACACACATTTACTTTAGTATTCCTAAAGAATGTCTTTTACTAAACCTCTTAATTTGCAAAGATTGTACACACGAGTAAGCCATTTGACTGCAATGTGACTGTTCATGGCTGTAAAGTTACATGTGAGCTTAAACTTTTGCAGCATTGGGTTCTAAGAAGATATACCATGTAATTTATGGGATTATACTGTGCATTGACTCATTCTCCTGTAGTAATGTCTACTTCCATCTCCCAGGCTAAAAAAAAAAAAAAGACCAGGACTAGTTGCTTCTTGTATGGGAGTAAACCACAGTTCAACACAGAGGTAATGTGATGACTCACTAGATACTGTATCCTTCTTTCTTCTGAGTAACAACTGAATCATTATAGAAGTGAAAGGTGGAAAAGACCGGTTGCTATTAAAAATTCTTAGTTACTTTTAAGCTGAATTAGAGGCAAGTGCCCAGAGTGTCCTGTCCAAATTTCTCCATGGGTAATGACACTTTGCCCACCCAAATCCCTGCTCTATAATTTGGTAAGGCATTCTTCATTTCCTGCCTCTAAACAGTTTTGTAGTACTATAGGCAGAATTATGCTACCTAGATCCTAGAAATGTGGGCCTGAAGGGGACATTTAGAAGTCATCGAGTTCAGGGGTTCTCAAACTTCATTACACTGCAACCTCCTACTAACAACAAAAATTACTACACGACCCTAGGAAGAGGGGACTGAAACCTGAGCCCACCCAAGCCCCATCACTCCGGTAGGTGGTACAAAGCCCGAGAGCGGGGAGGCTGAAGCCCAAGGACTTCAGCCCCAGGCAGGGGGCCTGAAATCTGAGCCCTATTGCCCAGCTCGTGGGCTTCAGCTTCAGCCCTGGGCAGTGGGGCTTGGGCTTTGGCTCCATACCCCAGCAAGTCCAAGCCAGCCTGGGCGACTCCATTAAAATGTGGGTCCTGAACCACTGATCTAGTTCATCGCTTTGCACTGAGGCAGGACCAAATATATTTAATTAAAATTAAACTAGCTAAAATGAGCTTGTTTTTTTAAACTCCCCATTTACACTGCTGAAAAAGAGACCCATTGCATTCATATTACACACATCACATCCCATTGCAGAATAGGAATCCTTTGGGAAGCCTGGAAAACATAAGAAAGAGTTTTCTAGTTTTGGGGTTTAAAATATTTCTTTCACATTGACTTTCAAAAAAATTTCTAATGCACTTTTGGATACTAATCAGGTGGGAGCAAAGTTAAGGCTAGATGGATAGTGAAGGGTATGTTTCCACTGCAAAAAAAGGTGTTGACTAACTTGGGTTAAAATATTACCAAAGAAACAGCGACTTGGCTTTTAACTTGGGTTAGCAGGTTGAATTAAAGTCTACAGAGCAGCCAGAGGTTGAACTTCAGCTGCTAACTTGACTTAAGAGGTGGAGTTGTCACTTCTTCACTGCTCTTTTATCCCAAGTTAGCTAATGGGTTAAGAACTGGGGCATTTTGTGGACTACATTGAAATTGCACGCTATCATTTTAAGGCAATGTCTATACTACAGTACACACAACATTTTGGTAGATACCTGTCACAGTGAAAAGCAATCTGTGTCTACATTGCAGTGTTTAGCTACACGTGTCAGTGAAAGTCTCTTATGGGGGAGACAGCAGGGAGAGACTGCACCTTTCCTTGCTGACTCCCCCATACCAGAGCCTTTCACTGGTTCTGGAGTCTGTCCTTGTGGCAGGGGAAGGCTCCAGCAGCAGCGAACTGCTGGAGCCTTTCCCCACTGCCAAGCATTTCCTCACTGCCAGAGTCTTTTCTTGCAGTGAGGAAGGCTCCAGCAGGTGGGAGGCCGTGGGACTAGCTAAAAATAATAGTGTAGATGGGAAAGCACAGCTTGGGTGAGTAGAAATCAGTATAGGACAGGTACTCAGGTGTATACCCACATCCTCAGGCCTGCCTGTACTCATAAAGCTCTGCCTCGGCACCTACACTGCTACTTATACTTGTGCTAGGGCTATCTGAGTACACACTACACACCACTGAAAGAAGCATACAGTGTAGATGTAGCTGAAGAATGGAGGGTTTTCTAGTCCTGCTTGCAGGTGAAGGGCTTTGTAGGGAAGCATGCAATTGGAATCCTCCTGGAAAAGAATCAGCCTAGAACAAGCTGGGATGACTTATGCCTCTCTGCCTTAGGGAGCAGCCTGTTTTCTCTCTATTTTTGGTTACTGGGTGTTATACATATGCCATGAACATAACAAGAACAAACCTTTTTTTGCGGTGTAGCCATGCCCAAAGTTAGGTAGTAGCGATGGTGAGTTCGGAAGAATTACCTGGCAGTGTGGGGACTGCTGGATCCCATTGATCTTCATTTAAATATGTGTTTATGCTTAAGATTTTTTAAACGTGTAGGGTTTTTTTGGGGGGGGAGGGGAGTATGGAGGAGCATGAGCTATTGGAAATCTATTGAAACACTTTCAGCCTATATATAAACTATGGTATATAAATCACCAAATAATAAAAATGTCCCCTGCTTATTTTAGTGTTTCTTTTGCTCTGCTACTGTGTCTTGAGGATGTAAATTCATATTGTTGCTGACTTTTAAGGCCTTAAAGGTTCATCATCACCTCACTATCTTTGGGAATTGACTGTGTGTATTCCCCCGTCCTTTGTCTAGGTTCATGTCATCATGACCCGCTGCTTATTTGAACATTTTAAAATGCCATTCTTTTCAACACCTTGCTTCCTTTTGCCGGAACTCTCTCCCCAGAGAGATTGAGTTAGCCAGCTTTCTGGCTATTTTAAGCCTAAACTGAAACCTCTTCTTTCCCTGAGCACTTGTAATTTATGTCTGTGGTTTGTATATTCTGACTTTGTTAAGCACCAGGATTCCATATGCTGTATCAGTTTTAAAAGTGCTACTGCTTCTAGCATTGCTTGGGGGAACTCCCATTATGACTTTTCCAAATAGCTATGTTCATTTTTTAGGTATTTGAAGCTTTTTATTAAACTATAATCTACAAATAACAACTTAACTTATTTTTCCAAGTTGAAGTAGTAGTCATTTACTTTCTTATGCAGTTTTCCCTCTATTGTTTGTAATATCCTATTTCCCCACCAAATTGTTCCTTTTTCCATTTGGCAAAAATACTTATTTCCTGTTTTCTGAATAGGGGTGAAACAAACTTGGCGGTGTTTGTTTACTTCCTTGTTCATGTATCAGAATAATTTAATTAAATAATTGCATTGTTGGGAACCAAGCTTGGTAGTTCATTGAAAGCTACTGAAACATTACTCAAATGACTAGGAACTGGGGCCTTAAAAACACTAAATGTTGTGAGACTGGTGACAAAATCACACTAGTGGACAATATTATTTGAGCACCATTATCTGGTGAGACAAGTTAGAGCAGCACTGAGGATCCTCTAATTTGGATTTTCTAATAGGGGATCCTCTAATTTGGATCCCCTAATAGGGTTTGATTTGATCCCTTGTAGCCTCCAAGGTCGGGGAGGTGGAAAAGGAGTATAAAGTCACTAAGGTGTGCAGAGCACTACTTTGATGCACCTGGGGATCTAAAGCAATGTCTTCTAAAAGTGAAAATATGTTCATTTTCTTAGAAACAGCTTGAGAGCAAAATGGCTGCCATCTCTGTAACTAGGTAGAGTTTTTAGAAATGCAAAGCTGCAGTATGCAGAAAACAAAGTCATCACTGTTTCATAGCTACATTTACCACATCTTCAAAGTCAGCACAGCCAGAGAGCAAAGCCACCAAGCAGGTTTTACTTGAAGGAAAGAGAAACCAGCTACATACCCCCACACAACAGATGTCAGGTGAAACAAAAAATCTTGTTACTGAAAGTTAAGCCTCTTACACAGGAAAGAAACTGAAATTTTATGTCAAGGATTGTTTGGACTACACCTGACATCATCTCAAAGAGACAGCTGGTGCTTCGATTCTAGACAGATAAAGTGGCATTGCTCCCAGGATTATAAAGCATCATGCCCACCACTGAATGCTGCTAAAGCCCCACCAAGCTGTTACCATTTTGAAAAAAGAAAAAAAAAAAGCTTAGCAGAATTTCATATTGATTAAAACTCTCATGATGTTAAGCAGATCCCAGATGAGGCTGCCAGCTGAGTTCCCAATGTATGACTTTCACATGGCAGAATGCCAGTTATTAGTTTATACGCTGCTCTCTTAAATGAACTTTACTGTTGGTTTTTATTATTATTATTATTTCTGTTCTTAGTCCTCACTGAACTCCTCTTGCTAGTTAAAAGATTGTTTTATTGGGAGGACAGGTTTATCTCTATTTATGAGGAATTTACATGCCTTTCTTCTATGAACATTTATTGGCTATGATGAGAATATGTTCCTAAAACTGTAGACAAAATAAAATAATCAGTATTGCCAACTTGAAACGTTCAAAAAATTCATGAGCCAAAAAAATCACAGGACTGTCTTAAAAATCATGAATCTTTTTTTCTTAAAGTGGGTTTTGTTTATTTTCAGGTTTTGGGGAGTTTAGGGTACACTCTGGGCTCATTTTCAAACTTTTCTCCATGATGTACAAGAAAATTTATAAATGAAAGTGGAGATTCTCGTGGAATCACCTGACTCCCAGGGCTAGGGCCTTACGAACACCAAAAATCATGAGACTTGCAATAAAATCATAAGAGTTGGCAACACTGTTTAACTGAAATCCCAAAGCAAAAGCCAAAACCTTTAATTAGAACCAGATTCTAAATGATAATAACATAATCATATTTTTAAAGTATTTTGTATAGTATCGAAGGGGTAGCTGTGTTAGTCTGGATCTGCAAAAGCGACAGTCCTGTTGTACATTATAGACTAACAGATGTATTAGAGCATAAGCTTTCGTGGGTGAATACCCATTTTGGCGGACGTATCCGATGAAGTGGGTATTCAGCCATGAAAGCTTATGCTCTAATACAGACGTGGGCAAACTATGGCCCGCAGGCCACATGTGGCCCGCCAGCCATTTTTATCCGGCCCGCAAGCTTGGGCCAGGGGGAAGGGCCAGTGCTGTCCCCCCCCCCCCCCCCCCCCCGCAGCCCCGGACCAAGAGCGGCAAGCCATGTGGCCCAGCGCTTCTGGCTGGGGGGCCGGGCCGAACGTGGCAAGCCCCGCGCTCCTGGCTAGGGGTGCCTAGCGGGCCGCGGCAAGCTGTAGGGCCCTGCACTCCCGCCCGGGGGTGTTTGACCACGGGGCCCCGCGCTCCCGGCCTGAGGTGCCGGGTTGACAGAGGGAAGACGTGCGGCCGGGCAGAGCGCTGCGATCCGCAGGCCCCGCGCCCGGGTGAGCAGGTAAGCCATTTGGGGGGGGTCTTAGGTGGTGGGGGCCTGGGGTGGTGGTTAGGGTGGGTGAGTGGAGTCTCGGGAGGGGGGCAGTCAGGGAACAGATAATAGGGGGGCTAGATAGGGGGTGGGGTCCTGGAGGGGCAATTAGAGGGGGGATCTCTGTAGGGGGCTATAAGGGGACAAGGAAGGGGGGGTTGGATGGGTCGGGGTTCTGAGGGAGGTATTCAGGGGGCGGGAAGTGGGTGGGGATCTGATAGGGGGCGGGGCCTTCCATACCCACCCTCTGCACAATTTTGAAGCCCAGTCTTGCCCTCGGGCCAAAAAGTTTGCCCACCCCTGCTCTAATACACCTGTTAGTCTATCAGGTGCCACAGGACTCTTTGTTGCTTATATTTTGTATAGGCTTTCTTTCCTTTCAGGTTTTAATGGATCTACAATATATGTGTGTTTTGTCTAACGCAGGTAAAACCCTTTGACTTCCAGGTTTGGTGAAACTGTTTCTTCTGCTTTTTCTTTAACCAACCATAAGTAACACAGACCAGCCTGTAGCTGAATCAATCTGCTTACTCAACAATAAGCATCCAGGACATATCTAGAACATCTGTAAGTATTTGCCTGAAAGAAAGCTAAATTTGCTAGAAGTCAGACAATCCTGAATACTAATCATAGCTCTGGCATAGATTTACGTTACTCTGGTCACTTTACTCTCTTTGCCTCATTTTCCCCATCTGTAAAGTGGGATATTTACAATTGATAGGCCATGGAACTGTGGGGATGGGGGGACCTAGGTCAAACCTGAGCAGCACTGTGACCCCAAGGACCAGGTCACAATGCCACTCACTCAGATTTGGAAAGGGTGGATGTAGGCTCATGAGGAGAGTCAGACTGCTGGGGGCCTGAGAGGGGAAGAGGAGGGTCAGGAAGCTCCTCCACTTACATGGAACTCTGGAACCCCATCAAATGCCTCTCACTCAGGGCTGTTGGGAGGATTAACTGGTGTCTGTGAAGAGTTTTGTAGCTGCTATCGCAGCATAGGTATGTGTACTAACAGCATAGCTTGTATGCAATCACTTCTACCCATAGTGTTTCAGGTGCTTCCGCCACTTAACAAAAATGATACAATCTGCATAAGACAAGTGCTAGCTTAAGGAAAAATATAGAGTACAACATTATCAAGGTTTCTGAAATGGAGCTCCGCCCCCCACCTCCCACTTTCCCTCTAGTACTGTGAGAAGCCAGGGCTGGCCAACATTTTGCCACCTATGGCAGGGAGCTCAAATGATGCCCCCACATACCCCCTTGCTTGGGCCAAAACTTTGAAAGGTCTCTTGTGCCCTCCTTCCTCCAGTGCAGCACTCCACCATCTCTGTGCATCTAGAGCAGATAGAATACATAGGCACCACCAACAGACACAATTTTCTACACTCTGGGTCCTAGTGGTTCACTTTCCCCCTCCCCCACGCAGTCTGGCACCTGAGGGGGTCGCCTAAGTTTGCCTTATGGTAAGGTCTGCCCTGCGAGAAGTGCAGACTTGCGTTCTATCAAGAAGATTGCTATAAACAGCTGCTCTCAATCATCCGGGCGCTGGAGGGATATATCAGGCCTATGATGACGCAGAGGAAAAAAAAGAGGAACAGAAATCAGTTCACGTAGACATGACTCAGGTTCTGCTAAATAAGCCCTCAGTTTAACTGTGTCTTGTCAAATCTTTACACAGCACATATAACTGAGCATTTTACACTTCTCTCCTTGCATGTCCATTTTGATTTTCTCTTTGTACTACAAGGAATAGCTCCACTTGCTCGTGCAAAAGCTGGCAGCAATGCAATATAAACATAAATTTTAAAGGCCAAATGGCAGTTTTGTCAGAGTAAGGACTGCAGGATTGATTTATTATTATTTAAGTTTGGATGCAGTTCTGAAAGACAGCTAATGAAAAATTTTAAAAAATCATGAACTGTTATCTCACTTTGAATAGACCCTCTTTGTACCTCCCTAAAGTGTATAACTATAATTTATTTTTTCAAACAAAGAAGCTTTTATTGTGATGCACACAAAATAGTAAAGAAGGAACATAACTAAGATATCTTTAAATAATAAATTGATTTTTATTAGCTTTAAGCAACTTAGCAATAAACAGGACTCAGTCCAGTCTGGATTTGTGTGTTCTTTTATGTATGGAGCAGCCACCTAATTATAGTCCCCTCTCTCCATTTAGGATATGGATACACTAGACAGCTTATAGTGGTGCAGCTGCATCAGTGCTAGTGCACACTTCTAAGCCAACAGGAAAGTGGTCCGTCAACTTAATTAATCCACCTCCAATGAGAGTCAATAGCTGTGTTGTCCAGAGAACTTCTCCCACCAACAGAGTGCTGACCATACTGGCACTTAGGGTGGTATAACTAATGTCACTCAGGGATTGGCTTATTCATACCCAGGAGCAATTTAAATTATATTGACCTAGCTGTAGCCTTGGATTGCATTCCAAACCCATATGTTTAATGAGACAGATATGTCACTCAACTTTCCAATGTACGGTGAAACCCCACAATACCATGACGATCGGGGTCCAAAAATGTCAACCGTGGTAAACACGGGGACACGGTAATGTGGGGTTGTGCTACATCAAAGCGTTGCCCGCTGCCACCATTGGAAGCCACGCGCGCCCCACGATATAAGCAGATTTGCGCTATCGCAGGGCATGGTATTGCAGGGCTCGACTGTGCTTATTTGTGTTTGTAGACCAGTGGTGGGCTTTAAAAACCTCTAAGGAAGGAGATTCTACCAACTCCCTAGGTAACCCATTCCAGTTCTTTACCACCCTCCTAGTGAAAAAGTTTTTCCTAATATCCAACCTAAAGTAAATTCAATTTAGTGGAGGACTGTGAATGATGCAATTACTGATAGAATTAAAAAAATAGTTAAAATAAAATAGTTAAGCAAACAGGCATTACTATATAACTGCACACTGCACTGATAGTCACATTCCAAGATGATCAGTCCCTGGATGAGAAGAATGGGTATAAGCCTTTCTCTAGTGGTTCCTTGAAGGTGAATGAGCACACTAATCTAAAATTAGCATACTGCCCTTTTTAGCATCAAGTATAATTAATTATAATTAACCTCTTAATTAATTAAGCCTATCTTTTACCATATCTATATTTCCACTAGCACATTTAATTTTTCAAATATCATCTACTTCTTTATTAGCTATTAATATTGATGATATTCTAATTATCACATGCATCGGTTCAAATGCTGTAGTTACCACTATTGCAAAACATTCAAAAATCCCCCTACAACACCAGTAATATTTATTACTTGCATCTCTTCTATTAATACCTCTTATTCTTTCATGCTAACAAACTTAGCTTTAGACAATATGAAGCCAAAACTTTAGGCCTATAGTCCTGTTCTCAATTTGCATTTCAGAGCATTTTCAATTAGCATAAGCAAACATTACCCTACACTTTGTCTTTGTTTAGTCCATCCACTCTTTTCAAAAGTGCTTTATACCTTTATGACAATGAATGTATTGTTGACTCTGGAGAAAGATCATAGAATCATAGAATATTAGGGTTGGAAGGAACCTCTGGAGGTCATCTAGTCCAACCCCCTGCTCCAAGCAGGACCAATCCCCAACTAAATCATTCCAGCCAGGGCTTTATCAAGCCTGACCTTAAAAACCTCTAAGGAAGGTGATTCTACCACCTCCCTGGGTAACCCATTCCAATGCTTCACCACCCTCTTAGTGAAAAAGTTTTTCCTAATATCCAATCTAAACCTTCCCAACTGCAACTTGAGACCATTACTCCTTGTTCGGTCATCTGCTACCACTGAGAACAGTCTAGATCCATCCTCTTTAGAACCCCCTTTCAGGTAGTTGAAAGCAACTATCAAATCTCCCCTCAGTCTTCTCTTCTGTAGACTAAACAATCCCAGTTCTCTCAGCCTCTCCTCATAAGTCATGCACTCCAGGCCCCTAATCATTTTTGTTGCCCTTCTCTGGACTCTTTCCAATTTTTCCACATCCTTTTTGTAGTGTGGGCCCCAAAATTGGACACAGTACTTCAGATGAGGGCTCACCAGTGTCGAATAGAGGGGAACAATCACGTCCCTCGATCTGCTGGCAATGCCCCTACTTATACAGCCCAAAATGCCATTAGCCTTCTTGGCAACAAGGGCACACTGTTGACTCATATCCAGCTTCTCATCCACTGTAATCCCTAGGTCCTTTTCTGCAGAACTGCTGCCTAGCTATTCGGTCCCTAGTCTGTAGCAGTGCATGGGATTCTTCCATCCTAAGTGCAGGACTCTGCACTTGTCCTTGTTGAACCTCATCAAATTTCTTTTGGCCCAGTCCTCTAATTTGTCTAGGTCCCTCTGTATCCTATCGCTACCCTCCAGTGTATCTACCACTCCTCCCAGTTTAGTGTCATCTGCAAACTTGCTGAAGGTGCAGTCCACACCATCCTCCAGATCATTGATAAAGATATTGAATAAAACCGGCCCCAGGACCGACCCTTGAGGCACTCCACTCGATACCAGCTGCCAACTAGACATGGAGCCATTGATCACTACCTGTTGAGCCCGACGATCCAGCCAGCTTTCTATCCACCTTATGGTCCATTCATCCAGCCCATACTTCTTTAATTTGCTGGCAAGAATATTGTGGGAGACCGTATCAAAAGCCTTGCTAAAGTCAAGAAACAAAATATCCACTGCTTTCCCCTCATCCACAGAGCCAGTTATCTAATCGTAGAAGGCAATTAGGTTAGTCAGGCATGATTTGCCCTTGGTGAATCCATGCTGACTGTTCCTGATCACTTTCCTCTCCTCTAAGTGCTTCAGGATTGATTCCTTGAGGACCTGCGTCATGATTTTTCCAGGCACGGAGGTGAAGCTGAGTGGCCTGTAGTCCCCTGGTTTCTCCTTCTTCCCTTTTTTAAAGATGGGCACTACATTAGCCTTTTTCCAGTCATCCGGAACCTCCCCCGATCGCCATGAGTTTTCAAAGATAATGGCCAATGGCTCTGCAGTGTTAGAGCTATGTTTTCAAAATAGTTTTAACATGGATTGAAATATTATGAAGAAAACAAAAGTGATTGATCTCACCTGATACATTTTGTGTACTGCATGTATGGGCATGTTTTGAAAATCACGGTCTGAAGTTTATCAAATGCATTCCCTGCCACAGCAAAGCAGATAATACAATAAAAGGACATTTGAATCTAACAATATTACCTTTAAATCATATTTCACACGTTCTGTGTATGCCAGAGTTTTGTGTGTCTGACAAAACATACAGAATTTGAAGTTGGGAGTAGTGGGCACCCACACTCATGAGCACCCCTGCAATAATAAGCTGTTCTGCAGATGACATTCTCAAAAAGCTCTGCTGAAACTGTACAAAAAAATAAACAGTTGCATGCAATATTTAAAGTTAAGCACTAGGAAACTGCACATACATCCAATATGTTCATTCAATTGGATGTTTTGCAAGAACTTCAGTACAAATTTTAAAATTTAGTTCTATTGTGTGCAATAGTTGAGGGATGGGGACAACTTTGGTAAGAAAATCACAATTAATTTCAAACATTCAATTATTATTATATGCATCAGTGAGCATTTTTTATTTTTAAAAAGTTTTAAATATAGGAAAAATTTATACTATCCTGTTTGAAAAAAATCTTTGGTTGATGAAATCTTAAGAAACTTCTGATTTGTTTTTGTTAAATTACTCTGACATAGTTTAGAATGGCTGAAATGTGTTGCTAATTAGAATTGCCCAGTCTTCCTTACTTAAGAGGAAGCATATGAATTGAAAAACCATAAAGAAGGAAACCATTTGAGTAGTTCTCCTGGCAAAGGCTGCCTTCCCCTTTTCTTTACAGAAAGTACTGCTGTGTGTTTTATGATTCACTCACATAAACAACATTCAGCTCCAAACCTAGCTGAGGTTTCACTTAACACTTTATGGTCATACTGTAAGGATGTGGTGGATGGAAACTATGTCGAATATAGTGCTGTTCAAAGTTCCTAAGCCTACACAGCTTTAAAAATCAAAAGGCTCTACTGAGATCATAATGGAAAAGTATTTTAAGGTGGGGAACTAGTCTCCAAAAAGACCTAATATATTTTAAAGAATGTAAAATGAACTCCCTAAGATGGTTTTCCAACACTAAGTTCCCTTGAATATAAACTTCAAGCACTTTTATGGCACGCAGAACTTACTCAGCATTCATAAAGCATCAAAGGCCAGATGCTTCACTTTGAATGGAAAAATGCTCAAGGCCAAAGTTTTGGTACATCTCCATGCCCCACAAGGAGAGCAGAACTTGTCTTAGAGGATATCCTTTGATTTCTGCAAATCTGGCTGTAAAAAAGGTTTATAGATCTGCTCTTCAGAGACACATGGTCAGTGTCCTCCGCCAGGCCCCTATTGGCCCATATTAGCAGTGAATTTTTGTGTTTTCTGCATTCCAGGTTTCTCATTCTGAGTTCAGAATATATGACTAATAATCCCTTCCTACGCTGCACATCTTCACTCCTAGGAATAGGGTTTTTCTGAAATACTCATATGTTTGTGGCGAGGAAGCAAGATCCCAATGTATAGTTCAGATGACTAATGCCATGTCACTTTTGAGAAAGAAATTCCTCTAGGAAATCTTACTATTAGGGCATCAATATAATAATGTTATCTACAACTGTAAGAGACTTGCACAGATTTTTGGCTTAATACAGTCAAGTTGTCCTTTCTTAGTTTTAAACATCAGAAAATTAGGACACCTGTAGACCCTGAACTTCATTGCACAGTGTGAACGTGTGTCCAATATGCTTTTGGCAGTACATAACATTGTGGGAACCCTTTGCTAGGCAGCAGCAATGAGAGCACTGTTCTTACACCGCCACAGAGATTTTTTTTAAAAATAAAACATGCTGCTAGGTAATGTGCTCCCCAGTATTAGGGTTACCAGATAGCAACTGTAAAAAAAAAAAAAAAGGGGGGGGGACAGGGATGGTGGGGTTAATAGGTGTCAGCATATGAAAAAGTCCTACAAAGTCCTGTCAGCCCCTTAAATGTATCAATAAAGCCAAATTTCAGAGATGCAATGCAAATCTGATGGAATCCTAAGTATGACTGTGAAAAGGCATCTCACTTCTAACAACTACATTTAAGTGAATAAGGTGCTAAGAAAAAATAAATTTAGTGGTATACCCCAAGAATATTCTATAGCTGCATAATGTACACCCCTAAAAGTTTGTTTATAGCACTGCCTTTTTACAATATACATAAGCAAGCAAAAAGTATGTATTACTTCTTCTTCTTTACTTGTTTACAAGTTGCATACAAGTTATTTATTTAAATAATTGTAACTATGTTGTTTCCCCAGCCTTGCTCTTTCCTTTGGAATAAACAGCTCCTAGAAATAACTAATGTCAGCTGTGAATAGGAGAGGACAGGTCAAGAATATGAAACAAATGCAAGTTCAGACAGATCTGACTCTTGCTGGGGGCACAAAGAGACACTTTCCCTACCCCATCCACACTATGTGAATGTCATCAAATCCTTTTATAAAAATCATATGAGCAGGCATGTGCCTGATTTTCTTTGCAGCTGCTACTAAGAATCAGATAGCTTTGCCTCTGATGAGGATGCACTTTAACTTCAACTGACCTGTGATTGAATACCGTTTACAAAGCACATAGTAGTGCCATATTCCTACTTTTGAACAGTGATATATTCTGAATTATGCTACAGCGTAAAATGTTACTGCACCAAACTGGTGTATGGAAAAGCTTTGACAATTTAAATACTGGATATTATACCTGAACTGGTGACATGTACATTAACATGTGTTGCAGATATTAAGCCTTGCTTGAATACTCTATTGTCCTTGCAAACTGTTCAGCATTACTGATTGGCATTGGGTCTAGACTGAAAGCAGACAACTGACATCTGGTACCCTCAAATAAGTGGGATGCCAATGTGATAAACAGTTATTCAATAAGCAGTGTCATTTACAAGCATTGCACAGAGGGTTTCACCTACTGAATCCAGTTGCTTTAATTTTCTTAGCAAGTTATATAACATTATTAGTTTCCTCTTACCATGGTCCCATTGCTACAACACTAGCCAGACTTCTGAATATGAATTTCTGAACTTGAAAATTATTTCAGAATGTTTGCTTCTGGTGTCAACAATGTCCCTTATATCAAAACTGGCAAAACAAAACAACAAAAAAACCCACAGTTTACTTTAGTCCCTGGCTAAAATTCTGAGTCTCTTAGAATAATCCCATAATAATGTTTTGAAACTCTTATTAGAAATGTCACCATATTTAGAAAGATCTATGAGCTAGGGAAACAAAACATCTGCTTATAAGGTTAAAAAATACAACAGCATGTTCCAGTCCAGAATGTCCTTGTCTGAACTTGCAAGAACTCTGTTTTGTGTAACTAGTAAACAGACTTGTGATTTACATAGAATGACGCTTCCTCTAATCCAAAACCTATAAGTGTGAAGAGTTTTTCCCTCACAAAGACAATCACTGTAAATTGAGATCCACTTTACCTGGCTAAGGATCTCCCAACTCTTCCCATGGGTCGAGAAGGCCTTTCTTCACTCCCTGCAATTGCCTGGGACAATGGAGGCCCTGGATAGCTGGGCTTGTAGAAGCAGCTGCAGCAAAAATTGGGGTTAGGGATGTCTCAATATTCCTTTCCATATGTAACAGTGGTAACTTCTCGGCTCCTTCCCCTTTCTCCTTTGCTCACGAGGAGATAATCCCCTGGGAATTTTGCATTTCATAACTATCTGTACAGAGATTAAAGAGGAGGGCAATGGAATCTGCCTATAGTGGAGTGAAGCTTCACTATAAAAGGAGAGAAAGTCAACTGAAACATAGGCAGGGGCTTTCTCTCAACTTCAACATAAGAGGAGTTTCACTATCACAGTTTGCTATAAGTAGGTTTCTCTGTACTTTTATCATGGTAATGCCAGAAGCATTAGTTACAATCAGAGCTCCATTGTACTAGGTAAGACACAAAATCATGGAAAGATACAGAACCTATCCCAAAAAACTTACTATGTAATTTAATATGACTTAACAAATTGATGTTGCAGACAAAAGGAGACAAGAGGGGAGGTAGGACAAGGGTAACATTGTAGGAACAGAATCAGAGAGGTAGCCGTGTTAGTCTGGAATAGCAGAGGTAACAAAGTCCTGTGGCACCTTAAAGACTAACTATAAAGTTTTGAAGCATAAGCTTTCATGGGCTAATACCCACAGTGGGTCCCCAGGGAAACTGATTCCATGTATTAGTTATATGTTATTTAATAGTTGAATTTTTTGAGGGGGTAAGTGTGTTTGTTAGTAAATAAAATAGATAGTAGCCATTCCCACAAATCCTCTGCCTGGCAATTTTCAGTTGGCAATTTCCTGAAGGCATCACAGTAGACATGGTTTTGGGGATCTGAAGTAAGACAGGGTCGTGGCTGTATCTGTTAGTTCTGGGATAAGGGAAGAAATGAAAGATATTTGTGTAGAAAAATGGGTCAATAGGCAGTCTGACCATTGGTGGAGTGGCAATCAATGTTACACAACCAGATAAAATGTGAGGCATTCAGTGGTTAAGAGCCTAAAAGAGGAGGATAAGAAATTGACGTGGCAGAGAATGGAGACTCAGTGCGGGGATTCAAAGATGTAGGTGATATAATTAGGAGAAGGGGTAAGGAAGAGCATTTGAGTAATTTTATTTTGAATAGTGAGAAGGGGGAAAGACCAACGAGAAGTTACAATAGTCAACACAGGAGCTAATGAAGGAAGATCGTTTTAACTGTGTGTATTGAGAGTGAAGGCCAGATCTTGTACATTTATGTATTATTAGTAATGGAAATAACCTTTGCAAATTTACATGTAGCTAAAACTCTATTTTTACCTCTAAATTGGCTAGGTGTAACTTACCAATCATTTCTCTTTAAGAGTGAGCTTAATAAAGTGAGTAGAGCATACCTGTGTAAGTATAGTCAGAGTATTTGTCACTATAAAAATAAGGACCATCTGTACTATGGCCTGGTTGTCCTACTTAACATTAGGCTATTAAACAAGCATCTATAAGAATATTTCTTGTAATGTATTGGAAAGTTTCAAACACAATAAGCCAAATTGGACTCTGTTTACAACAATGTAAACAAAGGTTAGAATTTGGCCCTGTCTTGTTAAACACAAGGGCTCAAATACATTTTAAAATTGTAGCATTCAAGTAAAAAATCATTGCTCTTAAGATCTGTGCAAGATACACATTTTTATTTAAAACCATTTCATTTTGAAGAGCTATCATGAACCTGAATCCAATATATAGAAAAGTCTTAATCTACATTGCTTGTAATAAGAGGTATGAAAAGTGAAGAAGTATTTAAGAGTCCAATTTAGATTCCAACATTTTATGATGATTTCTTCTCTGAAATCCAGTAATGTTGGCCCACAAAAATAGACTAGCCAGGGTAGCTGGCCTTACGGGGACTGATCCATCAAATTCCATTTACTTCAATGAACTTTAGCTCAGGCTATACGGATCAGAAACCTGAAGCCGCTAACAGGTAGATTGAAGCAGCCAGAGGCATTCCATATATGCTGTCAGCACCAAATTCTGAGCACAAAATGATTTGACTGTGCAAAATATCACAATCTCGCGAAGATCTGGCCTTCCTTTGATTGCTCATTATATTTAAAAAGTAAATAGCAGTGTTGCATTCTTATGCTGGGGTGTGTATACCCTGCATTAAGCAGGAAAGACTTAATCCCACACTATGGGTGCAGAAGTCCTGCCCCTTAAACCAGATTTGGCATGCTCCAAATGCTGCACTGGTATAAGGGAGAGCAGCCCATCTCATTCTGGGCTGACTGCCAGGGAAGGAGAACACTTGGTGGAGGCTCCAGCTTGGGAGCTACTTCCGCCCCCAACTGCAGAAACCAGAGCGTCTGAGGCCCAGACCAGACACCGGTTGACCCCGGCTAGTTGACAGGAGTTGGAGTTCCAACAAGTTACCCATGCCAAGGAGCTTGGAGATCCCGATGCCAAACGGACCCCCGGCTTCAAGACACATGGTAGGAAGTGGCCCAGGAGGTGGAGTGAGTGGTACCTTGCACCTGAAGAAAGTCAGCATGTTACAGAAGGATCCCAGTTGACTGGGTGGTGACCATGCTCACTGCTGACAGGGCCCTGGGCTGTGAACTGGTGGAGAGAGAGGGACTGGGTCCCCTTAATACCTCGGCTGCCACCTCCCCTCCCCCCCAGTCCCTGACTACTTCTTTGACTCTGACCACAAGGCCACACAACCCTGACCTCCAGGGCAGCTGTTCTGAGGCTGGCCACTGGGCATCACTGCCCTGAACCTAAGGGCTGCCCTTTTGAATTGGACCATTGAGCATTATCATGGTGAGGCCCAAGACAGTCACGTAGATTGCAACTGCGGTGTCAGCACAGACACCATTCGCTTCAACGCTAGACAGGGTGTACGTACACCGCCATAATGCTAGTCAGCCATGTCGCAGGATGGACAAAAACACCCCCGTACAAAGTTATTTCAAACTTTTCTGCACACAAGCTGTACACCCTTACCCCCCTGTCACGCATGGGGCTACTCCAATGATTGGTGGATTTGCAGGATTGAGCCAGATCTAGGATCTTCACTACATGCCATGTGGTGTGATGCCTTAGTCACTCTGGATGGTGCAATGGTCCTTAGTAGACAAAATGCATTTGATGACGATCTACTGCTCAGTTTCATCGGGATCCTAGTTATTTGACTTTCTGGTTTTGGAGCACAGTGTTGTTTTGATTTACAATATTGCAAAGAAATAGATTTGAAAAAAACCCAATGTAATTTAAAGAAATCTGATGGAAACAATTATATTCCTGTTGGAATATGTAGTCACACCTACTTTTTTGTCTACCATGTAGTAATGTTGCCTTTTACATCTAATTTACAGTAAACCTTTGTGAACCACTGAATGACATCACTTACCCACATTCACATTGGAATTTTACTTCTAACGTCCATAATCAGCTGAAGGAACCATTGGCTTTTTCAACAAAGCCTATGGAGGCTATTTTAGCTTAGTCAAGTCTTGCCCTGCTATCTTAGTGGATTCTAATGCAGGGAGCGAGTTCTGTGATATTCCTGGGGTGCACCCCTCTACATCCAGCCCCTTTCCTAGGGTGAGGGATTCGTGCTTGTTCAGGGTGCAGTATGCATGCACACATATATGGGGCACAGACTTGTTGCTTAATGTCTCTTGAGTACTGATTTAGAAGTAGAAATGTTGAGGTTATAATTTGTATTGTATTTTTCTATGCTGTTGCAATTTTTCTTTGCTCAGATCACCTCTCCAGAGCTGCCTAATCACACCTAATTATTCCTTTCACTATTTCTCTTCTGTTTCTTTATTCCTTCATTACCCTTGCTCCTGCAGTCCAGGGTGCTCAAAAAAGGTTCTTTCTATAACAGAATTACCTGACCCATTTCATTACGGAATAGTCTGTTATGAAATGGGTCAGGTGAAAGACACATAGTTCAACTCGCAGATCGCTCTGGAGCACATGGATTGTGTGTGTAAACTCTCATTCTAGCCTAATGTCCACTAGTTCACAAGAGGTGAGGATTTAGCTCTAAAAATAGCAGGTTTCAGCTGGCAAAGTTTTGAAAACCACATGATTATTTTGATAATAAATAGGGTACTTTTTTCCCCATGCCTAGGATTCCAGCAGGGTAGGAGACAAAAATTGCTCTTTAGCCAAGGTTAAATTGCATTGGAGTCCAATGATACATTTATGCTTGCTAAGTACATTTCCCTAGAAGACCTCGGAACTGAAACGTATTTAAAGCATTCAGTTCATTCATTTAGTACTAGGCAGGCACAGGCACCTTTTAAAATTTTGGTGATCTCTGAAGTGTTGTTCAGATTCTGTTGCAAATAGCAAGTCTTGAACTGGATTCTTGGTGACAGCAATTGTGCGTGTGAATTATGAGGACATTTTATAGCCTCTTCAGCCAAGTGTGCATTTCCCTAGGGTAGCTGCCCTCTTAAGTCTAGTGTCCTGGTAAAAATCCGTATTTGGCCCTTGAGTCTGCAAAAGGCCCTACATGGCCATACTCCTGCGCCTACATAGTGTCCCATTACATTTGATGGGCTCTGTATGGGTACTGGAGTGTGCCCACATGGAACTCATGATTGGATAGGGGCCCAGCTTATTGTATCCCCCATCCAGTTTCAAATAAATGCAGTATTCCTCACTTTCAGATCTAAACTCTTAAATGGTATAGCTCTGTACTGCTAAACAAAGGTGGTTGCAATTCAACAGTGGGTGTTTGTAGTGGTTAACTTTGTAAAGCGTATGGAGATATAAAAAAAGATTAGATGGATGTGTGCTAGCCAGGGTATCTCCAATAGGATGATCCATTTACAACATTCCCAGATCTCATCTGGAAACATGGATACTGAAGGCATTATAATTTGTCACCTCTTTCACCACTTTGAGAGAGCCTGGACTGATAAACTACACAGGAACATAGTCAGATGTCAGAAGTAAATAGTTGAGGGATATAGACTATTATAGCTGTGTGCAGCACGGACCTGTACATATGTACAGAAGCAATCATTTTTATATTTAAAGAACATAAAATTCACTCACATTTCTATAGAATATATTCAGAGGTCAAAACTTTGATACTAATTCCCAACTTGACAGATAATGCTGGCAATGAACTTGCTCATAGAATGATTTACCACTGTCCCTTCTATCACCAAAATGTAGGTTTTGCAAGAAAAGGTTTAACAAAATTATTAGAATAGTTGTTTTTTAAATGTTAGTGAACAGTAATTTAAGTTCAGAACCAGTCACAAAAGGATTGCACTAGTGCAAGTAAAAATCAGAATATCCAATTTGCGTGAAAGGCAAAAAGTAAACAAACAGCAAAACGTAAATTAGGATTTAAAAATTGTTTTAATAATAATATAAACTATTATCAATTACAAATATACAAGGGATTTCTGCATGCAGAGGAATCTTAGTTCTGGCATTTCTAAACCTGAGCACTTTAGTTTGGAGCTTTAACCATTTTCAATGGTGGGATCGCGTCTCCCGCCAACATGGCCACCGGCACTGGTTGGAGGTGGTTCAGTTATGTCAATGGGAGAGATCTCAGTCGTCACCATAGAGCAGCTACACAAGAGATCTTAGAACAGTGCAGCAGCATTGGTACAGCTGTGCCGCTGTAAGGTCTATAGCATAAACGTAGCTAGTCTCCTAGTTGGTTTTCATTCCCAGCTTGTGTACTGGTCTTTGAAGTACCAGGCGTTGCTCAGGCCACAGAACTCTTATTACCAAAAAGTAGAAAAAGTGAGTCTAGGAGTCATGGGCCCTTGGCTTCTAGCCCAGTGAACTTTCCCTTAGGACAAATGATATTTTGTACAGGAGGTCGGTAATACATTTTTCCAAAGGTTCAGCTGTGTGTGGTATGCAGCAGCAGGACTACATGGCGGTGTGTTCATTGAGGGACTTTATTAGTCAGTATTTAGCAAGCTCTACTTAGCAAAATCATGGACGCACTAGTGCTCCACCCTCTCCTCCCCAAAAACAAACAAAACACAACTGTAAAATTTAGGCAGTGGGAAAAATTAGGCAATCTGAATAGGGAGCCACTATGGCTCTCCCTATAATTATATATAAACTTAGTGTCCTATAAATAGTGCTTTCCTATGTGGGAAACTACGGTATAATACCCTAATGGCCACCCATCCCAATAGGTCACTGGGATAGCTGCATAGCAGCAGATGGTGGGCCTGAAGCTTAGTGCCGGTGTTGCTTAAATGCTGATCTCACAAACCACAGTCACAATTGAAAACAATCTCAGGATTGAGCCCTATGATTATAATTTCCCAACTTGACATGTAAATAGTAAAATATTCTTAAATCACGTCTTCTCACAAATAATTTCATAGCAAACCTTTTGTAGCTGGCTACATAAAGCACCTCAAGACAAAGGTTTTTTTTTTGTAAAAAAAAAAGTTTATTTTCCACAAGGAAGAGCAATAGGAAAAATTAAATTGTTTTCCACTTTTTTTCTGAAATCAGTCTACAAGGACATATTCAGCACCAAACTGAAAAAGAAAAGAAAAGTACAAACAGCCATAGAATATAATCCATAAAGCAAACATTTAATATTGCACTTTGTTTCTCTTAACATTTTGGATTTTACTTATCTTTTCCTAATCCAAAAAAAATCAGGAATCTATCTTGAATACTGGGCTAACAACTGTGAAGCTCACGTTTTGTATCAGGAATTGACCAATATTTGTATAACAAGAAAAAAAATAATGCCGCTAAAGAATTGCGTAAAATACTTTAATGGAAATGAGTATTTGACAGCATTTTTAGAACTTTAAAACTGATCACACTTTGTGATGCAGTGCCAATTATTAGGATATTGGTCAATCCTGCTTCATATGTCATTTTTTATTATATGGTGATAAGTATTTAATGCTATGCATATCCAACAATTGTTCCCTAGTCTGTTTCAAACAAACAACAAAAAAGGAAAAAAGGGAAAACCACCAAATGCCCTTTTATGCCAACAAACCCATCAGTTTTTTTTTTCCTTTTTGTGGGGAGGGACATTAAAAAAAAAAAAAAAAAAAAAAAAAAATCACCCAACTTCCTTATTATCCAGAAGACTAGTTTGCTTGCTGAAGCCCAAACCCTTTAACTGAATCACTTAAAACGCGACTCATTTACACTGGGTTTTTTTTCACTCTGTCATTTTTAAACATGAAGTGTCTTCCATGTTTTCATAAAGGCCACTTATGGAAAAGCCTATTTTGTTTTTTATGAAGCCTTAAAAGCAAGACAGCATTCCATCATTCTACCATGCCAGAAACTTAACTTATTTTCAACCACTTTGTTAACACATGGCATTAAATAATAGAACAGCCAACCCAAGGAACACTGCTTTTGTTAAAAGTTGTGGTTGAATTCTTTCTGAAAAGAAGATTTGTGAACAGCTTTTGCAAATGAACCTACAAAATTCTTAGTGCCTACACCCTGATACTTGTGCTAATGGATCCAATGAGTCTCTGCCCCGTCCCAAATACTCTGACAGTTTACTCCCCTTCACACTGTGCAGGGTGGAAGCCCCCAAGTCTTCAAGCAGTTGAACTTTTCTACATATAATGTGGCTGTACATTTACAATCCTTTAGCTTTAGGTTCAAGGGCATGAAAAGGAATGCAATCATCAAGGCAAATCTCTGCTAGCTAATATTCTAGAACAGCTGGTAATTTTGATATTCTGGCCCACTTTTATTTTTCAGATAATCTTTTATTGTTTTTACAATTTTGTAAACCCTGAAGATAAACACAATACAAAGTGCACAAAAACTGAGCCATCTCACCAACCCTATACTCTTCTTGCACTTTAAAATATACTTTTAGACTAGAAACTCACTATATACCTACAGATTTGGTGATTAAGTAACTATGTATAAAAATAAATTCAATTTCCCTTTCCACCCTCACTGGTTGAGAAACCTCACTATGAATCATGGGTAGTACATTACTATTTCTTGTTTAAAACTCTTCCTTAACCCTTGGCTGGTGTCTGATAGTGCTGCCTTCTTTTAAGCTTCAAAACGTGACCAATCTCTTCTGAAGTTGCAGAATGATAAAAAGGGAACAAGGGTGCATTTGTTATTTATGGGCATGTCCCTTTTCTAAAGCCCCCTCTCAAATAAAAATAAAAGGAAAAAAAAACAAAGAAAAAGTAACAGTGCAACATAACAAAACACACGTAGCTTTCCAACGGTTTGGCAAGTGATGAGTTCACCTGAGATTAAGTGATTTTAGGCAGTCTGTAACAAAATGCTTCTTTGCGGCAATAGTAGAAAGGCAACAAATTCTAAAGAAATCAAGAAGGTATACAATCTTGCAGAAGTCTTATTATTCTCCTTCTGTTATTTTTTTCTCCATATAACTGTTGCTTATCTACTACAGTAGGCTGCAAAACATACAGCAAGAAGGATTGGCTTGAAGGCATTTGATGTTGGTAAATAAATCCACAGCTGAAGGTGATACATGATCAGTCTACGAGGACAATTCTGAGCATGTGCATACGCAGGTAAAGTCCAGGCTACATTAAATTAAAAGAAAAAAAGTCAGTGCATTTGTCACCTTAAAGTTTCTGTTTTTCAAAGCTTTCTTTTTGCTCCTTGTTGTGCGGACCACAAAGAAGTTGGAAGGGGTAACAGTCCAGCATAAATGAGAAAAAGCTGTAGTGACACTGAACCGCACAATATAAGCAATGTGCATGTGCAAATTTTCAAATCAGAAGAGGAAGTCTCCCTCTCTTTTAGAGCATGGTGAGTGTTTTGCCACATATTACCATAGGCTAATAAGGCTGCTCCTATGTGCCAGTATTTAAGGGAAAAAAGCTCAGGTTTTCAAGCATGTGGAGCAGTCCTATGATGTTGTAGGCTTCAAAAGCTTGATCACAGGTTGTTTTCACTTATTCACCGTTTTGCAGGCAAGAGCAATACCACTTCCTTTGAAAGTATCTCTCTGATTTGACGCCTTGATCCTCAACATGGCAGAAATATGACTAAAAATCCAAAGCAACTCCGTTAGTGAACCATTCCTTCAACGAGAGGGGCAAGATGGTCGGTCATCTGTGGGTTGATCTGGGTTTGGATCAATCTGAATGGAAGGAAAAAAATTTTTTTTTAAAAAAATTGTGAAGTTAATCAAAATTCACACATTACAAATATTGTGATAAACAAACAATACTGTGCCCGATCCAAAGGTCACTAAAATCAATAGAAAATGACTAGTGGACTATAATGGACTTTGGATCAGGTGACCAGTGTTCCATATTGGCTTGTATCCAATACATCCATGTTTAATTTTGTGTATTTTAAACACAATGAAAGGTATAGCCGTGACCTGATAGTACCATGAGTTTAGGCATAAAGAGCTAATGATGTAAACAATGAAAATAATTATTGGATAAAAAACCATTATACAGTGTCACTTCTAATTATTAGTAAGGGACGAGCAATTTTCAGTTATTTGAAATGTGTTGAATAGTTTGCTGGTGCTATATATGAAACAAACATTTCTTGCTAATGATATCATTGAGTATTACTTATGAACTTATACTGATGTACTCCATGGATTTATCAAATGCAGAGATTTTGTTTGGAAAAAGTGGAGAAACGGTGTAACAGTCATTTTAGGTTTGGTCAAGAACTATTTGACAGTTAATCAATTTCTGCCATTAAGGTGTTTCAAGGTCATGTAAGCTTGCTCTCTTGCTTCTTTTTTGTAACATACTATTTTGAAAAGAAAACTAAATGCCTGATTTTAGATATCTTGAATATATATCTTAGTGTACAATATTGCCACCCGTCACTGTACTATCTACAAAATCAATAGGCGTTAGAAACTTCTGACCCACTGAAAATCTCACTAGGTGCCTCTCTCCATATAGAGAGAGCTAACAACCTATGAAAATCTGGCTTTGAGCTCCTTTAATGAAAATTAGGAAACAATAGTGGATTGAGATCCTTGGTTTGGAATCTTTAGTATTACAAATTGAAACACAACTGATTTGTTAGTATTCCAGGTGTGGAGTATTACCATTTTGCAATCTAATGTTACTTTCTTAACATGTAGAATTGACAGAAGTACAGCTAAACGAAGTATTATTCTTTTATTCTGCACAAATAGTTTTCCTTCGTGTAGTTAGTCGTAGCTCTTCTTGCAGTTATAAACATATCACTCAATGGGCACAGCCACTGCCTGCTCATCCCAGGGTGTTTTATAAAGCCTAAAATCCATCCCAAGTGGCATTGAAGAATCTTGTATTTAAGGCAGATTTTAAATCAGCCTGATCCAAGCATGTCACTTCGCAGCTGGAAGCTTGTTCTACAAAAGTGGATTCCGATTTATGAAAGCCCTGCATCAGAGGGACTTCCAAAAATAGGAAGAGACAAGCCCAGCACTGACTGACCTGAGATGGCAGGCAGAAAAACTAATTTGAAGGAGGTATGAGATATTCTGGACTTAAACAATGTTAAATGCTCTCCAGATCAACAAGAAACCAAAAAAGTCAACTCAGTATTTGAATGGTAACCAACCAAAAGAATTAAAACTGGAATCACAGGCCTAGTGCTATGTCCGATTAGACCTAGTTGTCTAAACTGGAATCACACTTTAGTAATCCAATAAATGAAAAAGAGGCATTGAGCAAAATAGCTCCCACACCCTTTCCTATCAAACTATGGTTTTCTACTGATAGTCAAAGGACACATTACAAATGTAATTGTATTGTAAAAGGTAATTACAAGAGAGAGAGAGAGAAAAAAAACTTGACTCCAGTATAAAATCAATATTCTGTATAATCTGCAAAAAAAATTGATGGAATTAGCACAACGGTCTGCCAAAGGGCTTCTAGTCTCCTAGGAGCTAACACTCGAGATCTGAAGCATTAACTATCAACACTGAATATACCACCTTTCAAATACATTGAAAACTGAGGTTAGCCTACATCAAGTGGTACAAGATGAAGACCGATGATATAAATTTTTGCTCTGGTTTACTAGCAGACTTAAGGTTACTGTCCCAATAGAAATAAGAGTAATAAAGAAGTAAGAAAGTTATCAAAGGATAATCAGCTCACCCCAGTGAGAAATTTGAAAGACTATAAGAAATACCTCTTATTCCTCCTTATGTTAGTGTAAAATGTGGGTGCTTGGAAACTCTGAAAAATTAGGCCATTTCTGTTGGGGAACCTATCTATAGGACTAGGGTCAAAACTTTCAAAGCTAGGTGTCTTAAGTTTAAACTCTAAATTCATATGTAGGCACCTTGAAATAAAAATGGTCTGATTTCTATTTTTTTTTTTTTTTTTTAAAAGTAGAGATGAGCACTTGCAGCTACCACTTTAAAGGCCAGATTATGCTGTCAGCTACACTGGTGTAAATCTTCATTAGTCAGTGAAGTAAATGAAATACTTCCGAATTATACTGGTGTAAATGAAAGAAAATCTTGCTCCATGTTTTTCTTTAGTGATTTATATGAATTATAGGGTGTGGAACACAAAAGTTATCATTTTCTACTTATTGAACTTTCTCCACTAGATGGAGAATGCAAAAACAGACTGTTGTGGCTTCGTGCATTTTTGTTTGCTTACTTCTGAATAGAGAGGTGGAGGCAGAAAACGAAACTCCTGGATATATGCAAATAATGGTCCTTGAAGTGCCCTCTCAAAATCATCACAAGCAGCTATGGGTACAAGGCTGGACTGTCGTTGCTCCTCTGTGACCACTTCTGCATAGCTAGGAGGTGCTGTAGGTAAAAGGTACACGCAGTTCGAACAACAGTTCTTATGCATGTCAAAATACATAACATGACAAATATTATTAAACTTTATAATTTGCACTAGATAGGTTGCAAAAGGTAAAAGTGCTCAGTGACAAGTATTTTAGATGTCTTGGGTGCAATAACAGTCCATGCTATTTAACTTAAGTCTAAGAAAATAAATTGATACTAAGACATCTTGAAAACTTTCATTTACTTTGACTTGACTGTCTCCCTGAAATCCAAACAGGAAACGCCACATTCTGTGGGGGGAGAAGGGCAACCTCACATTCCTCTGAATCCCATACTGGGACTCTCCATGAGGTGGGCGGAAGACTAGGTACACCAAAGGAGGACGGGGGATGTACATCATTCCACACGCCAGAAAATATGTGGAGAATCCCCTTAAAAAGGGTATCTGCTACCAAGATCCTGGGGTCACCCTTGAGACCTTGGTAGCATAGCTGCAGCGGGCTGCACTGCCTGAGATAGAGCTGGTGTGGAGGTACTCAAATTCCACAGATGGCCCTGTCATCCTGTGCACCGATTCCCTTGAATCTGCCAGCTATTGGGGCTGATGGGCCCCACTGCCTTTCTGCAGCTAGGGGAGGCAAAAAGGAACTCTATCCCCACAGTAGAATGATATGGAGGAGATCTCAACAAGGTAGAAACCCTGAGGAGATTTTCCTTCCTTCCTGTCTTTTATTGCAGGAGGGGATTATCTACATCTTAATAAATCAGTGAAGTGTTAGGGAAAAAGTCAAGAGAACAGTGAATTGTTTGGGAATTGTATTGTCAAATTACCTTCAGGTCTTTCAGGAAGTGTGAGACCAAGCCAGTTCATATTCATGCTACACTGGCTGCTTACACTTGATGTTCTGCTGCCAAATGGATGTAGAGGAATAGTACCAATGACAAGTGGTAAATTAAGAAATAAATCCATTGCTCCAGGAATATCAACATATACCTAAAAAGTAAGTGACAAAAAGACCATGATTAAATGTGAAGCAGATGGTCTTTCTGGTTTTGTACGAGCCCTTTATCTGATTTAGTGAGCTAAATTCTGCTAAGATCCACATGGGTCTTGCTTCTTTCCCTCCTTTTGGCTCAATCCTGAAAAGTGCTGACCTTCCTGAAGTCCAGCCAAAATAAAGCTGCGTATTCTCATTATCTCTCAGCATCAGAGCCCAGCTGCACAAGTCTTATTCTGCACTTCCATTATATATCTGCTTAGCCGACAAGCAAATATTTTAAGATCTGCCCTGGTTCTAAATAATCACCCTTAGTAAATTTTCTATTGTGATGTGCATTTGGAACTTAAACTATTCATTATAATGCAGCAAGGATTACTGATGAAGATATGTAGCTAAAAATATCTAAGTTTGTTTCAAACTTGTGTGGATGTTTCCATGAAAATTATTCATATCATATATATGCTTTGAGACAAACTGAGTATTTTACTTACCATTAGTGAGTATTCTACACGGATTATACTACAGTCCAGGATAGAGGGAGAAACAGGTGGAATTTTCAACTGTTTGCCATTCCAGGTCTCTGTTTTCCCAGATGACAGAGATTCCCCACGCAAGTTGGCAACAAGCTGTTTTACTTCCTTCATTTTTCCTTTGGCATAGAATGCCTGTGTTTGGTAAATGGCTGCCTTTGGCACCACCATACGGGAAGAGCAGTTTTCAATCTCAGCAAAGATCTGAATTGATTCACCTGGAACAAAACAGAATTTCATATTGCTCTTGTTATATTTTACATAGCAACACAAGAACATTTTCAGCAATCTAAACATGGTTACAATGGGCCAGATGCTGCTCTTACTGACTTACTGGCAAAACACCCATTGATTTCAACAGAAACAGAATCATGCAGTTTATATACTATAACAACTTGAAGACAGCTACCACTTGGTCTGTTTTAACAGCATACTCACAAGTACTTATTATTACATATGGCAATACATGTAAAAGGGTACTTGTTAAAAAATAAGTCTTTTTTTCTATAACTACTCTGCTACATACCTGGTGTGTAGCCCTTCCTTTCAATTTTGGCACTTAAGGATATTGGGCCTGAGGTACAAAACCAACAACAGAGAGTCTTTTCTTTTGTGCCTGCTTGGGGTGACTGCAAAAGAACAATAGATAACCATGATTAAATTTGGGTTCAGTGCAGAATAGAAGTAGCTCTACATATCTTTTAATCAACAAAGAGGAATAGCCATCAGAGTTTAAAGGCCAACTCCTGCTGCTTGTTTTAGTCACAAGAACAGTCCTGTTCACTTCAATAGCATTAAGTAAGTAAAGCAAGCAAGGTTTGTCTTAAAAAGTCATCCCAGCCCAACGGTGATAATTAACCAAAGAGTTACCCATGTCATGCTAATCCTCAACTCTGACTTAATTTAAATTTGAAAATACTGTATATATGACAGTTAGTGGCTTTTTAGTCCATATTTCCACAACATACTGTCGGTATAACTTTCCATATAATAACCTATAATTAAGACATCTTCCCACATTCCATTTTACTTTTGAAAAATAAAAAATACCCTCTCTTCCCCAAACCCTGGCTACTTGAATATTTCCTTTCCTTTTGATTGATCCTGTTGCCATTCCCATCTAAGTCATTGGTATTTCTGTTGTTTCCTTACATGAGATCAGGTTTAAGACCCTGATCCAAAGCCCACTGAATCATCTAAGAAAATCCGATTTTTTTCCATCCATACACAAAAGAAACCTATTTCAATGGACTTTATTTTATTGCCTACATTGCCATTTGAACAAAAAAGAAAAGGGATTTTAGGCCAGATTGAAATGAGTGCCTCACGGAAAACATCTTAATGCAATATCCAAATAGTTTAGTAAAATAAAATTTAAGAAAAATATTCTACAGAATTGTGATAATTTCTCCCCATTGGCAGACAATATCCATATTGAAGTTATGAATAATGCACTGTAGTACAAGTTTACTTTGCATTTTTAAGTTAGCAGTCTATTGTTGAAAGATTCATAGGAGTAACACTGATTCTCAGAAAAATTCTTCTTTATTAAATCAACAAAGAACAGTTAATACAATTTTCTCTTGAAAGAGAGATTTCATCGTTTCATGTATGCAGTTAACAGCTGAAGTTAAAATGTAGATAATTTAAAAATAAGCAACTCCAAGTACTTGAAGTTAGTTTTCAAAATGTCAGCTACTATGAGTTGCTCAAATGCAATATTTAAAGCATAGTTGCAGTTTAACGAGCATATTAGTAAAAATTGAAGATTTTGATGGTTTCAGTTATACTTTTTTTGTATGCCAAAAAACAAAACAATTAGTAATTCTGTCAATTCTTACCAGTAATGAAGGAGTGTTGATATCTATATGTTCAAAGACTGTAAATTCCTTCTTTAATTTTACTGGTAAAAGCCAAGGCCTGTGCAATTCGGCTTTCACCCAATAGCGCACACTGCCATGTCTGCCTTCGAATGAGGTAGCAAGTGGTCTGTGCAGGACACAAAGGTCAAAATTGAGTAAGTGTTTATACTCTCTTTCTAATAGTGATACAACTGATCAAAATAAGAATCAATAAGTTGTACTGTAAAGCTTATGCTGCATAATATTTAAGCATAACTTATTTGCAAAGTTTCCATATTTCAAAAGGGATTAAGTTTGGGAGAAAAAATCTCTGTAGTTGAATTTTAATTCATTTTACAGGAGGTATGTAGAAATTTTCACTATTATCATAGGAATTTTGCTGGAACATGCCACCAGGATACATATTTCCTTTAAACTTACAAGAAGCTACTTTTAAATCTGGAACATACAAAGTTCTAGGACAAAGTAAGGCTAACAACTGTTTTAATATTTTTTAATAGTCTATTTTGTATAAACTACTCTGAGTACAGATTAATTGTTCCTAGCGTGTCTAATTCTTCCTTAGCTAGTTTAACCTCTTGCTCTTGTAGTTGACGTTATGTCAAGACAACCTAGTTTAGACACTCCAAAAAGCTACCTGACCAATGCCTACGTTTCTCTAACATTGTAAAATAATTAAGAACCTCAAATCTGCAGTATTCTGATTTTCTGAATTGTACTTGCGTATTTCTATATCCTAGAATTTCACACAGAAAACAGGAATTAGACAGACTCACTGTCCTTATGCAGTGCTACAGTAATTTCTTTCACCCTACAGTTTGACATCTCTATTTGCACATCTGAGAAATGTGCTTACTTTTTCTCAGTGCTATTAAAATCCAAGTTGAAGGCTTTTATCCATCAATCCTGTTTCTCAATATCATGCTATTTTTTAACACTTAACCAATGAATTTATACCATTTCTTACTTTATCTTTATACCCTTCACTTTGCTATACAAAGTTACTCTTCAAGTTTTTATCATCAGTTCTCTCTTTCTAAAGTTCTTCCTCCTCATGAGCTAATTTCATGGTCATTTTTAAGTCATTAACACAGGGGGGGAAAAAAACCACAAAAACAAAAAACACCTGTTCTGACCAGTCCTTGTAATAATTTACTTGTCTTCTTCCATCTCAAACTCCTACATCTCCTAAGTACAGTACCACTGGCTTTGAAGTCCAACCTACTACTCAGGTTGTTCACCCATATCATGTTTACTTCTTAATTACTTTCCTAGAGTCTAGTCCCAATTACAGAATTGAAAACCATTTTTGGAAAAATGAAAACAGAATTTTGTGGACACACAAGCAGAGTCTGTGTAATAGTTTGACATGGATTCGGATTGAAAGAGCATTCTGGATATTGGTAAATGATGTTCTCATCTGAGTGCCCACCTGGCTTCTAGAATTCCATAAAGGGATCTTTCTAAATGTGCTTCTAGTCATAGTACAGCATTTCCAACAGTATCACATTAGTCCAACTGAGGCAAAGAAGTGCTAATCATCTGCAAGTTCCATCAAAGCCATAGAAAATGTAGGTGCTCAGCATCTCTAATAATGAGGCACTTTATTGGTTTTAATGTGGAAGCTAGGATATTCCAACTTGCATGGTATTTATCTAAAGTTTTCTACCTCATTTACTTCTGTACTTTTGTTTTATATTGAGTCTCCTCCTCTCTGCTTCTGTTCTTCCTGATCTTTTATGATCACTCTCTCTCTAAATTACTTTGTACTGTATCACTGATATTTGAGTTTAGCCCATGATGTTGAAATCTCCTGTGTATAAATAATTTTAGATCTCCCATTTTTTGTCATTTTTGCATTTATGTACATTTTAGCCACTTTCTAAGAGGGACATCCCATTTCTTTATGTCCAGATTACATTTTGTTAAAGTATTAACATAGCAAGGAACAATATTAGTTCAGGCAATCTATCCATCTGCTTGTTTCTACCCTGCTTTCTGCAAAACCGCCCTCTTGGATTATATATGTCCTTTTGCTCCCATTTACAAGTCTAAACTCTCAAAGATGGCTATCCCCATCTCTTCAGATGTAGTTCACTCCATTACATCTGTTCCAAATAAACCCAATCAAATTAGTCTTAAATTCTCTTATCACTAACTCTGCTTATCTACAGGGCTCCAGCAGAACCTGGATTCAGCAGGAGGTGATCCCAGCATCTTTGCAGGATCCAGTGGTCAACTCATTCCTTTACCCACTTTATAGTGAGTAAAACATTGCATGGTATGGCCAAGTGGCACACATTACACTTGCAACTGCTCACAAAAGGAAATGACTGCTGCTCTTCAATCAATAGCCCTAATTTACAAAATGTTACCACTTGGAATAAAAGTAATTCTTTGATAGTTTAATAGGACTATGTCCTTGTAGCATGTTTTAGTGGAATCCCTACCACCATTGAAAAGGGTTTTATTTATTTTTATTTTTTCCACAACTAGAATTTTCCATTCAGGGCTTGCTTTCATAAGTGTATGTATTTTAACACTATTGCATATAGCACTGGTATTACATGTGATACTTACGTCTGTGGAAGCTCAAAGCTGAATGCATATTCATGCCTTCCTGAATGAATAGTGTTGAGGCCTTCTTCAGAATTGTCATCATCTAGGAGGGAAAAACCAAATAAGCTATTCCACCTGTGAACATTTTACATACAATATATTGCACAGGTTTCTTGTTTGTAATGTAAAGGATTAACGTCAACTCTTAAGAATAGTAATACTGCTTAATAAGATACAATATTTTTCGATTCATAAAACAAAAAATTGTTAAATATAGGCAACATGTTTAGAATCTATTTACATAAAAGCATGTTAACCATAACTTTAATAGAGAATATTCTTGATTTGAATATAGGCTTGGCTGTGACTATTACAATTCCAATATCTATTTAAACATATTACAAAATTATAATGGGAATCGCTTTTCAATAGAATTTCTAGGTGTCTTAAATGAAATAGCTTGATGATATTCAAAAAGTAATCCCATGCTATACTGAATATCGAGTCTGCGCCAGAAGATTAAATTTAGCAATTCATCTTCCTTTTATTTCCTACCTAGCAACAGACTTCAGAAATGAGGCACAAAAAATACCCTGTTCTGTAAAAAGAAATGTGGGAAGTACTAGCAAAATCAAAGGGTGTTGAAGGGGTGGGTAACTACTACAAAATAATCAGCATTTAAAGCCAGTCCACCTGAAGTGTTACACTTTAGATAGGTATTCAGGGAGGATCAGTGTTCGAGAATTAGGGAGGATCAGTGTTTTCCTAGTTTCAGAAGAGCTGATCTGGGATTCCTTGATGTTACACTGGAAGTGTTAGCAAGTTGTATTTTACTGTGAAATATAGCATTTGAGAAAAAGCCAAAATTTCCATTTTGAGGGGAGTCTATTTTAAATATAAATACTTCAATGCAAATATAGATGTGCATTTGTCATAACCTGACCGATAGCCCCCATGCCGCCAAAAAGGGGGACAGAAAAAGGGAGTTTTGTTGTTCTTGTCCCCCCCCCCCCCCCCAAAGTGTGCTGCACTCTCGACTTCCACTTTACCAAAAGTTATATGAAAGAGACACAATATCTACAGGATCAATCATTCACACCTATTCAGGGAGATTTATGCAGATCTCCAGCATGCGACGGCAGGGAAACTGCATCCTAGGTTTTCGCAGGGGCATTTTAGTCTTTATCCTTTTCTATTTTTTAATCATTTCCTGGCACTGAAGTTTCTCTCCTTCCCGTCCTTTCTGCCAGCTCAGCACTCCCATTGAGCTCAGCAGCAAAGCTGTGGTAAACAAGTGCTGAGCTGTCAATCACAGACCAGACTAGAGCAGGAGAGGACCGGCCTAAACCGGCGCGAGCAGCTCCCGAGCCAGCCAGCCAGCCGCTCATATACATACCGTATACATTACACTAGCGTGTTCGCTCGGCGCCTCCCCCACGCGCAACCCAGCATGGCAGGCCGGGGGGTCCGCCCCTTGCCTGGGCTCCTCGCCCCGTCTCCCCCCAGGGCCGGGAGGGACCAAACCCCCCGTCCTAACCGCCGGGGCTGGGCTGCAGCCCGGCTTGACCCCGGCACCCCACTGGCCGGGCTCCCCTGACAGCCTCGGGGCTTTCCGAGCCGGGCGTCGGTTCGCCAGGGCAAAGCGCGGGCCGGGGAAGATTCGCTGCTCCCCGTGTGGCCGGGGTCCCGGGGCACCCCCCACTCCAGCCCCGCCAGCCCAGGGCTAAGCCACGCGGGTCCCCGGAGCGCTCCAGTCTCGGCCTCACGCCGCCCCGCTGGCAGCGCAGAGCGGGTCCAGGCCGAGGGGACCGGGGGGATTTGCCACCCTCCGCACGGAGAACGGCCGCATGAACAGGGAGACTGCGAGCGGGGCCCCGATCCTGCTCCCACCGTGGAGCCTCTCCGGTCACCAGGGACAGGATCGAGCCCCGAGCGCTCCGCAGCGGTGGGAAGCCGGGCCTGGACCCCGGGACTAACTGCAGCCTGCTCGCTACGTCCTCCTCCGCCACGCCCCACCCGCCTTCCCTCCCTCCAATTAGCGCCTGGCATCGCCTTAGCAACAGGCTAACAAACCCCCTAGGCCAACGACTGGGTGAGCACTGGGCGTGGTCTCGGTTACCAGGCTAGGCTGAGAGGTGCCGCCGGAGCTAAGTCATTGAAACTCCCCTTCCATTCAGCGCCGAGTGCACTGTAGCACCAGTCTCTGGCCGAGCTGCTCCAAGCTCCCAGTGTAAGTGAATGCACAAATCACCGGCGTTTACGCGACACACACTGCGCCCATCTACAAGTGCTTCTCATTTGGAAGCTTCAGACCTACTCCACCTTCCGTCTCCTGCTTCCCCATCCAAAAATAGAGGTATGTGAACGGTAGTGGCGGAGAGACAGCTGAGATACGTACTCACACATGCAAAGTCATTCTTGCTTTTAATACAGCCATTGGGATCTTCTGTGGACATATTTGTCATCATACCCTCTGCTCTGAAGCATGCATACATTTTTGCACCTCTGTGTTGGGGGTGGGGAGTGAAATTGCAAATGGAGAAGGCAAATGCACTTTGCATGGATGAAATGTTTGCACGATAAGAAAAAGCCTTTTAGCTCTATGCCTCTACCAAGGACATTAACTTGCTTCCACCATGGTAACTGAAACCCTTTCCGTGGCTGTGTAAAATATTTGATCTAGGGTCAGTGCAATATACGCTATAACTTCTTTACTGATATTTATTTCTTAGAGAGGGAAAGGGGAAAATACCCCATTCATGCACTCATCTCTGCACCAATTATACTGCATATAGATGTAAAAAGAGAACCGAAAATTACATAAACACTTTTAACATTTTCTTGTGCTAGAAATTAAGTCATCGCCATCACCTGACGCGTGTAAACCAATCTGCTAAGAGGAGAATAAGCACCCCCTCCCACTCCCCAGTACTGGTCCCAAACAGGATTGAACCGCTTCTAACAAAGGGTGGAAACTTCAGAAAAACAAGCTTAGTCTCCTATACTTCCACAATGTAACCATTCAAACAATAGATGAACAATCTGAAGACCCACTCCTCTCTTGAAAATGCTTTAGTACCCTTTCCTAACCTAAATTAGATCTTTTTCCACAGTACTTTTCATTTCCATTGGGGCTGGCACAGTAGGTTTCATTGAATGCAGGTTCCAGAACTCCCTAACTTAGAAATGATTGTCTAATTATATAATAATGGACTCTAAATGGCCTTTCAGAAAGACTTCTTTACAACTGTCTCACTGACATGTAGTGTATTAAAATAATGCAGGTATTTTACCAACTTTGTTTAAAGCAAAGGGAAAAAAACCACACGTGGGGTGCTGACTAGCATATGTCAAAATAAACCACATGGAATCCTTTATCTGCCAACAATTATCCATCCTTGAAGGATCATATATATAATTTGAAAATTTGTATTGTTTCCGTAAATGTCAAAAGCAGAATTGTAGACATTAATTCTCTCTCAGTATGTATGAAGAGATTACAAAAAAAAAACCCCACCCCCAAAACAAACATTTGATCATTTACATTTGATTTCTGCTCCAGTTTTTCTTAATCTCCTAGGGAGGCAAAAGCCTACTAAGGTCTATCAGATCCATAGGACAAAAATGTTTTTACGTAAAAAAAAAATAAAAATAAAAAATGAAATCCCCATGCATTGGAAGTGCGTATGAAAGAGGCTCTGTTTAAGGGCAGGTAGTTGGGAAAAGTCTTGTTTGTAGGCACTTTGCAGATGGACCTCAATACAGTGTTAACAGTAAATGTCCATATAATCAAAATCTAAATCCCATAAAGAGGCACTGCACTTTTACTTTTGTAGTCTGTCTTTTAATATCTATACATTACAAATAAACAGGTTGTAATAACTAACAAGATGCAAGATACAAACCGATACCCTTTTACATCCAAAACGATCGTATATAATTTTAACTAGTGTAATAAAATGACTTACCTCTTTCGTGCCCAATTAAGATGTCTTTATGGTTGAAATATTCTACTTCTTCAGTGTAATTCTGTGTATAGGCAGTGTTGGATCCAGCATTTCTAGATTCTGTCCAGCGTACTTTTGCATGTCCTCTTGCATGAATTTTAAGAGATTTTACTCTAATTTCCCCAGTAACTTCTAAATTGACCCTTCCTGAGACTGTGTCCCCACTAGAATAGACGGGGACATTGCTGTCATTGAGACAGTCAAAGCTTATTGTCAAACTCTTCACCTTCCCCAGCACCATGTTTTATAACAAAGTCTATAAAAATATATTGTAAGAAAAAAACAACAAAAGTGAAGATCTCATATGAAATGTGATCTTTACTTTACACTGATCAATACCTCTGCCGTGCAAAAAGCTTGCCGGCAGGATCAGTGTATTCTCTACAAACACTTCATTGGGATTGCTAAAAAGTAACAGCACTAGATGCTGTTCACAGCTCCTACCCAGCTCTGTGGTCTCTGTACAAAGACGGGCTGGCTGCAGCCTGCCAGCTCACTTAAGACTAGCTTTGTGAAAAACAACCGGAGTGCGCATGAGCGGGCTGCTGCTGCTTCCCTTATAGGTGTAGCAGAGAAGACGAGCCTGCTGTGGAACAGAAGCTAGTGTCCTTTCCATTGTGTGTCTCCCCTGATGTGTGCTCGCTACCCTAAATTCTTGAAACAAGCCCTGCAGATTAGTACCAAATAACCTTTAATAGCAGGCGATCAGCATTGTATTATAGCAGTAAGGATAGGGGGAAGAGTGGGCTGAGAGCAAGCGCTTTAAACAGCTGATTAAGGACACAGCCACAAGCCCAAACCTCCCAAAGCCTCCTGTGCTGGAATGGGGCTGAGGGAGTTTGGAGAGAAATAAGGCACATTTTGGGGGTCTGGGACATCTTTCATCCCAAAGAAAAGATTTTGGCTAGTTCATTTAATTCACTGTATCTGGTGCATTCCAGAAGGCAGAATATTTGCTCTTCAGTATTTCAATGAGCCAGGAATAAAAGTCGAGCTTGGCAGTAATGGTTTAGAACCAGCCACAGAGTGGGATGAACTCCACCAGCATCAGTGAAATCCCTCTTCCATCCCTCCCATTCAGTTCAATCTGGTGCTGGAGACCGAGAAGAGAACCCCACATAATTTCAACCTGTTTCACTGGTAATTTCTCTGACCTCTCCTGCAATTAAAAAAAAAAAGTTGATTTTTAACAGGGAAAATTAAAATTAAAATATTTTTAAACCTCCATGCTTCTCCCTCACACACAGGTCAATTACAGACATCATCTACAATTTTTGTTCAGATTATTTCCACTTCTGTGTCCTGTGCCACCTTTAAGAATACAGCTGAGTTTAAAATCTCCCCAAAAGGTTTGGCATGAGTTTATGTATGAGACACATTTTTAAAAAATAAAGATTCTATGAGAATTGGTGCAACTTGATGAAAGAACAGATGTTTAAAACACTGACTTCTGAAATTAAGCAAAGCCTTCTACATATCTTGCCTGGATTCAAAAAAATATAGCACATTTGTGTGCTAAAAGACTTCAAAAAAGCAACCAGAAACATAAGCATCAGGCATACATTTTAGAATGTAATTGTTATACAGTAACATTTGATTTGGGGGAGGGGGAGTAGGGGGAATATTGGCATTGCTTGACCAAAATGTCTAGATTAAATTAAATGCTACATTTCTTTTTCTAGTCTCTTATTTATTGAAATAAGCATTTCAGCATGATATATAATGTAAATGGTTAATGTTAAACGTTAATATGTGTTGACAGTTAAATGTATCTGGTTCTGTGAATTATGTATCTAAAATAAAGTTTCGAGAATCAGATTTGCTTTGTAGCATTGTGCCTATATTATTTTCTTAAGTAAGTCTTTCACATTTTCCTTTGGTCGACACCTGGTGGAAATTCTCATGCTGTTTAGTTTGGGAGACTTTGTGCTATTTCCTTCCCTCTCTTAATACATTTTAAGCTTCTGCACCATCTTGTGGCTAATAGGGGGAACTTACATAGAAACTTTGCAATGGTATTTCATACCTTTCCTGGTGGTTTTGTTCCCCTATTCACAAGTATGTGTGCAGAAAGTGTCTTCCATGTGGAGATCTTTCCTCTCCCATGTGGAAGGGAGATGGTCATATGCTTCAATGGGTCTGTGGGTCTCAGATCTGCTCTGGGACAGTAGCTGAAGACTGGTTGGGCCATGTATACTCTGAACGTGATGCCCCCTCCCACAAAGACCACGCAGAAAAGTTAATACAACCTGGGCTATATTGTCTTTGCTTTGGCATCCCTTCAGGATTCTGGGGGCAACTATGGCCAGGAGTTGTCCATATAGACATGCCCATGACACTAATCTGTGGATCCACTGGTATCTCCCAGATTTGAGAGCAGGCCCTGTTGTGCATACATGGGGAAACTCCTTCTAGTCCAATGGAACAATGTTTATGGAGATTTCCTTCCACAGAAGTTCTCGTGGTTTTTTTTTCCTACATGGGAAGGAAATGATCCAGCCCACAGTATTTTTTAGACTATGTAGCACTTGTTGCACTATTATTTTATTTTCTAATGCATTTTCCTTCCCTATTGATGTGTTTTGTGTATATTTGGGCTCCCTGCTTGGGTCATTTGAGAAGGATCACATGTCCTTTTAGATGCTGGGGTGACACCAAGTACCACTAACTGCAAGTGCAGCCCTAAACTGCTCTCTCCCCCACCCCCACCCGCTGCAAAGTGGGGCATGCTGAGAACAGGAATGCTATGGCTATTTTGGGCTGAGGAGGAACCTGTCAGTAGCCAAAGAGAGGATGCTGTAAGTTAGAGCAGCCTTTGAGGTTGCAGGCTGAATTCAGGCCTTCCAGGTTGCTCCTGCTCTGTTGCATCTATTGGGAGATGCAGCCCGCAACTGAGTCTATTGAAGTTAGTGGACCATCCAGAGGGACCAAAGATTCAGGCTCAGGCTCATAGTCTCTGAAACTTTCAGATTTGCATGCACTACTCTTTTTAGGGTGAGGGGCAGTCCCAATTTGTGTCTTTTTCTTATATAGGCTCCAATTACCCTCCACCCCATCCCAGTTTTTCACATTTGCTGTCTGGTCACCCTAACCCTGTTGGTGTTCTGGGTTTCAACACTGCAGGGTAAATTTAACAAAAAAATATTCCTCTTTCAATTTTTAAAAGGAATTATAGGGTCCAGAGGTCCAGTCCAAGTTAACGTGAAGTGGGCAGTTTTCAGGGCCAGTCCCAAATTCCTGCGCTGGCTTGCTCAAACAAAGATTATTTCCAGTTTCAGTTAAGCCATGGAACATAGGGTATGTCTCTACTGCAATCTGAGGTGTGACTGAAAGTTTACCCATGCTAGCATGGTTAAAAATATCAGTGTAGATGTGGAGTGTGTGTTTCAGCGCATGCTAGCAGTGTGAGTAGGTACCGATGGTCCCTAGCGTGCTTATACAGACCAGGCTGAAGCTTGCACCAGCAAATCTACACTGCTGTTTTTAGCTGTACTAGTGCAGGTATGTCTGCCCAAACTACAGTCACACCATGGATTGCAATAGAGACATACTCATATACTTGAGTTACTTCTGATCTGGAATGAGCCAGAAGAGGCCTGGTCCATGCAACATTCAATCCCTGAAACTCCATTAGCCCTGCCACCTACATCTCAGCATGACAGAAAGTGGCTCTGTTCCTTGCCCGACGTACAGCAGTCTCCTTAGGCTTCCAAGCCTGGACCAGTAACCCTCCTCCCTCATCTTCTCCACCCAACAACCTTTCCACCCATTTCTCCCCCATTCCATCTGCTCTCACTACCCTGACTCCACCCTCTGCCTTTTCCAGGCTCTCACACCAACTTCCTAAATATTATAGTGTGTGTGGCTTGAGAGTGGCTACATCTACTCCCACTGGTGATGGCAGGTACAATTGCAAGTCTGCTAATTTTATTGCCAGCAGTGCCAGATGAAAAGGATTTTGGGGCCCTGTGTGCTTAGGAATTTGGGCTCTCCCCCATCTTCACTCAGATTTGATCCACCAGCCCATTTGTCATGACAGAAAGGTGGCTGATCCAAATCTGAGTGGCACTGTGACCACACTCTAGTTCTGCAGGACAGCTCAGCAAAGTACTCCTGCCTCATACATGCCCCACCTCACACACGGATACCTAAATATCCCTACCACTTCACGTATACCTCAACAACCCTGCATCAGCCCCCACTTATCCTGACAGCTCCCCCATACGTCCCAGCAGCCCTGACGTTACTCCCACTCACCGCAGCCCCCAACAACTCAGCTCCCCTAGTCACAGTTTTTAACATCTCCCATTCTCCCTGACACCCTCCCAATCTCCCTGCAGCCCACTACAACTCACTCCCCACTCAACCCATAGCCTCCCCCTCCAATACCTTGACCACAGCCCCTCACCCTCCACTCCCGGGACCTTCCTGGCTCAGCGCTCCACTCCTGTCCTGGTTAAGGGATACTCCTCTCTATCCTGGCAGACCAGTGGTTCCACTTACTCCCGTCACCTGCACTGCACTCACACAGCGTGGGTCAAATTTGAGTGAGTGGCATGGCCAGATTGCAACACCACTTTATTCACTCTAATTTGGTCAACCCTGAGTGGCACTGAAACCCCATGCACCAGGTCACGAAAACCACTCAGGTTTAGCCTGTCACCATATCACCCATCCATATCTGGCTCCCCTGTCACTCCCCCCCCCCCCCCCCCCGATCCTGAGATGGGCCCTGTGCAAATGCATCCACCCCCATCTATTTCCTTACCATTGTGAATACTATACATCATTTAAATATGTAATACTAAATAGACTGATGAATGGTAAAAGTCATCTGTATCAGATTCATTTCAACATATATATGAAATAAAGTTCAGATCAACAGTTTTGCTTAATGGCATTGTGTGTGTGAATGCCTATACATATAAATAAATCGATAAGTCATTAATATTTGGCCTTCATGTAAATTCTAATCTGTTTTGTCCCTGAGATGTTATGCTAATTTGTTCCTGGCTGTTGAAAATTTGTATGTTCTATGCCATCTTGTGGTAAATATGGTGAACTGCCTGCCTTAGTATCTATCAGCGTTCCTCCTACACACTTGTCCTCCAAACCTGCCACCAACAATCATTGCCTCTTGCCTTTGCAACCCCAGAGTCTCATATCTTTCTCCACATAACTCCCTTCACCTACTACAATACTCCATTCACCTACTTGTTTAGTGTCATTTCTCTCCACAATGCCCATTCCCTGGCCACCTATTAATTTTTTTTAACACCTACCTGTTCAGTCATCATGAAAACATTTCTGTTAAGCTGGAATAGCTTCTACTCCACCGATCCTTTAACCCCCCCCCCTTAATCTGGATGTAAGATACTTGACAGTGGGTAAAATTTTCTTAAGTGCCTATGATTTAGGAGGTTAAGTTCCATTGAGTTTCTAAGGCCTGTTCTATACTTAAAAAGTTTTCCCAGCATAGTTATATTGGTTGGGCTTATGAAAAAAATCACACTCCTAACTGACATAGCTATGCCAGCAAAATTCCCAGTGCAGACACATTTATACCAGCAAAAAAAAGTATTTTTGTCAATATAGCATATTTTGTTTGGGGAACTGCTGTAAGATATATTGGCAAAAGAACTCTTTTGCCAATGTATGCTTCATCTACTCTAGGAGGGTTTACCGGTATAGCTGTGCCAGTATAGTCCTATCAGCAAACCCTTTCTAGTGTAGGTAAGGCGCAAGGATAGGCAGGGACCACATCATGTAGGGCTTCATAGCTCCAACCCTACACCTTAAATTGCAGGTCACCATGATACCCAGATGACCTATCACTGATGACATGAGAGAGAAGATGCCCAGAATGCTACTGTTATAAATATCATTCAAAATCTGACTGATTATAGTATAATAGGGTTTTGATATTTCTATTATGGCTGTACAAAGGGCAAAGAAAGATTTCTTCCCTTTCACCACTGGATTCTTAAAATTCTAAGTGGTAGAATAGTTCTGGTGGACAGCAACCTGGTTAATGTGGCTTATTTACGTTGTGTAACAGGGACAAATGTTTCACACTGTAGGGAATTTTCAAATGTTGTGTATATGAAAGCTTGAATTCAGACCAAATGATTTTCATTGTAGTAGAGTTTCCTCTGCTTGAGTTTCAGCCAGTTGTTGCACATGGAGTTGTGGAGGTGCTGGGGGAAGTGTGAACTATGATATGTGAGTTAGATATATGCCCTTCTTTGCTGATGCAAGCTGGAAAGGAAGCACTGTGGTCATTATTGGTGTCAATATTTCCCTGCAGAGTGGCAAAGTTCTAGCTTCTATAAAGAAGCAATCATTAGCAACCCCTTTTCATTAAACCACCTCCTGAAGCGCTGCCTCCCTCTGCTTTTTGGGGAAGATTGCCTATAACATTCTAAACAGAGCATTCCAGCAATGTCTTGAGACCAGAGGTATCTCTGACCCTGCTCTGTGACTTTAGCCTTGACTATAGAATGGAGACTGCACTGACTATGTTGACCGATTATCACCTTTGGAGATGGCTGAAGAACTGCTGTCAGTCTTTATGACCATTGACCACAACATGGTTTTGACATGAGTAATTCATAAATTGCTGTTTAGCAGTCCCATTACTTCCTTTCTGAAAGGTCTATGAGAAGGACAGTCCAATGGTAAGAATGCTCCTAGGATTTAGGAGACCTGGGTCCAGGTCCATGTTCTGCCATAGGTTTCTATTTTGACCACGAGCAAGTCACTAACGCCCAAATAATGGGAATTGGGTGCCTAAATACCTTTGAGGATCTGGGCTTCAGTTTCTCTGTTTCCCAACTGTAAAATGGGGATAATAGCTCTTTCCTACTTCATGCAGCTATTGCGAGGATACATCCATTAATGATTATGAGGAACTCAGATACAGTGGTAAATATGGTCAACATAACTATGATATAGCTCTGTATATAGTAGCATTGGGAAATTGTTCACATGCTCTCATGTGTAGAGTTCTACAAGGTTCCATTCTGTCACAATTTGGACCATAACATTTGCTCAAGTTCTAATAGTGTTCTGGTAGAAAGAAAAGTGTTATGAGAGAGATATAATTTTGGGATTGGGTTGGATAACATAAATAGGTTTCATCAATAGCGTAAAGAATAAAGGAGTTCTAAAAAATGGCTTCTAAATTCTCAATGGACTGAAAAAGCCAGAAGTTCCTCAGAGTACCTCATCTCTCAGCAGCTATGTATCCCGGGAAAATGTTATTTGTTAATGAGACAACAATGCAAAAAAATAAAGAAAATAATAATGATTCTGTTTGTGTTTAGAAGATTAATAGAACTGAATAAGTAATTAATTCATCAAATAAATTATTTGTTACGAAACCTTTTTTTCCTCCTGTTTGCAAATTATCTGCAAGAAAAATTGGATATTTTTCTATGTATTTCTTATCCTAAAATATTTGGGGCTAGACCCATAAAGGTGAATTAGACACAACATTGCAACACACACCTTTTAGGCACCCAGTCACCTCTGGAATACAGCACCCTGAGTTAAGCAACCAGATTTCCTATACAACGCATGGGCAGATTTAGGTTCCTATAGGATTCACAAAGGCCAGCACACTGAATTGAGAGCAGCCTCCTTAGCCAATAGTAAATGCTGAGGAGACTACTAAGCCCTGTCCCTCAAAGGCAGGTACGCCTTCATGGGAATCACCTCTTTCTCTGTGGGATATATGACTGTGAACTCTCGCCTGGAATTAGATGCCTAAACCAGATCAGTCCTTTCTCACAAAAAAATGAGGCGGAACAAGGACTTGGATCTCCCACATCCCAGGTGAGTGCCCTAACCACTAGGCTATAGAGTCATTCTCAGTCTCTCTGTAGCCTATGTATATCATACAAAGCAGAAGAGCTGCTATGGGAGAAATTGAAAGAGTCCTGCCCCAGAATATCCAATAGCCCAGTGGTTGGGACATTTAGTGGGAAATGGAACAGCAGATGGAGCAGGGATTTGTGCCTAAGTCTCCTACATTCTTGGTGAGTTGTCTAATCACCAGGACACAAGTTATTGGTGGAACTGGGCTGGGCCACACCTGAGTGGCAGGCAATGAAATCCTGCATTCCAGGTCACCATGCCATTCATTCAAATTTGGAGGGTGTAGGTGTAGGGGCTTATTCCAGGGAGGAGGGGAAGGGGACAGTCAGGCTACTAGGGTGGAGGAGAGACAGAGAGGGGAAGAGGACGGTCAGATGGCAGAGAAGGGGAACACATCTATCCCTTCCACACTTGATGCTCCACAGCCACTGAGCCAGCATAGTTTTTAGAGCCTCTGACATTGGCCCAGGGTCTGTGGAATGAGTAAGAGAAGAAAACAAAAAAATTCCCATGGAGAAAATAGGATAGTTTTTCCTTTTTGGCACCTATGTTTCTTTGAACATTTGCTAGAACTCCTTACATAAGGACAGGAAGAAAGGCTGAATTATAAAATCTGGATGATCTCAGAGAGTGACTAAGCTGCAAAAACTGTACTGAAGGCATTTCAGAGCCAGAATATGTTGTACAACATCACTGAAAAAGCCTGTTTCTGTGCTCTTTCTGGTGAGGCAGGACTTAGCTCCAGGGTCCTTTCTCCTTCTCACTGTATCTAAGAGCTGACTCCTTCATTCTCTCTCACTGCTGTTGCTTTGCCTTTTTCACCTGTCAGCTCTTGTCTCTTTCCCACAGCTCCTCTTGCAATATTTGGCCCTCTTTTCCACTCAGTCTGCTGGGAGTGGGAGAGGGAGTGAGTGGGAGAGTGTGTGTGTGTGTGTGTGTGCACGCTCTCTCCCTGGTTTTTCTACCACTCACTCTGTGCCCTTTCCCAACAAGCAGTAAAGGGAGACCGGATTCATCATCAGGATTCAGTTGGAAAGATGTTCAGATATCAAAACATCCATTGCAAAATCGTTTTAAATGGTTTTGTGTAATGTATCCCCCCCCCCTCCTTTTATCTGATTCACCAGAAAGCACTCATATCATTCTTCCTATTTCTCTGTATCAAGACATACAGGAAAGGGGAAAATTTATAATGCTCCATATGCTGTTAAATCCAAATAGGAATTCCACACTATAAATAGCACATTCTAGGAAGGCAGCATTTTTAGGAAGAAACTAGCTGTATATAGGAAACAAAATCTTGTGGCACCTTAAAGACTAACTATAAAGTTTTGAAGCATGAGCTTTCGTGGGCTAATACCCACTTCGTCGGATGCAAGCACTGCTTGCATCCGACGAAGTGGGTATTAGCCCACGAAAGCTCATGCTTCAAAACTTTATAGTTAGTCTTTAAGGTGCCACAAGATTTTGTTTCCTCTGCTATTCCAGACTAACACGGCTACCTCTCTGATTCTTAGCTGTATATAAGTTCTGCAGTCACTTTTTTAAAGGTAATTGCCATAGGCGTCCTAATGCAACCTGAAATGAATGCCAGACAATAGTTTAATTCAGCTTGTTGGATTCAGCTAATAACACAATTTACAAAAAAATAACACACAAAAATCAGTGGACTGTTACCCTTGCTAATGATTTCTGACTCCCTAAAAGGAGGACTTAACAAACTTGATATAGAGCTCAATCCTGCTCCTGATTGCTGCTGAAACAAATTTGGAGAGCTAAAGCCCTGGCACTCAGCACTCTCTGTTTGCTCAGCAGAGAGACTTCAACATAGTGTGCAGAAATATAGGGTGCTTAGCAGTGTAAGCAAGCCTTTCCACCCACACTGAAACCAAAATGGTTGAGGAGGAACAGAAGTGGGTGTGATAGGATTAACTGACTTCATGCTGGAACCTGGTGCTGAGACAAGGGGGAAGACAGAACAGTTCAGGGACATAGCTGTATAGGGCAATCTGGTGAATGCAAATAGTGGGGGTAGCAGCTATTTTTAGGATTTTCAGTTACTCCTACTGCCAATGTGTTTAAGAGCTAGACGAAAGTAAAGAAGAGGAGCAGCTACAAGAGACATTGACAGAAATGCTTCAGAGATTGCTACGTAATGGATCTGCAAAGCAAGGTATTACAATTCCTTCAGCCCCCTCTCGATGGCACACCCCCTTCCTCTTGGCTATGCAGGGACTATGTTTCCCATCACCCTCTCCCATCACTTCTCCTTCCCCTTTCCCTGGCCAAGTAAGGAAAAAGGCCTGACTCCTGACCCAAGGACTAGCCAGATCTGTCTAGCAGTGGTGGAGCTGCATGGCAGCCGAGAGCTGGAGAGAGAAGCCCAAGAGTGAAAGTAACTTAAATAACTTACTGGTACTCTGGAGTCTGAAGAGGTGGGGCCTTTAAATCCCCAGGTCCTTTAAATCAGGCTAGGGCTGTGGTAGTAGCAGCTGGGAGACTCAGGCCTTTTAAATCATCCCGAGCTCCCAGCTGCAGATGCAGCTGGGAGCCCTAGGGTTTCAGGGGCAATTTAAAGGGCGGCAATTTAAAGGGCCCGGGGCCCTAGCTGCTGCTACTGTGAAGTCCTGTTGATTTTAGTGAGACCATCAGTATAGTGTGGTACAAGTCAATGTGTGAGAGACTATCAGAATCTAAAAAAAGATAACGAGGAATACTTGTGGCACTTTAGTGACTGACAAATGTACAACCTATCCTGAAGGATGATCCCTCACACTCACAGATCTTGGGAGACAGGCCAGTCCTTGCTTACAGACAGCCCCCTAATCTGAAGCAAATACTCACCAGCAACCACACACCACACAACAGAAACACCAAGCATGAAACTATCCTTGCAGCAAAGCCTGGTGCTAACTCTTCCCACATATCTATTCAAGTGACACCATCATAAGACCTAATCACATCAGCCACGCAATCAGGGGCTCGCTCACCTGCACATCTACCAATGTGATATATACCATGGTGTGCTAGCAATGCACCTCTCCCATGTACATTGGCCCAACCAGACAGTCTTTATGCAAAAGAATAAATGGACACAAAGCTGACATCAGGAATCATAACATTCAAAAACCAGTAGGAGAATACTTCAATCTCTCTCTGGCCACTCAGTAACCAACTTAAAAGTGGCAATTTTTCAATAAAGAGTTCAAAAACAGACTCAAACAAGAAACCGATGAACTAGAATTAATTTTCAAACTGGATACAATTTAATTAGGCCTAAATAAAGACTGGGAGTGGCTGGGGCATTACACAAATTGAAATCTATTTCCCGATGTTAATTTCCCCCTACTGTTATTCACCTTCTTGACAACTGTTTGAAATGGGCTATCCTGATTATCACTACGAAAAGTTTTTTTCTCCTGCTGATAATAGCTCACTTAATTAATTAGCCTCTTAGAGTTGGTATGGCAATCCTCATCTTTTCATGTTCTCTGTAAATATATATATAGCTTCCTACTGTATGTTCCACTCTACATCTGTTGAAGTGGGTTTTAGCCCACAAAAGCTTATGCCCAAATAAATTTGTTAGTCTCTAAGGTGCCACAAGTACTTTTTGTGGATACAGACTGACACTCTGAAACCTATCAGAACCTAGTGCTTTGTGAATATTGCGTGCTATAACTTTATTAATGAGTGACATTTGTAAATTCCGTCCAGGGCAACAGTCTAATACATTAAGAACAGTTTCTGCTGAGGTTAAAATGTCCCCTAAAATCAGAGTTGAAAAGGATAACTTACTCTGACAAGTGATTAATAAATGGACAGGATTGCCTGTTACCAATTAACCTTGCACACTATGGAGGTCTGAACAAGAAGAATGTTTTCCAACAGGATGGCAAAATGCTATTGAGAAAGGATTTAGCTGAGTAGGTTTGCAAATGGTGCTCTGCTGAGACTGATAATTGTTGTTTCTTTTGGCTCAGTGGGGACACTTAAAAATCATTTTCACACTGAAGACAAGAACTAACATACTTCTTAATTGAAATGGCTTGTTTAAAAGGATCATCGTGCTAACATAGTATTAAATACTATATTTTGACACCTCTGTGACTAATCTGAAATACAGTAGACTCTCGATTATCCAGGGTTGGGTTAACTAGAATTTGGATTAACCAGGATGTCAAAAAAAAAAAAGCGTAACTCACAGGGCCGGCTCTGGCTTTGTTGCTGCCCCAAGAGCAAACAAAAAACCCCCACCAGGGTGCAGGGCAGCCAGTGAACCAACGCCCTCTCCTCCTGGCACAGGATGGCTGGTGAACCAACCCCTCACCTCTCATATTTCCTATGGATGGTGATTATCCAGGATTTTATTAACCAGGATTAATATTTTCCCTCTCATCTATATATATAAAAGTCAAATGGTATATGCGTGTGTGTGTGTATGCGTGCGTGCGTGTATGTATGCTGCCTTACTCCTTCCACACCGTTTGAGCTAGAGACTTGAAATTTGGTACAGTTATAGGCTTTAGGGTCCTAATCAGGGTAAGAGTCGAAAATTTTTCAAATCTCACCTCTGACGCCCCCCAGGGGTGAAATTCTTTAAAGCCCATTCACATCAGCTGGGCAGCAGGTTAACATCTGCTGTTCTCTGTGACATAGTTATGATGTCATAATACCCCCCTCCAACGGACCCCGCACTCGCTCAGCTCTCTGCCCCCTGCCCCCTCCAACGGACCCCTCACTTGCTCAGCTCTCTCCCCCCCTCCCCCCTCCAACGACCCCCCCACTCACTCAGCTCTCTCTCCTCTCCCCCCTCCAACGGCCCCCCCGCTCAGCTCTCTCCCCCCTCAGGTAAGAATCGAAAAATTTTAAAATGTCACCCTCCTCCCCTCTCCAACAGCCCCCGCACTTGCTCAGCTCTCTCCCCCCCTCCCCCCCACTCCAATGCCCCCCCCCACTGGCTCAGCTCTCTCCCCCCTCAGGTAAGAATTGAACATTTTAAAAATCTCACCCCCTCCCCCCCTCCAACGCCCCCCCCACTCGCTCAGATCTCTCCCCCTCCCCCCCTCCAACGGACTCCCACACTATCTCAGCTCTCTCCCCCCTCCAATGCCCCCCCCACTCGCTCAGCTCTCTCCCCCCTCCCCCCTCCAACACCCTTCCCACTCACTAAGATCTCTCCCCCTCCCCCCCTCCAACGGACTCCGCACTCGCTCAGCTCTCTCCCCCCTCAGGTAAGAATCGAAATTTTTAAAATCCCCCCCACACACTCCAACGCCCCCCCCCCCTCGCTCAGCTCTCTCTCCCTCCCCTCCTCCAATGGCCCCCACACTTGCTCAGCTCTCTCCCCCCTCAGGTAAGAATTGAAATTTTTTAAAATCTCACCCTCCTCCCCCCACTCCAAAGGCCCCCCCACTCGCTCAGCTCTCTCCCCCCGCCAATGGCCCCCCCACTCGCTCAGCTCTCTCCCCCCTCCGATGGACCTGAGCAACACCGGGTATTTTTGCTAGTCCTGGATAATCGACAGTCTACTGTAAGGTCTTGTTTACATATTGCCTTAGTCCAACTATAATTTGTTGCTAAATATGCCCACTAATGGAATGGGGCATATGATTTGATATAATTATAATGTCTGAACATTGGATCCGTAATTATATTTGTTACTAAGCCTTTCAAGAAATGCTCAAAAGGAAAAATCCTCAGTATTCTGGTGAAGGGATATATAGTGTTTTACATAGAGACTGTTCTTGAATGACTCAGGACTGGCACACAGAGTGAGCCAAATAGCTACACTTCTCTGCTGTTGTGGGTATTGACTCATCCTTCAACTATAGATTGGAATTATTGCAATTTCTGTGCCTAATTTAATCAGTGAGGGGAGAACATGGCCTGCTACAATATAACATATGGAGTTGTTCTAGTTCTCTATAGTTGAAATTACTATTGATGATTTTGGATATACGACTGTCCTGATATGTAGTAATCTCTCAGGTGCATCACAGAGAATTCTGTGGGTATAGGAAAAAACAGATTACCAGAGACAATTTCCATTATATGCAAAAGGAGAATTCTGCCTCAAATGATGATGTAGATCTTGCTGACGAACTGCTGTGCCGGTGGTCTGTTGTAATAATCTAAACTACAAATTTATCCAAATTCTAACATCAGCTGAAAAAATAAGTGAAAGTTCATAAATTATCACAACAACCTGCTATATAAAATTGTTTAAGAAAAGATATAAGAAGGAGACAGACTGAATTAATTTAAACTGAAAGGGTGTTATTGGACTGGACTGGACCATTCAAGCACTGTGCTAAGATTATGGTCAGTAAACAAAAGCTGTAGAGAACCCGAAATCAGTAAACCAGAACTGCCCTGTAGCAAAAGTTAGGCCTTGGACAATAAAAAGTTGATGGACTCTTCTGCTGACTATCCCTTTTGGAGTTCTTAAAAAAATACTTTTGGAAAAAATTAGTAGAAGAAGCAGCTGTCTGCCAATAATCATAATGCTGGTTGACTGAAAGATGAGAGAAGGGGAAGAGCGAGCTTCACCATTATGGCTGCCACCTCCACCATCCCCTGAAACTCTGGACTACCCTCATCTTAGTTCAGAAGGTTGTCCTGACCAGACTGGGACAGGGAGACGGAACCAGATGACATCATCACCTCCACTGGCTTTGGCTAAATCCTGATTATCACCTGGGATTTGAGACTCTGTCATGCCCTCTTTCTTTGTGTGTTCTTTCATTCCCCACCTTTTTTCCCCTTGTTTTCCCTATCCCTCTCCTTTTTTCCACCTTTCTAATAAAAGTCTGGCTTAGTCAGCCAAGACTGTAAGCCTGTCACAGAAAGAGGCTAAATGTAATGCCCCAAACAGCCTGACACTGATAAAAATTTGCCAGATCTCAAAGTGGCTGATAAGACCATATGCTTTGCCTATGTTTTTCCAGCACTGAGGTTGTGAGAGTCAACATCAGAAACTGTGTTTTCTGTCATTGCTGTTCTTCCCTTTCATGTGTGTTCCTCTTGTTTTGTCATCTAGAAAGTGGAATTGGTCTTTAACAGTAATAACAACAATTGCTTCAGCCTATCTTAACTAACTAACTTCTTCTCTTTTCCACAAAAAAGGATAGTTATTACCCACTAAGTACTAAGAGACTGTCAAAAATGCCTCCTCCCCCCCCTTTTTAAAGACTCTAAAGCTGGAGAGAAAGGGAACAGGGAATGTTAAAATGAAAACTTTATTTCTAATTTAATATTTAACATTTGAAATGCTTTAATTGTTTTTCCCTCCTTATCTGTATCATTAATCAAAGGCTAAAATGCTTTCAAATGGTGTGTTTGCCGTGATACTAAGCAGGCTGAGGTCTCTGTATACCAAACCCCATTAAACTGTTTAATGTCAGTTAGTGACTGGATTATGTTAACACCTTTGACCCTTTAGGCCCATATATTCCATCTAAATTAATATAACTGGTACTTCTAATGGCTTCTGTTATTGCAGGGGAGAGGTTTTCTATGAATTATTTTTCATTTTTAAAAGGAAGAATGCCCCACTGTAATTTAGGGAGAAGATCTAAAGTACAGGTGGGTGACCAAATGGTCTGACCAAATGTTCTAAATAAACTTAGCCACAGAAAAAGGAAAAGATCTCTGTTACTGTGATACACATTTTATTTAGCAGCTCGGAATATTGTCAATACCAGCATCACAAAGAAAATATGATTTGGACTGAGACAGTGACTTCATTAACAAACCAATCTTGAGTGCCAAAATACCTATGAAATGCTTACAGTAAAGGTTGCTGAAGAACAAAACGTTCTAATGGCAGATCCTCAGCTGGTATGATCTGTCATTGCTCCATTGGACAATTTACATTGGCTGAGGATCTGCCTCTAATTATTTTAGAGTGAATCACTTGTGACTGTTCCATTTCCACCCAGGGAACAGTGCACTCCTTTCGAGGAAACAAGCATCATAGGTGTTTTTTGTTTATGAAATATTGGGCATGAGGTGCTAGAATTTTACTAGAATTTTAAACTCAGTTATGTTTCAGATACACAGTGTGCTGTATTCTTTGAGTTTTTAAGTCTTCATGTGCATACATGAGTAAAATTATTACATATCTGAGAAGGAGAAGGGCATGAAATAGCGAAGTCTCTGTTGATCTCTAGAGAAAAAAATAATTGTGTCTGTGACAAACTAGCAGTACAGTACTTACAGTTCACTGACTGGTAGATTTTAATAACAGTGAAGAGATAGTATGAAGGAGATAAAATTAGTGATCAGACATAGTGTGGGATCCTGACTTTATGCACTTACTTTATTATTTTGAAAGCATCTAAAGTGGTGCTTATTGATAGTGCAAATGGAAGGATATGGTTCTTCCTCTGAAATCCTGACAATCTCACTATTTCTGATGGTGGTAATTAAAAACTAAGTAGAGAATGGAATGAAGAAATACAATAGTTAACGCAGTAAGGTCATGTGGTTATTAAGGTAGGTATGTGCAGATTCAATATTTATTTATTTTATAGGTATGAAAATATTATTGACTCACCTCTTATGGGTCTCTGTTACTACAATACAGGTCCTTATACTGTGCCCGTCACTGTAGTAAATGACCACAATCCACGAGTGCTTTATGCAATGTGATGAACATCTGAAGTTTGACACATAGATGAGCTTAATTTGTTGGGGGATAGTCAACATGGTTTTTGTAAAGAGAAATCATGCTTCCCCAAACTACTAGAATTCTTTGAGGGGGTCAACAAATACATGGACAAGCGGGATCCGGTGGATATGGTGTATTTGGATTTTCAGAAAGCCTTTGACAAGGTCCCTCACCAAAGGCTTTTAAGCCAAGTAAGCCGTAATGGAATAAGAGGGGAGGTTTTCTCATGGACTCGTACCTGGTTAAAAGATAGGAAACAAAGGGTAGGAATAAATGTTCCGTTTTCAGAATGGAGAGAGATAAATAGTGGTGTCTCCCAGGGGTCCAGTCCTATTTAGCATATTCATAAATGATCTGGTGAGTTGAGGTGGCAAAATTTTCAGATAGTACAAAACTACTCAAAATAGTTAAGTCCCAGACAGACTGTGAAGAGCTACGAAAGGATCTCACAAAGCTGGGTGACTGGCCAACAAAATGGCAGATGAAATTCATTGTTGATGAATGCAAAGTAATGCACATTGGAAAGCATTATCCCAATTACACATATAAAATGATGGGTCTAAATTAGCTGTTACCACCCAAGAAAGAGATCTTGGAGTCACTGTTGATAGTTCTCTGAAACATCCACTCAATGTGCAGTGGCATTCAAAAAAGCAAACAGAATGTTGGGAATCATTAAGAAAGGGATAGATTATAAAACAGAAAATATCATATTGCCTCTATATAAATCCATGCTATGCCCATATCTTGAATACTGCATGCAGATGTGATCGCTCCATCTCAAAAACGATATATCGGACTTGAAAAAGATTCAGAAAATGGCAACAAAAATGATTAGGGGTATGGTACAATTGCTGTATGAGACGAGATTAAAAAGACTGGTACTTTTCATCTTGGAAAAAGGATGACTAAGGGGGAATATGATAGAATATGAATCTCAAATCATGACTGGTGTGGAGAAAGTAAATAAGGAACTGTTATTTACTCTTTCTCATAACACAAGAACTAAGGGCCACCAAATTAAATTAATAGGCAGCAGGTTTAAAACAAAGAAAAGGAAATATTTTTTCACGCAACACACAGTCAACCGGTGGAACTCCTTGCCATAGGATGTTGTGAAGGCCAAGACTATAACAGGGTTCAAAGGAGAACTAGATAAATTCACAAAGGATAGGCTATCAATGGTTATTAGCCAGGATGGGCAGGGATGGTGTCCTTAGCCTCTGTTTGCCAGAAGCTGGGAATGTATTGATGATTACCTGTTCTGTTCATCTGCTCTGGAGCACCTAGCATAGGCCACTGTCGGAAGACAGGATACTGGTCTAGATGGACTTTTTGATGGACATGTATTTTCCATGGGAAAGAAAATATTTTATTTATTCAAAACTAATACTGCTTGTCAACTGGTATTTTGTGCCATCTGGTGGCTGATTCAATGTACTTCAGACACAAAATATTCCTAATTTTGTCCATTTTGTTTTATTGTGCCTATTCACAATAAAACTGAACTAGCAAATCAATGTATACAATAAGCAAGGAAGTGAGATCATCTGAGCTGTATTCAATATAGGCTTGATCCTGAAAAGTACTGAGAGTGCTCAAGGCCTTTTGACTTCACTGGCTTGAGGTGCTCTGTGCAATGAATGATTGGGCCCTGTGTCCTTAAATATTTTTTTATTTTGGTGCCTGTGGTTTACATAGGAACTAAGTGAATTATTTCTGCAGAAATGTTTTATTCGTACTAAAGGACCATTTCACAGACCATAGATTGTAAGTCCAGAAGGGACCATTGTGACCACGTCTGGCCTCTTACATCGCACAGGCCATGGGACTTCCCTGAATTAACCTGTTTGAACTAGAGCATAGCTTTAAAACCATTCAGCATTGATTTAAACATGCCCAGTCATAGAGAATCCACCCTTGGTAAATTGTTCCAATGGTTAATTACCCTTCCTTTGTCTAAAAGGGAAAACTTGTTTGGACAAGCATACTTATATTATCTACATTCATTCTACTTTTTAACATTTCAAGAAATAATTTATGGCAGATTATTTCTGAATATCCACAAGTGTGAATTTGAGTATTATATAAAGAAATAGACACTAGTTTAGGAAATAGTTTGTAAAGGTGTAGTTCTGATGGGGTCAAGTGAAAGCTGTAACAATACTTAGATATTATCTTCTGAAAGAATTATCTTTACCCTATTTGGTAGTTTTCATCTTATTTTGTTTCTCTTTGTTCCTGATCCTTCGCAAATCCTAAGGAAGTCACTCTGAATCTGTGTATACATTTTTTGTATACATATCTGCCATAATTTCCCCCTTGAATTTGGTTAGCCTACTCTGCTACATTAGTTTCCACTAAGTTAGGGATCTTTCCCTAACTGGTGAGCAGCAACAGTATGGATTGACAGTGGCTTTTTGGTTCTGGATGGAGGGGGCTCCTGATGTGGAGTGGATTTGGTGGGAGGCTCTGGGTGCACAGGTGGGGGGATGGGTCACTGTACAGGGACCTGCTCCACTTGTCTGCCCAACAGCTAAGCATCTGAACACCCCCCGTCTTCCCCAACCCCCCCTGCTGAGCCTAACCACCCCGGGCCCAGCCCCCCACCCCCCGCAGTGCAGAGGGAAGTTTCCAGGGCTTGATCTGATCTAGCCCTACCTATTCTGAGCAGGGAAGGGGCAGGAGGAACTCCGTCTATGTCCTTCTCCTCCCCCCAGTTGGGACTAATGTCCCTGGATGGCTGGGGCATCCCCAGACTCCCTTCCCTGCAGAGATTTACTTCTACCTCCTGCCTGAACAGACACATCTGAACTGTCGGGGAGAGAGGTAAATGAGTACTGGTGCAGTTTCTCTTTTTTCCATTTTCCATTTTTCCATTATCTGCAAGGAAGCAAGAAAGCAAAGGGAATTTGCCGGGGGTAGGCATTTTTCTGCTGCACCGCAGTAGTGCTGAATTACCCCAGGAGTAATATTTTATATGAAGTTATAACATTTCCTGTATAACACATGTTCGGAACCCCACAGTTCTGCCCAGGCAGAAGTTGGCAAACATCTCTGTCCTAAACAAAGGAATGTGCGTTTTCCTTAAATTGCATTTACGCAGTAAACAGTCATCAAGCAGGAAGGGAAAACAAAGGAAGCTCAAAGAGGTGCAGAGAGGGCTTGTCCCTTTGCAGGGTGGGGGGGAACCACATCACCTCCTTTAGTCCCTGCACTGGCCCCTGGGGAAACAGGAGTCCTGGCTCAAGCTGGCGGGAAGGGGCTGAGCAAACACAGGTAGCAGTTAACAAGCCCAGGCCCTGGGTCAGGGCAGGACAACAAGGAGTTCAAATATCAGACCCTCAGGCAGGGACTGAGCAAACATAGATGAATAGCACACTCAGTCTTCAGGCTCCAATAGGGTGACCAGACGTCCTGATTTTATAGGGGCAGTCCCGATATTTGGGGCTTTGTCTTAAATGGGTGCCTATTGCCCCCCACCCCCGTCCCGATTTTTCACACTTGCTGTCTGGTCATCCTAGGCACCAAGCAGAGGGGGAGACTGTCACTCACGCGTTGGGTGGCAGGGGAGACGCAGGCCCTCCCACTCCATTGCTTCCCAGTCCGGGGGCCTAGCAGTGGCCAAAGTCAGTGGGGATCCCAGCTGCAGCACACTGACATGGGTTCCCGCAGTGTTGCTGCCAGATTTGGGTCGGCTGCCCCCGGGCTACTTCCCAACTCCCCCTCTGGAGGTACCTAGGTAAAGGTGGTGTCCTCAGGGAGGTCAATCACCATTGGGTCCACTGGGTAGCTGGCAAGGGGTAGGCTCAGTGACTCTCCCACCTGCTGATGTGTGTCAAGTATTGGCTGGTCAAGCTAGTCTCCAGGTCTGCTGCTGGTTGCTGGAGTCTCCCCAGTGGGAGCTAGGTCAGAGGTGTCTGGCCTTTTCCAGCAGCTGCCTCTTGAGTGAGCTCTGGGGTTGGACTCTTATAATTCCTGTCTGGCACCTGACGCTCTGGCGGGGGGAGAGGCTTTGAGTGCTCAGGCTCCTCCCACTCTGGTGTCCGGCAGAGTTCGTCCCTCTCCAGAGTGGCAGGGAACCACACCGCCTCCCTACAGGCAGGAAGAAAACAGCAGAGAACATCCTTCCACATAGACTATGTCTCATGGAAATGTCTTTTTTAAGTAGTGGACTGAAACTGTAAAAGGAAGAGGCAAACACTCCCCCTCTCTCTGTCCTTTGGGGACATCGGATCTGGGATTTCTGTGAATATCTAGTGTCAGAGGCTTGATCACTCAGGAGAACACTTCAAGGGCACTCAGGGACCTAAGTGCACCTACTCTATTGTTAACCTTCAAGATGAAGACAGGGCTGGAGGAGAATGCTTGAGTGGCTAGCAGGTTGGTGGTGTTAGGAAGGTAACACTCAGTTATCACAGACAAATCTATTTCTTGCTAGAAGCAGAGGATTACAAAGCGACTCTCAGTCGTGGGCATCCTGAGAACCATCACAGTATAATTGTTTTAAAATCAGGCATTTTATAACATAATTTACATTATAGTTTTTTGGAGTTAGAAACACAGTCACAGAAAAATGTGACTGCTGGGGACATTTAAAAAAATCCAAGTGTAAAAACAAAAGGTATGACAGTACACCATAAGCCAATGCAGACTGCATATAACAAACTGTGGATGCATAGCCAATAACCATTTCAGATAACAACCACCTCCATCAAGTTCATTGGGTAGAACACCTTTCATAAAGACTGTATCGTAAAATCATTTGCAGAATCAAAAATAACACCACTTTATTTATCTTTACTTCAGCTATTAGTAAGGCAGAAAAGAGATGTATTCAGCTGAGACTTGAAATGCATGAGAATCAGTGAAGCAGAGAGATACTGCAAACCTTTTCCAGCTGACAGAAGCTACAGCAGGAAAGGGTTTCACACCAGTAGTGGTGAGATTGCACAGAAAGGCAAAGAAGTTACTCAGTGCTACTGAGCCAAAGGGGAATAGAATGAGACAAGGGTCATCAGATAAGCTGGAACAAGTCCATGGAGGGTTTCAAAAATGAGGGAGACTTTTTAATTGTATTCTAAAAGAAATAGGGAAGCAGTGGAGTTGTTTGACCACGAAATGACCATTCTTTCTTCTTGGTAGATAGAAGAAGATGAGCAAAGACTGAGATTTGAAGAAATGGGAGTTGATGGATCTGCAGTATTTTAGGGGAGAAAATGAATATATGAACAAAGACTTGAGCAGAGATGGAGTCGGGGCAGTAGCCTATGTTGGCTTTGTTATAGGAACAATGATAGGGTGGTGTAGGAGGTTCAGAATCAAGTATAATGCTAATGTTACAGAGAACAGAGCCAAATGGAATATCTCAGAGTCAGGTGACATTTTTTGAATGAAAATATTTATTTTTAGTTGAAAAATGGTCTTTTGTTAAATGATTTTTTTCTGTAAAGTTTTTGACATTGTCAAAACTTCGCTGTATGAAACATATAATGGTGTTTTGGTGGCTTTTACGGGTTTATTAAAAGTATTATTGAAAATTTTCTCTTGCCTAAAATTTATGGTCAGTAAATGAAATATGTTGAGTTTTGCTTTAAAAAACCCTGTGTGGAAAATTCATAAGAACAAGTTCCATCCCTCAAAATGGGCCTATTTAGAGCCCTTTAAAATGAAAATAACTTCAAAATTTCAAAATATAGTGTGTGTTTGAGGGGGAGGGGAATATAAAAATGAGCGGGAGGTGAGAGAAAATAATATGTGAAAATTTGGAAGTTTTTCTTCAGTTTTTGACAAATCCTATCAATCTTCGTTGAAAAAGGTAATAGTTTTTCTGCAATACATAGGCATCTGTAAGGCATTTGACTTGTTATCATGTGATGTTTCAATTTGAAAACTAGAGCAATACAAAATCAACCTGGCACACAAAAAATGGATTAAAAACTGGCTAACGTATAGGTCTTAAAATGTAATTATAAATGGGGAATCATTCCTGAGATGGTATATTTCTTGGGGAATCCTGCAGGGGTCGGTTCTGAGTCCTATGCTAGTCAACTTTTTTTTGAAAATAGTGATGTGGAAAAAAACATAAATTCATTACTGATAAATTTTACAGAGGAAACGCAGATTGGGAGAGTGGTAAATAATGAAGAGAACAGGTCACTAATATAGAGTGATCTGGCTTGCTTGATAAAATGTTAATGCAGCCAAATGTAAAGTCATACATCTAGGAACAAAGAATGTAGGCCATATTTACAACTCAGAGAAGAGCGACTCTGAAAGAGACTTAGTGGTAATGGTGGATAATCAGTGAAAGATGAGCTCCCAAGGTGAGGCTGTGGCCAAAAGTGCTAATGCAATTCTTGGATGTATAAACAGGGGAATCTTGAGTAGGAGTAGAGAGGTTATTTTACCTCTGTATTGGTCACCGGCGTGACCAGTGCTGGAATACTGAGTCTAGTTCTGATGTTGACAATTCAAAAAGAGTGTTGAAAAATTGAACGTTCAGAGATGAGCCAAGAGAATTGTTAAATGAGTGGAAAACATGCCTGATAATGAAGAACTCAAGGAGACCAATTTGTTTAATTTAATAAAAAGACAGTTATGGGGAGGGAAGGGGAGGGGAGTTTGATCACCATTTATTAGTTCCCATAATGGGAACAAATTGAAAAATGGGGATCTTCAGTCTAGTAGGGGAAAGTGTAACATGATCCAATGGCTGGAAGCAAAAGCTAGATGTATTCAGTCTAGAAATAAGGCATAATTTTTAATAGCAAAGCTAATTAACCATTGGAACAATTTACTAACTATTATCTATTACTCATAATTTTTAAATGAAGTTTAGATGTTTTACTAAGAGACATGCTGTGGTTCAAACAGGAATTAATTTATGAAAATTCTGTGTAACACTGACTATAGAAGATCAGATTACATGATCATAGTGGTCTTTTCTGGTTTTACTATCTAATCTCAGTATAGAAAGAATAAAGAAAAAGATTTATCTTAAGAGGCATACTACTTTGAAATATTACATTGAAGGAAGTTGAGATTAAGCCACAATTTGTTTTTCCAAAGGCTGGGAGTGGTGAACTGCTTTGAGGGGGGAAAATACTCTTGAATGATAGTCCTTTTATTTTTATTTTTATTTTCTGAGATTTGAATATCAAAGACACCCATTCCTTCGCCGAGGGAGATGAGGACAGCTTGCGTTTTCCCCTTCACCCAGCTATTCTGACTTGCTGTGGCAATTCTTCTGGCGAGGCATTCCTCATACACAGTGTCATGATGCCACACTCCAAGATCCTTGGGTAGCAGCTCTAAAGGCTTGTGTCCTTCTTCAGGGTGTGGCTGCTTAACTCATTTTTTCTTCTGTTTCTTTGAAGGCTACCCATTTGGCCTATTGCAGTATCTAATGGGGAAGAGGCTGGTTTTTCCAATCCACATTTTGCTGCTATGGAACCCAGAAGTACTCCACAAAATTCCACTACAGTGAAACCTCGATATAACGGACTAATTCGGGCGAGGGGGTGTCCGTTAAAGCCGAAAGTCCGTTATTTAATAATTTTTTTAAATTATTAAATAACGGACTTTCGGCTGACAATGGACAACCCCCTCGCCCGAATTAGTCCGTTATGTCGAGGTTTTACTTTTATCATGGCCGGGAGCCGTGAGTCAGCCCGCCCGCCCGGGAGCCCGGCTGTTGGGACCCTGGCGGGAGCCGTCAACCCGCCCGCCCGCCCGGGTCCCGGCTGCGGGGAGCCGGGCGGGGGGGTTGACAGCTGGGGAGCCGGGCGGGCGGGCTGATAGCTCCCACCCGACTCCCCGCTGTGGGGAGCCGGGCGGGAGCTGTCAACCCGCCCGCCCGGGACCCCGGCTGCTGGGACCTGGGCGGGAGCTGTCAACTCGCCCACCCCGCTCCCCGAAGCGGGAAGCCGGGCGCGAGCTCTCAAACCCCCCGCACGGCTCCCCGCAGCGGGAAGCCGGGCAGGGGCTGTCAGCCCGCCCGCCCAGCTCCCCGCTGTGGGAAGCCGGGCGGGAGCTGTCAACCCCCCCGCCCGGCTCCCCGCAGCGGAGAGCCGGGCGGGAACTGTCAGCCCCCTCCCCGCCCGGCTCCCCAGCTGTCAACCCCCCCACCCGGCTCCCCGCAGCGGAGAGCCGGGCAGGAACTGTCAACCCCCCCCGCCCGGCTCCCCGCTGCGGGAGCCCGGCGGGAGCTGTCAACTCGCCCGCCCGGCTCCCCACAGTGGGGAGCCGGGCGGGAACTGTCAGCCCGCCCGCTCCCCGCTGCGGGGAGCCCGGCAGGAGCTGTCAACTCGCCCGTCCGGCTCCCCACAGTGGGGAGCCGGGCGGGAACTGTCAGCCCACCCGCCCGGCTCCCAGCTGTGGGGAGCCGGGCGGGAACTGTCAGCCCACCCGCCCGGCTCCCCGCTGCGGGGAGCGGGGGGTTTGACAGCTCCCGCAGGGCTCCACCGCTGCGGGGAGCCGGGCGGGAGCTGTCAACCCCCCCTGCCCGGCTCCCCTCAGCGGGGAGCCGGGCGGGAGCTGTCAACCTCTGCGGGGAGTGACAGCTCCTGCCCGGCTCCCCGGGGCGGGAGCCGGCAGCCCCCGAATAACGGATTTCGGATGCATCGGAAATTTTGTCCGTTGCATCCGAAGTCCGTTAAATCGGGGTCTGTTAAATCGAGGGTTTACTGTACTCACTGCTCCCAGCCCTTTAGAACTCACTCTGTAGGTAGAATACACACAGGACACAAGAGTATTCTAAACTCATTCACACACAGTAACAGGAGCTCCTCTCATTTAGCATGGTGTAGTCTGAACTCCTTCCACTCCAGAGAGCTACTGCAGAAAGTATGTTGGGGTGGTGGGAATAGGATATGTTGAGAATTTTGCAGGAGGCAAAGCTTGTAGAGATGGGAAGGGGTTGGGGTGTACACCTCAAAGCATTTAGCTTTAGAGCCAAAAACTGTCTAGCAGTTAAATGATACTCAAAGTGGAGCTGACTGAAAATTTTCTGATGGCACAGTTTTCAGTTGGGAAATACAGATTTGGTGAAATTGAAAAGTTTAATGAGAACATATAATTTTTTGTCAAATGTTGATGAAATATTATGGAAATGCTTCATTTTAACTTGATTGTTTTGAATTTCATTAAATTCGAAGTGTCAGTTCATTATTTAGACCCAGGTAGGGGTTCCTTATGAGGCCTCAGTCAGGAATCCCCAGAACAGAGGAAGCTCCTAGATTGAAAGGTAGTCCAGTGGTGTCTTCTGGAGAGCAAAGGCTCACTCAGGGAGGAACCAATCCAAAGGTTGAGCGCTCACAGGAAGGGGCCTGAAGTAACCCAGGAGAATAAACTGGGTGTGGGAGCCACTGGGGAGCTACCAGGGACTGGCTCAAGCAAAGAATGATGCATTTCTTGGCAAAGACTGACATCCAGATGAATGCACAGCAGTGGTCAAAGATCCAAACAGAATCAGCCTGAATGTGCTCTGGGGCTAGAGGGATGGAACATAAAACTGACTAACCCAGAGGTGGAGAGTTTCTGTTAGAATAGCTGATTAAAATTTTGGCTTGTTTTCATGTTGTCTTTCTCCATTAAAGAAATGAGATCCTCTAAAGAGAGTGTTCTTTAGTACAAGACAGGCCTGCTTAGACTTGTTTATAATCAGGATGATAGGAAACTGAGACAGGAGCTCACCTGTGCCTGATTGTAGGGCATATATTGGGGTGCACTTCTGCCATTACAGTCAGAATTTCCTATGGAACAATAATTTGAGGTTTGACCAGCTTTACACAGCAGCTAATTTAAAATTAACAAATTGAATTTAATAGTGTAATGTTCATAAAAGATGTATTGGCAACCATACAGACTGAAAGCCTTTGTCTGTTCTCAGAACAGTTAATGACACACCTCACATCTACCAATATATGTGGTATTTCAGCTGCATAGATCCAGCTTTTTGAAAGAGTTTATTTTTGTTAATAGGTTATGTAGTTGGGTTCATTTTGCTCTATTTCAGGCCCTTTAATGCAGAATATTGCCATATACAGTAGACTCTCAATTATCCAGAATGATAGGGAAAAAATTAATCCTGGTTAATAAAATCCTGGATAATCACCATCCATAGGAAATATGCGGGGAGGGGTTGGTTCACCAGCCACCCTGCACGAGGGGGAGGGAGTGTTGGTTCACTGGCTGCCCTGCACCCTGGGAGGTGGGGGAGGTATTTGTTCTTGGGGCAGCAACAAAGACAGAGCCGGCCCAGTGAGTTACGCATATTTTTTTGACATCCTGGTTAATCCACATCCTGGTTAACCCAATCCTGGATAATCGAGAGTCTACTGTACACACTTCCTCCCCTCATTTCTTTTACTGTAGTAACTCAATACTAAGTAGTTAACATTAGATTTCATTTACTAGTTAGATTAGATAGAACATTCTTTGAGGACTTTCTGTATATTTAACATATCGATCCCTTGATACATCATTTAATATATATATACAGTGGTTTTGGGTGAGCTCCTGGGTTTAAAAGTAAATTACAGTAAATCACAAATAATTGGTATTCACTCAAACAGGAATTTCACACAGTGGCTTATTCCTGTGACACTTCCCAAAGGGTTTTGAGTACCTCAGAATATTTATCCCATCAAGTTCATGCAAACTATTTAAAATGACTCAAATTGTAGCTGTTAAGTATTATGACAAGCTATAATTTTTCTCTGCAATTTTTTTATTTTTAATATTTCCCAAGAGAATAAAACAGACTGAACTGCCTTTGAGTTTAAGGAAAGGTGGATTTTTATGAAGTGACCAAAGACTGGTTTTTGAAGATGGGCTGCTATGGCTCAAGTGAGGTTAATAGGTTTCAACAACACCTCCACAGTGGCTTTAAACCAGTGACTATGAATGGGTCTTACAGTATTGTACATGACTGTTTTTTAAAGTTCATATGAAAACATATTTCCATGTTATTTTAGTCTCATACATTTTTAGTACAGTAAACCCTCGATTTAACGGACCTCGATTTAACGGACTTCGGATGCAACGGACAAAATTTTTAAGCAAGTCTGATGCATCCGAAATCCATTTGTCGAGGGCTGACTGCCGGCTCACGGCTGCCGCCCGGGTCCAAACAGCAGGCGGGCTGGCTGCTGGTTCCCGGCTCCCGCCCGACTCCCACCTGCGGGCGGGCTGGCTGGCTGCCGGCTCCCGCCTGTGGGCGGGCTGGCTGCCGGCTTCCGCCCGGCTCCCACCTGCAGGCGGGCTGCCGGCTCCCGCACGGCTCCCACCTGCGGGCGGGCTGGCTGCCGGCTCCCGCCCGGCTCCCGCCTGCGGGCGGGCTGCCGGCTCCCGCCCGAGTCCCACCAGCGGGCGGGCTGCCGGTTCCCGGCTCCCGCCCAGGTCCCACCTGCGGGCGTGCTGGCTGGCTGCTGGGTCCCGCCCGAATCCTGCCTGCGGGTGGGCTGCGGAGCTGCCGCCCCAGCCTTGTGTCGGGCGGGCTGCTGCTCCAACTGCTCTTTTTTTTATTATTATTAAATAATGGACTTTCTGATTTAACGGACACCCCCTCGCCCGAATTAGTCAGTTAAATCGAGGTTTTACTGTACTGTACTGTTTTTCCATACTCCATCGTGCACAGTGGTAAAATAATTGCCCAAGCCTAGCTTATATAGAAAAGCTTCTGTGGAAGCAATAAAAAATGATGGCTCTTGAAAACACACACACACACACACACACACACACACACACACACACACACACACACACACACACACACACACACACACACACACACACACACACACACACAGAGTATATGAACCCCCCCCCTGATTTTGGTTTAAATTGGCTTCATAAACATTAAAATAGTAGATTTTTGTTTTTAGGGTTCACTTAGGTTTGCTTAGAGAGTTGATTAATACAAACCTGAAATACCAATTTGAGCCCACGCAAAACTAATTGATTTCTTATGAAGCTGAAGTTGAGGAGGGCCTGTCCTCCTTTTCTCTGCCCTACTCCACAAAAGGTCCATGACCCTTCCATTTTATGAAGTCTTCTGGGTGTAGTTGGGTGGTCTGAAGCCACTGCAACCTATTCTTATCCATGTCTTTAGAGAACAGTTGGCTGGACTGCTTCATCCCTGATGAGGGCATCAGATGATGGCTCTCCCTAATACCCTGGCTTTTTTCAGAGAGGTTGCCTGGCATTGCTCTACATACACACAGTAATTTGCTATTCAGTGGATGTTCTAAGTTCCAGTACTTGCTTATCTTCTTTTCCATGTATAGCACCACTGAATTTGGCCAATGTCATCTAAATAGGTTGTTTTACTTGTTCCATATTTTTATTTTCCTCCTACCCAAGTCCAATAAAAATAATTGCTCTTTCACTAAGCAGCGCAGGCTAACAAATATACATTTTGCCACCTCCACTTTTCGTGTACAGGGATATATTTTGCTGGCTTTGGCTATACGCTTTATTTGCATGGGATTAATATCACAGAGTATTGTGCTAAGTGGATATAAAAATGTCCTGGTATTTCTTTTGCCAATATTGAGGCCTCCTCTAAGTTATCATTGATTTTAATAAACAAAGGATGGTTCGCTGTTATAAACATTCTCTGTTAATGGTCTTGCATTTTGACACATTTGAAGATTGAAAGGTCCCTCCTGGCACTTACTGTAGCTGCGCTTGATAGAAATCTGGGACTCCTTTCCTTTACCACTCAGTGGGAGTGTGACTGTGTAACTTGCCTCCAGTCTATATCACCAGGGAGTTTTGGCATCTTTCCAGCATCTTCAACATTTGTATAATGTTCGCTGCAGGAGTTCGTCTTTTATCTACAGCTCAGACACTTTCTTCTTGCTATCCTACAAGATTATCTCTTACCAGTGGCGACAGACCTGGAATCCCTTTTCCTCAGATTAAAGTCTGTAAAAGGATTTTTTTTAAAAAAACATTCCTGCTGATTTCATTGCACTGAATCTCCCATCCTTCAAAGTTCTAAAAAAATCACTGGGAACTAAATTCCAGAGTAGGTTTTCCATTGTTATATCAAATATATCATTTTGCAGCAGAATCCTGGAATCCCAAATCTTACCAATAGTTTAATGAAAGATTTTGTTCATATTTTCTTTGCCCTGAACCTTGCTAGCACTATATCAAAATTGTATTTACAAAGGATGTTCCCTGTGACCAGTGATCTGGGAATATCCTGGATCTTCAACTTTGTGGGGTGACACAGGGGTGTTTTCACAGTTGCACCAATGTATATGACAAAACTTCTATCCCTTTCATTCCATCATTAAAGGATTCTTTCCCAATATTGTTGTTGAATGGATTGATCCAGGAGCCAAATTTTCCATTTTTAGCTTTCAGTTTTGTGCAACTTAGCAAATGTTATTGATGGGCTACATAGACGCTATTTGGGCTAAATTTTGTGGTACTTATTCAGGTAAAATATCCCTCCCTTCCTCAAATTCACACCCAACAGGAGGTTTTGTTTCCATGGATTTTTAGGCAGGAGTTTTAACTGAGTAAGCACTGTACAATTTCTCCATCTTTTGTCTATTTCTCAAGTACAGTTCTTTGACTGAAACTTCTAAATCCCTGCTATTAGTCATTGTTTCTCTTGTGCCGTTGGGTTGTGTGTTATGTGCAGACCATACACTCTTTAAAAACCCCTGATAGAATTCTTAAAGGCATGTAGAAAGGGGTGCTTGATTACTTGTATTTTTTCATTTAATGTTCATGGTTGTAGAAAACAAAATTAATACTAAATGTAGTTCAATAATTTAAATTAATTGACAGTGGTATAATTACACAGTTTTCATAGAATACTTAGTTACTTAGCAAAAACCATAATAATGAATTTTGCTGACATAGATTCTGGTGAAGGGTTCAGAGGTGGAAAGTCCAGTAGAAGAGAGGCTGCAGAGGTGGGAAATAATCCAAACTCCTCTTCACTGATTGATAGGTGCAGAGGGGGATGTGATTCTTGATAAATAACAAGTTGATGACTTGTTTACTTCTTGCTAACAAGACAGATATATGGGAAACATAGCTTCCAAGCTCTCCAGCACTGCCAAGGAGGTTTCTCGATATGCTACTTTATGGGATATGCAGATGTGGGCCCCAATTTTTGAAGATACTTAACTATGTATGTGCCTCTAAGCATTGGAGCAATCTTGACTTCAGTGGGACTACTCATGGTCAAAGTTAAGCATATCCTTAAATTTCTTCCTGAATTGGGTCCTGGGTAAGCCCACTGATGTTCACGAACAGCTGAAATATAGCTATTTCCACTTTCCCCAACTCTTTTTTAGTTTGTAGGTAAGAAGAAAAACATATTTTAGCCCTTCTAAATTTAGCTAATTAATTAAGATGAGTAATGTGAGTTTTCCATTAGTCTTACATACCTGCTTGAGGTAATCTAGGTGATTACTTAGCCTGTAATGGTCCGGCCCTTATAACTCAAAGTGTATATCATGTTTTACAGCAGTTTTGTTTTTCAGTAAACTGGGTAAAAGACTGAATAACAGGCTTCATCCTGATAGAAGTAGCAAATTCCATGATCATATGTTTGTTTTACCTGGTGATACTTTACATATTTGCAAGGAATGATTTTGAGCGGAGACAAGCTTTTGCGCAACTTCTGCTGACTCAGTCTGATGGACTGACTGTCTGACTCATCACATAGACTTTCTACCTCAGTACCATAAAAATTTTGGTTTTAATCCATATTACATAGGGTGCTTGTGTGCATGAATGCAGACACATGGTCACACATGAACGCAGAGTATGTTCAGACACTATTGGAGAAGTCCATTCTTGTGTATGCACAGTTAACAAGAAGAGAACTTTTCTTGGCCAACAAAAAAAAATAATTCTGAATTCACCTGGAGCTACTCCCAGCATCTCCTCCTTGCCATCCCTGAAGCCCCCATCTGAGAGAGACAATGGAGACCTCACTGATTGGCATTATAAAGGTTTATTTTTCACTAATATCTTCTTTTCATAGTCCCTTGGAGACCTGTAGAGTTCATTATCTCCCCTGGACTCGTAATTCTTAACAAGCTGTCATAAGATCAGATCTACGAGGAAGCTTTTAGTTCCTACTCAAGTTTGATTACATTATAGTTTGAGATCAATGATGGGGTCTTGCTTTGAACTCGTGCAGTAAATAGATCTGAAAAAATCCCACTAATTAGTTTTTTTCTTATAACATTAGCTAGTGAATTAAGGGTTCAGTCCTTCACATTACTGAGGATGCCTACAACTTGCTAAACTCTCTCTCTTACCACAGACTTCAGTGGGAACTGAGGGTGCTCAATGCTCACATCTTGTTGAACTGAGCCCTATAAGAGTAATAAGATCTAGTCATAGACTACCCTTTCCTCTGGACTACAGTTAAATCTGTTGCTCTTGCTTATCAGACAGGATTCTTCCTTTCTTTAATCTGAAATTGCCACTGACTTTCAAATGCATTTTGAAGTTAATGGCATACATTGGATAAACTGATATGTTGACATTTTTTTTAATAACAGACACCCACAAACTTCCCCCTTACTCTATGATTAAACCCTAGGTACCAGACCTGCAGCACGCACGCGCGCACACACACACACACACACACACACACACACACACAAAACCCACCAGGACTCAGGGCAGCCAGTGAACCAACCCTCCCTCCCCATATTTCCTATGGATGGTGATGATCCGGGATTTTATTAACCAGGATTAATTTTTTCCTTATCATCCTGATAATCATGAGTCTACTGTAATAGTCATTGATAGACCAATTCTCCATGAACTTACCTAGTTCTTTTTTTAATCCTGTTATATTGTTTGTGCACATGCACATTTATTTTGAAAGTGCTAGCATCCCTATCAAAAGAAACCATATCATGTCCTTTGTCTGAGCAATTGGAGTTCAACAGTACAGCTTGAATGTTTAATATCTGTGATCAATCCATAGAGAAAATAAATTTAAGAAGATACTAATCAAATGAATGTGAATAAATTTGAGGAAATTTGTGATCAGCTTGTAAATATTTCATGAGCAGAAAGATGCTAAATATTGATTAAATGTATTCACTCAGCTCCATTTGTAAAATAACCTTTGGCAGGAGTAGAGAGATGTTTGTAGAAGATTATAATTTAGAGACAATCTCTCATAAGGAACAGTATTATGAACAGAGAAATTTGGAGATGTGCCCTGAAAGCAGGAGTTGGGAGCACTGCATGGCTGTGTGCCACAGCTCATAGATTGTTTTAAAAGTCTTTTTTTCCATTTCACATTCATTTGGTTTGTTATTTAATGAATACCAAGATCATTATAGAAGGAAAGTTTGTTTCACATGAAGGTCCTGATACAATGGAAAGATCTATGGAAAGATTCCCATTGACTTCAAGGAACACTGAATCAGGTCCATAGTCAGTTTTCAACAGGATAATATGTACAGTATAAAAGTGTAATGACAAATATGAAGGCAGAGGGGGAAACCATTGCTTTTTTAAACAAGTGGCTGTGTTTAGGAACGGCAGGCTGATACATTTAGTCAATATTCAATATTTAGACTTTAGTCAATATTCAAACATTAAGTCTTAAATGGAAAACAGTGAGGGACAGACTTCCAAAGCAGGGTCACTCCCATTATGCTTCCAAACCCTCAGATTTATCAGTTTGGGAAGTTCTCATCCATCAGTTTGTGTGTGCAAATGACTGCTTGTACAAACACTAGTAGGGTGTTTATTCCTTTTGACGTGCATCTTAAAAAAATTGCCTTTCATTTTCTGAATGACTGAAGACACTAACTTTAACCAATTATAGAAAGGCTTCTCCTTTGAGTTTTTTTTATAAAGCTCATCATGTCTATCTAACTAAATTTATCAGATGACTTCTGAGCATAGAGGTTTTTAAAGAGCTAATTGAAAAAAAAAACCATCTGTGGACATAGAAGATTTGGCAAAGAAACCATTTTTTCCATCTATGGAATGATTTGAAGGCTGATAGAGTACTTGTGACACTTGAAGGTTACCCTGCATTCATTGTTTTTTGCACTGACACTCAGTAAGTTAATATTCCCACTGACAGTGCATATATCAATTTGTAGATGCACTTTTCAGCAGAACTAATAATCTTATTAGCTTTCCACAAGATAATCAGTAACACAGCGAGTAATGCATGAATTTTATGACATTGCTGGATTTCTATCTGTCTTGGGAGCTACAGACTGTATGCATGTGGTAATGCATGCATCACCACATAATGACTAATGAGGGAAGGTAAAGAAATCGAAAATCTTTTCATTCCCTCAACATGCAGCTGGTGTATGATGCCAGATGTAAAATCATTGATGTACTTGCCAAGTTCCCAGGATCATGTCATGATTTATTCAAAGTCAGACAATAAGGATTAGGTCAGTCTTTTGAAGATGGTCAAATTCAAGGAGACTGGCTAATAGATAAGTAGGAGCATTTCTTGTAAATAAAACATTGCATATGTATTAAATATGAGAGTATTATTTACATCTTGCCTTTTTTTTAGGTCACAGTGGTTCTTCTCTGAAGAAATGGCTAATGACTGCAGTTCTTAATCCCCAAACTCCAACAGAATCACTTTATAATGAGGCACATAAATTTACTAGACCGATAATCGAAAGAACCTTTGGTCTTCTAAGAAATAATACAGATGCCTAACCAAATATGGTAGTATAGGTTAGATAAAATCACTCCTTGAATGTTTGTGAAGGTTTTTCCCTGGGTGTTGCATATAACAAAATGACACTGTCCAATGTATACTTTCTCAAGGAGAGAATGAGATGGTCAAATAATTAAATGGAGTCCATTTGTAGTATGAATTTTCTGTTAATTTGTGAATGGCTAGGGAAATAAAATGCCTGTGGATCGGGCCCTTTTGTTGTTAGAACATAATACTTGATGTACACATTTTTCATCTTTCATTTGTACACTATTTATGAGTGTTCCTCTTCAGACTTATTTGCTCAGGTAATGTAATTTCTGAACCCTAAAGCCAAGCGCTTTCTAAAACCAATACCCTTGCATTTAGTTTGCTGAAATTTGAAAAAAATATCTTTTTTGAATGAGATGATGTCTTGACAAATCATGTGGCAGATCACTCGCTAGGAGACAGACACATTTGTTTCATCTCTAGTGATTAAAGTGCGCAGAAGGGAGAGAAAGGTGTTTGGTTTCTTCCATCTCCTCCTCCTTCTGTGGAGTTGGAATTTACTGGGCTTCCCCTGAGGTGGATTCCATGAGATTCTTACAGAGTAGCATAAGGGCTGCAATGTTTGTAAGCATGGCTCTGTGACAGCACTCTCTCTTTGTGATTATCCAAAAGGCTAGTAAAGAAGTGGATTTGAGGAGGATTGGGGGTTAGTAAGACTCCATGGTAATATTTGTAAGAATAGGGGTTAGTGCCATGGTCTTTGCCAAATCCAACTCAGGTAATTACTGTTCCTTTTAAAATTCCCCCCCATAGCAATTGTGTGTATTGCACTAACGTTTAGAACTCCCAGTGGAAACTGAGGAATCATGATAGGTGTAAACACTTGGTAAGAGTTAATTCTGTCCTGAAGAGTTGTCTGTGTAACTAGGCAAGACAAACGGCGAGATATAGGTCCTCTTCTGAAGAAATGGGTATAATTTCCTGAGTCTGAGACCATAAGTGATTTATTCAAGGTCACAGAGGAAGCCTTTGGCAGAGGCTTCTCCCACCCTCAGTCATGTTCACATCATTCATTTTATTTTTGCTTCACAAGCTGTTTTTTTTCTGTTCTCCATAAACATACCTGTATTCATAGAACAAGGCTGGAGGTGCACAAAGTGAGTTTCTTATTCATATTGGTTATTCACCATTTGTTGTTTATTGCTCATTAGTACCCTGATTTAAGTTTCAGATGTCCAGCCATCCTAAGTAGAAGCACTGTCTGACTTTGCTGGCCAGTCATTCACCATGAATAATGAATAGCAAACAAGCAAAGAGAAGCTTGTGAACACCTTGTAGGCTGAAATGTGTTTGCATAATTATTGAATACTTATGAATAAGAAATGCATTAGCAAAAATCAAGATTGGTTTGTGAACAATCTGAAAACAGAAAAAAAGACAAGAGCTTTAATTGTATTTGCAATGAACTCAGCCTCATTCTGTAAACCCAAAATATAGTTGGAGAGATTTGCAAAATCTCAGTCAGGCGTACTCATCTGTGATGAAAAAATCTTTTACATTGCCCTGGAATTTTCCTTGACTAGGTGTGATTGCATGGAACATTTTATAGTGTGAAATGTAGTCATGTACAGCTTGGTATAAACTAGGGAAGCACTTTGTTTGAACTCTGTTGCTGTTATAAAAATGTTTAATTAACCTTTTCAGTTAATGTCAATATGTTTTTATTACATTCTTCAGCTTCCCCTGGTGACTAGTGAAAATTCTTGATTTCCTTTACCAAGGGGACTTTGTGTTGCATGATGAATATGGTAGCTGACTTTTAGGGTTGCCGCCTGCCTAGTTGTAGACAAGTTTTTGACTTCTTTAGCAATATGGCAGCCTACAATGGCTCTGCTGTTGTTAAACAGAGGCTGACCTGATCCATAGCTAGGAATAATATCTCCCACACTGCCGGGCCCATTGCCTAGGTTGCTCCAGTCACTAAACACAGATTTAGCAGATTACTAATTCAACCAGCACCACCTCCTATAAGGCCTGATCTAAAATCTATTGAAGTCAGTGGAAAGACTCTTAGACTTCGTCTACAGCATGTGATTATTTCAGAATTATCCAAGTTAATTCAAATTAAAATTGATTCCGTCCACACAACCAATCCTCTTTTGTCGATTTAAAGGGCTCTTAAATTCAATTTCTGTACTCCACCTCAGCAAGTGGAGTAGGGCTAAAATCAACATGGTTGTTCCAGATTCGAGGTACTGTGGATGCAATTTGACGTTATTGGCCTCCAGGAGCTATCCCAGAATGCTCCATTGTGACCACTCTGGACAACACTTTCAACTCTGATGCACTAGCCAGGTAGACAGTAAAAGCCCTGGGAACTTTTGAATTTTATTTCCTGTTTGGCCAGCGTGGCAAGCTCATCAGCACAGGCGACCATGCAGAGTCCACCATCACAGGTGACCACACAGTCCCGGATTCGCAGATGAGCTCCAGCATGGTCCGAACGTGAGGTACTGGATCTCATCGCGGTATGGGGAGACGAATCTGTTATGGCAGAACTATGTTAAAAAAAAATGAAACACAAATACGTATGCTAAAGTCTCCAGGGGCATAATGGAAAGAGGTTACTCCAGGTCAGGCCCTCCTTTTAAATGAGAAACCCACCATGCATTGCTCCCCTTGGTCATCCCCTAGGTATGGGAAACGGCGGGTGTTGGACCTAAAAGGCGCGGAGGGGGCAAGGGGTGCTGTGTGATGCGATCATCCCAGAGCTACTGTGCAGGCTACTCCACAGACACAAAGCGGGCTCCATGCTTGCCATGATATGGTGCAAAACAATTGTCTGCCGTACTTTGCACAGAGGGAGGGGCAACTGACAAGATGCACCCAGGAAAACCCAACAGAATGTTTTTTGCCCCATCATGCACTGGGAGCTAAACCCAAAATTCCAATGGGCAGCAGAGACTGTGGGAACTGTGGGATAGCTACCCACAGTGCACTGCTCCGAGAGTCGACCGTCACCTTGGTACTGTGAATGCACTCCGTTGACTTAGTGCGTTTAGTGGGGACACACACAATTGATTGTATACAGTCTGTTCAGAAAAATCGACTTCTATAAATTTGATATAATTTCGTACTGTAGATGTACCCTTACTGACATCTGTGGGTTTTGAATTGAGCCAACAGTGAAATGGTTTGCAGCAGCTTCTGTTCCCTCCCCCCCTCCCCACCAGTGCACACAAAAGAAGTCACAGGAGCTAGATTCTGCCTCCTTGAACTCATTCATGGGAATGTATTGTAGACTGCTAGGGCAGCTTCATCTTCATCTCTTTAGTTGTAGGGAGGAAAGTTTTCTGGTTACAAATGGGATTTGATTTATTTGTAGAAGCTTTGGATTTTTGCAAAATGTTTTGGGAAACATTTCCAATTGTGATTTCCAATTGTGGGGTTATCTGCTGCTCTGATATGCTCACCTTTGCCCTAGTGCTGTTAACATGCTAAGTTTTTCTTCATCTTTGGCTTGACTACTGTGGCCTTGATGTCTACATGTAACTGAAAAGAGATCACATTGCTATCTACCAGCCAAGTGGCAGAAGACCTAGGAGCCTGGAACAGAATTGCAGCACTCATATTTTTTTCTGAATAGAGTCCTAAGGGATCAACAATGATTTCTTTAAGAACACTATTAAATGCTTTAGGCCTTATATTTAACATATTTTAATCTGTACACTCCAAAACGAAATTTGTTCCATTTATTCTAGCATACTGTAATGTTTGTTTGGTTTTAAACCAAGCCTTCCGGGGCTGAATAATTAAAAACAAATGATGAGAAGGATGTGAGGATGCAGTGGACTATTACAACAATATGGATTGCTTCACTTCTAGGTCACTATTTCAAATTAGCCAAGGCTGGTAGTGACCAAACGTCATTGCCATTTGATGGCTGTTTAAAATCAAGGTCCGATGCCACAAAAACCACAATTAGCAACCTTCCTGAGAATTTCAGCAAAGAGCCTAAGGATGGAACAGTGAATGGACTCCTCCTTAGATGGGATCCTTTAAGGTAATATTTGAGGTATACTATAGTTTGGATGGGAAGCTTGTGCTTCAGCCTATGTTTGCATTTTTATTTGGATTAATACAGACATTCATTCTCCAGGGCAATGAATCTGGCATCTTTTATAAGCACTGGAATCATTAAAGGGAAGAAGGGGGCAAAAAAAAAAAAAAAGGGAAAAATCTACACAAAAGCAAAACTTGACAAGCCTCATCCACAATCAGAAATACATGTACAACTGTGTTCACACATATAGAATTTAGAGAAAGTGCTGTTCGTAGTGCCAAATATTTTTAAAGCAAAACAAAGGTAAATATAATCTTTGGCCCAATACTCTAGAGTAAAGAGAACATTCATAAAGGCAAGTACAGCTTTAAAGGTAGCATACATTTCGGGACCTGGCAATGTACATTAACAATGTTATTTTAATTTAAAAGAACATACGGAAGCCAGGTACAAGGCATTTCTAGAAACATCTTAGGACAAGTAGATAAAACTGAATAAGTTATCTATATGGGCTTTTTTAGATTTGTACAGTTGCTGCAAAATCTGTATTTCTCCTCTTCCCCACTCAGCTTGTTATGAGAAAACAATGTTGTTTTTTCATGTCTCCTGTTAAATATTGCGTCTTATTAGTTTTCCTTTGGGGATAGAATTCATATTTGCATGGAATATGCAATGCAGAATTATTGTCCGATGCCATTACTTATATCTGTAGGCACAAAGTAAGTTTGCAAGTGATGAGAAACAGAAGTGAGATTACTACATAGTTACTCCTAATTATTAAAAATGTTTTAAACAGTGTTTTGACTTAGCATATGTAGTTAAATTATGTATCAGCTTCAGACAGTTATATCATTAATCTGCATGACACCTGTCCAAATTGTATAATGTATTCTAACTCAGCACATCTTGGTCCAAACTGATGATACACTTGTGTAAATTTGTGGAACATCCTTGACATCATAGTAGTATTCTAGAAGTACATAGGTGAATATGACCACTTGTGCTTATATTCCTTTTTGGAGAATGCCCTGGCCTTGGCCTCTGAGATTATTTGGGGATCAGGGAAGATGGATGTTTCTATCTCTAATTTCTAAAATGTACATGACCATCAGTCAAAATGTCACCATTTATCATGCAATACGGTTAGGGCAGAGAGTACAAATCAGACTCTGTGCTTTTATGTACTGAAAGTATTAAAGATGGAATCAAAACATGTACAGAAATGATAAGTCAATGCAGAGCATGCAGCACTAGTGTGATCCTACTTAGAAGGCAGGCCGCTAGGGGTAGATTCAACTGGTCTTTTTACATGGCTTTCACAGACCACTAGCATGAAGATGGAAAAATATATTTCTAGCTATGGCTCTTGGTTGAGCTCCTAGGAACCTGATGTCTAGCAAGATCCTAAGTTTGAATGCCATTTTCACAATGGAGGGTAGAGAACCTCAAAAGGCAACTACCTTTATTTCATGTAATATGTTTGTCACTGAGCCTCAGTGGATCACAGCTGAGAATACCAAATTCAGGACAGACCACTGAGAAATATGGCAGACTCATCCCAAACTGGTGGTTATTCTTTCATTAGGTTACACCAAATCAGTAACAAAAATGCATTTCTGTCTCACCACACTGGTTCACAAAAAACAAAAACAAAAAAAAAAATCAGTGTCCTTAGCATTCTAGCCTTTTGCCCACCACCCAGATACTGGACTATTTGAGGAGTGTTTATTGAAAACCAATTTAGTCAAATACTTTCATAGGGTTTCTAATCCCAAGGGACCAGCCACTTAACCAGGGCTACCTACAACTCACATCTTACTGAATATTCACACTGATGCCAATCCTTTAGTAACTAAAAACTAAAGGTTTAATAATAAAAGAAAGAGTTATAAATGGTTAATAGATCATGTACATACAGGTGATTTTTCAGTGTTCATAGATCACAACTAGAGCAGTGGTAGAATAAACTGCTATCTTGTAAAAGTCTTTCTGGAGTTACCCAAACATATTGGGGGTCATCCGTCCTTGTTTAGAGTTTCTTTGTTAGAAATCCAGTCCAGAGAAACAAAACAGGAATTGAAGAAAAAATGGAGAGATCTAAGAGGTCCTCTTATATCTTCTGCCATGTGCATGGAATATTACTGTCTCAAACAAAGCCCACATCTTCTGTTTGTGGAAAGTTACTAACCCAAGATGGAGTCCAGAGTTACATGAGCATATCACATCTAACCCAAGATGGAGTCCAGAGTTACATGAGCATATCACATCTAACCCAAGATGGAGTCCAGAGCTGCATGAGCATATCACATGTCCCTACATGCTTTAATGACTCATAGCAGGTAGCCTTTCTAAATTCTATGTGATGGGTGTTACTCCGGAATACAACACACGTATAAGATATAACTTCATAGTCAATGTCCATAATTGTAGATACAAAGATGATACATGAATTTAAGTAGGATTATCATATATGATTGTAAACTTTTCCATTGACACCTTACATGGCATACTTTGTACAAGATTTGTTGCAATTGCACAATGGTGGTACAGTAATATCTATATATATAAAAGTCAAGTGGTGTATGTATGTGTGTATGTATGTATGTACGTATGACTGCGAACCCCTCCCGCACCGTTTGAGCCAGAGACTTGAAATTTGGTACAGTGAGGGGTCTTGGGGTCTAGATGCTGGTAAGGGTCGAAAAATTTTCGGATCTCACCTCTGACGCCCCCCAGGGGTGAAAGTCTTTCAGGGCCAATCACATCGGCTGGGCGGTTAGGTGGTGATGATGTCATAATACCCCCCTCCAACAGACACCTCACTCGCTCAGCTCACCCCTCCCCCCTCCCAACGGAACCCCGGAGATCCCTCCATTCTCTGCCCCTCCCCCCTCCCAACGGAACCCCGGAGATCCCTCAGTTCTCTGCCCCTCCCCCCTCCCAACGGAACCCCGGAGATCCCTCAGTTCTCTGCCCCTCCCCCCTCCCAACAGAACCCCAGAGATCCCTCAGTTCTCTGCCCCTCCCCCCTCCCAACGGAACCCCGGAGAGCCCTCAGTTCTCTGCCCCTCCCACCTCAACCCCGGACTCCATCAGCTCTGTGCCCCCCCCACCTGCGAAGGTCCCCGGAATCCCTCGGCTCTGGGCCCCCTCCCCCCCTGCGACGGATCTGAGTTGGGTTTGGTGGGACGGTAAGTGAGGTGGGGGTGTCGGGTTCGGTCGGGGGGTGAGGTGGGGGTGTTGGGGTTGGTCAGGGGGTGTTGCGGTTGGTGGGGGGGTGAGGTGGGGGTGTTGGGTTTGCTTGGGGGGGTGAGGTGGGGGTGTCGGGTTTGGTCGGGGGGTGAGTGAGCCGGGGGGGTGTCGGGGTTGGTCTGGGGGGGTGGGAAGGTGTCGGGGGGGGTGAGGGGTGTGGTGTGGGTGTTGGGTTTGGTCTGGGGGGAGAAGGTGTTGGGGTGGGTGCCCATACCAAACCCGACACCCCCCCCGGCTCACTTACCCCCCGACCAAACCCGACACCGCCACCTCACCCCCCCACCAACCGCAACACCCCCTGACCAACCCCAACACCCACCCCTCACCCACCCCAACACCTTCCCACCCCCCCAGACCAAACCCGACACCCCATGGCTCACTTACCCCCCGACCGAACCTGACATCCCCACCTCACCCCCCCACACACCAATCGCAACACCCTCAGACCAAACCCGACACCCCCCCCGGCTCACTTACCCCCCGACCGAACCCGACACCCCTACCTCATCCCCCCAAGCAAACCTGACACCCCCACCTCAACCCCCCACCAACCGCAACACCCCCTGACCAACCGCAACACTCACCCCTCACCCACCCCAACACCTTCCCACCCCCCCAGACCAAACCCTACACCCCCCGGCTCACTTACCCCCCGACCAAACCCGACAACCCCACCTGACCCCCCCAAGCAAACCCAACACCCCCACCTAACCCCTCGACCAAACCCGACACCCCCCCCCCCCCGGCTCACGGTGCACTGTGTAGCACACAGATTATTAAATACACTGTTCGGTCGGGGGGTGAGGTGGGGGTGTCGGGTTTGCTCAGGGGGTGAGGTGGGGGTGTCGGGTTTGGTCGGGGGGTGAGGTGGGGGTGTTGGGTTTGTTTTGGGGGGTCAGGTGGGGTTGTCGGGTTTGGTCGGGGGGTAAGTGAGCCGGGGGGTCTTGGGGTTGGTCGGGGGGGGGGTGGGAAGGTGTCAGGGTGGGTGAAGGGTGGGTGTTGGGGTTGGTCAGGGGGTGTCAACTGTCTGCCCCCTCCCCACCTCCGACTGACCCGAGCAACGCCGGGCACTTATGCTAGTCAATTATATAAATGGTCCTATTCAATCATACAGCATCATAATGATGAAGGTATTTAACTGGATGCTTATTCTGGTCCCCATTAATACAATGTAATGGTACTTCAGGCAATGTCTAAGCAGTTGGCGATTATAGAGTGTCACCTATGCTGTAGAGCAGGGGTCTCAAACATGCGGCCCGGGGGCCACATGCGGCCCGCAAAGCCCTTCCCTGCGGCCCGCCAAGCTTTCTGGCGTCTCCCCCTCCCCCCGGTCCCCTCATAGCAGTTTGCAGGACGGAGGGGCCAGAAGTGGAGGCTTCTCTGCTGCCTGGCTGGGCCGCGTGTGTTTCTAGCTCTGGACTTCCTAGATTGCTCTTGCTTTGTTTGCCAAACAGCTGTTGGTGGTGCCTAGTGCTTTCCAGGAGGGAATGGGGAGCTGCGTGCTCAGAGGAGGAGGTGGGGCAGGGGTGGGACCTCTTGGAAGGGGTGGAGTGGGGGCGGAGCCGGGGCAGCAAGGGCGGAGTGTGTGTCAGTGGTGCGGCCCTCGGGCCAGTGTACTAGTCCTCATGGAAGGGGTGGAGTGGGGGCACAGCCAGGGCAGCGAGGGTGTGGGTGTGTGTCAGTGGTGCGGCCCTCGAGCCAGTGGACTAGTCCTCATGCGGCCCTCGTGGTCATTTGAGTTTGAGACCCCTGCTGTAGAGTGATAGTAAAAATTGTAATTTTTGTCAGTGAACACATTTTCACTTCATTGATTTAAATCATGTAGAATGGTGACTTTCTTTGGATATTTACAACAATATATTTATTATAGTAGTTGTAAAATCATTCAGTTTACTTAACAATACCTTTGTGATTAGTTGGTTAGAATAAAAATCTGCCTAAATCTTCACACAATGCTCAAATCAAACCCAAAAATGACTATTTTTAAGGTTCAAAGTAGTCCAGTTATTTTTTTCTATTTTGTATTCCTCTTCATTTTCTTATTAACCAGGTTAGGATGCAAAGGTAGCTCTTTTATATGGCAACTTAAAAAGCAACATTAAAGGTTGACAAGTTTGTCATCCCTTCTATGACTTCCAGTGACATAGAATGAATCAAGAGAAGGATCTTAAAGGACAGCAATTCACTAGGTGATTCCTTGTAATCCTTCGATTTACCTTGTAAAAGAATAATTTACATGACATAACTTGTTTTCTTCCATCAAGGCATTTGCAAGTTTTAGAGCTCATTGAGGCTTTATTTAATGGTCTGTCTTTTTATTACCTCTTGTAATGTGCCAGCGAAACAGAAATCAGAATATATCATGCATAATTTAATCAAGAACTCATTACTTAATGCATTTAATAACAGAAATCTGTACTGTTTTACAAACACATCTTTAAATATTCAATATTTAAATGACTTGTTACTTCCATTTTTGAAATGGCTAAATTTTTGTTTTGTATTATAATGAATGGAATGTTTGGCATTTTGGACCCAGGCTTTTAATCAATATCTTTTATATTTACAAGCACCAGTAAGGAGAACAGTAGGATAAACATATTATTGCTGTAGGGCACATTTAAAATGTCTAAATAGTAATCAATACTGAGAAATTAGGTATTGACTAAAATAGTTTTATAATAAGTAATTATTGGTTTGCTCTTTTAGAAATTAGACATTTTCACTTTGGGAATAAAGAGTAAATATACTGTCATGAAATTAAAGTGTTTGTGACCTTTTGATACAACTTTCCTCTTTTTATGAAATTACTAAGTTTAAATATGATTGCACAGATGTATTATCAGCTAAACGTCAATTTTTAATTATTATAAGGTCAATGTTGGAACACATGTGATTAGAACAATACTTCAGTATGCTTCTGTTTTTGATTCAGGGACCTTCAGCTATTTCAGGTTACCCCTCAACACACTGGACCTTGTAACACTTTAGCATAGGATTTTCAAAGGTGCACAATATTTGTCTAATTCTGTGGCCTTTGAGGTCAGTAGTAAAACTCCTAGTGACTTCAGTGGGAACAGAGGTGGGCCAGCAATGAGTTCTTGAAATTCACACCATTACCACTTACTAGTATACTGTCCGATGATTGCATTCATAACATATCATCAAATAATGAGGTGACAGCAAATTGACCTTCAAACTGGTGTAGTAGTAGTAGGGTTGCTTGCAGTAAACACTCTCCCCATGCATTTTATGTTGCTACATTATTTACTTCTGCTATCTTAATCAAAGAGAGAAGGGCTTGTGATCAGTACAGTGATTGAAGATGAAGGTTCTATCCCTTTTGGGGAATCTTGCAGCCAAAGGCCACATGGAAGGATAAGTTTATGCTTCCAGGATTTTGCAAATCTGTGATTGTGCCTTACTGTGGCTCACCCTTTTCACTTGCAGACCCACAGAGCAGCAGGGCACTGTCTGGACCATGATGAGTATAGTTTGATATTTTAAAACAGCAAATACAGAAAAAGCCACTACTCTCTAAAGGAGTTGATATAAAAGTCACAAATATACATGTGACTGAATTCCAAGCAAATGAAAATACTGCTTTTTAGTAGCAGACTTGTGTTTCAATCAGGACTTTATCTTTTTCAATGTTTTCTGAACCAAGGAATATCCATCACATTATATTGCTAAGAGGCAATCCATTCTTGTAGTGTTTTCTTATTCGGGCCCATTATCACGATGTAAAAAAAATCACATGTTTGCCTGCAAACATAATAGAACCAATGCTACAAGGATAATAGGTATTTTAGTTAGAATGAAGAGATATTGGATAAATCCTGGAATTTTATATTACTAAATTTATTTGTTCAGCATGTGCATTGTACTTGGCTTTGTGAACAGCATTACACCATTTTGTATTAGAATTTATTAGTCCAAATTCTATACAGAATATACACTGCTCATGGTCTTGTTGACTTCAATGAAGTTTAAAGTAGGGGAGGCAACCCAGAATGTGGCTCATTGTCTCTGGAATCAATATATCTTTATCAACTGCTAATGATATTAGTTTTAAAAAAGAGACCACATACTCTGATTGCAAGCACATAATTTACATATTCTGGAGCATGTCTTGGATTAAATAGTACAGGCATCAAATAGTCTCTGCACAGGGATAAAACATTTTATACTTTTTTACTGAGCAAAATTGTATTTGATTTTATCTGCCAACAATTCACATTAAAAGAATCTAGACAAGCCTGTGTGTGGATAGACATTTCTGTGGCGCAAACCAGAAAAGTCTTTGTTCCAGGATGGACAGTAGATGGTAGGAAATGGATGATCTTCTTCCCATTCCCATGTCTCAGAGATGGGAGCTATAGGAGCATAGAGCTACTTTTGACTGGCCATTTTCTGTAGGACTGGCTCTTTAATGTCATCTGATGGTGAGCTGCTAGATCACAGGAAACAGAATTGTGACAATGTCACCATTCATGACTTCAAAATACTTGAACCCAGGGCTGGTTTCCAGTAATTTTTGTGCTCAGTACTTACAACAATACAGAGGGTAACAGAGCCAATTAGGACCAGAGGTGGTTAAACACAAAGGCACATCTCTGTAAAGACTTCTTTTGAGTCAGTTGAAAAAAGTAATCAAAGTATAACCAAGTTTATAAAAGCACCTAATATATATATAATCTCCAGATTGTTAAAGGTATTAGAAAAATCCTCAACTTGCGAGCTCGGTTGAGGCAGTTAGTTGCACTTGTTTCACATGCTTTATCAATAATTTTTTTAAAAAAATATACTAGTCATTCAGTCCATGACTAGAAGCTCTAATTGTTCCCATATTTATTTCAAATTATTTCCTGACAAAACTTGGAGCATCCAAACTGGTTTCTCAGTCAAGGCACTGTGAATAAAATTTTGCAGCTGTTCCTTTAAAAGGATAAAACTAAAACGGGTCAGTGTATTGCACAGCAGGAAGTCATAAATCTATTCCTAAGAAACTATTTTTTTTCGGAGATATGGTTCATGTCTGGTTAACCTCTGAAAGGTTGTAACCACATACTGGCTGAGGGCCATTTTGTTTTATTCTGTTGCTTGGATATATCCATAGCTGCCACAGTCTAGATGACTCAGAGCCAAAGCTGTTCTTTCTAGCCAGGACTGAAGTCTTTCTCCTGAAATGGGTGGTGGGTGGGATAGAGACCAAACTTTGTAAGTTCATAAAAGGTGAATTGTTGGATGCCATAAAGGAGTCTGGTAGAAAGAAATATGACCTCAGCAACCAGTCTGGACATTTGTAATCCAGTATAAGGAAAACTGTTTTCTATACCATCACCAGCAGTCCAATGATATCAGGGAAAGATGCATTGAAAACCAGCATCAACCTGTCATGGTTATCACTCTGATCTTGACTAAGTGGATGAAACCCTCTTTGTGCCTCATGATTTGTGTGAGCTCAAATGCTTTACATGGAGAACCTTTTTTTGTTTGTGGTAATTTTGACTTGCAGAGTTGCTGAGCCCTACACATTAGTGACTGAGCAATCTCACTTTGTTACTGAAGAAAGTAGTGTTGCATACTCATCTAAATTTTCCAGGTTAATTTTGAAGTTACATATCAATCAACTGTGCTGCAGCAGGTTGTACAGTAGTTAGAGCAGGGGAATTGAAATAAGGAATTCTAGGTTTCATTCCTGGCTTTGTCACTAATTCTTTGTATGACCTTCAGCTAGCTACCATACTTCAATTTACCCATCTGTAAAATTGATGCATTCTCCAACCTCTCAGAAGTGTGAAAGACTAAAGCTTGTAAGGTATCTTGAAATTCTTGAGCATAAATGCAATGTTTGGTGGTGTTTCCCTACCGCCCACAACTCTTGCTTCACCCTAGTAAGACCCATGGGATATATGGTCTTGATTGTTCTGTCCCCTTTATGCACTTTTGGAGGGGATCTTCTCCTCCCTCATGTAGACAAGGTCTTTCTCATGCAACATTGTTCCCCTTGAGCCTGCAAAGTGTTTTCTGTGGACAGATAGATCCATGAAGGGGGGAAGGCAAACTGAGAGGAGTTTCTTCAGGTTTCAGTGGTTCTTACTTGTTGGTTCAGTTTGTATGGTGAAGGGAACCTGAGTTTCAGGTTTGGGAGGAAAACAAAATCTGAACAAACCATTCACTCAAACAAATTTTGTTACAGTACCAACTAAACACTACCATGTCACCCTCCATACAACTCTGCAACTGACTGGGCTTCTCTCACCCCCATATACTCATCTAGTCTTGACTTTTGAGAAAGACCAACCTGTCATTTTCCTACATGTCTTTTTTCCATCCCATATTCTTCACAGGGTAGTAAGCTGCTCCACTTTCCCCATCCTCTGTGTTCCAAGAGAAGAGCAGCAACACAGGACTTATCCCCTGCCTAATTGCAGGAAAGGATCTTTGGGGAAAAAGCATCACGCTGGTCCTTATGTTTGTAGCCACAGAAATTTTGGTTTAGTTTCTGCTGATACTTCTAACATTAGGGATGGTGTCCCTAGTCTCTGTTTGCCAGCAGCTGGTAATTGGCGGTGGGATGGATGATTACCTGTTCTGTTCATTCCCTCTGGGGCACCTGGCATTGGCCTCTGTTGGAAGAGAAGATACTGGGCTAGATGGACCTTTGGTCTGACTCAGCTGTTCTTATGTTCTTAACTCAGTTGGGCTTGGAAACTCCTCAGACTGCACCACCCTAATAGGGAATCCCTTACAAGAGTTTATGCCATCCAGTGGTGGTACAGAAAATACCTACTGTTGACTAACACTAATAGTCTGACTCCTTAATTTAGAAAAAAATATTTTTATTATGGACCACATTTGAAAAAAACCTTGCACATTAAAGATTATTTCAGGAACAAGATGATGAAATTAAACTTATTTGAACTCTCTCTAAGGGCAAGGAACCAGAGATTTATTGAAAATGGAATTTAGACAATCACTTTCTATTTTTCTCTAATATAATACAATTTGTATCCACTTTCTGATGAAAACATCTGCTTCATACCCTCCCCCCCAATGTATACCTCTTGTTTCATGGGATTATGACTGAACAAGGGTCAGCCAGGTGGCTATAAATGATGCCAAGCTCATTGTCCAAAGCAAATATTTTTAAAAACAAAGAGATCCCTATACAGTATAACAATGAGAACAATAAAAGAAGGGGGAAGTGGTAGGTTACCATAGCATATTTCAAACATCGAGCCAGATCTTGAAGGAAATTAACAGAAATGTGCATGCAACATAATATCCTTCTCTCTCTTATACAGTAGAAGATGCTCTAAAGATTGTTTGCAATATACATTATGTCCCATCTGATGCAGGGTACATATAATTTATTTAACTGTATTGTAGATGAGATACCATAAGCATAGAGGAGTTATTTAATGTTTTAGAAGTTGCAGTAGGTCCCTTTAAAAAACAAAAGCTAAGTGATGCGAACAGCATATTTGCCTGTTGGAGGAAGGATTAACTGCACCCATTCCAGTTTTAATTCATCTTTCTTTAATTTGGGTGACCAGAATTGTGCACAATATCCCAACTGAGGACTTACCAGTGCCTTGTGTAATGGAATTAATACATTTGTCTCTACTGGAAATACTCATCTGATGCAATCTAGGATGTATTTGCCTTTTTCATATTTGTGGTTCACATCACACTGGTTGCTCAGTGATCGCCCCACACACCAATGTCTTTCTGTTCCTCTGTTGCTTCCAAATGATGAGCCTCTGGCTTGTAGCAGAAATTCTTATGATTACACCGTAAGTGCATGTCCTTGAACTCTGTACTACTGAATTTCACCCCATTTCTGGCTCTCCAGTCTTCAAGGTCATCCAGATCTTCCTGTATAATTTTCTGATCCTCTTTATTAATGACGCCTTTAACTTTGTATCATCAGCAGATTTCATTAGCAAACTCTTATATTTTGTGCCAAGGTCTTTAGTAAAAATATTGAATAAGATTGGCCCCAGAGTTTTCCTTGAGGAAACTCCACTAATACTCTTCCTCCAGTCTGATAATTCGCCTTTCTGCACAATTTATTGCCTTCTCCCCTAAGCCATTTCCTTATTGACCTTAAAGTTTTTGTACTGATCCCCATCTTCCCTAATTTAACTAATAATTTCCCATGTGATCCTGTGTCAAATGCTTTACTAAATTCCAAGTATGTTAAATCTTCTGCACTTCTCTTTACTGGTTTTTATTTTTTTAGATATTTTCTTCAAGAAGGATATCAGGTTAGTCTGGTATGATCTATCTTTAGTAAACCTATGTTGCATTACATGTTTACTGTTTTAACTCCATTCATTCAATTATTCAAACCTTCCCAATTTGTTCTAAAGCCCTGCATACTACAAAGATCAGACTAACAGGCCTGTAATTTTTTTTTTTTTTTTTTTACTATTTTGCCTTTTTAAAATATAGATACAATGTTAGCTAATCTCTAGTCATATGGTACTATCCTTGAATAGAAAGATTAATTAAAAATTCTTCCTACTAGGCTAGCAATTTCATGTGCCAGTTCTTTCAGTGTTCTGGGATGAAAATTTTCCAGTCCCCTCAATTTGAGCGCATTAAACTCTTTAGGTTTTTCTTCCATCTCAGATGTAATTTCCATATCTAGACACTCATTTACATCAGCCCTACTGCTTTCATGCACATGTTCCAATTTATCACTCTTACTGAAAACTGAGACAAGGAATTCATTTAGTTTTGGGGCCATATTAGATTTTCTGTAAGCTTCTTCCCATCCACACTGTATAGCAGCCCAACCTCATACTTCTTTATTCTCTATTTTATTTATATAACTAAAACCCCTCTTGTTATACATTTTTTATTACCTTGGCAAGAGCTAATTCAGCTTAACTTTTAGCAATTCTCACTGTATTCCTGCATTTTCTGCCCTCTTTGGTTTTCTTTGCAGACCAATCCCTTTTTTCATTCCCTGTAGTCTTTCTGTTTGTTCCTGATAACCTCTTTGAGGTGGTTATTCATCCTGCTGGGTTTGAAGCCTTTCCCTGAAATTTCCCTTCCTCCTTGCTTGGGATTCAAATTTCAGATCAATTTTTGAATAGTTGATCTGAAGAAATTCTAAGCATCCTCCACACAGAAGTCCTTGAGTTCTTCAGTCCAGTTGACTTTTCAACTAACACCCTTCATTTCTCAAAATCTGTCCTTTTGAAATCAAAATCCTATGCTGATTACCTGGTTTTGATTATCCTTCCATTTAATTTAAGACAAATCAACTCATGATCACTCAATCCACAATTATTTTCTATGACCAGCTTTTCTATGAAGTCCTCACAACTTACCAAAACCAAGTCTAAAATTGCATTACCTCTTGTAGAATCAGTGACAGTTTGGTGATGAAAATTGTCTTTTGTCACATCCAGAAATAACTGCATCATACCAGTATTACTAGCATTTATTCTCCAATCAATATCTGGGAGGTTAACATGTCCCATTATGACACTATTCCCAATAACATTTCTCTCTCTAACAAGAGTTAGAAATCTCTATCTGTATCCAAATCTGACTCTGGGGGTCTATAGCAAACCCCTAACATTATCAATCCTTCCCCAAAGGGATTTTGACACAAACAGATTCTGTTTTATGTATGCTATCACTTCTTACTGCTTTTATAGTTTACTGCTTTGTTAATGTTCATTGTGGCTCCACCACATTTCCCTTTATTTCTAACTCTTCTAAATAGCACATATTCTTCAATACATGTGCTCCAGTCTTGAGTGCTATTCCACTATGTTTCTGTAATCCCAATAACATCGTTTGACATCCTGCACCAGTAATTCTAGTTCCTCCATTTTATTGCCCAGACTCATTCCAGTTTTCTAGCCTGACTAGATATAGTTCTGCTACTAACTGTAAGACCTAAGTGACTACTACTTAAATCAATATTTGAGCTCTCTTTCTCTTTGCTGTCCATACTCTTATTTTGTGGTATTCCCTTACTATATCTTAATTTGACTGATTTTCCTACTCCTGTGTATTGAAGCCAGGTATGGAGATTTCACAAGTCTCTCCCCAACCTTGTCTTCTCAACTCCTGGTTTAAAGCTCTTCTTATAAGTTGTGCCATTCTTGGTCTCAGATGGTTAATATCACAGGTATTCAAGTGGAGGTAATCCCCCTCCTATCCCCGAGGGACCTCCTTTCTGGCTCAGCAGAGGCTCTGACCAAATCTGACACAGGTATGGCCAGCAGAGTTCCCTGACTGCAGGAGAACTTTCCTTGGGGGGAATTTACAGCCAGATTGTGGCTCCTTTTCACTGTCAGTGTGGGTGCAAAGGATCCAGATTCCCATAAAGAATCTGACTTGGGTTCTGTAAGGGAATAAATAAAGGGGGAACAATGAAAGGTTCCTAGGGTCTCCATTGTCAAAATAAATTGAATTTGTCCATTATAAATAAGAACAGCTGGGGCTTTCCTTTTGCTTGGCAGCTTCCACTAATTTTTTTTTATTTTTTTTTATTTAAAGAGTTGCACTCTCCTGAGTAGAGTAACTTAAATCATATGTTTGGAAGAAAGAGAAGTTAATGAAACAAGGAAAAGGGCTTTATCATGGGGAAAACATTTTACATGCTTTTCTACTGTGAAAAATGAGCTCTGTGGGAAAATATCCCTAATAATATCTTATCCCTTGTATGGAGATACCGTGCTTGAGTAATTCTGCTTCTTTTCAGGCAAATGAGATTGTGTCCATTCATGACGTAGTGGAAGACTCTCCCTTTTGAAACCAAACCTGCTTTAGCAGTAGCTGATGAGTCTAAAATTTGTCTTGTCTCCTTCCTGTATGAATGTAGTACCAGATAATATCTCCTGTCCATTTTTTTATTTGCCCCTGAGAGCTAGTTAACTATTTTAATAGGTGAAAATCACTCATCTCTGCTGGATTATGCACAGTCTGCATGGCAGGAGTATTGTTTTAACTCTTATTGTGAGAGGAAGGCATGTTGGTGACCTCTCAACCCCAAGTGCTGCAGAAAAATTTCTGCTCTGCTCCTAAGCAGTAGGGTAAGGGGGAGGTTTTTGAGGGGTGGGGCTAAATCAGGATTGCCATTAGCAGAGAAAGCACTAGCCACCAAAGCTCTCAGTGGGGCAGCAACTGCAACTGACTAGCTGCAACTAATTCTGCTCCAGGGGGCTGAAACAGCTGCAGCACAGAAGAGACAGGGCCTTTGGCTTGAGAGGGAAGAACTCTTTCCTCCCTCAATCACACTTAGACCCCCTTACAAAGCTATATTACTTGGTCTTTGTTCAGAGAATGATGAATTTCACCCTCAGACTTTGTTGCTCTTCATTAGGAGAAATCAGGGGCTTGGTGGTTTGATAGGGGATGAAGTCATTTTGTGTGTGTGTTAAACCTACAGCTAGTCAGCATTTTGGTAAAAAATGCACCCCAAATGTTTATTTTTTAAATCATCTTACCCCCTCCCCCAGCTCCAGTTAAATCTGCCCTTTTTGGATTAGGCCAGTCTTTCGTGCATTGGATGTGGGGAGATAACATGAGACCTCCATTCTAATTAAAGTAAATTGGCTCTGTATTAAAGAACAATTGAAGGAGCTGTTGTAACTACAGCTTAGCATGCAAGTCGTGAATGTAGACCAACTCCCAGATGCCTCTTCCAAATTCTTTCCTTCTGCAACCCATGCTCCTCCCACCACATATCTGCAGACAGGCTGTTTACATAGTTGGACCATGGTTGCTGCTCCTATGTCAGGATATGCCAGTGGATCTGCACTGTAAACAAACACAGTGTTTTCCCTCCAAATTCTGACACACAAGCCCACCATAGAATTCTGCTCTGCAGCAGAAGCAGGTGTAAAGTAACCTTGTGTGGACTTTCCATGGGCTGGCAACCTACACAATAGAAATGTGATATTTCCTCTTTAGTAGAGGTCATGTAACTTTGTGAAGGGAGTGTTGCATGATTTGGGTTTTACATGCCTAGGACTTGATTCTGCAATCTGCTGAGTGGCATTTATTCATGTGAGTAGAACCATTTATTTCAAAATAACCATTCATGTGTGTGTTATTTAACTTGAGTAAAGGATTCTGGGTACAATCAAGGAAAGGATTTTAATATTTCTTCCTCCTATTTGGCTTACAACAAACTAATATTATTTGGTTTATCTTATCCTTTAAAAGATAACAAATTATTGGTTAATGCAGCATTTTATAACAGTAACCTGCACTGACTGAGGAAACATATAAATAAATGTTTCAGAGGGGTAGCTGTGTTAGTCTTTAGGCTCCTCATTCTGTAAAGAAATATTTGCCACTGATATTTCACTTTTCCCCATTATTTGGCAATGTAAACATGTATTTTTTCCATTTTGGGTATGTAGCTTTTCTAGCATTCTGCAAGAGAATTTGAAAAAATGTTTCTGTGAAAATTGTTGGCTGGCATGTTCTCTGAAGTCTTCTAGTATTTGTGGTTTGTCATGGCGTCTTGTGAAGATGTTTTATTTTAGGCTAGCTATTCCATGCAGATATTGGATAGAGTTTGAGCTTTACAAACATCCACTGGTTCTCTTACAAGATATAAGATATAAATATACTGGTTTTCTGAGAATAATCAATAAAAAGTATACATAGAAATATAATGAAAAGAAGTGCTACTCAGTTCAGTTTTTTTTAAAAAAGAAAATCATGGATCAGGACACTCATATTATGGGCTTACAGATGGCCATGGCCATCTGTGAATACTGAAAGTGAAAAAAAAATGCTACAGGTTACACTGGAATGTATTTTGTGAGTCATTTTCCTCCAGTTACTTTAATTTACTGTACATTATCCCTCCTTCTCCCGCCACACCAAATTCACTTTATTAGTAGTAAAAGTGTTTTTGTAATCTTTCAATTGCCTTGTACAATAATTAGACTTTTTAGTACTTCAAATGATCTTTGTTGCTAATTCCAAAGACGTCCAAAGGAGGCAAGAATGGCCTTCAGAGCTGTTAGACTTTGGAATGAAATAGTAAATCAACTGCTGATAAGACATATATATCATATTAAACACCGGGAATCCACCACAAAATCATTACACTAAAAAGCGACAATTTTGATTGATTAAAATGGTATGGGCTGGATAGTGTTCAATCACAGTGAGTGATGTGACATTACAGTTTTACATATCATATTTCTGCCAAGACAATGAAGGTAAAAGGCATTGTCATCATACGATAACGGACAATAAGAGGAATCCTGATGTTAGATTTATTACTTGGTTTAGATTTAGAAAGAAGTAATTCTTGTCTTGTGCCACTTATCAAATGACTGTAAATTCAGTGATGATGTAAAATTCTAAGGCAGAGCCACTTAGAGTTTTGACAAAGTGCCAGCTATAAAGTATTTACTGTTCTCAATGATTCTGCCTTGCACACTTAAATATTTATCATAAACATGAACCCTTCTGATAAATGTTTCTGATCTTTGTTGGTGGTTTTTTATGCTTATATTTTTCATTAGAATCTGGGTTCTCTGTTTCCATAATAATAATAATTAATAACCCTCTGCTCTTAAAATAAGTAAAGGCAAAAATACAGGATTCTTGGTAATATACATTATATTTCATTATATTTATTTCATATTAATGTGAAGTACATAACATTTTCATGGTTTATGTCCGTTGCTATTTTCATTTTAGAGGTATGGAAGATTACTCACATCATCGACACTGATAGTTATGACTCCTGGCATATAGTGACTCAGAATTAGCAGAGCCTAATTGTTAGGGCCATACCAAATCCATGGTCGATTTTGGTCAATTTCAGGGTCATGGGATTATAAACATAGTACATTTCATGATTTCAGCTATTTAAGCCTGAAACTTCATGGTGCTGTAATTTTTTAGGGGGTGGGGGGGGGGGCTGCAAAATCATTGTGTGGGGGTGTGATGGTTGCAGTACTGCTACCCTTACTTCTGACTGCTGGTGGCGGCAGTGTTGCCTTCAGAGCTAGACAGCTGAAGAGTGGTGGCTGCTGGCCAAGAGCCCACTCTGAAGGCAGAGCCACTACCAGCAGCAGCAGAGAGGTAAGGATGGCATGGCATGGTATGGTATTGTCACCCTTACTTTTGCACTGCTGCCTGCAGAGCCAGGCCCTCAGTAAGCAGCCGCCACTCTCTGGCTGCCCAGCTCTGAAGGCAGCAGCGCAGAAGTAAGGGTGGCATGGTATGGCACTGCTACCCTTACTTCTGTGCTGCTGCTGCCAGGGTGCTGCCTTTAGAGCTGGACAGCTGGTCAATTGTTGCTGCTTTCCGCCCACCGAGCTCTGAAGGCAGCGCAGAAGTAAGTGGCATTACTGTGACTCCCCCTAAAATAACCTTGTGATTCCCTCACTCCACAACTTCCTTTTGGGCAGGACCCCCAGTCTGAAAAACATTGGTCTCTCCCATGAAATCTGTATTGTATAGGGTAAAAGCAACTAGCAGACCATATTTCACTGGGGGAGACCAGATTTCATGGCTCATGATGCATTTTTCGTGGTCGTGAATTTGGTCGAGCCCCACCAATTGTCAGTCACATCTTACTGTTTGATCCCTTGGGCATGTATACTGTTTTCTATGGCCATACTTATTGTTATTTAATATTTACATCATGATAGCACCTAGAGGCTGCAGCCAGGTGGGGGACCACATTGTGCTAGGCCCTGCACAGTAAATGACAGTCTTTGCCCCAAACAGCTTACTGTCTAAAAGACAAAACATAACAGATGTATGAGATACATAAGTGGGGGGAGGGGAGAGGAGGAAGGATGATATAACAAAAGGGATACAATGTTTCAGTTGTGTGCATCTTTCTTAGCCAATCAATAGCAGTTATCAGACAGCAGCTTGCTGTATGCATTACAGCAGGGATGTTTTCAAGGTGAGACTTGAAAGAGACTAGGTGGTGGTTTATAGATTTTGAATGAAAGTTTTGCTTAAGGGGCAGCTTGAGAGAAAGCACAAAGATTCTTGTCAGAGCAGGCAGATAATCAAGGCTGCCATTGATGGAGCAACCGGCATGTGGATTTCATAATAGGACAGACAGGTAGGCTGGGACAAGGAATTCGTGTTTGTGGTTGAAGAGACGGAGCCAATATATTTTTAATGTAGTTATGATACTAGTAGGTGGGCTTTACTGAACTAGCTCATGAAGTTTTTTTAATGTCATTGCAGTAAAAGAGGGCTAAGTGACGCTAACTTGGAAACAAGCCACTTTTCAAATACGACAGTATACCATAAAGTACTGCTCAATAGCAGAAAAAAAATTGATGTCTGCACATGTTGGCCTGGGACATGAAAAGATTTAAAGGGAATTAGATAGATTTTATGCCAGTGCACCTGTTGGGATTTAGAGAGAGACAAGGTGGGTGAGGTCATATCTTTTATTGGACCAGCTTCTGTTGGTGAAAGAGACAAGCTTTCAAGTTACACAGAATTCTTCTCAGGGTCTTTTAGGATTTGTCACTGCACCTATCTGATCAAGATCTTTTATAAGTGTCCATCATTGCAGTACCTGGAATAATTCCATTGTTTCAGTGATGTTACATTGGATTTACGTTGGTATAAGTGAGAGCAGAATTTGGTTCTTTGGCCTTTTTCCTTCGAGTTTTCCATCCTGTTTCATCCTGGGGTACAAATGTAGACTGATAGATTTATGCTGAATGACTATAAAAAAAGCATTAAAAACTATTAAAATAGCCTTCGAGGATTATTTTTCTCCATTCATGATTCAGACTGACAGTCACAGTCAGAGAATGTGAGGCTAATGTACATTAAATTTCCCATGCCATTTGGCTCTCTGAGGCCTAGGCATTGAAAACAAAAAAAAGTTTCCATGGCCTGGTTGAATTTCTGATGAATAGATAAGGCTGAGTGCAGAGCCGCATTCTGTGACCCTCTGTAACTTGCACTTAGTCCCTCCACAGCTTCTGTGACATGAAAGGTTCAAGACCGTTTTGAATGAGCAGAGCCTTTTCAAACCACATCTGTGAAACACAGAAGAGCTGGGTAGCAGTCATCTTAAAAATAGGAGAGTTTGCAAAACTGGGGCAGATTATTAAAGCACTTTTGAAATATCTCAGCAGTCTCAGTGTAAGAACCAAAATAAATCCCTTGAAATCGTATTAGGAACTCTGTATTTTCTGTTACTGATTTTTTCCTCTTATATATCTAAGTAGAAACAAACAAATGAAGTCTCCACTAAAAATGGTAAAACTAAGGGCATTCATAATTAAAACCGCCACTGTGCCAGAGTCTTGGAGCAGTATATGATCTTATAAAGCACATGATGCCAGAAAGACATGATGTAATTCCTCAGGGGAGCCACAAAACTAAGTCCACTACAATTTTAAAGTGAAACCCTCTATAACCTTAACATTATATTTATTTTAGTATGAGCTTTAGTAGTCTGTTATTGGGGAAGGGGGGAGGAGGGGAAGAAGGGGAGAGGAGAAAAGGAGAGGTAAGAGGGCTGAATGTATCTCCTAGAATTTTCCTGCTCTCTCTTACCCAGACACCATCATTCTACATGGCTCATTGTAGATGAAGAAGCCTTTCTTCTCTTGGGAGGATTGGATACCTGACTTTGGCTAGAAAGCAGGTTAAGGATTCCCTCAAATCCGTGTATGTTGTGCATCCCACAGTCCTAGCTACCCTAGCAGTTCACAGCCAAGCACTCTGGTTTTGGTCATAATCAGATTAATACCAGAACCACTGTAATGAGCTTGCAAAAATGTGGCCGCATTGATTCCTTCCATATAAATGAGTTGCTACTAAATCTTTCTTGTCTCTCAACATTCTCAGGCAGAATCACACTAGAAAGCACATCCTTTGTTTACACCAGCTGGTTACTGCTGGCCCTTTTGACCCAATCCTAATTTCACTAAAGTGAATGCTAAACCTCCCATAGGAGGATCAGGCCCTTTGGTTGTAAATGTTAATCAGGTTAAATTCTATTTCTGATTTTTGATTAAACAAACAAGTTTCATGTGTTCCTTTTTCATTGTTATTGTTTGGGTTACTTTGGTCCAAAATCTGCCTCATTCCTAATAATGTTTTTTTCATAATGTAAAACCTGAGCCTGAGCCCTTGCCCTCCCACACTCCAGCGGAGTCAGCACCTTGTAGAAGTTAAGCTGATAATATCTAACTACTTTTTTTGCATAATTGAAATGTAGAATACTAAAAAGTATTGCTTCCAGATTTAGACGCATGTTTCTTTGACGCTAGATGTCACTCTAGGACAGTGAGAGAAAGCTTAACTAAGAAGGTGAAACATGACTTCATCTTTCTCATGTAGCCTGTTAGCATCTGCTTCATAGCTGAAAGGAGCCAGCATGGAATTGGTGCTTACACAGTTTGTTGGTAACTGTAGAGCAATATTTATGTAAGACAGCATATTCCAAACACAAGTAACTGGGTGTGAGAGTGCTACTCTGTCCAGTGTTTAAAATATAGGATATATTTGTGTTTTAGAACATAATGAAGTTGTCTCAAAGAGACCTGTTATAAATGTCATGAAAATAGTTTGTGTCTATAAACAAGGGTCTTTTGAAATTTTTAGCCCTTGTAACTCCCACTGTCTTTCACAGGATTTGCACAGCTAAAACCTAACACATTATTTTATATAAATGTACTCCAAATTTTTAACACAAGATTCAAGGAATTTACCAATGATAAAGTGATCCACAACCTTTGGTTGAGTTCAGTTTGATTTTATTCCAATCTGTCATTTTTATTTTTGGTTTTTTGTTTGCATCCTTTACTTTTGATTTCCTGTGCACCTTTACCTAAGTGTACCTTTTTTACTCAAATCTTAAAGCATATTTTCCCACTGTTTTTTTATATTTTTAAATTTCTCACTTTCCTTTTTGTTGCACATTGTTGTGCTTTCATTTCATTACTCTCTTCATTGCTAGTTTTCTTTCTAACTCAGCTATTTTTCTGTTGCTTCATCCTGATGTTTTTTTCTTTCATGTGGTAGGTGCGAGACTGAAGATATCTTGCTCCCAGGTTCACCCAAATCTGCCATAGTCTTTCCTCCACCTCCTGAGTCTATCACTCCTTCACTGTCCTTTTCCTCTGTCTCACTCTCTGCTTCTTTAGCCACCCAAATCCACTTTTTCTGATTTACCCCCTCGAAGTCCATTGTTTTATGCCCTATTTTTTCTTCTCTCTTGTTTAGTATATGCTCTTTTCTGACCTCCCTTGTTTTCCCACCTACAGTTTCTCCTCCATCTTTCCCCTATTTTCTGCCATCTGATCTCTACCCAAACTTGGTTCTCCCTTCCCTGCTACCTGTTCCCACCCTCTTGAATAGTATATGAATATCTTTGGGCTTTTTGCCAGTCTTAGCAATGTAGGCACCTGGGAGAAAAAGATCTATAGCAAGAAAGTGCTCCATATGCAGCTCCCCCACCATCGCTCCTGGCAGCACACCGGGCATGGACCTGGGTAAGGATGGGTAACCGGAACTGGGAACAGACTCAGAACTGCATGACTCATTTCCCCTTGCATTGTTTAAGGAGCAATGGGCTAAAGATTTACTCTCATTACAGTATTAAGCAAAGATCCACTCACATCTGACCCGCTTCAACTAGCTATAAATTGATGTGTTAGGTGTTCCTCAGTCTTTTGGCTATGGCATACTAACCATTAGTTTACCTAGTCTGGAACCCTGTCTGTGATAGTGACTAGTAGGAAGTGCTTTTTGAGGATGAACCCTGAAATATGAAGCTGGGAAGGTTTCCTTATAACCTCCAAAAGTTAGTAGTTGGATTGTGCCTTGAAACTTAAGGGTTTATATCCTTTCCAGAAGTCTTTTAAAAAATGTTTACTATTATAAATCTGGATGTTCTTTGATACCATGTAGATGTTTAATCCTTTATTTTTATTCTGAGTACGCTCTGGGCCTCCATTATTCAACCAGCTCTCGTTACTAGGCTTGCTGTCTCTGAAGTCCAGCAGCAACATCACTGTTTATATTCTTCCTTGCTGGAATGAGCTGTGTTCTTGGCCATTGTAGTAACTGCCCCTTGTGGAACACAGGAACATTGTTCACAGTGTAATACTTAACTGAAGGGAGGATGAAATTAAATTGTTTACATTTTTCTGATTAGTTAAGTGATGTCGGCCAGGGGCTGCAAAGGCAGAACTGCCACTGAAGTAAAAAGCATCATAATCAATATATTACATATATACAAATTGTACATTTGGAGTAAAATAAAAACATAGTTTTCCATATGGGGCAGGTGTCCTAAAACAGTAATGGGGGAGTAAGCATATTCTCAAGTACAGCTCTCTCTCTTTTTTTTTTTGCTCAGCAGGCAGCTAGTCACCAGTAATTATGGGGGTGGGGGGAATGTACTTCACCTGCATTGTTTAAGAATTTTTGTTGTTGCAGAAATAATATGGTATGACTCAGATGAGTGAGAGAAAGATGACATCTGGCAATTCATCTGCTTACCCTTGATGTAACACTTTGATTTATAGCACATTAGAATGTTCTTTCAGTGTAAGTAATAACTAAAATCTGAAAACTAGTTAAAAGAACATGCAATGGAACCGCTCTATTTTTAATTGACTAGTGACTCCTGTGTATCCTTTAGCTGTGAAACAACCTTTTTCTTTCCTTCTCTCTTCTTCCCCCTGCAGCTGGTAATAGTTTATGGTGCATGTTGCTGTGTTAATACCTTGTTAAGGCTGTTTCAGCTGCTGGGTCTTTGAGAGGTCAGTGTCAGGACTATTTTACTGTGAACCCTTGATGTGCAGGGTAAAGCTGGGGACAGGTAGAACTTTCACCCTCTCACACTGCAGGGAGCCTTACTGCTCCCGGCATCCCTCCTCCCATAATTCAGTGCTGCTGGCAGCATAAGCAATAAAAAATAATATGTTTCTGGTCACAAGTAATTAGGGAAGCTTTAAGAAACATTTATGTTAATAGACTAGACATAACATCATTGGCATTACTTGATATTTCTAAATTCAGTTTGGTTAAGCTGCAGGTGTTAAAGGGCTATTGAATGTAGTTGTCTATACATTTCTGACAGGTAGCAAAAAAATATTCTCCAGCTTATAAAGTAGAAGTAAAAAGAAAAGCATAAGTTAAAAATATAAAATGTTCATATTGTCATACTTGCGGTATTACATCACTGGCGACTTCATTTGGCAGGTTTCTAAACTATGGCATTTGGGATAAGCCAAAGATCAGATCTGAAAAGGGAATATTAACATCTGATTTTTCAGTTCAAAGTAATATTTTAAATTTCCCAACAGAAGTTCATCCAAAAACCATACATTACTTAGATTCAATTGTGAAATGGAAAAACATATTTCAGGAGCCTAATAAAAATAAAATCCAGTTTGCATGCCTGCTGTTTCCAACACAAAGCTTAAAAAAAAAAAAAAAAAAGTGACCAGAAACACAGTATTTTCCCTCCGTTCTTTTTCTGGTTAATTTCAACATGCAGGTTGAGTGGTCAATTTTTGCACTCAGTTGGTTGTGAGGTTAATCATAAGCCAGGAATGTTTGTTTCTGTAAAAACTTGTTTAACTCACTGGCTGCTGCTACATTTAGTTTTAAAGGTCTGTTTATTTTATACAACATAATTTAAGAAAAAATATCAAGACTAATTAGTTGTTAATGAGAAATTCATATAATGAGAACCAAATGCAACATTTATGTCATGTACAATATACGTCTGTGTATCCTAAAAGGTAGGAATGCAACCATTATTCAAAACTGAGTAAAATCTTTGAAATAATTATTAACAGATGTGTTGTGAATTAAGATTTCAGTATAAGAACAATTTGTTGCAAATGGTAAAATGTGAATGCTTTATGTATTTTTTTTAGATTGTTTTATAATTGCTTTTTAAAAAATTCTTGGATTTTTACTTGTCCACCACCTGGGTTTTCTCATTTAATCTTTCAAGCCAATGTAAGAATCTATATTAATGGTTTGCATTTCTTTACCGCCTTCCATCTAAAGCTCTCAAAGCACTTAGAAATATTAATGAATTAGTTAGCCCAGAGGTGGATATTTTCTCTATTTTATAAATGAGGAAATGGAGGATCACGGAGGTTAAGTAACTGGACCAATCTCAGAGGCAGAGCCAGGAACAGAACCTAGATATCCTTTTCTTTTACAAGATCATGTTCCCCTTTCATTTTCCCTATCTGCATGGTTTATTCATTGAATTAATTTTATTTAATAATGCAATGTTGCCATTCATGGCATCTAGGTGCGAGACTAAAAGCAGATAACATTGCCACAGTGGGAAGCTATAGGACCTCTCTGCTTTAGTAATCAGACTCTCGCTCACATACCAGGAAAAATAAGGTAATTAAGTCAAGAAAGTGCTTCCATAGTTTAGACCCTATCAGACAAAGTCATGAATAAAAAAAGAAGCATGACAGAATCCTCTGAATTCTAGCAGACTTGACCTCAGTGCTATGGAATCAAAACTGATACTCCATCTAGGGATGGGCAAATAAAATGCCAAGCACCATGAATATCGGCCATGTTTGTGAATATCAATCAGAAGGCATTCAGTTGCTGGATATCTGAAAGTGCATATGCCAGAACAGGGCTACTGAAGAGTTCCAGGTCTCATGAATCTTGGAGGAGACCAAGAGGAAAAAAAATCTCATTGCTCTTGTTTCAAACCTATAAGAATTCACATCAATTAAAGTTCCCTTTAAAAAATGCTAAAATCATAGCTAGAAAGGGCGAACCAGAGCGAGCAAGCCTGCCAGACTTTGTGTTGCTGGTTGCATTGCTAGCACAGGAAGACAAGAGAAATGAGAGCAAGGGGCAGGCATACAAATATGCCTCAGTAGTGTGTGTATATATAAGATGGGCTGTGACACTATGTGCTGCTGTAAATATTGATGTGTCTCTTCTTTTCTGAGAGCTAGATCAAGTTGTGATGTTGCAGTTGTTGGATATTGAGCTTGGATTTCTCTAAATTTTAGAAAGTTGGTATTCATTTTAAAAAGGAGGTTTGAGACCACTGTGAAAAACTGTAGGTGAGATATCATGCACTTACATTTGCATCTGCATAGGGTGACCAGAGAGCAAGTATGAAAAATCGGGACAGGGTGTGTGTGGGAGGGGGGGTAATAGGTGCCTATATAACACAACCCCCCAAATATCGGGACTGTCCCTATAAAATCAGGACATCTAGTCACCCTACATCTGCAATTGCTGCCACTACAACAAGCAAATCAAGTAAATGCACGTGTAAATCAGCATTTAGAGGCCTATCTAGCTATTTGCCCATGCACGTAGCTCAGTGGTCCCCAATCCCCGGTCCGCGCGGACCGGTACCGGTCCGTGGAGCAATTTGTACCGGTCCGCGGCCGCCTTCCCTTCCGGCGGCTTTTCGGCGGACATAGAAGAGCCCGCCGCCGCCTTGTCTTCCGGTCCGCATTCGGCAGCCTTTTGTTCCGGGCCGCCTTCACTTCCGGCGGGTTTTTGGCGGACATAGAAGAGCCCGCCGCCGCCTTGTCTTCCGGTCCGCGTTCGGCAGCCTTTTGTTCCGGGCCGCCTTCACTTCCGGCGGGTTTTTGGCGGGCACAGAGTATCCCGCCGCCTTCTGTACCGGTCCGCCGTCCGCAGAGTTAGGTTTTTGGCCGCCATCAGCTTTGGCGGCTTTTCGGTGGACATACAAAGGTCCGTCGCCCCGAAGGAAAAAAAAACCTAAAACGACCCCCCGGGCCGCAAGTAATCACTGTCCCGCGCTGACCGGTCCGTGCCGATAAAAAGGTTGGAGACCACTGACGTAGCTGATTAATATGTGCCATGTAGGCACACAATTGTACAGTGTTTTTTTTAAATCCCCTTGCCTATTTTTAAGTGGCTTTTAAAGTGAATTGAGGGACTCTCTGCTGCTATTCCCCCTTGGTCTGAACAATGGCAGGAATTTCTGATCTTCCATTTTAAGAAGAACACACCTAGAGTACACTAGCACAGTGACAGAGGAGATAGAATGTGGCATTACTAAACTCAAATGGAGCAGAAGCAGTACCTCCTTTATTAGTAGGCTTGTTAGTAGTGCTTTTGACGATTTTCTTCTGTCATAGCTATAAATACCATCGTTTCCATTGTTTGGGCTTGACTTCAGTGAAGTTATGCCAGTGAAGAATTTGGCCTCTTGCCTAATATGCCTAGGACATTGATAATTTTGTATTTGATGAGTGGGAGGACTCTAATGAGGAGATAAGGAAGAGTTAAAAGTGCAATCGTTAGATTCTAATGTATTTTCTCCAGCAGAGACATGTGAAGTCCAAGCTAAAGAAGAAAGACATTAAGAAGGGAGTGATAGCTAAAGCACCTGCAATTCTTTCTGTTTGTCATTTTGGAGGAGGAAAAGAATATGCAAGCAGTCAGAAACAATACCTGGTAAGGGGGAGTTGGGAAGAAAGAAAACTGATCAAAGACCCCTGTGCATTTAAAGCTATGACAGTACTAATCAATTCATTCTTCAATTCCTTCATACAATCACTAGTAAGAACAGGACTGCGAACTACCATCTGCAGTAGCAGCTGCAGGTAGTTCTGGACATCAAGGATATATCTACAAAGTCTATGGCAGTGAGACTCCCAGCCTGGGTCAACAGATGTAGGCTAGTAGAGCTCGTGCTAACACTTTATATGTAGATAGTGCTTTGAAGTTGCAGCTCACGCTCCGAACCCCACCCCACTCCCTAGCCTTCAGCGCCTAAGCGCTGGTCGCAGCCACAATTTCAAAGCACTGACTACACACCTATTTTTAGAGCTCTAGCACAAACTCTGCTAGCCCAAGTCTGTTGACCTGGGCTGGGAAGCTCATTTTGTGCAGACTTCAAAATGCTGTGTAGACATATTCAAAGGCACATAGCCTGAAGCAGTTGGAAGCACAAAAGATTTGAGTTCTGCTTTTGATGTACCAACACATGGTTATGTGTAGGACCCTACCAAATTAATGGCCATGAAAAACGCATCACGGATCATGAAATCTGGTCTTGTGTGTGCTTTTACCTTATAGTATACTATACAGGTTTCACGGGGAAGAGCAGCATTTCTCAAACTGGGGGTCCTTCAGAGCTCGGCAGCCGAAGAGTGGTGCCTTCTGGCAGAGGGCCCAGCTCTGCAGGAAACATCACAGAAATAAAGGTGGCAATACCATACCATGCCATCCTTACTTCTGCGCTGCTGCTGGCGGCGGCTCTGCTTTCAGAGCTGGGCTTTCAGCCGCCAGTCACTGCTTTCCAACTGCCCAGCTCTGAAGGCAGGGCCACCGCCAGCAGCAGCACAGAAGAAAGGGTAGCAGTACAGCAACTCCACCCTACAATAACCAGGCAACAACCCCATAATTCCTTTTTGGGTCAGGATCCCTACAATTGAAATGCTGTAAAATTACAGATTTAAATAGCTGAAATCATAAAATTTACAATTAAAAAAATTCTATGATCGTAAGATTCACCAAAATGGACTGTGAATTTGCTAGGGTCCTAGTAATGTGGCAGCCTTTTCAAGGGTTAATATTCTTAGTGCACTAATGTTTTCTTGAATGCCAAGTCCATTGGTTAAGATGCTAGATTTCCCAGTACAGGATTTCATATGGTGATTTACCTGTAAATGGTGGGGGTGGGGGGTGGGAAGGGGGGAGGTGCAAGGAGTGGAGAGTCAAATATCCACCCATTCCCTCTAATTAAACTGTTCCTTCACTGACGCTAGCAATTACATAATATAATAATAATACCTAGCTGTTATAGCACTTTTCCTCCATAGACCTGTGAAGGGTGTTCACCCCACACTGAAATGGAGGAGGCTAAAAGCAGCCTAGAGATACTGAACACAGCAGCCAGTCTGGGCCCAGCGGGCTAGCATAAAAGGAAGCTACAGGGCAGAACAGGGTAAGTTGCTGGAGGGAGCCCAAGGAGAGAGGACTGTGTTCTTAGTGGGCTGCAGGAAGATAGCACCTTGGACAGAGAAGTTTCTGGCAGAGACCCAGGGAGCAAGAAGGAGTTCCTAGCTGGCTGTTGGGACTTATGGGCTGGACCCCCTGAGAGGAGGGTGAAGAAGGTGCTGGGGCCATATGGAAGTAGCCCAGGGAATTGAAGCAGCACTAGCAGAAAAGTTAAGGAGGGCCAGCAGGAGGCTGCTATCTACAGGGTCCCTGGGCAAGGACCCAGAATAATGGAAGAATCTGGGTCCCCCACCATACTCTCCCCTGGGGAAGTGGTTGGATTGGACTGGGAAATAGCCCACCCCCCCCATCAAGGTGGCATGGCCAGAGGGCCGAGTCACATGAAAAGGATGCTGCAGTTCCTGGCCTCAGACATGTCTTCAGGTGGAGAAGGCAGTGGGAATGGAACAACCAGGAGAGGGTGCACTGGCTGAAGAGTTAATCCCTGAGATAGCCAGCAGGCAGTGCCACTCTGGTGATTGGACTCCATCACATGATCTCAAAGCTCTTTACAAAATAAGTCATTATCATTATCCCTGTTTTACTGAGATGGGAAAACTAAAGCACTGAGTGAGGAAAATCTCTTGTCCAAGGTCACCCAGCAACTCACTGACAGAGCCAGGAAACCCAGGTCTCCTGAGTTTTAGTCCACTTCTCTATCCACTAGACTACACTGCTTCCTTCCTAGCCAGCCAGCGTATATTTTTTTCCTAAATCACACTCATATCTAATCAACAGGTGGCTGCTAATTTGGGGCCCTTACATTTAGATAAGGATTGTAATTGATGAAAAGAATGAATTGCATCTTCTAGTCTCCTCCAGCAAAAAACAAAAACAAAAAAACCAACAACCCCATGTTAACTGATCAGCTTCCCTCATCATTAGATCAGTTCTACTGGCAAGTGCTGAGCCATTAATAACTTTTTGCCTAGGAACTGCAAAAGCTAGGTATACTAAACATGCTGTGAGTGATGCTGTTGGTTGTTTCATCCTCTGAAAGAGAAAGGATCAGGAGTGGAGAGATGAATAGACCTTATGTCAGGAAGATTATAGAAGAAAGGTATGGGCTAGTGGTTAGTGCACAGGATTGGGAATCAGGAAAGCTGGACTGCATTCCTGTCACTGCCTTACTGTTTGTGATTAAAAAAAAAATCCCAAACCTTCCAGCCTCAGTTTCCCCATCTGTAAAATGAGAGTAATAATATATGCTGATTACAGCTGTCTAGAGACATGAATTCCCATCCTGTGTGAAATTCTAAAATAAAAAAAAATCATTCTGAAGTAGAACGAACAATGAAATTTCTAAATTTCTCATGGAATGGGAATTCCAAACTTTTTTGTTTTGAAAAGGTCAAAATGAAATGTTTGGACTATTTCAAAATATTTCTGAGGATCATGGAGCTGTCCATAGTCCTGGAAGTCTGTCAGTTGGGGAACTTGCCATCGTGGGAAGCACAGGAGCTGGGCCTTCCAGACTGACAAAAAGATGGGGGGAGGGGGTCAGCTAGCAGGAAATCTATCTGGTTTCCTTCAGAGTTTCATCCAAGTTGACACATTCCCATAGAATGTTTCAATGTCAATGTTGGAGAGACCAGGTGGGCAAGGTAATATTTTTGTTATTAGACCAACTTCTGTTGGTAGGAGGGAGAGAAGCAAAAGAAGTAGGTCCAATTAAATATAGTACCTCACCCACTTTGTCCCTCTAATATCCTGGGACCGACATGGCTGCAACTACAATGCATTTGTCAATGTGACAGAGTGCTGGAAGCTAATAGGTGACACAGCACTTTGATCACTTAGGCAGCAATCAGTTCCTCTGGAGAAGGTTGATTGGAGATATGCAGCTGATCAGGCTCAGAGACCTGGTGAACTAATTAGCCATCAGCTGAGGGCTATAAAAGACAACCCAGGAAGAAAATCATAGAGGGCGAACCAGGGCTACTGTGCTGAGATATCAAGGAAAGGTGATCACTGTTATGGACCAGTGGAAAATGACAAGAAATGGTGTAAATACTTTGCTGCATGAGGCTGTACTGGTGATGGGGAATATAAATAAATGAATATGAAGATTCCTTTTACTGAAAAGAATCTGTGAAGTTCCTGGGGCAGCAAAGGATGGAGATGGAGTAAACAAATCTTCATTTTCCAATTGAAGACCATTATGTAGGAAAATCTCTGACCAGCTCTTATGCTAACCTTTGTTAAAGGGCCGTGAAATCCTAGAATGAGAATTGCTACACAAAGGGAAAGGATTCCTATTACTTCTCATTATTTGAGTAAGTTAAACTTTGCACATAATTATTTTATGATGACTAGAAATGTAGTAGATATATTTTAAATTTCTTTGTAACTTTAAAATAGTCTTGAGTGCGAACTAGCTAGATTCACCTCTCAAGGGTTCTAATTATTTGGATGTTGCATTACCCTTTTTCTTATTTTGCCAGTTGTGGCAGACAGCATATTTGGGACTGATTCCAAGGGTTTAAAAGCTTCTCTTTCCATCTGCTTTCTTGAAATTGCACAATCTGAACCAGTACTGCCATCTGGGAAAGAATTTGATCTTGTGATGGAGTAGAATCATTTGTATAAACTAAAACAAAAATGGTCATTTCTTTAGAGTGAAAAACTAACAGTTTCCCCCCTCCCCTTATGTAAAGTTCCTGACAAATAATGGTAGAATGAGCTGCTTGAAGGAACTTAACAGTAAAGCAAAAGTAATACAAAGTCTTTGGATATGTTAGCACTGAAGCCAGAAGGTGTAAGTTATGCCTTGAGGAGATATTCCTGTGCTAGCTCTGATCCAGTTAGCATGCTAAAAATAGAATGTAGCTGGGTTAGTGGAAGGAGCTAGCCACTTTGAGTACCATCTCCTTCCAAGACCTCAGATATGTGCTGTACTTCCTGCTCCAGCTGCTGTGGTTACATTGGTAACAAAGTCCTGTGGCACCTTAAAGACTAACTATAAAGTTTTGAAGCATAAGCTTTCGTGGGCTAATACCCACTTCGTCTGCTTGCATCCGACGAAGTGGGTATTAGCCCACGAAAGCTTATGCTTCAAAACTTTATAGTTAGTCTTTAAGGTGCCACAGGACTTTGTTACCTCTGCTATTCCAGACTAACATGGCTACCTCTCTGATTCCTGTGGTTACATTGTATTTTTAGCATGCTAGCTCAGTCAGAGCTAGAGGGGATGTGTGTCTTAGAGCTGGAATTTACACTTCAAGCTCCATTGTAGATATACTTCTGACCATCAGTATCTGGATATGCCCAGGTGGAGAACAAGGGGCCTGAGCCCCAAAGAATAAGCAATTAAATCTATATATATAAAAGTCAAGTGGTGTATGTATGTATGTATGTACGTATGTATGTATGTATGTACGTACGTATGACAGCGAACTCCTCCCGCACCGTTTGAGCCAGAGACTTGAAATTTGGTACAGTTAGGGGTCTTGGGGTCTAGATGCTGGTAAGGGTCGAAAAATTTTCGGATCTCACCTCTGACGCCCCCCAGGGGTGAAAGTCTTTCAGGGCCAATCACATCGGCTGGGCGGTTAGGTGGTGATGATGTCATAATACCCCCTCCAACAGACACCGCACTCGCTCAGCTCGCCCCTCCCTCCTCCAACGGAACCCCGGAGATCCCTCAGTTCTCTGCCCCTCCCCCCTCCCAATGGAACCCCGGAATCCCTCGGCTCTGGGCCCCCCCCCCTGCGACGGATCCCAGTTGGGTTTGGTGGGACGGTAAGTGAGGTGGGGGTGTCGGGTTTGCTTGGGGGGGTCAGGTGGGGGTGTCGGGTTTGGTCGGGGGGTAAGTGAGCCGGGGGGTGTCGGAGTTGGTCTGGGGGGGGTGTTGGGGTTGGTCAGGGGGTGTCAGCTGTCTGCCCCCTCCCCACCTCCGACTGACCTGAGCAACGCCGGGCACTTTTGCTAGTAAGCTATAAAAGTGGTAATGAATTAGGTCTCTTATGAAAGTCAGTGTCACACTGCTGATTCATATGTGAAATGTTTGCATTAACACTGCATGGATAATCATGGATACTGACTGATTATATGCTTTAAAGTCTGTGATCAAACACGGGGCGGGGGAGGGGAGAGGGATCAGGCTTTCACCAGACAGGAGGAAAGGCAGCTATCTCCTCTCTCCAATGTAAATTAAGCATTATGGAATCAAAGCAATGGAAGTCTCCGTTGCATATGAATCATCAAGGCAATGAGAAGTCAACAGGAAGGGAAAAACAGCAGGAGGTCATCCTGATACTGAAGACAAAACAATGCACTTTGGCAAAATATAAGCAGAAGTAAAAAGCCACTTGGGCATCCATCCCTTAAAGGACATAAGGAACAGCATCCTGTGAGCCTGTGAAAATCTCTGGACTATGGATGTTGTTTTCTTGATGTAAGTAAGAAAGAAAATGTCATACACAAAGGTTGTAAATTTCTGTTAAGTTGTAGCGACTAGAAAGCATGGTTTGTTTTGTTTCATTTGTAACTATACCTGCCTCTTTCATTCTTAGTATCACATAAAGTTCTTGTTCTTTGTTAATACAACATATGCTTGTTTCATTATAAAACCATCTCTGTGCTGTGTATTAAATTGGAGGGTGAGTCCTTAGCTAGCCATACAGACTGGTGTGTACTCTAACTCTTTGAGGTAGCAAACTTAACTTTTGTGAGTGTCCAGTGAGAAGGACTGGCTGCTGCAGAGACATCTCTGGGGAACTTGGGAGTTGGGGTTCACAAATTCAGTCCACCAACCTTGTCTTACAGGTAACAGACACCTGTTTGCTGGCAAGGCAGCCAAACAGGTGAGGCAGGGAGCTGACAGACATCTTAGCAGGTGAAAAACTCTTACTTGCTGATGCTGAGAGGGGGTAACAGATAAGCTCTCAATTCTGGGTATCGCAAGCAGGATGTCACAATACCCTTAGAGAAATAGGGTCAGATTCTGAAAAACTCAACATGGGACCCCATTCCATTACTGAGATAAAGAGCTATAGAGGATGGACCAAGCATTCAGTTCCAACTGCAAAGAGGATGAAGTGGCCGAATAAGGATTATAATGCTTAAAAGGACAATTCACCTCAAAGATAAATGTAGCAGAGGAGAAACCTCTGAGCCAGAGTGGACAAGAGAAGAGAAAGTATCCTTGCTCCCACTCCAGATGTCATGACAAGAGGGCTGATGAGGACTTCAAGGCCTACCAGGACCATCTGCTGCATGTGGCTGCTTCCCTTGACATTCAGGTGGAGCTCCTGCAGGAGAATACTCATAAGTGGTTGAATATCCTACAGCTGTCTGCCCTGGGAGACTAGAGCCTGCAAAGGATCTTTGGAGCATGTCAGCTTCAGTACCACTTGTTGCAAAGCACTTGTGCTACTTTGTGCTGGTACAGGGAGTTGAGGGCTTTTTCTCCCATTCAGACCCAAGTATCCATTTTTACTCCTTTGTCCAGAACAATGGTCCAGTTGTAACTCCCTTTACTACCTTCCCTCCATTCAGGAATAAGCTGGCTCACTTTCACAATGGTGATTTGCCATTTTTGCCTCAGTCTGCAGTCACAGCCTTCCATGACTTCAAATATGTCTGAGACTTTTAGGTCACATGTCTGCTTGCATGCAAGTGATCCAGTTTGAAAGGCTGGGTGTTTTCCCACTTCAAATGTGGCCCAAGACAGTTTACTGTCCAATTCTTCATCCCTTGGGCAGATTGGTCCATCTCTTTCTGCTATTCCTGGACTCCTTGCAGTGGTGGGCACTTCAAATGAATGTATGTCAGGGTGTCCTCTTCATCTGGCTCTAACCAACCAGATCTGTTGTCACTGATGCCTCCCTGATGGGCTGGAGAGCACATCTGGGATTGCAGAAAGTCCAGAGTCTATGGTCGGAGCAGGAGGCCTCACTGCATATCAACATCTTGGAGTTTTGATCCATTTACGATGCCTGTCACACGTTTCTGGATTATATCAGGGGCTCAGTGGTTCATACATACTAACAATAGCATTGCAGTGTATTATGTGAACGGTCAAGAGGGAGCACCCTCCAGAGTGCTCTGCCAAGAGGCAGGCATGTTGTGGAAGTTCTGAATTGAGGAGAGCATCACTCCAAAGCCAATCCCTTGCCCATGGTCCAGAATTCTATCACAGACCACCTCACCGGAAATTTTTCCTAAGATAAGTGTTCCCTTATCTCCTGAAGATAAGTGTTCTGTGGGTTATCTTGGCAACTTGGGACATTCCAATGATTGACCCATTTGCTGCAAGGGACAACTGGAAATGTCATCTGTTCTGCTTTCTAGGAGGTCTCAGTTTGGGCTATGTGTCTGACACTTTCCATCTCAGCTGGAACGTGGTTCTTCTGTACACTTTTCCCCTGATCCTGATCATCCCTCAGGTCATCACAAGATGAAGGTGGACCGAGCCTTGTTGCCCTGGCAGTGTTAGTTTGTTGACCTTCTTGCGCTGTTGATTCAGCCTCCCATATCCCTTTCTCTCCATCCAAACCTATTTCCAGAATCATGGTCGCACCTCACTGCATGGCTGTTTCATGGTTGAATGAGAAGTGATAGTGGTGTTCTGTAGCTATTTAACAGGTTCTGTGTAATATCAGAAAGTCTTCTAATACTTGGCCTATTCTGCAAAATGGAAGTGAGCATAATTATAAAATGCACAAGATCCAAAGTATGGTAATAATTCAAATTGAGAAGACGTTACCAGAGAGGGTTCACTCATTCAGAGGAGCTGGTTTCTCTTGGACAACAGATTATGTGATTGTTGCAAGGCTAGAATTATGATAATACAGTGTCAGACAAAATATCTACAGTTCTTTTTAAAGCTAGGAAAAAATTCCACAGGAAAGGCATAAAACTTCATATGGAAGAAATCTTCTTCTGTTTCCATGCTCCTGAAAAACTTATATTGCATATTTATTAGTGCAGAGTTCAGAGACGGCTTCTCTAGCAGTTTACTCTACACACATACATAGTTAACTTACATGAGTTAATAGAAAGCAAACCCTTTTTTCTGCATACCTAGTTTATAGTGGGTTGCTTTATTAGAGAATGATGTATGTAATCCCCATATATAAACCACTCAGGGGATATTTTCTGTGAATTTAAGTACCTCACGTTATTTATTTATTTTTAACTAAGGGCTAGTAACTTTGGCTTCTTGGATCACAGAGCTTTGATTTCTCATACTTGCCATTAATTCACTCCAGAATTAGTAAATTATGAGGTGATGCTTGTGATATTTTTTCAAATTCTTAAATGTTCCAGTCACCTCACACCCATACCACCTTAGGCTGTGATCTCAGCATACTTAATAAATTAATAAGGATGTCCCTAGTCAGTAGTTGGAAAAGTAAATAATATGGGTGATTCACTAGAGGACATTTTTCCCTCAGTCAGTTCTGAACAAATGCCCCATTACTATTTATTATGGGCCAGATCTTCAGCTTGTGTAAATCAGCATAATTCCATTGATTTCAGATGATTTTAAAGATAAGCGTGGTGCTTCATCAAATAAATAAAATACGGGTCCCCTGCCCATGTGTGCTCACAGTATGAAACAAGGTCAGCTGGAGGTGAAATATCACAGCTGGGAGATGGGACAGGATAAGTAGATGAAGGGAAGGACATCAAGGTTATGAGGTCACACTGGAGGCTAGAATACGCATGTGGATAAAAACGGCATTGTGCTGTTACATTGCAGCCAAAAGGTAGCACCTTCAAGAGTGATATATGCTGATCACAAAAACCATCATCATTCAGGCTTCTTTGGTACTTTCCAGAAAAATGGGATCATAGAATTACAGAAATGTAGGATGCAAAGGGACTATGAGAAGTCATTTAGTCCATCCCCTTGCGCAGATTGGCAAGATCAACTACTGAAGTTAGACATTTTTAAATCAGCAGGTCCAGATAACTTGTATTCAAGAGTTTTAAGAGAGATGGCTGATGTGCTTTTGTCAATGAGGCCTGAAGCTAGATCCCTGCACGGATACAAATTTATATCTGTGGATACAAATCGGTATCTACAGAATCACAGGGCCTTCCTGGGAACTGCAGTGGTGAAAGGAGCAGAAAGTGGAGCTGTTGCTACCAGGAGCCAGTGCCTCGTGCCAGCAGCTCCTCCAGCATGGCTGTACGACCCCCAGGCCTGCCCCGGTTCCTTCCATGGAGCTGTCTGTGTCTCCTGTCTAGGGGTGTGCCAGTGAGCCTGGTGCCCACCCCAGTGGATGGGGCTGGGAGCAGTATAGCCACACCAGAGGAGCTGCTGGCATGGGGAGCGGGCTCCTGGGAGTGGCAGCTCCATGTTCTCCTCCTTTCTCTGCTGCGGTTCCTGGGAGAGCCCTGTGGTTCTACAGATACCAATTTATATTCGCATCCGCATGTATAAATTTGTATCGGCACAGGGCTCTACTTGGAACACAGGAGAAGTTCCAGAAGATGTAAGAAAGATAATGTGCCATTTTTTAAGAAGGTTAAATGGGATGAGTGGAGTAATGACAGGCCTGTCAGGCTGACATTGATCCTGGGGAAGATAATGGATCAGCTGATATGGGACTCAATTAATAAGGAATTAAAGGAGGATAACTTAATTAAAGCAAATCAAAATGGGTTTATGGAAAATAGATCCTGTGAAACTAACATGATAGAGATCATTTCTCAGTCCTACACTATTTAACATTTTTATCAGTGACCTGGAAGAAAGCATAAGATCATCACTGATGAAGTTTGCAATTGATCCAAAAATTGGAGGGAGTGGTAAATAATGAAGAGGACAGGTCACTGATGAAGAGTGATCTGGATCACTTGCTAACCAGGCACAAGCAAACAATATATGTTTTAATATGGCTAAATATAAAAGTATACATCTAGGAACAAAGAACGTAGGCCACACTTATACAATGGGCAAAAAAGCCATCCTGGGAAGCAGTGACTCTGGAACAAATTTGGGGGTCATGGTTGGATAATCAGCTAAACATGACCGCCAGTATGACAATGTGGCTGAAAGAACGAATGCAGTCCTGAAATGCATAAATCTTGATAGAAGTAGAGAGGTTATTTTATCTCTGTATTTGGCAGTGGTGTAACTGCTTGAATACTGCGTCCAGTTCTCATGCTCATGATTAAAGAAGGATCTTGATAACTGGAGAGGATTCAGAGAAGAGACATGAGAATGATTTGTATGTAGTCCATTGGTTTGTTGATGACATTTTCATGCGCTCTCTTTTTGTGGATTCTGGAGTGACTCAGAAGTCCAAAGCATGACACACATGCTTGTGAGCAGATTGGGCAGACATAGTAATTGGTGAGTTTCTTGGTAGCTATAGCAGTAGTATGACACTTTTCCTTGAAGCTAACAATCAATTATTTCTGTCCTCTTCAACGGCTTGGAAAGCTCTGAGTGTTATGTCGCCATGCTGATCTATTTAACACAGCCCTCTCAACATCATCCAGTTTTATTGCACCAAAGTGTATGCTGTTTTTGATGATGTCCTTGTAAAGCTTTCTGGGGTGGCTTTGATGCTGATGTCCTTTTGCCATAGTTCTCCATAGAATTTTTTTCTGGGGAGTCGACATTGAGGCATCCTAATGATGTGTCCAACACATCCTAGTAGGGCTTTTATTAGCATGGCCTCGATGCTTGTGACATTTTACTTTGGGAGAGCCTCCAGGTTGGTAATTTTGTCCTGCCAGTGGATCCCCATAACGGTACTCAGAGACTGCATATGGCAGGCCTTCAGCTGTTTGATACGCCATTTATATGGTGTCCAGGTCTCACAGCCATGGAGGAGAGATACGAGCACAAAATGATTATAAAGTTTTATTTTTGTTGAGAGGGTTTTATTGTGGGATTTTAGGACTTTGTTACGTAGATTTCCTAATGACTAAGAAGCTTTCTGTATTCTGTTTGTGATTTACCGAGATAGGTAAAACTGTCAGTTTGCTTTAGTTGAATTTCAGAGCGGTGAAGAGGATTGGTACAACACCACAGTTTTCTCCAGGTTGATTCTGAGGCCAGACAATTTTGATGTTTCAGCAAAGCAATCTACAATGCACTGGAGATCTCCCTCTGTGTTCTGCTAGGAGGGAACAATCATCTACAAAGAGGGCTTCTCTTATTAGTAGTTCCGTTACTTATGTTTTTGCTTTAAGCCTTCTAAGATTGAAGACTGAGCTATCGTGTCTGTATCTGAAGTATATGCCTCTGTTGAGCCCGTTTGTAGTATGGTTAAGAACTTGGGTGAAGAAGAGATTGAACAGTACAGGGGCAAGAATGCAGCCTTGTTTGACTCCATTTGAAATGGAAAAGGATCTAATGAGATCTCCATTAAAAAGTACCTGACCTTGCATCTCCTCATGAAATAAACAAATGATCTTTCCCAGTTTGGGTAGGCAACCAAATTTAGTGAGGATCATCTATAACACTTCTCTGTCGACTCTATCAAATACATTTGTCACATTGATGAAAACACTGAACAGATTCATATTTTGTTTGATACATTTTTCTTGTATTTGCCTGATACTGAAAATCATGTCTATGGTGCTATGACCAGGTCTGAATCTGCACAAAGCCTCAGGTAGATTGGCTTCTGAGACAGATGAAATCAGTCAGTTCAGGAGGACATGAGCAAAGATTTTTTCCAGCGACAGATAGGAGAGAGATCCCACAGAAGTTAGACTCATAGAATCTCAGAGTTGGAAGGGACCTCAGGAGATCATCTAGTCCAACCCCCTTCTCAAAGCAGGAGCAATCCCTATCCCCCCCCAATCACTAAGTGGCCCCCTGAAGGATTGAACGCATAGGCCTGGGTTTAGAAGGCCAATGCTCAAACCTCTGAGCTATCCCTCCCCCCCATAGGCCAAAATGGGTATCACAGACCATTTTGCTCCCTTTATTTTTAAATAAAAGAATAATTGTGGCATCTTTGAAGTCTTGTGGCATTTCCTCACTGTCCCACATCTCAGTAAGGATTTTCTGGAGTGTTGTTACCACTTTTGGACCCGCAGATTTATATATTTCTGCCTGTATTCCATTGCTGCTGGAGGACTTTCCTGAGAATGATTAAAGGATTAGATAACCTGGTATAGTGATAGACTAAAAGAGCTCAATCTGTTTACTTTAATGAAGAGTAAAGGGAGGCTTGATCACTGTCCATAAGTATCTACATGGGGAATAAATATTTAATAATGGGCTCTTCAATCTAGCAGAGAAAGATATAATATTCAATGGCTGGAAGCTGAAGCTAGACAAATTCAGACAGGAAATAAGGGGTAAATTTTTAATGGTGAGAATAATTAACTATTGAATTAATTTCCCAAGAATCATGGTTGATTCTTCATCACTAACCATTCTAAAATGAAAATTTTATGTTTTTTCTAAAAGACATGTTCTAAGAATTCATTTTGAGAAGTTCTATGGCCTGTGTTACACAGGAGGTTAGACTAGGTGGTCACAATGGGCCCTTCTGGAACTGGAATCTGTGAAAAGAACACAAATTTTATAATAAAGAAAATTCTAGCAGTGAACCCTTATCAGATAGTGTAATAAAAACAATTTGTCAAATCCTCATAACAACAAAGGCTACAACACCCCACGCAGAAGACTACAATTGTTCTTCTCACCTCCCCAAAAGCTCTGGTTGAAAGATGACACTTACAGTGTGCTCTGAGAGTTAACAAATTCAAGAATCAGAGAGGTAGCCGTGTTAGTCTGGAATAACAGAGGTAACAAAGAGTCCTGTGGCACCTTAAAGACTAACTATAAATTTATGAACCATAAGCCTTCGTGGGCTAATACCCACTTCGTCGGATGCAAGCCTTGCATCCGACGAAGTGGGTATTAGCCCATGAAAGCTTATGCTTCAAAACTTTATAGTTAGTCTTTCAGGTGCCACAGGACTCTTTGCAACAAATTCAAGCTATTTCTATTTCAGACCAAGAAAAGCTGAATTATAAAGATGTACAACTTCACTGCAGCCCCATCTTTAACTAGCGGGGTCTCTAGTTTGAGTGCTTTTGCTCATTTCAACATAGAAGAACCCCACAAAAATAGGCAGGTCCCAAACCAGTAGAGGCTCTAGTATGGGACTTTTATATAAAAACTTTAGGCTGGGGCTGTAACAGACTAATATCCTCTGTGGATCAGGCCCAGAACATGAGCAGTAACATCCTTTCACCCCAAAGGAATCCAGTTACGACCCCAGCTATAGTTTTTGCTCTTTAGCTCAAGCTGTAGTCGATCATGTTTTCTTCTCTGGAGTTCCCACAGAAGCAATATATCAATGTAAATTGCTATTTCTTTTAATTGTTTTCATTATAACTAATGGAGAGAATATTTTCAAACTGTGTTTAATGCTTTCATGATGTGTACAATGCCCTTTATTTGGAAGGTTTTCTTTTTTGGTTTGAGTATTCTTAGATGTTTGTGTTCATAAAAATCTGACAAATAGTTTTCTCAGGGATTTTTCACAATGGTGTTCATTGGTGGGATTAGCTCCTGAGGATTTGAAATAATACTCATTCAACCAAACATATGGAACACATGGTGTATCTGATATCAGGTCAGCTCTGTCTTTCAGTTTTGCAAGACAGCCCCTTAGAGTTCATTGCACACTTACAAACATTAACAAGGTCTAGTGATAGCCAAACTGGATTTGGAATCTCATCTCATAAGAGCTGTTTGAGTGCCCAGTTCCCCCTTTCTGGCTCTTGTCTATGTTTGGCAGCTGGCTTTATATATGCCTACAACTTCTGTAATATAAATGAAATATAACATTTAGCTTTCAAACTTTTTATATGGTTCTGTTTGCCATAAAAAAAAGCTTGCTCCAACATCTTTTTTTTTTGTTTTAATGAAGCTTTTCCTTTCATGTGCAGATGTTCTATCTCATTTTGTATCTTGTGCTATAGTGACATGTTCTCAGCTCTTCAGTCCACATGTGTGGGGCTCATGCAGGATATTTACATTTTTGAGAGGAAAGAGAATTACTTGTAACTGGAGATTTGTAAAGGTGATTTGCATACTATGCCCCATCATTACCCTCCCCTGCATCAACTTTAACATTAGCTCATTAATTATAAGTGATTTAATAAGTAAGAGATTTTGTCTTTATTTCCGCAACTCACACAACCAGTGGTAATAGTAACCTGTCTGCAGCCACTCAGCTGTATTGTCAGTGGAAACCAAGAGTTAAACCACTTTCACACCTCAGTTATGGCAGGTTTCACCTATTTGTTGTATGCATGTCAGTTTTTTAAAATGTTGTAATCACTTGGCCTAGTTTGGACCCTTTAAAATTTCCTGCATTAGAAGTCAATGCCCTTATGTGCCAATACAGTGTGTATCTATATTGCCTAGCTCTTATCTGTGTTGTTGCACTGTTCCTCAGTACTTCTGCTGGATGAACCAGAACTGGCACATCCATTGACTTCTACCAGCTGTTCTCTGCCAATTCCAGTTCCTGACAGGTAGCAAGCTGTGTAGTTGGCAGTGAAAAATCTCAAACAGTTCAAATGTGCCTCAGGGAGGGCAACTGCTTACCCTAAGCCCATCAAAGAAGCTCTGTTGTGCTTTGCAAGATACATTACATTAACAACATCTGTCTCATATTTTTGGTATTTAGAACTGAGAAAGGGGTGAGATGCATTTTTACTATAAAGCAAGAGCAGGTTACTAGTAAGAGCTAATATAAATATCTTGGTGAACAAAGACTTTGTGTGCCATGTGAAATGTTTCTGAAATTAATCTTTTTTTTTTTAAGATATAAAATACAAAATTACCATTTAAATGTCAAGGCAGCCTATTATTTTACCTTAAACTCATATCTGGTTTATTATTCATATGCTGCTGTGACGGTGACATGCCATAAGGCAAATGGGCTTGATTTTATGAGGTGCAGAGCACCCACAGTCCTCATTGACATCAGTGGGAGTTGGCATGGCCGGATTGGACCTAAAATAGTTGGAAATTCAGGATATTAGTGTTTGGAATAGTTAAAAATATAAATGAATGTGGACCATGGAACTACTTTAAGCTTCAGTCTTTGTTCAGGAATAAACTTTGGTCTTGGTCATGAGAGAAGCTGTGTGTCCTCAATTTCCACTGAAGTCAATGGGAGTTGAGGAAGCCCACCACTTCGCAAGACTGTGCCTTAAAGTAGCTGCTGATAAATGCACTACCAGAGAAAAAAAGTCCTGACTAATTTGATATGATAGTATTAGTACTGTATTAACTATAGTGCTTTGGATGACTTCCACCTTCTCTATTTGTGAGACTTAGACCTGGGTGGTGGTGATTTATTTAGAGCTTTCAAAACCTTCATCAAGTGAATATGAAATTTAGAAACTGAATAAGTTGACAGTAACGGGCATAAACTCTTGGTGTTTCTTCCAACCCCAAAATGCAAATAAAATCAAAGCAGACTTAGATAGAAACACATTGTTGCTTTCTATCCAATAGGATTGTACTGGGTCTACTAGATCAATATCTAGTATCACCTGGTAGAAAGACTTAAGTGACCTGCATATGGGCTTCATTTAGACTCTTCACATTAAGAGGCCCAGCATTTGTAAGTAATGTGGACATTTTTTCCCCCTTGAAGGCTAAGCAGAGTACAGATGCTCACTTTGTAACTGATTTGGAGTGACAGGGGTTTAGTGTAGCCCTGCAGTTACTGACCTGGAGCATTCATGATTCTGTGCCTTGAGCAAGAAGGAATAAATTATTCTTCTACCTTCCACTGTCATTTTAAATCCATAAAGGAATTTTGCAGTATAAAAATGTGAAGACTGTTATTCCATTGTTAGCATATGATATTTTTTTAATTGAGCTGTCAAAGATCAAAAAGGAGGTTGCCCAGTGCAAGTGTTGTTGTTTTTTTCAGTCAGAAACCAATAAAACATTTTATAACCGGATACTGAACTGTATTTGTTAATTATAGTGATCATATAGTCTTTCAAATGCTAATGGTCTGACTCAAATTTCACTTTGTTTAGTACTGTTAGAACTTATGATTAAAGAATGGTATAGCTTTATAGTTATTTTACTGCCATCTGTGTGCACCAGGCAATAACTATGTACAGATGGTTGTGATTCAGAGACAGGTTGCCACATGCAAAAAAAAAGTATGTTTCAGTTATTTTAATAAGATTTATTGCAGCAGTCACAGTTAAATGCTTGAACCATAATGATAATTGCTACTAATCTTTCAAAAAAAATGATTAGAGTCTAATAAACCTCAAGGAGCAGGTTTTGCCATAAACTTCAGAAACATATCATCAAAGGTATATTGTTTTTTGTTCTCCCCGTCCCCGTCTAATGTTCTATTCTGCTCTTCATGATCCTGCAGTGTTTTGTATGGAATTGCTGGAGATCATCTCTCAATACTCTATTTCCTTCTTGTATTTTTTGTTAATTGGGCACAAGTGCAGAAAACGTCTGAGTATTAAAAAAGCCTTTAAAATAGTTTTAAAAAATTGAACAAATTCTGAGTGAAGACCAGACTGTGCCTCACAAAACTTTTGTTTTAGTGATGGGGCCCAAGCTCAAACTCCAGATGTAACCCCCTGCTGAGCTCTAGTGGGAGAAGTGATGATTTAGAATCTGTACCTGAATCTAAATCCAAATTCTGTAGCTGACCCCCATAAAGTAGTCAGAAGTCCCCTCCATGATTTTGTTTTCCAAGGGCAGAATTTAGAAGAGACACTGAGTGGTGACACAAGACAACAGGCTGTGCTTCTCTGCTGGAGATCCGCAGGATCTGACTTTGCTCAGAGGCCTTGCTATAAAATCTACTTTTAATTCATTATAACTGAACCCCATTTCTTCCTTATCTCTGCCCTGGGACAAACTATAACCTTAAGTCTAAATGCCCCAGACTATGAAGTGTTTGAAAACTTTCCCCAAATTTCAGCTGAGCCGTATCTCTAATTTTTGATTAATAAGCCAGATTTTTCAATTAAAAGCTCAAATAGATTAGTGTATATTTAATTAATGTAAGATAATACCAGGTGGATGTAACTAGCCATGGGCATATGTAAACCTGGAAAGTGTTTTTTACATTCAAGATGATCCTTCAACTGTGCTTGCTTTTTTATTTTTTTATTTTTTTTTATTTTGTGAATGACACTTAACCCAAGGTCGGGCTGGGCCAGAAACATTGACATGCAGCAACCGATTTAAGAGGACTGGCTTGAGCCTAGAAAGTCGTTGGAGTTCCTGCCTATTTATTTGCCTTACCTGTCATAATTCCCATTTTCATTTATGTCAGCAACATAATTTTGGAATCATATAAATTTTTTTGGACTCTTAACAAGTGGCAGTCCAGAACACCCCAATACTGAGAGTCTCAAAATGACATGAACCTTCCTCTACAGGTTTAGAGCTGCAAACTCTTATTGCCAATCATTTCTTACTGCTAGAAAAAGTCACACTCAAGTCACAAGTACAAGAAGTGGTCTACCCATTGTGGTTAGTGATCAGCCAGTGCTTAAGGTGCTCGCAAGAGTTCATGTTGTTCTGTGTCTGGCTCTAACTAGCCTGTATACCAAAAAGCCCTAACGGACTGTCTGATGAAGGCATCCCTCAATGGCACAGACCACACTCATGGTAATAAGCACTTCTCTTGATAGCAACTGTTTCAGCATCAAGCTTTATTGTGTAGATTAACGGTTTGATTAATTACTACATTTTGATGTAAAAAAATATATAGTCCTTAGAATGGGATGCTTTTCCTCTCCTCTTCTGTATGACCTCTTTTTTCCCCTCTCTCTTTGAGGCTTTCTCTGCTTTCCGGGCAACTTTCAGGGCCAACTTTTATATAGGTCAATTGCTGCTGTCCCTTTTCCTTTCTCTTTTTATTTCCTCTACATTTTGTGAAATATTGTTTCAAGCATGGGGTTGAGTGCAGTGCCCCAAGGACAGGAATGTCATCATTTGTTGTCTACTTGCATTATTGTTCTCTGATACCACAGAGGTTGCATTTAAAGGCAAAAGTACTAAGTCTTACAGTCACTCTAGGCAGTGCTGAACTAGACTTCGAAGCTACCTTACGTTTTGGGTGCTGATTTGAGTCATTCCTAGTACAAAATATTCACTGGAAAAAGTTAATGCTTAAAGGTGCTCAGTCAGATTAATATCTCATTAAAAATAAATGCCTTTACTTGGGTTACTAATAGGGTGACCAGATAGCAAGTGTGAAAAGTCAGGACAGAGGGTGGGGGGTAATAGGAGCCTATGTAAGAAAAAGGCCCAAATATGGGGACTGTTTCTATAAAATCAGGACATCTGGTCGCCCTAGTTACTAAGTCATTTTTATACGGGATTCTGAAGCTTTTTCATAGTGTAGACCACTTCCTATTAGAGAGATTGTCCCTAGGATCAACTCCTCTCATAACATCCCTGTGACAACTAGGTAATTGTATAAATGAAAAAGAAATATTAAGAAAGTATCCTGCAGCTATTCTTTTTAATGCTGTTTAGGAACTGGAAACAATGAAGAGCCAGCACCATGTCACAAACCAGTGCAGCTCAGCACAGCTCAGGATGGGTACTCCCAAAAATGAATTTAAACCACTTATGCATTCCTCTGTTTCTATGACCACTTCAACACCGGATCAGCCCCAGGCATAACACAGATCAGCTTCGGGGCCAACAGTTTTCAAGGGGCTATTACAGCAGTTCTAGGATGCTTGAGCTTCCAAGGTGGCGAGGAAAGGAGGAGAATGAGGTGGGGACTGATACACAATCCAAGAATACTCATGTGCAGGGAAACCTACCATTTTTATGATTGATTTGTGTCATAGAACTGTGGAAAGCAGCTGGAATGGGGTTCAGGATATGACCTTGGACTCGGTCTATGTGCATGTAAAACGACTATTGACTTCAAGGGCAGTAAGATCAAGTTATAACTTTCCACAATGACCCATGCAATATTAACCGATTTGGCAGTAAGAATCAAAACTAATTCTTCATTTCCCACCAAAACTGGTCACCACTTGGAGACAAGAGTAAGTCTTACCACAAGGATAAAACACACAGACAGTTATGAAAACATTGACTGTTCCGCCTGGACACTGAGTGTATCTGACAATTAACTTAAGGTAAAATTCTAACCCCACCCTGCACTCGATTTGGCTTTAAAATTGGCCTCGTGGGGTTCCATTAAAGAACATTGGCCATCTCTGTCCCAGCCTGGCCTGCTGCTGTATGTACAATAGACTTTAAATATGTGTGAGCATCTGTTACTGTATTGCTTCCTGTCTTCTCTCCACACGCCAAGATTTCCATAGTCTGCTGCCATGGTACTTGTGTATGACATTTTGAATTCACGAAGTGCAAAAGCATGACATTTTGAATTAGAAGTTAATTTAACAAAAATATCTGTGGAAAAAGTTTGAGCCCTCAAAAATATGTCAAGTTATATTTTGAGACGTTGAAAGGAAATTAAACAAAATGAACTGGTGACAGTTACACATGAAAGTTCATGGTGGCGAGGGGAGGAGGGGTAAATGTTTACTACCTGAGCATCATCATGGTCTAGCGTATAGTGCACTGGACTAGAAGCTAGTTGTGGCCTTTCTGTGTGATTTTAGGCAATTCACGTCATTTCTCTGTGCTTCTGTTCCTCCTACTCTTTCTCTATTTAAACTGTAACTGATTCTGAAGCAGGGAATCTCAGTATTTTTACTATTCCTAATCCTATGGTGTCCCAGTCCCAATTGCAATCTGTGTCCTTGTCTCAGTTACATTAGCCTGTGGATGCTAAAGCAGTACAAATAAATGATTAAGCCATCTTAAATTGCTCTGGGAAGCATAAAAATTAACCGAGGTTTGATAAAGGGGTCATATTATGAAGACTGAAATTGGTTTGTAAATATTAGGGAAAGGAAAGTGATACTGTCTGTTTTGTAAATATGCACATATACTGAATTTCACTACATCAAACACAGGCTGAAAAATGGTTCCCTTCAATGTGCAGACTCACCTTATGTCATTGTAAAGAGGAAGGATGGAGGCCTCTCTGGATGTTTTAAATTTAAAATGTTGAAGTTTTATTAAAAGGATTAAATCAGCATAAACAAGGATTAAATCAGCATAAACAAGTTTGGCTAATAATTTGGTCCTGATCCTGCAAATGGATCCAGGCAGGTGATCCCTCACACCATCTGATCTTTGAAGGCAATATGATTCCATGTGGGCTTCCAGCACAGATCCCCTTCCAGGATTGGGGCGGTGCTACTTATCAAGGCCCAGCACCCCAAAGGTATTTAAGAACCTTGCCCCACATCCATAAAGGGACTTAGGTGCACCAGCACTGAGCATTGCATTGACTAACTTTGAGAAGCCTAGAAAATCACTGGAATAACAATGGCATTCACAAAGTCTGTGTTGTGTGCCTAGGCTCCCTATATAATGCATAGGGAGAAATAGGTACCGAGGACTGGGATCCATCTTAAGCCTAAACTAGTCAATGGCAGATGCTGACAAGAAGAGTTGTCCTAAGCCCCATGGCTTTCATGAAATTCAACGCCTAAGTCTGGATTGAAGGTAGGTGCCTATTTCTGCTTGAAATTCACAGCCAGGAGCCCATCTTCTGGAGTCTAGTGACTTTGGTTCCTAAGCCGTTTCTTGCAAGAATGAGTTTGGAGTTAGCCATCTGTCTCTCACAATTGCACAAGGAGAGGAGGAAGAGCGGCCTTCATCACAACCTTTAGCCCAATGGTTAGAGCAATTACCCAGGTGTGGGAGACCCCAGTTCAATTTCCTCCCTCTGTCTGATGAGGAGATAGGATGTGAAGAAGGGTCTCCTACCCTTCACGTTAGTGCCTTAGTTACTGGACTGTAGAGTGATTCTCACTCCTCCTCTCACCCAATTAATATTTAGTTATTTAATTAAAATTGAACAGTTTCAAAGAGAATTTTAGAGCCCATCAGACTATCCTGTAGTCTAGTGGTTAGGGCATTCACCTGAGAAATAGGAGACCCCTGTTGAAATCCCTTCTCAGGAGGTGGAAGGGGGAATTGAACTACGGTCCCCCACAACCCATGTGGATGGTTTAATCATTGGATTGAAGGTTATCAGGGAAGACAAGAGTAGCATCAATGTAATAATGATGGATCTTAGGCAGGTGAAAGGTGTCAAGATGCCTAGGATGAGGACGTAAAGTGAATGCTCAGAGGCAGAAATGTAGATGCCAAATGCAGATGTGTAGGGAACCTTTTACTGTGGAAATTTAAGCACCAAGTGAATTTGAGCATTTGCAGCATTAGGTGCCAGCTGAATGGGTGTTGTATGGATCAGTGATACCTAAAACTGAGAGTGAGGTTCTAGTTCTAGGGTTTAGGTCTGATTTAAAAAATGCATTAGATATCTAAATACCTTTCGAATATTTGGGCCAAAGAACCAGGTCCTGCTTAAGAGCTATGCAGAACTGTCTGGCTTGAGATCCTCTTGAGGTTTCAATGAATTGCCCTCTATCTCAATTTGTCTTTGTTATTTTTGTGTGTGTGTAAAAGTAGCCCATTCTGGATCAATGGAGGTGGTGACACTAAGTCCCCATGAAACAATAAGATGCTAGAATGAAAGGAAAATAGAGAAATAGAACAAATGTAAGATAAACTGCAAGAACCATCCTAAATCTCAATAGGGGACTTGCAGCCACTATGTGAGGTTGTAAATGTGCTTCAATCCCAGAAGCCCTCACATGATTCCAAGCTAACCTATCTCAACAGTGCATAGGCAGTACTTGCTTCTCTAGGGCTTCTGAAATAAGGAAAATATTCTCCTCCGGCTGAGAGAGTGGCCTTCTCTCTTTCTTTAATGCAATGGGCAACAGCACGAAAAAGGGTTTGATATATGGTATTTGGGGAATATCCTTCTGGGTTAATTGTTCAGTGGCCCCCCTATTGTCCATTCTTTTTCTTACTAACGGATTGCTCTGTCACACTGTGTCATGACATTTTATGTACATGAAACATCTACATCCCTTACTATTGCACAATGTGAAGTAAATTAATATGTAAATGCTTATTAATTTGAAATTCTGTTTGCTGTGAGCATTAATATTACTTAGCTACTTATTTTCCACTTCACTTGATATACTAATGCAGTTAAAATGAGTAGGATATCTGCTACTATGTCAACTAATTCTTCAGGAATCAGAGAGGTAGCCGTGTTAGTCCGGAATAGCAGAGGTAACAAAGAGTCCTGTGGCACCTTAAAGACTAACTAAAGTATTGAAGCATAAGCTTTCGTGGGCTAATACCCACTTCGTCGGATGCAAGCAGTGGAAGTGTTACCTGCCCCTGGACACTTCCACTGCTTGCATCCAACAAAGTGGGTATTAGCCCATGAAAGCTTATGCTTCAATATTTTAGTCTTTAAGGTGCCACAGGACTCTTTGTTACCTCAACTAATTCTTTGAAATTCTTTGTTTCTTTTCATTGGCCTCCTCGCCCCATTAAGAATTAGACATGGGAGCACATCAAAAAGTTGAGTTGAGATGAGCACTGAAGATTTGGTTGTCTGTCTGCAGCTAGTGAGGGCAGGAAAAAAGGACAAATGGAGATATCTCAGAGGTCTTTTATACCTTTTACAATGTGCCTGAAAATATACTGGCTCCCCCCGCAGCCACAGCACGCTGCGCCACCAGTGTGCTCTGGCCCGTAGCTCCTGCTGGGCAGTGCTGTGGCTGGCTCTGGTGGGGCCTGAGCTCCTGCCACTCTGAGCGGCATGGTAAAGAGGCAGGGTTGCGAGGTCCAGCGGGGCTGTCTCTCACTCCGGCGGGCCTGAGTGGCATGGTAAGGGGGTCAGGGCAGGCCGGGGCATTGGATAAGGTGCAGGGAGTCCCTGGGGTTTGTCAGGGGGTGGGTGTGTGGATGAGAATCGGGGCAGTTGGGACAGGGAGCAGGGGGGTTGGGTAGGAGGTGGAGTTCTGGGGGGGAGGTACCTGGGAGGTTTCAGGAGGGGGCAGTCAGGGGATAAGGAGCAGGAGGATTAGATGGAGGGTGCAGTCCCGTGGGATAGTTAGGGGCAGGAGGGATAGTCTTGGGAGGGGACTGTCATGGAACAGGGAGCAGGGGGTTGGATTGGGTGGAGAGTCCCAGAGGGGGTGGTTAAGGGACAAGGAGCAGGGAAGGTTGGATGAGTTGAATATTCTGAGGGGGATAGGAAGTGGGAGGGGGTCAGATACAGGATGAGGCCAGGCTTCCCTACCCTACCAGGCCCTCCATACAATTTTTAATCTCAATGTGGCCCTCGGGTCAAAACGTTTGCCCACACCAGGTGTAGGGGGCTCCGGCCAAGAGTGAGGCACCCAGGTACAATCTGTCATCCTGGCTCTGGTCGGAGACAGACAAGCACAGGCTTCTTGGCTTGAAGAGGGAGTGTACTGCCACCCCAGGGGTGGAGTGGACCTAGGCCTGGTCTACAGTTAAAATTTAGAGTAACATATTCATGTTTTGCAGAGAAAAATCACACCCCGAGTGCAGTCGCTGTGTTGACCTACTCTCCAGTGTAGGTGTGGCTAGGTTGACAGAAGAATGCTTCTATCAATCTAGCTACTGCCTCTCAGTGGAGTTTCTTCAGAGATCCCACTTGTCTCTGTGGAAAGCATAGCTATGCACCATAGTTGGGTAACTGTATCGCCTGCAGTGTAGACAAGCTCTTAATCTGGTCTCCCTGCCCCTAATTGTCTTGTGGCTCTCACTTGTGTATCATCTAAAATTAGATCATAAACTCCTCGGGGCAGTGACTGTCTCTTTTATTTGTTTTGCAAAGCACCTATCACATTGTGTAAATAATTATCGTGATGTAAAAACATATTCATCTTTTTTTAATTTTTCCACAGGGATTATGAATAATGTAAAGCATTATTTCACTCTCCTGATCTTGGAGTCACTGTAAAATCTCATCTGCTAAAAACTGTTTTTCTTACCTTTAATGCCATCTGTAAAGCTGTCTGCTATAATAGTTTTCACTTAAATTATACTAAAATATTTGTATTGTTTAATAACAGTTTTTGAAGGCTGAATATTTAACAAATTCTCCACTTCAAAACTTCAGAAAGGTGCCAGGTAGCGTCTGAAACATTGCTAAGTAAAACAGCTGTTTATCACTTTATCCGCCATATCCATATTAAAAAGGTGGCATTGTCACGAGTCTTGTCTTTGTTTATTTTCCCCCATTTTTTTCTCATAGATTATATTGTTAAGTGGTTTTGGAGTCTTTTGGAAACATAATTCTTTGTTAGAATTTGTTAACAATGTGGATATGCCAAAAGACGAGACCCCAAATTCCTATGTACTGCAGCCCTTTGCCCAAAGATCACAGGGCAAGGAGCTCTCTGCTGCTGCTTAGTGGTGAGCCAGAGGAAGTGACAGAATGAGCCTGGTCTTATTTGAATTGTTGATGCCCGCAATGCCAATGTGAAGGGTCTTGGTTGTTTTGGTTAAAATTCATGTACGATTTGAGTGGAGGGGTAATGAAATCATTACAGCTCTACTAGTGTTGGCTAGGGGTACCTACACGTCTATGTTGGCTCTTGCCACTATACAGGATCCAGGTCTTCAGTTGCTTAACTCTGTTACAGTGATAACAGCTCTTGGGATTATGGGATGGTGCAAGGGGAGAGGGTATTACTATTGCAGAGTGGTAGCATGTTAGACTCACTTTACCCTATTATAAGTGATGACACAAGTTGCAGAGAAACAATCAGGCTTAGGTGAATATACAGCAAAAAAACAAAAACAAGCCCAACCCTAAGACAGCTAGTCTCAAAGCTCAGGTCAGCTGACTTGGGCCTGTGTTGTGGGGATAAAAATAAAGTACAGACATTCAGGCTTGGAAACCTGGCAGGGAAGGAAGGTTTTGGAGACCAGGCTCTAGCTCGAGCCCTGAGACCCTTTCCCCACACCAGGTTTCCAAGCCTGGGCTCCAGCTTGAGCCTGATCAACTACACTGCTATTTTAGTCTGGTAGCACAAGCCTGAGTCAGTTGACTTGAGCTCTGCAACTCCCCATAGGTCCTTTTCTGTTGTGTAGATGTACCCTTAGAGGTTTATAGGTAGACCAGTGATTTTGCTGACTGCAAATCTAACTACTTGTGTCTGGTACCCTTTGCTTTTCTTTACATCTTTGTACTTTCTTTCAGGAAATACAATGTGAAAGTGTTTGGTCTCACATTCTCTACTGTGCCTATACTGCCAGGATTGGATTAAAGGGACAGCAGAAGGAAGGGGAGAGCAGAAGATAGCAGTTTGGTATTTATTTGATGCAGTATGCTCTAGTAAATAGAGCACTGGACTGGGTCTCAGTAAACTTTGGTTTTCTTGCTGGCTCAGCTATGTGCCTGCTGGCTGACCAACCTTGGGCATGTCACTTTGTATGGGAAAACTGGTATGTTATGTATTCTAACTGTATATTGTGTTATGGTATCGTTTTAAAAATTTGTTCACAATCGCCATTTTCAATTCTGTAAAGTTGCTTGGGAGCCATACTGGTTTCCCTTCTTGTTGGGCTTTTGGTGCCATTTTCTATAAGGCAGGAAAAGATTAGTCACATGATCTGGCAATTTTGCCCAGAGACAAGAGAGTATATAAGCTCCTCTCACAGGCTATAGGGTGCTGTCCTCCATGGTGGCAGCCCGTGTCCCTGTCGGTCATCGGTCATCGTGAGCAGTCTCTGAGAGTCAGCACATCACTCACCCCTACTTACCTAAGATTGAGGGATTCTGGTCCAGCAGCTGACTTGGTTTGTGTTCCTCCTGTGCACATTACCACCACCAGGCACAGTAGAAGGTCCGGATCGTCCATCACACCGGAGCTGAGGCAATCGGTCAGACATGACCCTCCTTTCGCGACTGATGTCTATAAAGTATAGATTTCTTGACTGTTAGTCCATATTATCTGTAAGGTCTAGAGGGCTTGAATGTTTTTCTTTTACTTACCTGTACACAATAAACTGTCTTTTTGTTCACCTTTAATTTTCACTGAGACCAGAGGTGACAGACCCTAAGTCAGGGATAATCTGAACTTCAATCATTAGCAAGGGTTCCTTTAATACCCACCTTTAATTTTCTTTTCCCCTAACAACTTCATCTCTCTGTGTCTCAATTTCCATATCTGTAAAAACAGGGATAATGATGCTTACCTCCTCTGTAAAGGGCTTTAAGATCTACTGATAGAAAGTGCTATGTAAGAAGGAGGTGTATTATTATATTAATTGCCCTAAAATAAATTCCAGTCAACTCCATGAGAATCCTCAATTGCTCTCCGATCTTTCTTGGTTTCTGCTGAGGGACCAGTAGTCTCAGGGAGCAAAAACACCATCCAACTCATGCTCTGTTCCAAAAACTTAGTTGCCCGCCAGAACAAGTAGCAATTAGCTAAAATTGGCTGTGCTAGTGACTTATGTTGCTTTGTGCCAGTCGTTTCACTCATCTGAAAAATTATACTAGGAATACCAATTACCTCACAGAGGCATTATGAGGATCACTTAATAGTTTGTACAGTGTTTTGAAAATGTAATTGAAAAAGCGTAACATTCTGTTCTCGTTTTTGAATGGAATGAAAGGTCACACCCTAACTTATACAGCCCATACCTCCTTTTCCTTTGCTTCCAATGCAAAAGAATCTAGTTTTGGCCCTCCCTTCCTGCACACCTTATTCTACAGACAGACTCTTTTCTATGGGTTAAAGTGCCTAAGTAATTTAAGAGTCTAAAGTCCCATAACTTTCACTTAGAAGCTTTTAAGAATTTTATCCTATATTTTTAGAGGCGTCAAGAATCAGAGAGGTAGCCTTGTTAGTCTGTAATAGCAGAAGTAACAAAGAGTCCTGTGGCACCTTAAACACTAACTAAAGTATTGAAGCTTTCGTGGGCTAATACCCACTTCGTCGGATGCAAGCTTGCATCCGACGAAGTGGGTATTAGCCCACGAAAGCTTCAATACTTTAGTTAGTCTTTAAGGTGCCACAGGACTCTTTGTTACTTCTTTTAGAGGAGTGTCAAATATCCCTCTTGGCATTGTTTTCACAAGATACCTCTTTTGGACACTGTTTCACTCCTAATCTTTTACCAAAGTAGAAAATCACATAAAACAATAAATTATCCAGGTAAAATATGTCTAATTGAATTCAGATGGTGGTCAAACTAGATAGGAAAATATCAGGTTTTTCTAGCTTGGCCACACACAACTACTCAACTCTGAATACATTATTGGATGTTCTTTCAGATTATTTGACCTTTTCTTTATGCAGATATTCTTGCAAGAGTATCGTGGCAAATTGACTTTGCTTTGACACTCCTGCTCCATTCTGGGCTGATGACAAAAAATCCATACAATGCCCATTAATGTCAAAGTAACACATACTTTGTTGCTTCAGGCTTTACTGCGATTCACTGTTCCCTCAGCCCTCTTTTGTGTCCCAAGGTACATGCCTAAGAAATGTACACACTTTATGTGCAGGCCAAATATGAGTCATAGATATAAATAAATAGGTGGAAGGGAAAATGGTGGTAAATGGCCTGCTACAGTATGTTCATAAGAACAACCTTCTAATAACCCGTATCTGCTCTGTTACCTGTTGAGGTATTGTATGCTTTCAGTTTTTCCCTGGAAATACAGATCAGTCAGTGCTGTAAACGTATTTGTCCCTATCAAACAGCTCACAGATTCTGGAGTCTGTGCGTACCTTGAAAGGTTCCGTTATGTCTCATGCCAGGGTTCTCATAGGGGTTTCCTTCACTGTCAGATGCAACAATAACTGCACTGAAAATATTTTAAATACAAACTTGTTAGCCTTTCATCATAACAAATATTAAACCTGGAATCTCTCTCATTGCCTAAAACTTCCTTTCTCTGGGGAAATGTTAACCTTCCCAGGAAGTGATGAGCAAATATGATCATAGTGTTCTAGACAATGTGTGCTTACTGCATGCCAGATTAAAGTATCATTTGATTCATATTTTGTATTTTTAATATATTATACCAGGAGAGAGTTTGCTGGTTTTTTTTCTCATTGGCTGCCGCTACAAATCCATTTAGAAAAAAAGAATTCCTGGTCAGTGCTTTGCAACTTGTCTCTTTAGCACTGTCTATGTCAATGTAGTTAATTGCTTGTAGGTTTATTATTATACATTTATCCACACTGAGCTAAGTTTTCTATTTATTGCTTCTGTCATATAAAATAACCAAATACCTCAAACCTATTGTAATATTGGTCCATGCTTGGACAATTTGAATTTTTGTAGTTCTGGGGAGAATTGTGGTATTATTAGCAAAAATTACCCTATTCTGGTGTTCCACTAAAAGAACAGTTGCCTGCATTAAGCCAAATAAAAGGAAGGGTTTTTTAAAAGATATCACTGAGTGTTTTAGTCTTTAAGGCCACAACCACCATATAAAATGAAAAAGCATTTGTGGGTTTTTTTCCTCCTGAATTTTATTATCGGCTTGGAAATGGCCCAATTTCTGCCAAAACTTGCGCTAAGGTAAATTCATTTTTCAAGTGCTTTAAAGGCTCTCTGGGGAATCAAGACAATGGAATATTTTGAAATGGAGGGTGCTTCCAATGTGCCATCAAGATTTCACAAATCTGTGTGCACTTTTTAAATGAATTATGGTCCATTTTCAAGAGAAAGTGGGTCAGTTTTTATCGGATGATGGATTTGTATTGAAATGTGGACTTTTGTGGTGGTTTTCATTTTTTTCATTGTGAAAACAGGAATTTCAGAAACATTTTTCAGCTAGTGAAATGGGAGTAGGTGGTGGGACGACTGCTTACAAATGGGGAAGAATTGGTAGGGGAAATAGAAGTGGGTGGCAATCCAGGCAGCAGTGACCATGAAATGGTTGAGTTCAGGATCCTTCAGAAAAGCAGACTGACTCCTTCAGGGAACTGATGGGCAGGATTTCCTGGGAAGCTCATATGAAAGGGAAAGGAGTTCTGGCGAGCTGGCTGTATTTTAAAGTAGCCTCATTGAGGGCGCAAGAACAAACTAGCCCAAGGTGCAGAAATAATAGCAAATATGGCAGGTGACCAGCTTGGCTTAATAGTGAAATCTTTGGTGAGCTTAAACTCAAAAAGAAAGCGTACAAGAAGTGAAAATTTTGAACAGATGATTAGGGAGGAGTATAAAAATATTGCTAAAGCATGCAGTGGTGTAATTAGGAAGGCCAAAGCACAATTGGAGTTGCAGCTAGCAAAGGATATGATGGGTAACAAGAAGGGTTTCTACAGGTATGTTAGCAATAAGAAGGTCAGGGTAAATATGGGATCCTTACTGTATGGGCGGAGGCAGTCTAGTGACAGATGATATTGAAAAAGTTGAAGCACTCAATGCTTTTTTGCCATGGAGAAGGTCAGCTCCCAGACTGCTGCACTGGCCAACACCAAATGGGGAGGAGGTGAGCAGCCCTCCATGGTGAAAAAACAGGTTAGGACGATTTAGAAAAGCTGGACATGCACAAGTCCATGAGTCAAGATCTAATGCAAGATCTAAGGATGCTGAGGGAGTTGGCTGATGTGATTGCAGAGCCATTGGCCATTATCTTTGGAAATCTGTGGAGATCGGGGGAGGTCCCGGACAATTGGAAAAAGACTAATATAGTGCTCATATTTTAAAAAGTGAAGAAAGAGAACCTAGGGAACTGCAGTCGGGTGAGCCTCACTTCAGTCCCCAGCAAAATAATGGGCAGGTTCTAAAGGAATCCATTTTGAAGCACTTGGAGGAGAGGAAGATGATCAGGAACAGTCAACAGATTCACCAAAGGCCAGTCATACCTGACCAATCTGATTGCCTTCTATGATGAGATAACTGGCTCTGTGGATATAGGGAAAACTGTGGGTGTGATATATCTTGACTTTAGCAAAGCTTTTGATACGGTTTCCCACAATATTCTTGCCAGCAAGTTAAAGAAGTATGAGTTGGATGAATGGACTATAAGGTGAAGAGAGAGCTGGCTAGATTGTTGGGCTCAATGGGTAAGTGATCAGTGGCTCGGTGTCTAGTTGGCAGAAGGTATCAAGGAGAGTGCCCCAGGGGTTGGTCCTGGGGCTAGTTTTGCTAGTTCAACATCTTTATTAATTATTTGGATGACGAGATGAATTGCACTGTCAGCAAGTTCACAGATGACACTAAACTGCGGGGAGAGTTAGATATTCTGGAGGGTAGGGATAGGGTCCAGAGTGACCTAGACAAATTGGAAGATTGGGCCAAAAGAAATCTGATGAGGTTCAACAAGGACAAGTGTAGAGTCCTGCATTTAGGAAGGAAGAATCCCATGTACTGCTATGGGCTGGGAAGCGACTGGCTAAGCAGCAGTTCTGCAGAAAAGGATCTGGGGATTACAATGGATGATGAGATAGATTTGAGTCAGCAGTGTGCCTTTGTTGCCAAGAAGGCCAAGGGTATATCAGCTGTATTAGTAAGAGCATTGCCAGTAGATTGAGGGAAGTGATTATTCCCCTCTATTTGGCACTGGTAAGGCCACATCTGGAGTATTGCATTCAGTTTTGGGCCCCCATTACAGAAATTGGAGAGACTTCAGCAGAGGGCACCAAAAATGATTAGGGGGTTGGGGCACATGACTTAAGAGGAGAGGCTGAAGGAACTAGGGAGGTCTAGGTTGGATATTAGGAAATGCTATTTCACTAGGAGCGTGGTGAAGCACTGGAATAGGTTACCTAGGGAGGTGATGGAATCTCCATCCATCAAGATTTTTAAGGCCTGGCTTGACAAAACCCTGGCTGGAATGAGTTAGCTGGGGTTGGTCCTACTTTGAGCAAGGGATTGGACTAGATGACCTCCTGAGGTCTTTTCCATCCCTAATATTCTATGATTCTAAGGCTGTACCAAATAATCTGAAATTAAGCATTTTTCTTACAGAAATCAGTGAAATGAACATTTGAACTTTGTACAGCACTAGGATTTCACCAGAGACATCTTCAGGATCTTATCTTACAGGAAATGTCTTTACTGGAGGCTTGAAACTTGATTGCATGTGCTAAATCTTCTTGTGACTTTATACTATGAATGTTAGTTAGAGACCATAGCTTCTCAAAGGAAGTTTCTGTTTCTTTATTAATCTTTTTAATCACCAAAGGTTCCATAAAGATGTTTGAAATAGTATTTCTGTTGATGCTCTTTTTCTTTTTAAAATGATTGAGAATATAATCTGGTTCAATTAGTATCAGTTAATGATAACAGTCCCTTGCTTCAAATGGTTGGTTTATTACATAATGTCCTTCTTTTGAGAAGCTTTTTAAAAATACTTCTTTTCACTAAATAAAGACATTTAACTCTTAAAATATTAACAGATCAGCTGCAGATTTCTATATTGCCTAACTTTGGTAAGAAGCAAAGAAGTTAGGGTGAGAACTAACAGGTTAACACAGGGGAAAAACATAGCACCTGATATGCGTGGCACAAAGTGTCTACTTCTGGAAACAGGCCAGTAAGTATTAATGAGCTGAGATTCTTATCTGAGTAGCTCAGATCCTTGAAAACAAGAATGTATAATATTCCCCCTAGTAATTCAGGGAGTTATTGTTGTTTGCAGACATACTCTATGCAAAGTGACTAGTGTAGGAGGGAGAGATGGATTATATGAAACATCTGTCAAAAGATTCAGCAAGTGGGTGACACTTTTGTCTTTGATGTTATCTGTACTGAAGATAGAGGCGCAGCCTTTCAAAGCTAGATACATGCAATTGGGCACGTACACTTGTGTGCACTTAATTTGTTAAAGAAGTGCATGTAATTCTGGTAATTAAAGGTACATAGGATCAGTTAAGTATTTATATAAATGTATAAATGTGACTTCAACACGCACACGTTTTTTACATGCAGAAAACAAGTTCATCAGTGTTTGCCTGTGAAATGCAGCCCTCACGGCTCAAAGGCTGACACCCGTCTCAACATGAGTAAAAGTATCAAATTAGCAATTTTTCTTTTAAGCGGCATTCTAAGTATGCCTTTGGGGGGATTTGAAAAACAGCAGGAAAAGGTTGGCTAGTGCTGGAGTTACATGTCCCATGGAGTTATGTGGTCAAAAAGGGAATTTTTGCTCACTGAAAAATTACTGGAAGTAAAACATAAACTCCACTTCTCTCTAGGTCTGGCTCTTCCTTGAGTTCCTCCATTTAAAATTTACCAGCCAAACATTAGATCCTTCTGACTAATACCTGTTATAGAACCCATCAGGTCTGTAGGTTGCTTATAACCCTTTATAATAGCTTCCACCGATCTGCTTTAATCATCTATTCATATCTGTAACTTGTATGTATAACCCTTCTGCCAGGTAAAGCTGGCAGCAACCAGGGCTGAGTTCAGTATCTAGGGGTTCCTTTTCAACAATATGTCACAGAACTGGCTCTAGACCCACCTAGTGACTTGGGAAAATTACACACCACTCTTGGGGCAATACTTCCCCACTTGCAAGCACAGAGTCTGAGGGTGGAAAATAAACTTTTACTGAAAGGAGGGAAGTCACTCAAAATGAATCAGGGAAAATGCCACAAGCAGGATTCATAATAATAAAATTGTGATCAGGACACCCCCCCCCCCCCCGAGTGCCTAGAGGGCAGTCTTTTGCCCCATGTTCTTTAGTTCTACAACCAAAGTTCTACAACTGTGCCCCTCTCTGTTCCCTCACCATACCCCACGCATAGTGGTTGTCCTTGGTCAATGAGGACCCAGAGTTTAGAGGTGCATCTGTGTGAGTTCACCTCCCACCAAGGGAAGAAGGCACCTTGCTTGCTCCACCACCTAAGCATTTGCTCTGTCTGGCTGCCCCATCAGCTGTGATTCCTCTCTGGAGGTCATTCCTTTCCACTGGCTGCCCTCGCCAGCCACGATTCCTTACCACTGGCTGCCCCACAGCTGCTCGTTCTGCTTGCTACCTCGCCAGCTGATTTTTGACTCGCTATCCGCTTGTTCTGCTCAGTGCCTCACCAGCCACTCATTCGCTGGCTGTCAGTCACCTTCTGCTGCCATCTGCTTCTCTGCTGTGAGATCTGCACATCAATCTCTTAGTGATTTTCAGCTCCTTGCAGGCTGGGCAAGAACTTTGCACCACCACAAATGATTTCAGTTCTCATTTGAGCATTTTAACATAACAAAATTCTCCTGATGAATCCTATTTAGCTCTATCTTTGAACAGTGGGGAAGAATAGGTTAAGCCAGATTGGGGACCTTTAGTGAGAGTCCCTATCTCCTGGCTGGGACACCTATTCCCCACCCCACTTCACAGGGGCCTGGAATTCGAGCCCTTGGCTTCAGGGCTGGCGACAGGAATTTTGGGGCCCCATATGCAGATCGTGCGGGGGGCCCCCCCGGTCTCCCGCCGCCCACAGCCCCCCCATCTCCCGCCGCCCGCGGCCCCCCCGACCGGTCTACCACCGCCCGCGGCCCCCCTCCCACGGCCCCCCATCCCCCGCCAGTCTCCCGCCGCCCGCGGGGCCCCCCCTCCGGCCGGTCTCCCACCGCCCCCCCCGGCCGGTCTCCCGCCCCCCACGGGGCCCAACCCCTCCATGAGCTCTGGCTGCGTGGCCCGGCCGGGAGAAGCAAACGAGGGCAGAGGGAGGCTGCTGGGTGCCGGGGGAGGGGGCTGATGAGCGCGGCAGCGGCTGCCCAGAGCCGCGCCTTCTCAAAGTCCCGGCGACAAGGGGGTACAGCTGCGTACCGGGCCCCGGATTTAAGGGAACTCCCTTAAGTCCAGGGCCCGGTACAGCTGTACCCGTTGTACCCCCCTGTCGCCGGCCCTGCTTGGCTTAGTGAGTTACTTTCATCTGAGGGGGACTCTTCAGTTGGGACAAGCTCAGCACAGTTCTGCTTTCCTTTAGTTGTACAATGAAGATAACAAGATTGATAACAGTTCACTACCCCTGCATTCAATACTCAAGTGATTTGTAACACAGCAGAAGTCAAAGCTGATCACTTGGAGCTGCGCAACTCCTGTCTCCTAGATATCTATGGAGAGTAGGTCTGTTCATGAAAATACAGTTTGCTCCTGAATTCTCTCCCCCTTCCAAACTATAGCGGTCAGGGGAGAGTTATTCAGACCCTGCTTACATGTGTAACATCTATTAATCATTTATTAACCTTTTATAAAGTGTTTATAAATGTACTCAATGTAATGAGTGGATGAAGGTGTTGAAGGGTGATTTGGTTTCATGAAGGATTTTGATATTTTGAAATTCATTCTTATTTGAAAATAACCAGAGGGAATGGAGAGCCCTGGTTTGAGGGCAGTTTGCCTGGCAGGTTGTTCTGGACTCTGGTAGCCCTGAGTTTCCCAGTTCTGACAAAGTCTGGTTGGCAGAGTGACCTGAACCTTGACTCCAAGGCAGGTTGCCTGGCAGGTTGCCGGATAACTATGGTTCCTGGAAACTCTGAGTTCCCTGACTCTGAGGCAGTTTACTTGGAGGGTTTCCACAAAGCAGGGGACCGTGGGTGTCTAAGCTGCCAAAAAGCGACGAACCTTGCCCAGCACCCTCCTGGACAATATAAGCTCATATAAAGTCCATCATTTATTAATAGAAAATGATATGTGCAAACCTATCCCAAATGGAGTTTGCCAAGCACTTCAATCCAAACACACTGGTTTACATAAAACAACAAAACACATTTACTAAGTACAGAAAGATGGGTTTTAAGTGACTACAAGTAATATGGAGCATAAATCAAAGAAATAAAAGGTAAAATGCAACAAACAGCTAATTTAACAAGCTAAGTGAATACAAAGCAAAGGTCTTTCTCACCACATGTTCCAGCAGTCTTACTGGCTGAACTTCTTTCAGCAGGATATCTTCTCCCCCTCATCTCAAAGTCCAATGCGGTTTCCTTTGTTGTTTGGGTGTTGATGCTGCCATGAGTAGAAAGCAAGGGAGAGATTATTTGGGGCATCTGCCTTCTCTTGTGTTATATCCCTTTCTCTTATGCAAGAACCACATCCAGCTGATGTTCAGGAGACAGAAAGTCAGTGTATTCTTGGACCTTAAATTGCTTCTTTGTCAAAATGTAGATCTTTTGTCCACCCCTTCGCTCCTACAGAAGAGTAGTCACTTAATCAGGTGATGGCCTCTTTGATCCCATTGACACCTGGCTGAGGCATTGACTAAGCTTCTGTCTCTAGGAATCTTGTGTGTGACTTCCCTCCAGAATATGCTGGAACTTGCCTGGGTAATATTATACAGTGGAATCATATCTTTACATACAATATTATCCCACATATTTTACCAGGACTGTAATGATAAGAAAACCTGGAATTTGCAAATGATTCCTTATGTAGTATGCTTTGTACAAAATTTAACATGGTCTCACAAGAGGGGTGAACATAGAGGTGCAGATAGTCACACAGATGGAACTATTTTAATTTTGCGCTTGCTAACTTGATCTAGATGATTATCTTAATCACATATCACCTTGATTAATTGGTCCATCAGCCCTCACAGATAGGGCACTGATCACAACACGTCAGACGTGTTGTTGTAGCCAGTCCTTCAGCTACCTGCTGACCAGGCTGTTAGTACCACTGGACACCGAATTGGCATAGCGCACCACAGTCCAGAATGTCCGAGCAATCCACCAACCACAGCCTCCCAAGCAGTTGGGATTACAGGCGCACACCACTGCGCCGGGTGTTAATCACATATAAAATGGGATTTTTTGTGAGTGGGAAGATGAATTCCAAACTTCCATCCTTGGGAGCATTCATTCTTTCTCTTTTCCACATAGCCTCCATTTAAAAAATGGTTACTTTGAGGAAGTGAAATTCATTTCTCGTCTGCTTTTGGATGCCTAGTGTTTACAGCAATTTTAGATGATTTTTTTGCTCTTTTCCTGCTACTTTATTTTCCATATTACAGTATCTAATAACATTGTGACCAATGACACTCGAAAACGTAGCTTAATCCACTCATGGAATAGCCTTTCTGGGAAAGAGCACCCAAGATATAAACAATAAACCCTGCAGATTGACAAGGTCAGTGTTGCCTCAGGTTAGGTTTTGTTTCCTGGGTAATGGAGTATATTTAAATTTTATGGTCAGGCTTTTATCAGGTAGACTCATTTACCCCTTGGTGCAGCATTTGGGTGACTTCTTTTGTTACTTTAGTCCTCCTATATTTGACAGTTTTATTTACAATATATGCTTGCATTTGGATGAGGTAGTTTGGATCTGGAGTTGTGCTTGCCATTATGTAAGTACTAGGTATAACTCTTTTTCTCTTTCCTATTCTTCCACTATCCCATTAGTGTGCAAGATGATTATCGTCTCATGTCTACAGTAAAGTGAGAGCCCTTACTCCTACTTCCCTCTCCTAGTACTGTCATTATCTGTCTTGGGTTAGAAATAAATTCAACTGGAACTAGGCAGCTAGCCAGGTTGCACACTACAGTATTAGTGCACTAGCCTTTCACCTCAGAGACACGATATGAAATACAGGTTACAATTAAAAATAACTTGGCTCTCACCCTAGTCCCATTTGTGCCCAAAATGAAAACCATTGCAGAGTTTGACACAGTTGTCAGTCTCTGCTCAGTACTGCCATATGAGTAAAATAACAAAGGGGTTGTTGCAGGTCAAAAACAAAGTGTATTAGCAGAGCTTTCACTGTAACTATTACAGTTATATAACTGCAATATAGCCAGTGCTATAACATCTTTCATATTTGTGAACTCTAAATTCACTCATTAACTTAAAGTTAATTGGAATTCGATAACTTCAAGAACCACAGTGTTCATTGTGTCTATATGGAAAACCTGAACGCCCTTTAATTCTTAATTTTTTTTTCTTTACAACAGGTATTTTTAACTTGAGGAACAGAAAAAGAGTAAAGAATAGAAAATTGACTTCTCGCTACAATAACTAAATGTCTTGGGTATTTGTTTTTAAAGGAGTGTTCTGACAAACATCAGAATGTTGGTGTGGTGATTTAAGGACACAGTCTGTCAAAAGTATGAATTTTGGTCTACTATGAAATTGTTCTTATTCCACAGTCAACTTTAGGCACAGTCAACCTGTGGAACTCATTGTCAAGGGATGTTGTGCAGGCCAAAAGTATAACTGGGTCCAAAAAAATAATTAGAAAAATTCATGGTCCATCAATAGCTATTAACCAGCATATCCAGGAATGCAATCCCATGCTGTGGCATCCCTAAACATCTGACTGCTAGAAGCTGGGACTGGATGATAGGGTGTGGATCACTTGATAAAGTGTCCCGTTCATTCCCTCTGAAGCTGCTGGTGCCAGCTATTGTCAGAAGGCAGGATACTGGGGTAGATGGACCGTTGGTCTGATCTAGTGCTGTGGTCCATGACACAGCACTTTCTATGGAGCTATGTCTGTTGGTATCCACCATTGCTGATGAGCCCATAAGCACATTCCCAGACTAAATACAGTGGAGAAGAGTAAACCTTAATGACTATTCTCTAACCTGTCATAGATATGCTAAGAGGTTGGCTGAAGCTGGGAGAAGCCACTTCCTGCAGCTTGTTTGTAGTGGGCTTGGAGTTTGGAGAGTGGAAAATTACTGACAATAAGACAAAGGAACCAAGTGTTGGGTGGTGGAACATATAAACTTGAGGGACTTACAGAGCCACACAGCAAACTTTGGGAAGGAGAGAGGGAAAGAGATGGACATGCTTGATTAGAAGAGGGGGGTGGTCTGACTTAATTTCTGACTAACCCAAGATCAAAGCAAGCTGATTGCATGTGTAAGAGGGACGCTGTGTGATTGAAAGGACGAGTCATGTGCCATGTAACTCAGAATGTGCCCTGTAACTTACTGGTTGTAATTTTGAGCATTAGGTGAAAAAATCTGTAGGACTTGTGAGGCTGCACCTTGCCCTGGTAAGTACTAAAAACATTGCCTTTTGAGATTTATTCTTTTTAATCATAGTTGTTGTGAGCAGGTGTATAGAACTGCAGCTTTCAATAGTGCCCTGGGAAAATGAGTTCTGTATAAAGAATAGGTTTGGGTAGATAAAGTACATTCATAGATGTTAATAGTTTATGGCTATAATAAGCACAAACTCAGCAATGGTAGAACCATTTTTAAACCTCACAAAGGGATTTAGGCTTTTTTTTCTTCTTCTTGTTTTATGCTTATTTAATAGCTTGCTTTTGATGTAGATTAAATGTCTTGTGCCATATGGCAGCACCCTGTCAAACTTGGGACTAGTTAGCATGGTTCCAGTATTAAACCAACAGCTTAACTTTCTTATCTACCCATGCTTCCACCATATATTTGGGTCAGAAAGTGATAACAAAACCAGGGTCCTATTAAGTATATGCTTGATATGAGGTAGTCAGCTTCTCTTTTGAAAATGTACCTTCACCAGTTTAAGCCACTGTTTTAATAACTGTTGAATCATGCCAGTGTGTTCAGCTTGCTCAAAAGCATCATTGGTTGATTGCTTAAAATAGAATAGGCTTTATTACTTCATTTGCTGAAATGACGCAAAGTAAAACCATGCCATCTCAGAATTGTTCAACCAACTATACACTAAAAAGTCCATTTTTAATGACCCTCAGTGTATAGCATTATCAATTCATCACACTTAATTTTACTCCTCATTTGATTGTAAGTATAGTTATATGAATCTGAGCCAATTTTCACTGGAAAGAAGACAGCTGGTTTACTAGCTACAATTTTGTATTTTTTATCCAAAATTCGTATCTTTCCTTTCTCTAGCATATCATGGCAGGTCCTAGCTATGCAAGTGACTTACCAAAGTGTGTGCATCTTCTTCATTCTTTCTAGCCACTGATCACAAAGGGAAAAAATGACCTCATTAGAAACAAGCAGAGAAATTCCAACTCAAATAAATTCGCATTCAGAGCTGTTGACACACACATGCTGACTTCATTCTCTTCTCAAATTCAGAAATATGTGGTAGGGGTGTCCTATATATGGATATCTTTAACAATGTCAAGAACCATCTTAATCTGTCCCTCTGCTTTCCAGATTTTTATGCCAATGGACCAACCGAGCCTTGTCAGTGGGTCTTCATTGTGCCTTCAAGTCCTCCAACCTAAACCAGAGTCAGTGAAATTAAGTTAAGGACTTATATCTGGATTTACACCAATGAATTTGGGCATTTTATGAGTTTTTGGGATGAAGATTATTGTGTAAGTAATTTTAAAAATTATATTGCTATTATATTGGCTTTGCAAGAAGTCAGTGATTCTATTTGAAAGCAAAGTGTTGTAGCACTTTAGTCTTCATGATGAAGGCTGTGTTTGGTTAGCTAAAATACTAGACTTTGTCTTTGTAATAATAATAATTAATAAATCTTATAATAATTTATGTTGGAGGGAAAGCTAGGAGTCTCAGTCACAGACCAGGACCCTACTGTATGAGATGCTGTACAAACAAGATAGTCCCTGCTCCATGGAGCTTACAATCTAAGTATAAGGCAACAATGGATATTAACAGATGAGGGAGCATACGGATACTATATTGGATGGCATGGTAGGCAGCGGTCCTCATAGCTTATTAGGTATTTAAATATTGTCAAGTTTTTTTTGTAGGCATCATAGCAAAGGAGAGTTTTCAGAATTTGAAGGAGGATAAGGAGGAACTTCGTGGATGTTTAGGGGAGCTCTTCCCAAGCATGAGAGCCCAGAGTTTTCTGTTTGAAAGTTTAACAAGTGAGCAATGGGGTGTGATGAGAGCTGATCAGAGTTGCGAGTCAACATCTTGATGACATAGAGGTGATAGGTGTAATGGGGTAGACCAGGAAGGGCCTTGAAAGTGATGTTTATGTTTGATATGAGAGAAAATTGGGAGCAAGTATAGGTGTGGTAACATGGTTAAAGTGACAAGCTAGGAAAAAGATCTTTGCAGAAGCATTCTGAGTGGATATTTGTGTGGCAAAATCACATTTGTGAAGGCAGGAAAAGAGACTGTTGCAGTAATCCTTAAACCAAGATTTGAGGACTTCAATAGTTCAGATATAGGTGAGAGGTATATTTCAGGAATGGGTGGGTAAAATTCTGTGGTCTGCATTGTGCAGAAGGTCAGACTAGATGATCATAATGGTCCCTTCTGACCTTAAAGTCTCTGAGTCTCTATGAGTAATCAAGACATAAGATGATGAGGGTCTGGATGAGAGTTTTACCTGTGTGGATGGATAGGAAAGTTCATATCGTGGAGATGTGCATAAACAATATGCAATACTTAGACAGCACTTGGGAGTGAGGATCTAGAGAGAGAATCATAGTAGTAGATGAAGATCAAGTTATGGGCCTGAATGACAGACAAGTTGTTTTATTGTTTGCAGTGACTGAGAAAGGAGAGAGTGGAGAGGGCTTATGAGGTGGAAGACTGAAAGCTGTTTAGCCATTTTGAGCTTGAGCTGATGGTCAGATAAGACAGGCTGAGATTTTTAATTTGGACAGAGGAGATAGGTCCAGAGTAGAGAGATAGATGTGAATTGTCAGAAAAAAGACAATAGTTTAATTGTTTTCCAAATGAGATTACCCATAGACAAGGTGTGGAAGGAGAAGATGACCAAGCAAAGAGCCCCGAGTTACTTTCATAAAAAGTTAGTAGGGGGATGAGTTGGATCCTTCAATGACATGCTGAAGGAGTGATGAGAGAGGGAGGAGAAGAACCAAGATAGGACCGAGTTATGGAAGCCAACAGAGGACAAAATATCAAGAAGAATATGTGGTTGACTGTCAGAGGTGTCTCAGCAGATCAAGGAGGATGAGGGTTATATACTTATTTGGAGCTTTGGTGAAGAGGAAGTCATTAGAGGCCTCAGCAAGAGCTGTGTCATTGGAATTCAAGAGGCAGAAGGCAGAACAGGAAGGGTGTAGGATGGAATCAGAAAAGAAGAATTCTAGAGAGGAAATATACTACATTTAATAGGCTTAGAGTTAATAGTGAGTAGGGAGATGGGGCAGTAGTTGAAGAGGCAGGTAGAATCGTATATGTGTTTTAAAGATGGGAGAGGCTAAAACTTGCTAGTAAATCTCAATTCAACCTGATATACCCCTCTCTGTACTGGCTTCACATTGAACACACTTCAGTTCAAGATCCCGATTTGAAAAGCCATGAGTGGAACTGGTCTTAGCTTTTATTATGATTCCTGATGTCCGATTTGTGTCCATTTATTCTTTTGCATAGCAATTGTCTGGTTTGCCCAATGTACTTGGCAGAGGGGCATTGATGGCACATGATGGTATATATCATATTGGTAGATGTGCAAGTGAACAAGCCCCTGATGGCGTGGCTAATGTGATTAGGTCCTATGATGGTATCACTTGGATAGATATGTGGGAAGAGTTGGCATCGGGCTTTGTAGCAAGGATAGGTTCCTGGATTGGTGTTTCTGTTGTGTGGTGTGTGGTTGCTGGTGAGTATTTGCTTCAGGTTAGGGGGCTGTCTGTAAGCAAGGACTGGCCTGTCTCCTGAGATCTGTGAGAGTGAGGGATCGTCCTTCAGGATAGGTTGTAGATCTTTGATGATGTGTTGGAGAGGCTTAAGTTGGGTACTGAAGGTGACGGCTAATGGTGTTCTATTTTTGACTTTGTTGGACCTGTCTTGTAGTAGGTGGCTTCTGGGTAATCTTCTTGATCTGTCAATCTGTTTTTTCACTTCCACAGGTTGGTATTGGAGTTTTAAGAATGCTTGGTAGTAATCCTGTAGGTGTTTGTCTCTGTCTGAGGGATTGGAGCAAATGCAGTTTTATCTTAGAGCTTGGCCGTAGACAATGGATTGTGTGATGTGTTCTGGATGGAAACTGGAGACATGTAGGTAAGTATAACAGTTAAGTAGGTTTCCGGTATAGGGTGGTGTTTATGTGACCATTGCTTATTGGCATTGTAGTGACCAGGAAGTGGACCACTTGTGTGGATTGGTGACCACGGAAGACAAAACCTTCATATGAGTCAGACCAGCACAATGGAACTCAGTGCCAGATGAAATAAGAATCTACTAACTTTGCCACATTCAGTGCCAAATGCAAAACATTCCTAAATAATATTCCTTGCTTGATTCAAAATTCTTATACCTTTCATATTAAATAATATTTTTTTAAAATGACTCTATCCCACATCTTGTCAATAGGGAAGGAAGATATAGTTGTAATTTTTATTTGTGATGAGAAACAATATAAGAATCTAGATAGTTGTGTAGATGTTGTCTGGATTTTCCTTGTTATAGGTATTTACTACTCCTGGAGCAAAACTACATCAGAAGCCGCAGAGAGCTAAAAGATTTGGCAAGTGTAAAAAATAGAGTCCAGAAAGAAGCTGGCAGAACTGCTTGGTTTCACCACCATTTCTGCTGTTTCTCAAAGGGAGGGTGGAAGTTAGGCTTGATGGACGTATTCTGTTAGAGAAGGCCTTGAAGTACGATTGGGAAGCCATCATGTACAGTTTGGTCCTGAGAAGGGCAGGGAAATGAGTTATGTTATTGAAAACCAATTAAGAAAAACAGTTTATTCTTGGGGAACTATGACTGTTCACACTTGATCTTTATTAGTGTCTTTATTAGTCTATTAGTGTCTTTATTCTTGTCAACTGTTTGAAATGGGCCATCCTGATTATCACTACAAAAATCCTTCTTCAATAGGAAAACAGTGGATCAAATGTATGAATGGCTGGAGTAAGAATGTTGATTTATTTCTAATATAAGGTAGACAACACACAAAATCTGGGTATTTATTGCAATAATTATCTTCTGTGGGGCTGTTTAAAACTGATAATAAATAAATTACTTTAATGTTTAACTTCTGTCCTAAAAAAGTATGTAGTGCTATATCTATGCATAGATACTGTGGCTACTAGATAGATAAGCAGATTGGCAGGTGTGGTAGTATATAGCACCACATTTAAAGTAGGCAGTTATATTATTAGTATTAGTACTTTCTGAAATTGCATGCCTTTTTAAAATAAAATGGATTATACTATTACTTGTCCTTCTTTACCAGATGTATTTAATGTTTTAGTTATGAAATATTTGATGGGAAAACTCACTGGGGAGATTCTTTGCACTTGAAATCAAGTTCACTTCGAAGGTGGAGAAGGAATTTTAATAATTGCAGCAAAAGTAATTTGATACATTCTTAGCAATAAGTATGCCTATGACAGCACGCTTGCTGCCACAAATCAGACTAAGGGCTCTATTCATGAATGAGTCATGTCCCATTTTTATGTAGTATAAGTTTAATGGAAATATCAAGTAGTGTGTCTTTTCTATGTAACATGCAAGAACATAGTTTTCTATCCTCCACAGCTTGAATGTATGACGATTCCTTTTGTTTGTATGTATGAGAGACTGAAAGTGAGGTTATGCATAAATAAACAAAATAGAAGCTTGAAATGATATGCAAATCTTTTCTGGAATGTGCATGAAGTTATAACCTCGGTTTTAAGATGTTCAGTTTCAATATCTCCAGTTGAGGGCACCTTTTTTCTATCTCCCATTCTGATTTTTCTTTCAATCCCTTAATATTTTTCATTTCCCTTTTTTCATTTCCTGTCCCCCCCTCTTTGTCATACATGGTGTGTGAAATATAGTCATACATATGAACATATAATATGCAGTATATATTGTATTCACTATCAGGTAAAACTATATAATGGATTTTAAAACTTTTGGATTTTAGGTTGAACAAAGACCAGGACTGAGTTAAGATTCCATAGGTGCCATTAACGGACCACTTTCAATTGTGACTTCAGATCTCCCAATATTCCAAAGTTTAGATATCCCCCCTTTTAACTGATATGTTCTTTAAAGCCATATTCCAAAGAGGTTGCTCATATGCCCAATGAACTTTAGTTCTACTTCAATACATTGTTTTTACCTGAGAATTTGTGTAGATCTTTTATAATATATAATAATTGCTCTATGGAAGGAGTCTTGGGGAGTTTGAAATAGCTGGATCCCATTCCTCCTCAGACAGCTTCTGACATATTTTGAAAAATTCTAAGCTCTGACATGTGACTTTTCAAGTGGAATCATTTTGGTTTTAGCAAAGTTGGGAGAGCGGGCATCAAAATCTGACTAAAAATGTAACACAAACAGTTTTCCATATTACAAGACATTACGTAGTGCCAAACCCCACTGAGCTAAGTGTTTCGTGTTCTGGAGACTTGTTATGTCTTTTAAGAAGGAAATTGGGGACACGACACCCAGTCTGATAACCTTGTGCATGCTGGGAATGGTCTACGGGATCAATTTAGATAGGGTAAGCACCTTTCCTTAACTAGGTCTTAAAAACAACCTGTAGTACAGGAGATCACTTGACAAACAGCCCATGATCTTGGAGAAAATGGCAAAGGAGTTATGGCTGTTTGTCACATCTTGTACATTATGTGTTATAAGTCGGCACTCTGTTTTCTGCATATATGCATATTTCTGTGTATGTGTATTTTTCTAAAATATTAGTGTGCCAGATATTCAGCTAATTATCCCAGCTCTATTTATTCCAACAAAGCTGTAACTGTTTATACCAGCTGAGGATCTGCCCTATTATGATTTGGTTTAAAGCCCTCCCCTCCAAAAAGAGGGGGGTGTGCATATTCACATAAGGGCAAATTGAGCTGCTGCTGTGGGATCCTTTTATGCATCTCTGTGTGTAATTATATATCAATAGACATCTTGAAACAAAATCACCTTTATTTCAAAGCAGCTCAACAGACTTTAGGGGAATTTCACACAGCTCTACGGTGGAATCTGTGCAGCAAGAGTCTGTTGACAGAGAATTTTACTGTAGTTATAACCCCCCGTTCCAGTCCCAAAAACTTGTCAATTAGCAGAAAAGCATTATCCTGTCTTGTTTAAATGTGATGGCCATCTTATATTTTGCACAGATATGATAGTAAGGTTTTTTTATACATTGTACTTTTGCTACATGACACATACATATGTTCTTCTTGATACTAAATTTGTGGTGAAAAGCCACTGAATTGTTATGTGAGTGTTCATAGTGCATTTTTATGTGCATTGATTAATTTTACATTCTTTATACCATAAATCAAGGTAATAAGGAGAATTTCCAAATGTGCCACTGCAAATATATCTTTCATATTGCCTTTGTTCTATTTATAACCTTGCTCTTTTTTTTTTTTTTTTTTTTTTTGGTACATAAAGTGTTCTTATATACTGTAGAGTAGCTGATGTATAGTAATGGGTTTAGAGCTGTAAAAGTCTCTCTTGGCACTCTTAACATGGTCAGATTATTATTGTGTTCTCCAATTCAGCAAGATGTGTTCAAGGATCTTCTCTGGTCTGAAAGGTCAGCTGCTTTTAGTTGTGCACTGGTAGAATACTAATACTGTCCTTATTCAAATTACCTGCTACAGTACTTATTAAATTGATGGCCTGGTGCTCTAATTTAATACTGTCGTCGTTCAGAGGCAGGTCACAGCTGCAATCTGCGCTGAATTAGGTGGTGCTGAGGCAAAGTTCAAGCAGAAACCATGGATTTGGGCTGCATTGTCCCACTAAATTAGCAGTCAGATGCAGTGTATAATTAATTAGCACAAACCAGGGAAAGCTTGTCATTTAATAAGCCTTTTTTATTTCCACATTACACAAACAGTGGGAATTGATCCATTAAGTGCCTAGCTATTAATGCTGTTTAATGTATGTCTGGTTGTTAAATTGAGATGTCTAGTTACATACATTCAGTGTTTAAGAGCTCCTCACAGATTGCTCAGTGTTTGCTGAGATTTTAAGTCATGTTCCACAAATCAATAATGGCTTCATTAATGAATTTGAACATTGCTGGAACAGATAAATGGACCTAACCTGCTAGGTTTAGCCTGGCTATAAAAATGGTGTCTGATGTATTTCAGTATGTTGCAAAGCCTAGGTAGTATGGCTTTTATTTTGTCCTAAATATTAAATATTGTGTTTACTTTGTGTCACTTGTACTTGCATTACATTTTTCTTTTTGCATATAATCCTTTTTCATAATTGCCTAAGGCATTGTATAATTTTATGTCTTCAATGTACTACATGGTATTAAATGTGCCGAACAATACATTTCAACAACCCACTTCAAGATGTCTGCAAGAGCACAGAGGATTACCTCTGGTGTCGTCAAGAAATAGTCAGAGTATTATTTGAACCAAATGAATGTTTTAGAAATGGTGTGTATATCTTTAAAATTCTTGTAAATGATTATATTTCATTATGATCCTGTAAATTAGACTTATTAGTATTATGTTTATAAGAAGCTCAATGATTAAATGTTCATTTTGTGCTAACCATTATTCACTGAGAAGAAATGATAGATTAATACCATTATTCTTCTGTTCCCCCCCCCCACTTACTTGACAACTATTTTTCTAAACTGGAAATCATTGAGTGAAGTACTTAATATTAGATCAGTATTCCAACATAAACTTATTAGCACTCCACATGTTGCACAGGCAAAGTATTTCTAGAATAAATTTTGAATCAGTAAGATGAGTCTAAAATAATTCCCAAATAATTTATTTTAAATATTAAGATTTCTTCTTGGGTATTTTCATAATGTACCACATTCATATACTGCATCTCAATTCAAAGTAGATTCATAAGAAATCTACTGAAAACTCCAGCAATACTTTAAGTGTTTCTTTCAAACCCTTAGAATTCTGCAGAATATTAACAACCACTTGACTGTTCTGAAGGCATCTTTGCTAGAAATGCAAATAAGGACACATGATGTCTTGGAGTACAAGGAATCTGTAAATTGATAGCATGGCTCATGCAAAATAAATGGCTTGAACTAAATCTGAATCAAAGGCTAAAGGCAAGGAACAATCTCTACCTGCATCCTTCTGACTCCAGTTGCCCTCTCTCCAACAGGTATGTATCCTCCCTTCTACAATTTTTATCAGGGACCCTGATACAGCACTCATCTGTGACTGGGCCCTACTCTCTTTATATGCCCTCTCCTGCCCACCTTTGTTGATTTCACAACTGAACCAACAGATACTCTGGTCTCTGTTTTGTCTGTTTTATTTCCCATTTGGGCTTGTCTATCAGCTGTAGCTCATTTTGCAAGAAATTTGTTAATGGGTGAAAATAATATGAGAACAGCAGAGTGGATAATACCTGATCTAAGGAGCTACTCCTGCCACCCAATCGCACCCAGGGGGAAGGGCTAGAATTTGGATGCACCTGCCATGTGATCAGTGAAGTTAAATGTGTGAGTTCTTGGAAGAGGAAATCAGTGGAAGAAGGCTGTTCAGTGGTAGGGACCTGGGTTGAAGGGTGACTGTAAAACCTGCCTCCAAGTATTTTGGTAGATAGAGATCACAGGTCTGTTGGAAAGGGGGTAAGGCAGAATGGCCAGAGTGAGAGACAATGAAGAAAGGATATTTATCTGAACTTAAACTTGTTTTACGTTAATGCAGCACTAATTCTGGCCTATTTAATCTAAATAAAGGGTAATTTGGTTGCAGAGGAATTTTACTGTGTCAGTGTAGTTAGGATATTTTTAAATTCTGCATTGTATTCTAGGCTAGGATAAATTTAAACTAATATTTCATTAAGTTTGAGTGACTGGAACTGGGTAGTACTGCATTGGACAAATTAGCATGCTGTATATTGTAGGGATGGATGAATGAAATAATGTCATTGTCAGTGATTTCCCTAATTTCCCTGCAGTATTACAGTGTACACCTCCAGTCTTAATTACTGTTGAGTGATTGCAGGAGAAGCATTCCCTGTCCCACAGCTTTGATGGTTGGGAGGCAGCAGTCAGCCATATTCCTGAAGATACGTCGAAGGGGTATCAAGTTAATAGTCTAAATGGAAAATGCACTATAGGGAAAAACAAGTGACTCTCCAGTTTTGGTTTGGCTTTTTGGCTATCTTCCAAGTAATGGTGGTAACAAAGCCTAGTGGGGGCAAATTAAGGTTGGGATGTGGGATTGGGTAATATGCAAATCAGAGCCTCCAAACAGAGTACCACTTGAAAGAGAATACAACCTTTATACATATCCATAGTAAATGGCTCAAAGTAGATGAATGGAAGAAACTGACAGGTTGGTTGGTGCTGTATTGTTTGTCTGTTTGGCTACAAAACAAACAAGACAGCAGTGCATTGATATACAGGGTGAAGGCTATATTCAAAACTAGAGGTTTCATTTTTTAACAAAAAGAAAGTATACAGATTTCTTATGTCCCAGTTTTAAAGCTTTTTGCAATGTTTGTGATAAGATGTACTGTAGATTTGCATGTTCAAAAACATCCTTGACAGCTATGGAAATTTTTTAGCCTGACATCTCCTCATTTTAGCTAAGGCAAACAAACAAGGCCAAGTTGATTGAAATTTAAAGTCGCATCTTATCTGGAGATGTGGTGGCAGCTTGTTAGCATTGCCATCCAAAAGTCATAGTATTGTCAGAAGACTTAACAATACTGTGGTAACATTGACTGAGTTGATCTCGAAGATGTGCATGCTTTCAGGGAAGGGGAGGGAAAGGATGATGTCCAATCTGTTTCTAAACTCTTTTTGAGCTCCAGTCACTGTCTTCTGTAGGGACAGTGCTTGCTGGTAGTTTGAAAAAGGAGCTAACTCTTAAGTTCTAATAAAAGGAAGTAAAGTTTTATGAAGATATCTAGAAGGATTTTTGGATTCTGATAGCACCTAGGAGCCCCAGTTATGGACTAGGATCCCATTGTGCTAAGCAGTATACAAACACAGCATAAAAAGTAAAAGGATTAACATAAGGAATAATGAGAGAAAGAGGGGAGCTGAAACTTTGCCCACACCCCAACTCCACTAATAGCAGAGCGGAGCTGTCTTTCTTTCTCTGACTGGTTAGTAACACTCTCCCACAGCTCTTGCTTTTCTTTGCCTGATTCAGTGAGAGTCACCCCTCCTCTTTCAGTCTACTTTAGCCACTCAGTATTGGATAACACTAAGGAAACGGCACACTGACACCCAATTTGTAGTGAAAGATAATTACACCACAGATAGAAATGGTCTCCCTTGAATACTAAACCTTTGGCACTACACGATGTCAGTGAGTTGAGGCTCACTGGTGGACTGAGTCCACTGATGCCGTACATGTGAACCTTTTTAGCACCACGGTGGACCAGTCAGGTAGTTCACGCTACCAGATGAAATAAATCAGTGTTCAAAATAGTAATACAGGATTGGTCACAAAGACCAGACAGCAATGGTATTCTATTGGGGAAGGGACACCAGCTGAATATCTGACCTGTGACCCAGTACTGAGAGGATGGAGCTTGAGCCAGCACTCTGGTCACCATTAGCACCAGTTAGGAGCCTCAGGAGAAGGCCTAATTGGTCAGGTGTGTTCCAGAGCAATATTAGGAAGTTAATGAGCTAATTAGCCCACTAACAGGCAAGTGATTTTAAAAGAGCACAGGAAAGAAGTGCTTGAGGAAGAAGAGGGAGGAGAGACAGAGAAGGCTAGGAGAACTTGCAAGGAGAGTTCTCTCAGAAGAGACACATCAACCTCACCCCTGGTTCTAGGAGAAGGTGCTGGGAAGCTGGAAAACACAGCAAATGTCTGGATGCTTTGATTGGTGGAGGATTTGAACCACCTTAAATAAAGTACACATCAGTGTTTACAAGCAAGAAAAGTCTCAGGGTGCATAGAAGAGGTGCATTCTATGCTGTGACCCATCACTTGACCCTATTTCTTTGTATGTGTTTGTCTGGCACCTAGCACCATGGGTCACCAATCATGACTGGAGCCTCTGGATGCTACTGTAATAGAACTATTTAATAGAAGAATATTTATATTTCTTGTTTTTGAGTGAAAGCTGCTTCCTCTGTTGCTTGATCTCTCTGTTGCCACAAGTTATTTTATGATGACAGTATTAACATTTGTTTGGCTTTTGCCACAAAGGATGACACATTTATATAACATCGCAGCACAGCAACAGATGCCAGGGTATTAAAAAGACTAATCTATAATCTTCCACAGTAAAATATCCACATTTAAATGTGGAAAACCCTGTTTTCACCCTACCCCAACCTTACAGAATTGAACACAGTGCCAAATAGAGCAAGACAGTTACCTCCCATGTCTTAGCCCTGGTCTACACTGGGAGGGGTCAGGGGTTCGACCTAAGATATGCAACTTCAGCTACCAGAGTAGCGTAGCTGAAGTTGACATACCTAGATCAACGCACTGTGGCGTCTTCACGGCACTGAATCGACTGCTGCCACTCCCCTGTCGACTCTGTTTGTGCCTCTTGCAGCAGTGCAGTACCAGAGTCAACAGGAGAGCGCTCGGGGATTGATTGATCATGTCTAGAATAGATGGGATAAATTGACTGCTGATAGATTGATCGCTATCTGCTGATCTGGCAGGTAGTGTAGACATACCCTTACATACCACACTTCTGTTGATACACCCCAGAATATTAGCCTTTTTACAACTGCATCCACCATTTGCAGACTCTAGAACTCCCAGACCCTTCTCAGAAGTACTACTACTTAACTAATTATTCCTAATTTTGTAATTGTGCATTCTGTTTTCTTTCTTCTTAAGTGAAGAACTACTTTGCACTTATCTTCATTGACTTTCATCTTGTTGAATTCACACCAATTTTCCAAAATTGTTATGAATTTTAATTCTTTTTTCCAAAGTGCTTGCAAGTCCTCCCAGATTAATGTCAGCTGCAGATTTTATAAGCCTACTATCTGCTCCACTATCTAAATAAGACGATGAAGACTTGTGGCACCTTAGAGGTTCCACAAGTCTTCATCGTCTTATTTACGGATACAGACTAACACGGCTGCTAATCTTAAACCTCCACTATCCAAATCATTCATGAAAATATTGAATAGTGCCAGACCCAGGACTGACTGCCATAGAACTCCACTAGATATGTCCTCCCAATTTGAGAGGACATTAATAACTGCTCTGTGAGTACAGTCTTTCAACAAGTTATGCACCCACCCCTATAGTCATTTCATATTTCCATACTTTGCTTATGAGTAGTCATGTGGTACTGTGTCAAAAGCCTTAGTAAAATCATGATATTTCATGTTTATGGCTTCCCCTAATCCACAAAACTAGTAACCTTCTCAAAGAAGAAAATTAGGTTGGTATGGCTTGATTTGTTCTTGACAAATTCATGTTGGCTATTCCTTATAAACCTATTATTTCTTAGGTGCTTACAAAATGATCATATTCTACTTAATGCCTGTATCTTTTCAAGTATCAAATGTAGACTGAGTGGTCTATAATTCCATGATGTTTCTTCCTTTTTTTTTAAAGTAGGTACTGTCTTTGCTCTTGTACAGTCCTTTAGGTCCTCACCCATCCTCCATGAATTCTTGAAGATAATTTCTAGCAGTTCCGAGATTGCTTCCCCTATGTCCTAAGTACCCTAGGATGAGTTTAATCAAACTCGAATGCCTTCAATACATCTAACTTATCTAACTATTCTTTCACCCACTCTTTCCCTCTTTTGGCTTCTGTTCCTTCCCGCTTGATGTTAATATTCATTGTGTTGAATATATGTTTACCATTAATTTTTTGTAAAGACTGAGGCAAAATAGGCATTAAACACCACAGCCATCTTGATGTCATCAGTTATTAGCTCTCCTTCTCTGCTACCGGTAAGTAGAGGACCTACACTTTCCTTTTTCTCTCTCTTGATTCTAATGTATTTATAGAACCTCTTTTTATTGCCTTTTATGTCCCTTGCTAACTGTAATTCATTTTTTACCTTAGCCCCTTTGATTTTGACTCTACATGCTTCTGCTATTCTTTTGTACCCCTCCTTAGCAATTTGTCCATGTTTCCACTTTTTATAAGATTCCTTTTTGATTTTCAAGTCATTAAAGAGCACCTGATGGAGCCATATTGGTCTCTTACTATTCTTCCTAACTTTTCCTTCCATTGGGATATTTGGCAGTTGTGCCTGTAATATTGTCTCCTGGAAAAACTGCCAGCTCTCCTGAACTCCTTTCTCCCTTAGATCTTTTTTTCCCATGGGAACGTACCTAACCGTTTTCTGAGTCTGTCAAACTCTGGTTCTTTGAAGCTCATTATCCCTCCTTTCCTTAGAATGATAAGATCTATGATTTCATGATCACTTTCACCCAATCTGCCTTCGACCTTCAGATTTGCAGCCAGTTCCTCTGCTGGGCAGAATCAAGTGGCCGTCCCCCTGGTTATTTCCTTCATTTCCCGAAACAAAAAATTGTCTCCAGTATAGTCCAAGAACTCATTGGAAATTTTGTGATTTGCTGTACTATTTTTTTCTGTAGATATCTGAGTAGTGTAATGTCCTGTTACTACCAGGACTTGTATTTGAAGACTTCTGTTCTAGCAAAGCCTCATTGATCTGTTTTGATTTGGTGGTCTATAGTAGATCCCTTTTTATAGTAGATTCTCATTTCCCCCCCCTGTCTGTCCTTCCTGGACAAGCTAGACCACTTTATGCCAAGGTGCACTTGGAAGAAACAAAATTAGGGGGCAAACTTTATATATTTGTTTTTTATCATGGAACTGTGGGGCTTGGTGAGCTATTCTAGTTACTCCTCTGATTTGAACTGAATGTATAAAGTGTGATGTCTAACCTTTCTTGCATTCTCTGTGGATGGGTCATTTATTTTTTATTTCTGTACTACATAGTTCACAACTCGCTCTAGTGAGTCCAAAAAGCCATACTTAATCTACACTTGTGCAGTGGGTGCATAAAGGAAGTGTCTTGTTGGTTTTTCTGAGTCTCTCTGTGGGTTCAGTGAGGATGCCTGCCTTGTTTAGCACTCTAGGATTAGTTATATTGTCTTCTAGGTCAGTGGTAGTCAACCTTTAGCAGCTGGAGAGCCACTTCAGATTGAATTTTCAAAAGATTTGAGATGGACATGCTCACACATGAACACTCTCAACAGGTAACATCCAAGTGCATGAAATCGGTTGCATACCTCAATAAAAGCAGAAAAAATATACCTGGGAGAATCTCTTTAAGTGTATATTTTCAACCTAGTTAGAAACAACAGATTACATATGAAAATAGCCTGTTCTAACAAATAGGTGAAGAACTGTCATACTTTGATTCCCATTTTCTATAAATTATGGCTCTAATCCTGTATCAAGTACCCCTACATATCCCTGAGCACAGGTAGGGCACCACTGATATCAATGGACTGCTACAGAAATCCACATTAGTACCCAAATCACTAGAGGAGATATTGATTAGGAACATATTTAGTAGAGCTGGATTAACTATTTTTGTGAATAATTTAACTGATAAAATGTTGGTAGTAATCAAGATTTGTTTTTCACTTGACCAGCTCTATAGCTGATTTAATAATAATCAGTGAATTCTTGAGTTTTTTCCTGATTGTCAAATTATTACATTCTGTTTCTTCCAGCTCTAAGATTTTAAAGTATTTTCTATATTAGTTTTGTAGATTTAATTTATACCCTATTAGTGTTATAAAGTTAAACTCAGCTACAACTTCTTCCAACCCAATAGCTGGAGAAAAACAAAATCATGATAAAGAGAACAAAACAATAGAGAGCAGTATAAATCAGAAGTAAATAACACAGTTGTTCATAGCTGAGCCAATAGCACATGCTTACTATGATAACAAATAACTTCCATATGGGGAAAAGAGGGATCCAAATTCAATTTATAGCTCTTAAAAAGAAACCACTAAATCTGTCTGTATAAATGTCACTAATCACACATAGTTGTAGGGCAGGTATTTTACTTGCTTGCTTGAGTACCAAGACACAATATTTAGGAACCAGTGAGGTTGCTGCTCTCACTGGTGTCAGTGGAGTTCTTGGGTCCTCAGCACTCTTGAATATCAGCTGTTCTACTTAGGTGCCTAAATATGGATTTAGGAGTCTAATTTTAGGCACTTATATTTTGAAAAACTTTGCCTCAATTTAATGGATAGCATGGCTAGTATATATTACTATCATATTGTCCCCAATATGGATGTTCTTCATCTTTTTATGATTTTATTTTTGGAAAAAAATTGAATTTCCCAAGTAATTATTGGGTCAAAATTCCAAATGGGATTCAAAACAGAGAAAAAAAAATATGTCAGTACATTAATTAAATTAAATACTAAAAAAGAGTGAACTATTGTATAACCCAATATTTATATAAAGATCTACAGGAAGCCTTTTTGGTCTGAGCTGAACTTACAACCCTAGTTTTCTGAATCACCTGTCTCATTGCGTATTTCATATGACTTCAAAGTAAGTAAGATATCCGGTGTGAGTCTGCAATAAAACTATGCTTGACACACACTTTGCACCTGTACCTATTCACAGTGAAGTCAACTGGAATTAGAATCATTTTGTTTTATGCATTTTTCTGCATGACTGGTTGAATTTTACATTTATGAGGCCAGATAATGCAATGAACACTGATATTAAAGTCATGCAAAATAAGATTGGGCTAATAAAGGTCATTCTTCAAGGTGTACACTGGCTGCTAATAGGGTCAGAAAGTGGGTTTCTCAAATTCTGTAAGGCACTGGGCATTGGCCTCTGTGGGAGGCAAGATACTGAACTTGTTGGTGCCGTGGGTTGATAAATCCTTTGTTATGAAATCACACTGCCTAAGATGAATCTCTCTGGGGGCCTTTGGTTTTTTGGGGGAGGGAAGGAGGGGCAAGGTGATTGGTGTTTTTTTAAAACTTGTTTGATTGCAATAACTAATTTCATGTCTCATTGCCAACATTTTTACTTTTAAATTTCCAGAAGTTTATAAAGGGCAGTGATCCTTTTTAAAAATTTCCTTTTCCAGGCCTCTTACAGAAGGACCAGAGGCTGGATATCTCTAAGACATGTTAGACTGGTCAAGCACCAACTTCTTTCCTACATGGGATCTTATGTGGAAATATAAGCTTGGCATTTTAAATTTCAGAATGTAATTTGAAAAACTTGATGTGAAGTAATGAGTCAATCTCAAGTGGTTTGGTGTTTGAGTTCACTTTTAGATAATATCCAGAAGTCTGAACTATTCAAATCTACATGAGTCTGTAAAATGAAACTGAAAATCTATTTCTCACAAGACTTGTGATATTTACACTAGTGACAAGAAGTACACTACCACCACAGCCACTTTTCTCATGGGATTTTGACACCTCCAAGTCCAATAGCAGCTGGAAAGGAGAAGTGAAAAAATTACCTATCATCTGGACATTTCAGAACTGCAACAAATTATTCATTCCAGGTCAGTTCATAGACTTTATATTAACTGTTCTACTTATTCTAATACAGTTATACTGATTGCCACATCCATATTTGGATAGTTAGATATTTTTTTTAAGGAAACATAATAAATAACTTATGGAAGATAAGTTTCCATTTTGCCTACATTAAAATGGCTGAATTGTATTCTCAGCTGTAATGCTATATAAATGTAATTCATATTAATTTAAAACAGTTCAGAAGAGATTTCTAAATATTCCTAATTGGGAGAAAAAGGGACACTGAAAAATCTCATAAAGTATTTTTGCATACTTATAGCCTAAAATAAGGAGTAATTAACTGTTCCAAATATCCACCCACTTATAATAATAGGATGTCTTCAGTCAAATTTGCAGAATTTATTTTATTTAACTAATTTATTGGTATATTCATCATTCAGTAATATATTAGGTAGAGCTGGATTCTAAATGACTTTCCTTTCCAATTAATTCTTCTCACACTGTTTTCTGGTGACATTTGAACTTCTTTCATTATATAAAACACATCTTGAATAAGACATTGCAGAATAATAATCAGGGATGCTAACATGTTAAAAATTAGACCCCTGACAAAGTCAAATACATTCTGATTCAGACAATGACCTCACCTAATGTCATTTTCAATGCATCTTATTGAAGGAGAATATATCTTTCTCCCTCCTACATATCTGCCCTTAAGTTAGAAGTGTTTAAAGCAGAAAAAAATCAGTAACAAATTATAAACATGGTTATCTATGCTGTCTACTATTAAAGGCTTATTAGTATATAAAGTATCTTTTATTTTTATTTTACATTTCCTGACAGCATTTTCCTTTTTTTCTTCCTATAATAGTATCTCTGTATTAGGCGAATAGACATCAAATAAGTTATTCTTTAGAAATGTATGTTAAATCATGTGCTGTATTATGTTTGCTTGCAATTTGTCTTTTTCTTAATACAACCACCAGATTTCTTTTGCATAGCATTTCATAAAGCATAGAACACTGATAATATCTGATTTAACTGACTTGCTAATACAAGAAGCAGATCATTTTAAATGGACCCTACATCTTTATAGGATGTTAGAAATGAAGACATTACTTCAAAATGTAGGTAATTATCGCCTCCTCTTTTATCAGTGCTATTTTCTGAGGTATTATCATAAGATAGCACTTTAGTATTAAGCAGGGCCTTAGAGTGGCAATAAATCAGTCCAACTGAGTCATCATTGTCCAAGGCATCTGAACTACTGAAATGTTGTGGATCCTACAGAGAGTGTGAAATCACTTGACCCTTGGCATTAACCTTTGCTGAATGAATAGACACTGTTCCACATCGTGGAACAAAAGCAGAATAGTATTGATTAAACACCACATTCACTTGATATTAAATAGTTGCTGAACTCACTTCTTGCTTTCCAGTTCCAGTGGGAGAAGCCCAGAGAGTTGCTGAGTCTCAGGAGAATGCATGCTTGTAATTCAGAGCAATGTTTTTCCTGCAAAGTTTTTTTCCCCTTTCTTCCCTCCCCCCTCCTCCTCAGATCAATAACTGGCAGCTATGATCAGCCATGAGTATGTATTGTCAATTTTGACCTGTGTACTTTATCACTCGAAGTGAGAGGTCACACTCTGTGACTAATAATGCAGTAGTTCTAGGCATGAATTGTTTCCTGCCCTTAATGCAAGTTTTTTTTTTAAATTGTGTTTTCTTTTTTAACACTATGCTTTATTATATTGCTTGTTTATGAAATCTCTTAGCTACTTGCTGTGAACATCTGATTAATCTGCTGAATGGCATTAGATTTACTAAAGCTTAGAGATTTACTAAATGTTTTTGCTGTTGGTAGGAATGCAGGTTCCCTGGAACTTGGAAGTATTTAGTTGGGAATTCCTACATGATGTTTTTTGGAATAAAATGTTTGTTTTGGTTAAAAAGATGAATGGGGAAAACAGAAGACTAATACTAAGAGAAGAATAAACTGAAGCTATCCTCCATTAAACTTTCATAAGTCATATTGGGGCAGATTCATCTCTGTTACACACATGTAAATTCAGGGTAACTCAAGACTGCTCCTATATCCTTAGTAGCACCTTCTTAGATCCAGCTAGGTCGACTCAATGCATAAGGAATTGACAGCGAGGAAAATGTTTCATGTAAGATGACAAATGGAGGCAGCAACAGTAGCAGCATCACTGTCTGCAAACAACCACCACTGACTGAAACTGCATATTGAAGACTTACTAGTTCAATTCAGTGTAAAGATTATGCTTTAAAAACAAACCTTTAATGTGTGTGTGTGTGTGTGTGTATTTGTAAAGCGGTCTCACAACGTGTACCAATTCTTGATACAGGCTTATGCTTACCACAGGTAGTGAGCTATTTAATCGACAACATCATCTGTCTTCTCTCCCCAAAGGTTTGGTAATAATGTAGGCCCATGACATTCTATTATTCTCCAAAGTTGTTTTGAGCTCCATGGTTTTGACTGGTTTGTATGCTCAATGATTAGATTTCTAGATTAGCTAGTTGTTGACAATTTTGTGAATGTGAGCATATATAGAGTTCCCTGTCGATTAGCAGAAATCACCTCACAGAATGTAGGGTATACTTTAATCTGCACACAGCCTTCTGTGGTTTATACCACTGATGAAACAGTATTGGAAGGCTGAAAAAAACTGATCAAATTTATTTTTTGATATATTTGATGCTTTCCCTAGTGGAAGTAACATCTTCCTCTGTGTCCTTCTTTGCAAGCTGCTGCTGTATGGATACTGTTGGAAGGATTAGATTTTTATTGGTAGACATTTATTTCACCATACACACACAAATGGACAGAAATATTATGCCATCTATAATAATCAAAATATACAGATCGGCAAAGCAAGAAAAATACTGTTTGAGAACTTATTAGTTTGATTTAAGGGTATTTACTTTGTATGTTTTGACGTGATGTTGACAATTTGTGTTTTAACCTTTTTGAATCTCAGAATCTATTGGCATTAAATAGTCTGACCTCATAATTTCTTGCAACGGTGAAAATTTAAACCGATAAACATAGGGTATCGATCTATTTTTTTGCTAAATAGCAAAAACATTCACTTGATATGAAATACTTGCTAGATAGAAAAGACAAGATTCTAGGTGATACACCTAAGCCTACTTAATAACCTAAACCACTCAAATTTCTACCTAGAAGTGGCTTCCTTCCAGAACATATAATGTTTTTTTATATACCAAAGGGAATTTCATAGAGTGGGAACTGCTCTTATGCCTTTCTTAGGCATGTAATGACTGCTCCTTGTATAAACCTCTGCTAGGCAATGCATGATTTCTCTTTTACATAATCACACAGTAAGTTGTTAGGGTCGGTGGTTATATCCAAGAGACATTATCTTTTCTTCAACTACTGTATTAACTGTGTGTGTGTGTGTGTATTGTAAGCATGGGCCTTAGAGTGGCAATAAATCAGTCCAACTGAGTCACCATTGTCCAAGGCATCTGAACTACTGAAATGTTGTGAATCCTACAGTGTGTGTGAAATCATTTGAGCTTTGCCCTGTGTTTGTTTGTGTGTCAGTGTAAGTAAAATTAGTAAACTATTAATTTTTTTAAAAAGCACAAATTAAAAAAACCCACTATGGATAAATTACAATGGATTTAATTACCATTTAAATACAATGGATTTAATTATATTCAGAAATTAATTTGGCTGAAAAGTTGTGCTTGTGTTAGTTAGAAATGCTGACCTCTACTCTTTATATCAGACCATCTTAATAGTTTCACCATGGTCTTCAAGCAGTAATGGTTTTATTGATTTATATAGTTTGTCTATGCTCACTAGCTTCATGAACAAAAATATAAAATTAAAAAAAAACATGTTAGTACAAATGTCACTACAAATGCAAGTAAAAACAATTCCTAAATTCATTAAGGGCAAAAATAAATCCTGAAATGTTTCGCTTAACCCTTTTACTTGGAAAACCCCTGTTTAAAAATGCATTCTATTAACTTTCTTGAACATTATTTTTGTCTGATGGAGAGTGTATGGGCTGATTGTAGACATTAGGCTCCTAACCAAGACTGCTCTGTAGCCCTACAAATATAGGGTTTATCATCTGAACTCAACTGTTTGGACAAAGAACACCAGAAACCCATAATTCAAGCCAAAATTCAAAATGAACACCTAGAGCTACACCTTGAGGTAAATGTAAAACCAGTGCAATCTTTTGAGCACAGATGAACTACATTACACAGATTAACTACATATTTAATGGGCAGTTGTATTCTGCATTAGCTGAAGTTTCAAAATGGCCCCATGTAAAGTACTTTGTAGTAATTGGTCTGCAGGTGATAAAGGCATCAATCACTATGGAGAAGTTACAATCCCTTAGGCAAAACCTATGACTCCAGTGAAGAGGGGGAAAAGATTCTGCTGCTCTGTGGATGTCTAGACTCAGCTGAGGCAGCAATAGGATTATATATACTCCTAGTTGTGTGCAGTGTGTCTCCAGGTTGTAAGAGCTCCGCTCTGCTATTACTCACCAAAATCACCTCAATTTAATCTAAGATGAGTTTCAACTAGCTAACTAGATTGCACCTGAGTCCTGATCTCGATCAGTGGAATAACCAAATTACACAGTGTCAGCGTGATGGATATACATATGCATATCTGCAGCATATTGGTAACACTGCAACCTAATTGTATCACTAGCTGTCTTAGTAGGTTCACATATACATTGAACAGAATGGGTTATGGGTAACGTTCTGCAGTTTCCTACAGGAGAGTATCCTTGGGCTAGGTGAGCAGTTCCACAGTACTTTGTCCAGTATGGTGCTCTACTCTGGTCCTTTCCAGGAGGAAAGAGAAGATAAATTTAAGCACAACTTCTCCTATCCCTGCCAAAGCTGACAGGTGTGTAAACAACCTCATGATCAATGACATCAAATTCAACAGAAAGAACAGAAAAGAGTCAGCATGGATATCTGGGGCCCCATTGAAGTTAAGGGGAGTTTTGCCATTGATTTAAATGGAGACAGGATTTCACCCATGGTCTTTTCTCTGAGTCATAATTGGCACAACTGTATAACTGGTTTCTCGATGTTGCACTCAAGAACACTTTCAGGACTCGCCCCATTTTTCATAGACTGGCTTGTGAAACACTTTTTCTACCTTAAAATTTTCCATAGATGTTCCAGGGCTATCATTCATATATATATATATATATATATATATATATATATAAACCCCAATCCTTCTTCCCCTGCCACTATTTTGAATCTTGAGCACTAATTACTGCTCTACTATTGGAGAAAGGTACTACTCAATAGGAGTTTGGGTGGCAAAATCAGGCCCTTTGGGAGGGAGGCTAAATAATGCTTCAGTTTAAAGTACCAAACAGCAATCAACAACAATGTTCAGGTATTGTTTCCTCCATTAATAGTGCTTACCTCCTTCGCACTGTTCTTCTTTTTGGTATTTTTGCCTGTGTAAAAAAAAACTGCTGCACACTGCTGTATTGTTGTAGAATTGACACATTTAAATTGTTGCAGTTTTGTGGTGATAATTCCACAGAGCACAGTAGTAATAAATGAAAATGAATCTGCAAAATCTAGATGAGTCTGTAACATGACAGAGTCGCTGTGATGCTCCAAATGTTGAAGATGTATATATGTGAATTATATATGTGAAATTATTCAGTTTCAGCCGATCATTTGCTTCACTATCCCTCTTGGCATTAGGTATAATTAATAAAGACTTTAGAGTCTCAGGAGCAATCATCAGAGTCTTTCAGACAGTTTTACATAAAGTACGTTGAATTGGTAAAAAGAGGTCAACATGTGGCATTGCAGTGCCTGGAAGTAAAAAATAGTACTTGATACAGATACACAAATATACACAGTGAAAGCTGTTGCAGTTACCTGCTCTGTGATGTCGGCTCAGGTTTTCCATGTACCAGCAGTGGTTTATCTAGGAGGCTTATTAATCTAGTATAGTTCTATTGGAGATTTTTATTTCTGAACAGCAGTTCTGACCGAGATCATAGGTTTGTCCTTGTAGTGGGCCCCAGTGGGCCCCCTCCGATCAGGAGGACGCTCCGGCCAGGGAACCAAGATGGCGGACGGAGCCGAGGCGGCCCCGCCCCATGCCCCGGAAGTGCGACCGGGACCCCGGAAGCACAAAAGGCGGGGCCGGCCACCAAGAGGGGTTCGACCCGGCAGGAAGAGGGGAGGGTCGACCCAACTGGTGGCGAACCAGCCACCGCGCCGAGTGGAGCGGCAGCCCCGAGCCCCCGGCGGAGCCAGTCTGGCCTGGCGTCCCAGCGGCCATGTATCCAGAGGCCGAAGACGCTGGTCCAGAAACCCCGGTAGCAGCAACCCCCGAGGCAGCGAGCGACTGGCCCGGGACCCAAGCCGCAGCGTACCCGACTGCAGCTGACAGCGAGCCCGATGAGGTGACGACGGAGTCCCCCGCAGCCCCAGACGACTGGCCGGGAGTTCCGGCTGCCACCTACCCAACGGAGCAGGGAATGGATTGGACCCCTGAGGACGCCGGACTCTGCTGCGGACCTGAGACTTGTGAGTAGAGACTGTATTCTGGCTGCCTGTGTAGAAGCACCGGCCACAGCCAGCTACTTTAGAGACGGTATTCTGGCTGCCTGTGTAGAAGCACTGGCTACAGCCAGCTATTTTAGAGACTGTATTCTGGCTGCCTGTGTAGAAGCACCGGCTACAGCCAGCTACTTTAGAGACTGTATTCTGGCTGCCTGTGTAGAAGCACCGGCCACAGCCAGATACTTTAGAGACTGTATTCTGGCTGCCCAGGTAGAAACACCGGCTATAGCCAGATACTCTAGAGACTGTGTACCTGGCTGCCGGTGTGGAAACACTGGCTAGAGCCAGATATCTGAGACACTGGGGGGGGGGGGGGGGCCTGGCTGCCCGTGGGAAACCACCGGCGAGGGCCAGCTATCTTAGAGAGTGTGTGCTCTGCCTACCTGTGTCTGGCCGGGGTGACGTAACACCGGCCAGAAACCCGAGAAGGCGTGAAGACCACCCGGCAGGGGGTGCTCCCAACGCTGGAAAACGCTAATTCCCCGCACCACCAGCAGGAGGCGCCCCGGGGTGAGAACAAACACGCTCACAGTCCTACACAGTCTCTTGCGTGTGATTGCAAATTAACTAGCGTTCCTTGATGCACACATTAAGAGATGTAGCACTGACTTTGGAATGAAGATCAATATTGTTTGATCCCTGAATCCTTTGTCTTGTTGAAAGAGGAAAGTTGCCTAAAGAAAGCATTCTATTTGCACAAGGAAGACAAAGGATTGGAAACCGCAAAACACTGATGTCTAATAAGTCAATTTTGCAAGTAGATAAAAATTTGAGAGAGAAAATCAGAAATGTTCCAGTTAGCCTGCTTACATTTAACAGTTTATTTTTCTAAAATGCACTGTAGATAGATCCCTATCATTTAATGTATTTTGATCTTTCTTGACTAGACTATCTTACATGACTGAAGTGAATTATAATAATTAATCCCAAGGGTTTTTCCTTGCAAAAATAGAATCACCCCATTGTTTACATTGAGATTTACTTTTAAATCTCCTGGAACATGAATTGACACTCCTGTTTTACCAATGAGAAAGGATTGAGTAAATGGAGAGATTATCAAGGTGTATGTGAAATGTTACTTACGCTATCTCTTATACGATACAGATTTGAAAAGTGTGGCTTCTGAAGGACACGATCCACTTTTTTAGAATTGCAAGGAACTTTTGGTAACAGGACTCTCTATGACTTTAATGAGAATCTTCCATCTAAGCGTCCCTGCACTGCTTTGGTACTGGACTACTTTTGCCACAGTACCTATGCAAAATAAGGGGTCAATTCTACCACCATTGTCTATATTGAGTAGTACCTTATTATAGCCCATATTCTAATACTCAGTTTTAATATCTTTCTCATTGAGAAATCCCATTGATTTCAGTGGGAATATTCAAGAAATAATGTACTATTTGCGATGAGTATCAAATATACACTTAGTCACCCCACTGAAATTGGTGATTAAATGGTACATATACATTATGATTTGGAGCAATGGATCCTTGTCACATCAAAAATCCTGTTTAGGTATAGTGGCAAATGTAATTCTCCAATATCAAAGAAATGCCTGGATTTCTAGATGCAAGATTAATGTAAAAGTCATTGGGAGCCTCGCAATTTCTTTGCATCTCATAAAAAAAAATTCAGCTATGTGCTGTGTAAAAATTAAAATAGCATTTCAGAGGTATCTTCTCAATCTCTTCTTTGACAGCTCAGTACTTTCAACGGGACTGTTGGGATATCCACTGTTTGGATAGTAAGAAATGATGAGTAAGATTGGCAGACTTGGGTCCAATAGCTGTAATATCCATAGGTTGGCTTGTTGCTGGGCTTTGGCTGTAAGTCATTAGTGCAGCAGTTATTGGCTCTCCTAGCTGGAAATTAGTATTTCATTTTAGATGTTTAGCTGCTTCTTCTCATGTTCTTCCACCACAATCACAGGTTTTTCCAGTGTTAGGCATGATATGGCCCAGTCGGTAGCCCTGGTATATGGTTCCTCTAGGAACCTGCAGACCAACAGATGTTCAATGGTTTGTGTTTCACTGCAGTCATGTGTCTGAGTTGTTGGACTTTTGACCTGCAGGTCTAGTTCAGAGGTGATTGAAATGTCTCCAGGTCAACCACTGTCAATGTGCATTTTTGACGTCCTCATTGAGTATTTTGAGCTGTGTATGTCACATTTCTAGTCATGTAGTGTTCAGTGAGTTTTTTGAAGAGGTTCCATTGCATCTAGGAATTTTGTGCACTATTTCAGGTGGCTAACTGCTGCTGTGTGGACATGCAGGGGATATTTGGTATCTTTGACATGTCACAATCATTCCATTTTGCTTGTGACCGCTCTCTGATATCCGGGAGAGCAATTCCAGAAAGCAAACAAAGCCTGTTTATGTTTTAATTTTTAGAGATCTTGTGATGTAGTGGCAGCTATCATTCAGCACTAGGGATCACTTTCTTTGCATGAGCTAATTTTTCCCACACCAAAGTATTTCAAAGTGACCATGCAGCTGCTCTTAGTGTTGCTGGGTTGGTCCCCCACTTTAAATTTGCAAGGTTTCTAAGTATGTTGTTCTGGGTGCCAACTTTACTTTTTGTCTTCTCCGGGTGTGCCTTGAAGGAGATAGTGGGGTCTAGGTTCACTCCAAGGTAGACAGGATTTCAGCCATGGGCAAGTAGTATCCCATTCCAGATTATGTCAAGTTATTTATTGGCTTCTTGATTCCAAAGATGAAAGAGACTCACTTGTGTTTTAGCTGGATTGGTGTACATTTAGATTTTGATGTAATAGACTAAGAGCCCAGACAGCACCGATGTTAGTTAGCATAGCCTTGATCTGGGTGAGAACCTTGGCTTGGTCATTGGCATAGTTTAAAATTTTTGTGCTGAGATGGATTGGTTGATCATTCTTGTAAATTTGAAGAATATTGGTCATAGGAGGAGAGTTCTCATCCTGGCTCCTACCAGATCCTTTGAATCTGTGAATCCTGCTGAACACCTATCACACTGATGATGATTTTAGCTGAGAAGCCAGTGCTCATAATCTGGTTGCACCAGAAACACGGTGGCAGAACATTGAAATTATTTATAATACAGTGGTAAAACATGAAATAACCATTGCTTGAAAATGTGAAGTGGTCAAAAGTTCATATCTGAATATCAAGTACACTTTATCACAGCTACTTATAGGGATGACCATTATTAATTTGTGTTTTTCCAGGCTGAGTTTGCCTTTCAAAACTGCATTTGATGACTGTCAAATCTTTATTTTTCTCTGGAGGTATATAAAGGGTCAACATAAGCTGTGGCATAAAGTCACAATGAGCATTTATGAAATCAGCCAGCTTCTTTAATACTGTTTAATTAAACTTCTAAATCCACTGTTTTGAACCACTTGTATCTGTGTCTGTCATGAATATGTAAAAAATCTATGGATGATCTCATGATATTCACTGTTGTACAATGCAAACTGCAGTCATTTGAAATTTCACAGTGACCTAAGGGATAGAACTTTGATGGTCAGAAGGGACAGGCTTCTTCTACTTGAGCTAAAGCATTCTGTTTGTTAGCAATATAGAGCCTGTACCATAGATGATCATTTCTGATTTTATCCAGTAGATGGCATTGGTATACATTCACAATAGCATGTTCATGACAGTTTCAACTCTGTGACCAGTTCTATCTTCTTGTTCTGAAAATCCTAAATGAGAGAATACTATGTTGTCTGTGGATGATATAGTTTACCATAGTACTGACATCAGCCAACATTAGTTAAAATATCGGCAAACCCTAGAAAGCATTTTTCTTGTTTTGAGGTGAAAGAGCAATAACAATTAAGTAATTTAGTCTGCCTTATTTTATTCTCTATACCACCACATTTCTAGAGTCTTTTTAGCAGGAAGGAATTATTTAGGCAGCTTTCCATCAGGGTGGAGTTGCATGTTTTTTTCTGAGTATAGTATAGGATCTGTAGCCTTCCGCTGGCTATAACTTTCAAAGTAGTGTTCCTGTTGGGGGATGAACATTCAAGAAAAAATTGAAAAACACTGGTTTGAACTATTTGAATACCTTTTTACTCCAACAATTTGCAATACATTTGTTAATATGTTCAGATTACCATGTCATTTAACTTTTAGCTTTGACTTTCTGTTTTATGTCTTTCATTTTGTGATTCTACCTTTTCCCCATCTTCCATCTGTATTCAATCTGTCTCTTTTCTTACCTTCATGCATGCTGTAAAAAAGTAGGTAGCATTTTTTGTGATAAAGTGGTTGCTGTCTGAACAGAACAGAACAAATACTGTAATTATTTGAAGGCTACTAATTTTAAAAGTGTAATTCAAAATTTCCAGGTTGTTTTCATTGAATAGATCTCTAAAGACATTACTGAAACACAGTCACCACATTGGAATATTTTAGAATTACTTGATAGGCAGATTTGATCATTCCTTTAATCTACAGGTCAAAAAGGAATACACTATTTTGCACCCCCTATGGGATAGCTGATCCTGGTGGTTACTAAGTTCCCCCCAGTTTCTAACTGATTCTACACTCTGGCACGGAAATGGTTGCTTTATGTGCATTAAGATCTTGTCTGCACCAGGACTTTTCCCACCAAAAATTCCCATTCTGGTTCTCATTGATTCAGCTCCATTGTTGGTAGGAGTGGTAGGAACACTAAAGCGAATAAGGTACTGGGAGCTGCTATGTTTTAAGTATCATGCTATACAGGAGGTCACTGAGTCTATGATTATTCAGATGCTATGTCTAGAAATCCATATGAATGGAAGAACAGGTGTTGCAGCTATTATTCAAGTTCAGAAAGTGGACTAGCTACTAAACAGAGGTTTCGAGGTTCCTTTGAGCCCTGCCTGTGTCTTGGGAATAACTTTATGCCCCCACAATATGATTATATTTTGTCCAGTGTCTCGTTACAAAATTAGTTGTATTGTACTGTAAGGTGCTTGGGCCAGGATGTTCCTCACTCAGTTTTGGAAAGTGCTATTTAAACCTACAGTGCTATATAACAATACTGAAGATAAAAATGTCATTGAGAGGTGTGATGAATTTCGTATTCTTCATCCATTTATCTCGCATACACAAGTGCATCTGTCACAGATAGTTTTTGCACTAGCTTAATAGATTTTATTAGTGAGTTGCACAATGCGGGATTGTGAATTGCATTGCATATGCAATGCGTAGATACCGTGATGATTGCCATACATAAAAGACATCATGGACAAAAGTTGTGAATATTACAGCAATTTGAAAGCTTTGCTGCTGGACGTTAAGTATCCACTGCAGACTACAAAATATGAATGACTCAGTAGTTTGGAAACAATACAAGTAATATGTTGATTTACCTGTTTCATTGTTTGATTTTGTTACTTACGTTAGCAGCGTCTGAATGAAGTCTCCCTTCACAGCTCTAGTTTGGGAGGGGAGAGACTTCAGGAGCACACGTTACTTACATGAACATGCCTATTTTCCATAGGTATCTAGCAGGCAGGAGTTGTGATCAGCTTTCCATCATGGTGGAGTTGCATATTTCTTTCTGAGTATAGCATAGGATCTGTAGTCTTCTGCTGGCAGTAACTTTCAAAAAGTACTGTGATCACCTTTGGTTGGTGTTGGGTTGCAAATCACTTCAGTGTTGAATGCAGAGATAGTGAAATGTTATCAATCTTGTTATCTTCATTGTATGACTAATGGGGAGCAAAACTGTGCTGAGCTTCTCCTGAATGAGGGGTCACCCTCCGCTGAAAGGAACTTGATAAGCCTGGGGCTCGAATGCCAGCTCTCTGTTAAAATAAAAATAACAAGTGACATTCAAAACGTTAACATGGTGGTCCTATATTCCTATACTATTTGTTAGAATTTCCAGTGGAAGAATATAATATGTTCTATTGACTTGGTTGCTCCATGTATTCAGACAAGATCTAAGGCCTCAATATTAGAACAACTGCATACCAGAATGAAGTCAATTTGCCATATTTAAATAATACACAGTGAAAAATAATTTGTGAAAGTTGCTATGGTGCTTTCACAGTAGCCACTTTTCCAAGTGAAATAATTCCATTGTTGTTTAAAACACTGTTTTGATAGCTAGCATATATTGCAATGTCAGCTAACACCTAAAAAATGACATTTTTGTCCTTTTGAACTTAAACATATGCTTAACTTGTTTTAGGGGTTGGTCTGGAAAGAAAAATCATGTAGCCTGAGCAGCTATGTTCCAATTAGTTTCAGTATGATGCAAATAAAAATGCCTGAGCTGTAAACCCCTCAAAACCAGGCTTTATAGTGGAAAAATCTCAGACCTTTAATAAACACTGTGCAGCTATAGTACTCTTATTAACATTGCTAAAACAGAAAAAAGTTAGTTTTATTCATAAACTGTTCTGATTCTGTTGCATCTTTTCTTTTTCTCCATTTCTCTCTTCCATTTCACTGTGATCTGAAAGGTCTGTAGATTTATCTTGTGCCTGTCACTTTTCTTCACATGACTTAAAAATAATTAATTGCAGCGCTCAGTGATGATTTATGATTTCCACTGACGTAATTAATGATAGTCATCAAATTTTTTTCTTAATTGAAGTAGTCACAACAAACTTTTCATATTATATGCAAAAGGAGAGCACGATAACTAGTGGAAATTACGGATAGAGTTTTCATTTTGTATAAGCAGGAAATGACAAGAGCCTTATTAGTACTTTAGAGTGAAGCAAAAGTCAGAGATGGAAGATAAGAAGGGCAAGAGCAGAATTACTACATGTGATATGAAGAGAAATCTGAATAAAATAAGAAACTGGATTTATCATCAAAATTCCTAGTCACACTCTTTTTGAGGTCTGAAAAACAAAATGTTGGTTTAACTTTGGTGGTGCTATTGTTCCATATTTTCCCCCTTTTTCTATAAAGGAATAGAATTGCAAGTAAAAGTAGAATTGTTAGTAAAACTATTCTCAGGATGAATGTAACCTGGCCAAACCAACAAAGTATTTGAAACCTCTCTTTTTTTAAAGACTGCTGTGGGGTATCCAACATGATTTCTAAACCAAATCAGTTTGAGTAGGCTATGGATAAGCTTGGAGCTTTAGCATGTTTATTCAAAGCAAACATCAGAAAGTTTTGAGTCACCCAGTCGATAATTACATTGCTCAGAACATCATTACATTACAGAGGATGATTTGCCTCCAGATTCAGTTTCTTGCTAGGCTTTAAAAGTAGAAAATTAGAAAATGACATAATTTACATTACTGTATTCTGTGAAAAGCAGAGACAATTTTCTAGGTGGTTGTGGTAATATTTTGTATGTTTAATCTATTCGTGCTTAAGAGAAATTCATACCCATAGTACAAAAAAAAAGTTTAAAATAACATTTTTTTCATTATAGTCATTCAGTTAGAATAATATAATTATCTTGGAACTTGAGCAAAATATTAAATAGTTGGTATTTCTGTACATTCTACTTGTTATAAGAGAACAAGTACAGTAGAACTATTTGCACACAAGTATATATATATATATTTTTAAGCAACAGTAGATGCGTCAAATGTTGCAAACTTGATTTGAGCATTTTATGATACTCCAGTCAGATGCCTATTAAAAGTGTGATCAGGTAGTTTAGACTGTGACTAGCTGTGTCAACAGAAGGAAAGTGGAGGATTAGTCTCTATGGCAACAACAAAGTATTCCTGTTTGTAGACAGACAAATTCTGCTACATCTGAAAAAGATTGACAGGTCTATTCCTTTGCAACTGACCCATAGAAATTAGCAAGTAAAAGTTATTATACTGGATTGTATTGAAAGGTTCTCAATATCTTAAAGTGCTCTTGTAAGTTTTTCTGCAGTATTTGCATGAGAAACCTGGTAGGAATTGTTCTGAGGTTTATATCTATGGGTTGATAGATTCTTTGTGGGGGAGTATTGCTGGTGAGAATAACTTAATTTTCAGTTCTCTGTATAACAGAATTGTTGGAGCATGGATTGAGGGGAAAACACACATCAAAGGACTCAGGCTGAATAATATGCCACACTTAGAAACCAAGAGACATTTTTGGAATATTATAACTGTATGTTCTCAATGTAAGTTTAAAATTTTCTTCTCCAATTAGCTAGAAGTAATTACAATCTGGAGTTCCTTAATAATTAAGATTCCCATTGGAAAGATTTGATGCATTCCCAGAGTTTCTGTAATTTAACCAGGTAACCTTTCTGTTTTGCTTAATGTTCTTGAGTTGGAAGACATAAAGTGCTGTAACTGAAATATTCTACTTCAGAATTAATAGTATTTTTAAGGAATGAAAAATTGATGCTCAAATGTAATTGTTCATAAGCCTTGTACCTAGATACTGGCTTCAGAAACTATCAAAGAAAGCTCTAGAAGTTGATTGAATGACCAAACTTTCTTCCAACTTCTTCATTCTAGAGAATCTCAAGCTTTTCTGTATGAATTTCTGCCTCCAGTTGGGCCAGAAATACGACAAGAACAACTTTTCTTCTCATATTTTGGTATGTTTCTAACTAAAAACAGGAAGTGCAGAGGCTTTTTAACCTCATAGGGTATGGTTAGACTGGGGCTTTGTAGCGCTAAAACCCTTCTTTAGCGCTACAATTTCATTGACCGAACACACTTAAAAGGCACTGTAACTGGGTCACCACTCACCCCCGCGGCGCCTCCCGCTGGTCGTCTGGGGAATCAGCTCCTTCAGCATCCAGAGCGCCCTCCGCAGGTTGATGCCCCGCTCCTTTGCTGGCTCCGTGTCCCTCCTGGACCCCAGTGCCCTCCAGCTGTGGGTGCTGCACCCCTGCAGTACCCCCTTTGGTGTGAGGGTCTCCCCTCCCCGGGGGAACCCTCTACCCCCTATCCCCTCCTTGCCTCAGAGTGTGCCACTGTCAGTCACCACTTGCCCCCGCTCACTGGGGCGGACTGCAGTATCATGGCTTCTCATCACAGGCAAGGAGGGTTGGCCTGCTGCTGCTATCTCCAGCCCTAGGCTGCCCCCTGCAACCCTGGTAGTTCTGGGTCGGACCTTGTATCAGGCCCGGAGGCCTGGGGCTCGTGGCTAGAGCCCACCCAGCTCCTTCTGCCCTGCCCCAGCTCTGCCCTAACCCAGGTACCTGGCTCAGCTCCCTCAGTCAGGCCTGTCTCCATCTGAATGCAGAGGAGACTGTCTCTCCCTAGGCCCCTGCCTCCCAGCCTTTATACTCTGGCTGGGAGTGTTTGGGGCGTGGCCACACAGCTGAGCCTAACTCCCAATCAGCCTGGGAGTTTGCAGGCTTCTGGCCACAGCCCCCTCCCTGACTGTTTTAAACCCCTTTTGGGGGCTTTTCCAAGCCCCTTCCGGTAGGGGGCGGGTGGTCACCCCGCCACAGGCACATTTTGCGCTTTTACTGACGGTTTAAAGCACTACTGGTAAACCTCAAAACGAGAGGCATAAAGCTTCTAGCGCTACCGTTTTAGCGCAAGGGTTGCAATGTGTACACCCCTTGCGTGATAATGAGCCTCCAGCCTCCAGCATCCTGGCCCAGAATTCCCAATTACATCCTCTCTGGCCACCATTTAAAACTCTTCTGTCCGTCCTCAGGTGACCCCACGTCAGACCCTCCCCCCACAGTCCCTTTGAAATTTGAAAAACCGGCCCGCTGCTGCGGGCACGGCTGCCGGATCCCCTGCCGCTGCAGGCGGCAGGGCTGCGATTTCCCCTGCCACTGTGGGCGGCAGGGCTGCCGGGTCCCCTGCCGCTATGGGCGGCAGGGCTGCCGGGTCCCCTGCCGCTACGGGGGTGGCAGGGCTGCTGCGTCCGCCCCTGCCCCGGTCCCCGCTGCTGTGGGCAGGGCTGTGGGCGGGCTGCCTGATCCCCGCCGGTGGTGGCAGGGCTGCCGGTTCCCCTCTGCTGCCGGCGGCAGTCCTGCCGCACTCCCAGCCGCTGTCCTGGGTCCCCGCCGCAGCCAGGCGGCCAGCTGCACGCGGCCCCCCCGGCCCGCCGCAGCGAGTTGCGGCGGCAGGAGCTTGCAACCCCCCTGGCAAGCACTCCGCTACACCCCCACCTCTTGATCCCAAGTTTTGAGAACCCCCCCGAATAAATGGTTGCGGAAGGGAGGTGTGTGTGCAGAGCCTGTCAGTTTTGGAAAATTAACTGACGGCCGGAAGTTCCCTCCCGACGCACAGGTTCCCAGTTCCCCCTCACCCCACTCCTTTGCAAAGCAGGTTGCACCCAGCTGAATGCTGGGATACCTGACCTATCCTGCTACTCTCACTGTCGCCAGAAGCTCTGCAAATGTGTGCATTCTTTGGCGCTACAGGGATTAAATGTGTACAGCCTCTAGCGCAAAACCTATTGCGCTAAATTGGGAAGCGCTATAAAAAAACCTGCTACAATCTGTAGTCTAATCATACCCATAGTGTTTGATTTGTATTCAGTAGTATAGAAATACTTTGAGAGTCCTCTACTGCTGCTCACTGTGTTCTCAAAGTTTCTAAAACATAGAACTCAAGCAGAGCAGCAGTCTGTATACATAGCTAATCCTTGCATATTGTGTATATTCAGTAAACACTGTTATTTGGCCTCCATACTGGGTGTATGGTTCCTGGATATTATGTTTGTTGTGTAAAGAGCAAAAAGACACATCTCATTTGTTCCAAGATTGGGAAGGATAGTTGGGCTAGTTTTTGTATTTCACTGGTGCATTCATGCCTATGTAGAAATTTCAGGATGATTTAGATCAGGGGGTCTCAAACATGCGGCCCGGGGGCCACATGCGACCCGCAAAGCCCTTCCCTGCGGCCCGCCAAGCTTCCTGGCGCCCCTCCTCCCCCCCCCCCCCGGTCTCCCCATAGCAGTTTGCAGGATGGAGGGGCCAGAAGTGGAGGCTTCTCTGCTGCCTGGCTGGGCCGCGCGTGTTTCTAGCTCTGGACTTCCTATATTGCTCTTGCTTTGTTTGCCAAACAGCTGTTGGTGGTGCCTAGCACTTTCCAGGAGGGAATGGGGAGCTGCCTGCTCAGAGGAGGAGGTGGGGCAGGGGTGGGACCTCTTGGAAGGGGTGGAGTGGGGGCGGAGCCGGGGCAGCGAGGGCAGGGGGTGTGTCAGTGGTGCGGCCCTCGGGCCAGTGCACTAGTCCTCATGGAAGGGGTGGAGTGGGGGCAGAGCCGGGGCAGCGAGGGCAGGGTGTGTGTCAGTGGTGCGGCCCTCGGGCCAGTGCACTAGTCCTCATGGAAGGGGTGGAGTGGGGGCAGAGCCGGGGCAGCGAGGGCAGGGTGTGTGTCAGTGGTGCGGCCCTCGGGCCAGTGCACTAGTCCTCATGCGGCCCTCATGGTCATTTGAGTTTGAGACCCCTGATTTAGATAAAAAATGGAGGCTAGATGCTGCTTTATTTCTAAAAGGAAGTGATCTTAGACTAGCATAATTTTTTTTTGCTTTGTTTCTCATTGAAACCACAGAAGTAAACTATTCAAGATGGTGTCTGCCATGAAGTTGAAGGTGGCTGGATAGTCAAAAAAGCCACCTTACTCATTAGCCTTTTTATGCTTCTGTGATTGTAGAGACAACTAAATTATTGGAGAACTGCTTTCTATGATTCTTCCAATGTGTGCAGCTCCCTCCCTATTCTTATTCACCAAATAACCCTCTCATTCAGTTATTATTTGTATTGCAGTAGCACCTAGTAGCCCTAACATGGACAAAGACTCCATTGTGCTGGTACTATACAAAGTCAAAACTAAAAGGTGGTTCCTGCCACAAAGACCTTACAGTCATGATCAGGTCTCTCCACAAAACACACCTTCCAGGGAACCTTTCAGTGATAACTCACTAAGTATAGAAAATACACTTTTTTTTTAAGAAAAAAAAAAAAGTCAAACACCACCTGAAGTTTTAGCTACATTCTGTGTTTCATATGTCTGATCTGAACTGGCTATTTCTAATTTAGATATAAGATCATAGCACCAGGGACTGCATGTTTCTTTTAAAGTGCAGAATATAATTAATAACTGTAACTAATAAGAAATAATTATTATTGTGGTATTTGGATTTTCTTACAAGCCATGACAGGCAGCAGGATTTTTTTAAAAAATTGATGGCATAGTTCCTAACCCGAATTTTTATACATCACAAAGTCAAGAGATGTTGGGAAGAATTTTTTTAAAAATTGGTGTATTAATTTTGGCCTGTATTTGTTTTTTTTCCTACTCAAAATCACATGATACAGCCTCGTTAAGACATTGTTTAGAACAACAGCTCAGTTTCCCAAAGTACTAATGACTAAAAGGTTCGTAGAGTGAGGAGTCACTTTTTTTTTTTTTACTTGGAACATCATCTTATTTTTCTTACATTTAAACTGACATAGTACAAACATGCAGCTCCATATCGCTGCTGCTTCTCTGTTTCTGAACAGGTATTTGCATATCTGATCAACAAGCTGATCAAACTGGAGCCTGGGATTTTGTGACTTTTGATACTGTCTGGTGTGCTATTCACCAGCTAATTATTATTTTTGAGGAGCAGTCACTATCAGAGCATGCAACTTTCCTTTCCCAGCCCACATCAGGATAGAAATGCATACCGGGCACCTTCCAAGATCAATTTAGTAATAAAAGAAATAACAGGAGTAACTAATAGAATGTACAGATTTAAAGATGTAGTTTTCTCTTTGAGTTAGATGTAATTCCTGAAAAGTTATTTATTATTTCAAATATAATGTTACCAGGGAACTTTTTGCATCTTTACCAGTTTTAACTAAAATTGAGATGTAATCATATTATTTTAAAATGGTTCTTACACTTATAAGAGCTTCTTTTCTGCTTCTGGTAAATCATAAATGTAATGGTCTGGAACAGAATACAAGGAAGAAGAATCCATATGTAGGTGGATTTAAATTTTTTAAATCATACTATTGCTGTTCTAGAGAGGAAGAAAGGATTCAACCCTTTGTTAATTATGTACTGGCCATATACATATACCATAATAAATCAGTTTCCCACATTTTCTCTGTTTAGTGAATTTATATTGGATCCTTTTGGTTGGGATAGGGAGAGGAATAGAAAAGGGAAGATTCTGGTCATTCAGTTTTTGTGTTAGTAGAACATTGGTCCTCTCCTTGACGCTAAGACTGAATACTGGTTCTCTATACTTGTCTGTGCTGATATCATAATCCTTATTTACTTTGAGTTATTGATTTTTATTTTAAAAAAGATCTCAGATCATGGCATTTTATCCAGGTGTTGATAGTTAGATATTTTATATTGTAAAGACTGTAGGAGATACTGGATCTTATCATTACAACTAGACTTAGACCTTCTGCAGGGTAGCTATTTCTGATGCAGTTTCCATACAGTTTTATAGCAATAGATTAAAGCAAAATGAGAACTTTATCCAGGATTCAAATAAAAATAGACCTTGTGCAATGACACACTTTCGATTTAGAAAAAGCACTAATTACTGATATGTTAAATTACTTGCTATATTAAATGGCTGAGATTTTTTGAGCAGATTGCTGGTATTAAAGGGTTTACCTATTAACTACTTTGTGAGGTAGGAAAAAAAAATTATAGGAAACCTGTGAAACCTTGGCTGACAGCGGCACAGAAAAGGATGAGGCAGCTATCTTGTTACATCCCCTTATTTACAATGTTTTGGGGCGAGTTTTGTATTGCACTCTTATGCACAGAAATAATTATAAAAGCAGCCTAGGAACAGCTGTTTTAAAGACTTTCCCTTCTCTGCAGTTTTACTTGAATGGAGTATGTGCACTCTAGTGTCATGATCTGCTGTAATTTTCAGGCTACATATCCTAGAATTTCATGTAATGCATTTGAGGGAGACATTTGGAAGCATTATCATTTTCATTCTGGAAAATCAGTATTCTCGCATTAAGGAAATAACATGCATTCCACTCACAGTTTTTTGGAAGGGTGCAAATCCAGTCTTTAAAAAGGGTGGTGAACGTACAAAATGGAATGAAACCTGTAAAAAAGAGCACAATTATAGCTATTCTCTCTCTTAAAGAAAAGGAAAAAACATGTAATTTTGAGAATGGCAGGCAAGTTAAATCTGCCCCGGCCAGCTTTAAATTATGTTATTATCACTTATGCACGATGTTGCTAGAGGAATTCCTTGGCTCTCGTTAACATGGAGCAATCTCTCTAGACTTCACACACAGCAGACATACACAAGCATATAAACACACATGCGTACATATGATAGCAACAGTCAGGTGCACATTTCTGACTGCAAAATAATGTACAATCTACAAAGACTCTTCAAGAAAAAGACTGCTTTATGCACCATATAGCTATTTTATATAGTATTCTGCTTTGTTTTTTTAAACCATGTTAAAGTGCACTCCAAAAAGTTCTCTCCATTCAAAAGAGTAAGAGTGATTATTTCTGCTGTAGTACTATAGTAGCCTTTCAGCTAATCACTACCACTGCACTGCGGGTCTGAGCACGGAGCTGACTGGACTGTTCTTCCTATTTTACTGTAACATTGTTGAATTGGTGATTCAGTTTATGGATATGAAGGAGGCATCACTGCAATAAATTCTGCTACTCCGGATGTAGCCATTTGGCTCGATCAACTTCAGGTGGAATTGTTGTTACTGCTGTACCCCAGCTATATGAAAGAAAAAGAACTGTAACACTGAAGGTTAACCATAAAGGAGATGGAGTTGGAAAGAGGACACCAGGGACAGACTTCAGGAACCAAGGCTGAGATTTTTCAAAGCTGCTGAGGGGATCTGGATACCCAATTCCTATGAAACACTATCTGAAAATTAACTGGTGTCAACTGACAACCAGGCTGCATTTCTGTTCACAACCTCCAACTCCTGGAATGACAATGCCAGACACCAAAAGAGGCCAATGAGTAGCATTTGAGCTTGAAAAATCAGCATTGTAAATGTTGCATGTTCAGGTGCTTTTCAGCAGTCCCAGAACATCCTTTTAAGCTCTCGTAGAGAGCCAATGTTCAAGCCAACATACAGGGATGAAGATAACTGACTAGGATTATTAGATGAATATGAATTTGAACCTTGCTAAGGCTAAGGTGGTTTTTCTCATAAAACATATTAGGTTCTCAAACCCCAAGAAAATTTCCCCCCACATTCTTGCCCCCTTCCCATACACCACTGCTTTCTTTGTTCACCACACCAGCTGTTCCTTTTTGTTGTTGTTTGGTCAAAATTCTGTCTTACATACACACTTCTCTCTAGCTGGCTGTGATGCCTTCCAGCCCAGTAATGGGGGTTAGGGAAGCACCTCGCCCCTCCCACAGATAGTTGAGGAAAGTTTCAGTTTGTGGAGAGAAATGGGACCTTCAAGTTGAGAAAAGATGGATATAGTGGAGGGAAGAGCCATGCAGCAGCACTTCTGGATATTGGTTCTGAGACAGGAGAAAAGTTCTTACTCTTTGGAATTGTCTATGACAAATTTTCCTAGCTGTATGTCAGGCTGGCCACCGGGAGGGACTTACTCCAGAGCTGGAGTAATTGTCATATGTCTTGGTGGAGTTTGGGAAATCTGAACCAAATTCAGGGAATAAAGGAACAGGGAAAGCAGTGTAGTGCTCATTTGTATGAGCTCTCCAGTCATGCAGATTCAAGGGAGATATATGGATTTGGATTTGACTTTTCACAGTGGGCCCAACTTTCTCCTGAATGTTTGGATAAATAGCGGCAAGTAAAAGATCCCACCCCACATATAGTATATAGGTATAAAAACTGCAGCTGTGCAGATGAGGAAGAATTTGAGTGCATGAAGCAGAATGAGGTGATAATAGAAAGCCGCTGCCCATATTGTATAAAATATTTTAAAAATTTGGATATCTCCCTTTCTTCTTCTCCTCACATGCACATTTCTATTACTTTTTTACAGCCACACTGATTTGACAGAAAATGGGTCAAGCAAAAGAAGACAATTAAACATATTGGAAGACATAGTGACTACATTTTCACTGAAAGTAAGTAAACTGTGAGTCAAACTGTAAGCAAGTCCAAGCCCAAGTCTGTCACTCTCACTAGTGGAAATTAGGAATAACTGAAGTCAGCGGAGTTACGCTGGTACATAATCAGCATAATAAGATCAGAAGGAGGCCCAGTACATAGTGACACATGAATCTCCTGTCTGGTACTCTTCTGAAATTCTGGTTTGTTGTATGTTGGCCAGCAGAGTGACACCAAATTATGGAACTAAATTGTTCAGGGCAAAATCATGTTCTGCGTTATGACTGTACTCAGCCTCATCCTCCCACCATCCCACAGCACATCTGTGGTAGGTAGAATATACTCCTAATACACTCTTTAGTGTTAGGAGATCATCGAGGCATCTCACCACCTGCTGGTGGTCCATGACCCACGTTTACCATTCTGCCTTTTGTCTGTAATGTGATTCCTAAATGTCCAATTATTTGCTGCACCTTGGAGCATCTTTCAGTTTGGGTGCATTGTGCATTAAGTGTTAATCAAGGAAATATGTTTGCATGAATATATATGATTGTTGAAAAATTGAGTTAAACATTAATCCAAAACAAATATACTGTACTGGACAATCATTTCAAAACAGAGTGGTAGACATTCATTCTTAAAATTGATTCTTACTGAGAGTCAGTCTATCAGAAACAAAAATACTCCACAACCAGTGATAATTTGGAATTCATCAGGATGTATAGAGCTAGGAGTAATGTAGCTGGAGTGCATGTGCTCATGTTCAATAAATTTAGCAGATACCTCTTTTATTTTAAATGATAAGAAAACCTTTATATCAATTAAATATTACATGATTTCTATTGCTGATGTATCCACTATAATAATCCACTACTTTTAAGTTTTCTCCAATGCAATTGTCATTGAATCTATTCTTGATAAATTGTCACAATTTAAATGTTTTTTCTTTCTTTTAAATGTAGCCATGTGAATTAAATATTCTGGAGAAATAACTGTAGCAACAAAGGAGTAAGGTTTTAATATTTTTTTTAAATTTTGTGAGGTCTATACAAATTATTGCTCCTATTTAAGAAAGAATCTGACAAATACAACATTGTATGCTATCAAATAATACACAGCTAATATTATCCTCCAACAAAAACTTTTTAGCCAGATTTTGTCAAAAGCCAAATTTGTAAATATTTTTTATCAATTTCCTTTTAATTTTTTTTTGTTTAACCATGATTTTACTATTACTTTGAATTTAAATATAAAGAAATATGTCGTGCTTTTAAACCCTACACAAGCTGAGAGTACAAAACACTATTCAGACAAAGAAGTCAATGGATTTGTTCAGTCCCATTTTTTTGTTGCTCTGTCTGCTTTTTTGACTATGACAAAATTATTCCTGTTGGCGTTGATAGTCTATGGCCATTCAGAGGTCAGACTCAGGTGATGGAGACCTAGAAAGCAGGACAACTGTTGCTGAATAGTGTGATGTTGTCTCTTTCTGCTGTGTTTTTTTCTTTCCTGGGGTAAAAGAAGTAGAATACTTTCTGGGGCTATGCATAAAAACACCCAAGATCACTATTGCAGTCTGAAAAATTGTTGATTTGTTTTATTTATGAAGTAGCTAAAATTAAGCAATATTAAGTTGCAAAGTTTACAATATAAGACGTCTGGGATTTCTGTCTGAAAAAGGAGAGAGGAGACAAGGGTTTGCCAAATACACAGCATATTTCTGATTAGATGTCTGCCAAGAGAAGAATACCTGTGGCCTACCATTATTGCCACAGTCATTACTTCTGTTTCTGTCCACATTTCATGAAATCAGCCTTTTTATAGTTGATACTCAGTATCGCGAATCCAAAGGTATTAACATACATGCAGTTAGTGTAACTGCTGTGTTTGATTCTTTTGCATGACAAAAACCTAGGCAGTTGTTTTTATGTGTAAAATGGCTGTTGCTGCAAATGTTCAGGCTACTCAGGTGTATGCAGTGGAACTATCGGATTAACCCGGAAATTCTTTTTCTGATTTAAGCATATTATACATATTTTTTTGCAGAAGTCCATTTGAATATACTGGCCCTCAAGTTTATTGGGGTTCATTTGATGATCCTGTTGAAGTCAGCATTTCTGATTATAACAATAATTTGTTTCTGGTGTTGATCTCAGCCTAGCTTTGCAGAAGCAGCTTCTAACTGTGCACTGGGCTCATTTTAGTAGCACAGAGGTCCACTGTTGATATGTTAGTGGTATTATCTACAGAAGGTTTCAGAAGTTTAGTGCAATCAATTTGTAAAATATGCAAAATAAATAAGGTGATACTTTTAAAAAAGAATAAGTATTTAACATCTCCTGAACTTCATTTCCACATGTTGACTTTTCCCCCCAGAGATTCTGTATAAAGAAAGAAAGGTACCAAGTCACTTCAAGTGGTGGCTCTAAAAAGGAAGAATCTTTTTGATCTCTGTTTCGGGATATAATTCCTTTCATATTGCAACACTGTGACGAGATCCTTGGGTTGATCAGTAGAATATAATTACAATCCAAACGGAGACATTTAAATATAACTATTAATACAGCATATGAACATTCAGTATGAATACAAGCAAGTATTAAGATACAGAAATGAATATCGTAGACAATATATTTTATATCTATCATGCTACCTTTTGCCCTTTAATATTAAGTCACAAGGAAGGGACGATAATAAAAAAGTATGTCTCTATTCATGTCGGCTTCAGTTCTCTAGGAAGCCTGGCATTAGGGCATTTAATGTGATTAATCGTGGTTTGAAGCTGTGTTTTATTTTCTCCCATACACAGGTATGTGGTGTTAATGATAATAATTAATAATAAAAGCTGAATAGAAAACAAGGTTGTTTCAAAAATTTAGATTGCATGGTAGACTAAAAATAATAGCTTGACCATGTGTTTTAAGTCAGATATATGTTATATTTTAAAATATAGAGTGGATCTTTTCCTTTTCACCCAATGGCAGTTTTGGAAGGTGGGGGTGGGGGGAGATGGAAATATGTAGGATGTGGTTCTTTTATCTTTCCTTTAAAAAAGGTATTTTTAATATTAAAAGTAAGAGGAAAATAATGCTAATCTGACCAGAAATAGCTATGCTTAAGGACATACTATGTAAGGTAAGCTGTATAAAACTCTGTGATAATATTTCTTCACACTTCATATCAGAAGGGGGCACTAGTGATCCACTGTAAACAGCCAGTGAAACACTGTTTCTGTTATACCATATTTAATAATCAGATAATTTTACCATTTAATATTAAGGACATTTTGTGAGCATATTAAGATTATAAATATCAAAGGCTAGTTAAAAATTAAATAATTAATAGTTGATATATAAATATAATCTCTTGTCTCTCATTGTCTTTTTACATTATAATGCTAAAATTAGAATTCACTTACTGGCTGCAACTGTGATATAATGCTTATTGTTAAATTCCTAGTCTGGTGATTCCTGGTATAAAATAGCTTAGTTTCATATGTACAGCATTTTCTAATTTATAGAACTATATGAAATCTAGGTCCATTTTAAAAAAAACTACATTTGCATATGCTATAATTTTCTTTTTTTTACTTGTATCAAATAAAGTGTATTTGAAATCAATGTAAAAGTTATTGCATGAGTTCATGTTAGGCTAAATGGCTGAGTGAAAGTGTGTGCTTTACAATGCTAACTTTTTTGTCCTGAGGTCAGAGTTATTTGGTCCTGTGAATTTGAGCCTGATGTTAGTGTTTCTTTGGCCTCTAAACTGAGGTCAAGCTGAGATGGCTGGGTCATTTTAAATAAGCACCTTTGGTTGAGTCATGTGAGCAAGAAAAGGAGGATGAACAATGTTATAGTTTCTATCATTTACTTTCATAGTCTGTGTGTAGGATGAAATCTGGCCAAGTGCACAAAACTGTGGAAGACTTAAGACAGTCTTGGTAACAGCAGAAACACCAGCTGAATCTTTGAATCTGTGGTTGATGAATGTTACTGTGCATAACCAAGTAACTCCTTATTAGAATGTGTGATAGCAGTGTTTGTGAAATAGTGATCTAGGCAGAATAAATTAAATTATATTTTTGAAATATTGTCTGCTTCTTAATATATAAAAATGAGGGCCAGTGGCTTATCTGACCGTAATATTTAATTGTTGAATTTTGGGTGAAGTGCCGAAGGACGAGCATGGCACATTAATAAGTATCTTGTTTTATTGAAAAGTTGCACATGCAAATTGTTGAAAACCAAAATTCTCCCTTTTAGTCTAAATTGCTAACATGGGTTTCATGATACATTATTTTTAAGCTTGGGTCCAGTTTCCACTCTGATATTTAGAAGCAAATCCAGCATCACTGTTCTGAAAGCAGCAAGGCACTTCTGGATTTACATCAGTGTAACTGAAAGAAGAATTAAGCTGTAAATTTAAAAAGTGTCTGAGTTGCATCTTCAATATATAAATGCATGAGTATAAGCAAGTACTGTAGTTGTATATTCACACCATACATTTTGCACAAAAACAGGTACTTGTGCACATAAAAAGTTATATTCTCTCTAAAATATCCATCTTCAGCGTGCAAATATATAACTGGTGCCCTAGACATGCAATTGATTTTTAAAAGATCTGAATGATAAATATGGTACAATTTCTGTCAACTTATCATTTGCAGGAAACCAGAAGGTCTTCAGAAAATCATTTTTGAAGGTTCCTGTCAGGGCACTGTGTTCTCTACCCATGGAATTTGCCTTCGAATTTGCCAGCTACTACAGAGTTGTGTGGCTGAATCAAAGTTTTCATTAAAAAAAATAGAATTATTCATTTGATTGCAAAGGAAATCTTCCAAATGTGAACCAGTGTAAACTGATTGTTGTTTTACAGGGTTTTGAAAACATAGTCTGAAACAATAGCTCGGAGAGGTCTCCATTTATCTCAATAGTGTGCTAATTCCAAAGCCAGCTGATGTCATTTTCTATGCGATTATTGTTGACTATTTAACATCTGGTCATTTTAGCTGAAATAATTGTTGCTAGATATAGTGGTTGGTCTTGGAGCAATATTGGTGTTGGCTTACTAATGAGAGGAGCTTGGCATTCAGAGGAAAATATGTTTTTGGTGATCTTTTAAACTCCATTTCTTCTGATGCCAAAGTGAGAATACTGGGTAGATTGCACAAGTGTTCATTATATTTATATTCCTCCTTGTTTTTGCTAGATTTGAACAGCAGTGGATACAGATAACATTATTAACATATGAATAGTCACCATTACACTTCAGAGTTAACACTCAGTTCTGATAAATAAATAGGGTGACCAGCCAGCAAGTATGAAAAATCGGGATGGGATGGGGGTGGAGGGTAACAGGAGCCCATATAAGAAAAAGACCCAAAATCGAGACTGTCCTTATAAAATCGGGACATCTGGTCAACCTATAAATAAAGCAATTCACATCTCTCCCCAACATTATAATGCTTCAGTCTGTATGAAGTCTAATGATACGTCAGTGGTGTTAACTGTTTCACTGCTGATGAAAGAATAAAGAGGGTATGGTGATATAATGAAGATAACTTGTGTATAGACTTTCCCCCCCCTATATTAAATGGTCTGAGCTTGGTTTTGGGGTCAGATTTTACTTTCACCTGTGCAGTTCAACCTCTGGTTCCAATAAAACTCCTGATTTCAAATATTCTCTCTGATCCTCTCTCCCACCAAACATTGAGTTACACGCCACCCAGCCCACACTAGAGGGAATGAAAAAGTTCCGTCACAGTACTGAAATCCAACCTACCTCTATTTCTCTTAAGTGCCAAAAGCCCCAAACTACACTTACTAAGTGGTTAAACCTTTAGTGTCCATGCTGATATGCTATGATGCAGTTGTATGCTTTCATTACAAAAGTGTTATTCTGAAAATTGGGAAATTTCAAGGCAGCACAAAATAAATTTGATTTAATTTTAAAATAAATACCAACAGCAGAATCCTGTTCTTACATTGTGATAACTAAGAGCAGACGTTAGCCCAGTTAGTATTATACTGATTATCATTTATTTTTGTATTTCATTCTCTGAACAACCTCTATTTTTTTTTAATTTACTCAAAGTTGCTATAGCATTAGCTGCAGAATTCAGAACCAGATAACTCCAGAAAATAGAACAGGTTGCCTGAGAATGTGTGTTCAGATTTTAACAAGTGCACATTATTTTAGTAAATGTAAAAGCCAGATTCTGGTCCTGTGTAAATTTGAAATAATTCCATGGAAGTCACTGGAGTTACCCCAGGTTAACATCGGTGTAAGTAAGAACAGAATTGAGTGTAGAGGTGTAATATGTAACTTCTAGAGAGATCTAATTATGTCAACCTCCAAAATGCTGAAAAAACCCCAAAACCTCTATGTGGTCTTTTGAACCCATGAATATAACAGATTTTTAGTTTGCTGAACAATTTTTTTCATAGCAGCACTTATCGCTTATGCCTTATATGAGGATGATAGATCTGGAATGTGATCCACAGAAATCATGTGATTCGGAGGAAGGTTTTAGCATTAAGCCTATAAGAAAAAGCTTTGTTTCCACATTATTTACTTGACATATAGCATGACTTCTCTCTTTCTGCTAACCTGGGTCAAGAAGCAATCCAGTTAATGCACAGCCTAGGATTAACATAATTAAATTTAGCATAATTTGAACAAGCAACCAAATATAATATATTAACATAAAAATAGCACATGAATTGACTGAGGGCAACTGTTCAAGTAATGTTTCAGCAGCACTGAGCTGGATCTTAAAGGTCTGTATAAATGCTACTATAATAGTATAATGTGTAATATGCAGTAAAGGTTGCTATGAGAAAGCCAAATATTAATATTGACTTCACTTTCACAAAGGAACAAGAAGTAAATTTTGTTTCTCAAAACCAACATTGAATCCTGTGCTAAACTTACATGAAATCCTGATGTAACAGGACTTTTTGGACTTGAAAAATACTACCTTGTATTTTTCTATAGTAGCTTTCATTCAAGGAACTTAAAGTACTTTACAAAGGTAGGTTAGTATTAGCCCCATTTTACAGACTGGAAAACAGCAGCACAGAGATAGAAAGGATTTTTTTCCAAAATCACAAAGTGAGTCAGTGCCAGTCTTAAACAAGTTATGGGTCTTTCATGACTCCCAATCCCTTACTCTAACCATTCAATTATCCTACCCATCCACAAAAGACCTCCCCAAAATGTCTATGACAGGTCATATATCTTTACATTCTAGCTTATATTTCCTGAATCCTGATGTTTCCTGGTGTCTGAACTGTCGTCATTTCCCTCTTCCCAAAAATCCAATGAGCAGGGGAACAAAGTATGGTTATTCAAGAAATAAGGGGGTATCTGGAGGCCAGATAAGAGTAGAAAGGGAAAGGTGGCAAGAAGGCCCTAGTGGTGATTTGTTACAGAAATGTGTCCCAAACAAACCCTTTTAGGCTAGGATTTACATAATTTCTCAACCAACAGCTACGTATTTAGGCCCAAGCCCAAGTATGAATTGGGTCATATAGTTTTTCAGCTATTGCTGAAAGAGGATGGTGTCTGTGGTAACAAACCAGGAAAGAGGTCACCGTGGAACAGAGAGTTGTTTCACTGGCTGCTGACTTGGATTTTTGGAGGGAATGTTGTTGGGAGTGTTTGTGGATCCCAGATGATTATGCTAGCATGCCCATTTATATGGTTCCTGATAGGTTTGCAGTTTTTGGAAAGCTGGTAGCTAATGGCTGGATAGGAACTAGGGTGACCAGATGTCCCGATCTTATAGGGAGAGTCCCAATTTTGTTTTTTTTTTTCTTATATTGGTTCCTGTTACCTCCCATCCCCATCCCGATTTTTCATACTTGCTGTCTGGTCACCCTAATAGGAACTGGAGAACAAACAAAGTTTGAGGAATTGGCTAGAGTTTTTGAACTGGCAGTATGGTTTCAAACATGAGACACAGCAGAAGAAAGGAGAGAAAAGTAAGACTCTGATACGATGTTATGGACTTTCCTTTTCCCTTTGTTCCTCCCCTTTTGTGTTTCATTATTCTATAACAGCTAGAGACCTGATCCTTTAAAGTGTGGCTTTGATCTGAAAACTGACTGTACAAATGCATGTTACTTCGCAGCCTCAATGACTTCAATGAGAAGTAAAAAGATGGTTTGTCTAATTGTCAGACCTGCAAAATCTATCTAGGTTCTGAGAATAGATCTGTAGAGGTAGTCAACAATTTTTGTTGGAATGATTTTTATGACAAAAAAAATCCTTTTTTCAAAACCAAATCTTTCTGTGGGAGAATTTCAGTTTTGCAAACATTTTTGATTTTTCCATCAGGAAAATTGAAATGATGGCTCCCAGCTATCTGCCTCAGAGGCTCTTGTGAGTTTCATTTTCTGCCGGCAAAACTGACAAAAGCTTTCCTAGAGGGCTGCCGGAGAGCCAGAGAGCCAGAAAGCCTTCCATGTCCCACCTCTTTGCTCCTTCCCTGATCTTGGGCCCACCGAGCCCGGGGTATTCTACCTCTTGAGCTCCCGAGCTTGAGGGGAAGAGTGGAGGCAGAGCACTCTGGCTCTCTCCCTCTGGCTCTTGGAGCTTGGGGAGAGGAAGGGAGGGAACTGAGTAACCAGGCTCTCTAATTAAGGTAAGTATCCAGGAAGTCTGAAAACTCAGTCTTCAAACAACATTTTTATTGAATATCTTTCCAGGGAAATATTTCATCGCTTTTCACATTTAATCAAAGTCAGGATTAAAATTCTTCCCAAAAAGTGATTTTTTTTGGTTAGGAACGAATTTTTCAATCAACCACTAATCAGTGAATATTGGAACTAGATCTTTTAACATTCACAGTGATTAAATCTGTATTTCAGCTTGCTACTGAACAGTAAATCCTTTTTTTCCACATTCATCTAACTTTTATAAAAAATCCCCTTTAGGGCTTTGACCCATTGTTGCTCTGCCCATATTACTAAATCTCACTGAATTTCAGTAAATAATCATCAGAGCCTCTTTCTCCAAGTAACATCAGAAGTATGCTTAATATTTAAACCAATGCATGCAAGGCAGGCACAGCGTTTCTATAGTTAGAGCCTGGTCCTTTGAGATGCTGAGCACCTTTCATGCCCATTGAAGACTGTTGCAGTCGAGTGTGCTCTGCACCTTGTAATATCAGGCCTTTGTAGCTTTTAGATGGTTTTTTTTCATTTCAAACAAAATGCTGGTATGACCATCTTAGGCCATAATCATCTCCAAAATTTCAGCCTCCCAATTTTTTCTCTTGTAATTGGCCATATCATTTACCCCCTCCCCCACCTCCCAGCAGGGCTTATAATAGCCTTCCACTCCCATTAGCCCCCTGGCTTCCTGCCAAGAAATCAAAGGAAATATAAGTAAAATAAATACGGTATACTAACCTTAGATTGCCTCCTTAATTTTTTGTTTCCTTTGTTTTCTGTGTATTTAAAATATATGCCTAGAGGCAGAAGAAAGGGAGCAGGAAGAAGGGTTTGGGAGGCTTGTGGGTATGTTAATGGAGGAGAAGGAAGGCAGGCCTTTGGTATTTAGGGCGGACAGTGGAGTAGTCAGGAAGGCCCCACAAGTTTTAAGGGGGCAATGGAAGAGTGGGACATATGGTTCCCTGCTTCAGCAGAACGAATAAGATTTCAGTGATTTGTATGATGAATTTGCTTGAAGAAGGTGTGATTAGCACTATTGGCTTTTCACTGTGTACACTTTTAACGAGTAGCTTGTGTTAATATAAAAAGCGTTTAACAGAGGATGTTCCGATAGAAACATAATTTATATAAAGACTCCCCCTTCCACATGAAAAACTATGATAGAACACATCTGGAAAGACCTCTTTTATGGTCCCAGTGGAACTTTGTCAATAATTAACCATGAATAATGTATTCATAAAAAAAAATTCTTTAGTTTGTGGGAACTTGTGACCTGTCCATTGTCTGATAATTTAGTAAAGTTGGGCCTTTAATACTTCTACCCAACAATTAGCTGTGGTGTTGGTGTCATCTCCTTTTTCTTAAAGGTTATTACACGTGTGACAAATTGCCCCCCCCCCCATATAAAGAGCTATGCATATGGAATTGTCCAAATGTGGCTTAAGTGAAATAAAGTACATCTAACTAATGAATAGCTTGATTTCTTTAATATAAAGAATATATATAATTTAAATACTTTCAATTCTATGGCTCCATAGAATTGGAAGTATGATCTAATAAGATTGTCCTGGAGAGAAACAATTGTACTATGTGACTGAAACCAAACAGGCATTCTTAATTCTAAAAAAAAAAAATCACACCTGATAGGATTTGAAATTGTTGGCAACTAGGATTATTAAATGGTCTTCTGAAATGTAAAATAATTAAATGTATCTTTTAACTTGTCAATGCTACTGAACAGAACGAAGGCCTGAGACCTACCTAGGTCTTTCCATCCGCCTACCTGGTAATGTCCAGTACAGCACAGATAAAAGAAAATAGTCACTATGCACTTTTACTTGAAGCTGCTTAAATATCATCAAAGATTAGGGCGATGGAAGATGGTCAAAGAGCAAAAAGACACACACGAACTGCAGACAGAGTGTAAAGTACATCTAGTCTGTTACTACTTCTGACTACTGCAGGAAGAATCCAATTGTAGTGTTGAAACATAGCTTTCACTGAAATGAACCAAGCAGTTCCCTGAAGGGAGAGGGAAGCAGATGACATCCTTCAAGAGCTGTGAAAGACTACTTTGGCTGGACTTTTCTGGATTCTGGAAGCCTGCTGGCAAGAGTAGAATAGACTATGGGAAAAGAGGGAATGACTAGATACAAATATAATATGGATATTTCACCCACCTTCTCCTGTGGCAGATGCGATACAAAGTAGGTATAAAAATGTGACTCTGCATGATGTATTTAATCTGCAGTAAAGAAGACTGCTGGGGGGAGGGAAATTGCTGTTGCCTACACAACCCCCATGCATCCTGTCTATAGGGGGAAAAGTGTTGATTCATGAGCCATGCTGGAGTATCTCAGAACTTCTCAAGTTGTGCCTGGTTTAAGACTAGGCATAGCTAGAAGAATGTTAATATCCAACCGAGGCTGCTTCTGTCTGTGGCAGCCAATAAAGCCACCAGATGTTTGGCCACCAGACTTTCAGCTGAAATGCAGTAGTTGAATTTGGTTTCCCAAATAAAGCCATTACTTGACCAGTTGATGATTTTTTGGCCATCATTACTCTGTCTGAGATCTCTGTAACCCAGTGTGCATCCTTCACTACCCTCCCTTGAAGACTGATTTTTGTATCCCCCCCAAAAAGAAAAGTTAATACTGCTTTCTTCTTTTCTATATGGGACTAGAAAGAGAAATGATTCAAGACTGTCACTATAAAGGAAAGTTCAGTGATTTTGTCAGTGGGCAGAGAAATAATGGTGTCAAGTGACAAAAGCAAACACCAAAATAAAAAATGTTGTGTTCTGCTCAGTGGCTGGTGGGTAGTGTGTATGTTTCTTTGTTAGCTTTCGTCACTGTATAGTTTCGCAGGCAGTTGCTTGGCATCCTACTGAGCACAGACAAGCCTGCTCAAAGCAATGGGGCTGGTCAACACCTTGTTTTTTTCTCTGTTTTATGTCTAAAGCAAAAAAAGGCATGTTCTTCAGCTGAAGAGAATAAAGAGGCACCTTCAAAACACTAAATATAATCCAACGCATCAAACTAGTGTGTGGCCTGGAAATGAAAGGTATTTTTTATTCTTGAGTATAGTATAGCGGTGTTACAGGTGAGGTGAAAAGAATTCACATTCTCAACCGCTGTCTTTTATTCTCTCCATTACTGTCTTTCCATGTTTTCTTTTAGTCTCAGTCAAAGGTGACTTTTGTTTTGAAATGTTTCAACAAAAATCTTCTGGCCCATTTTTGAATTGTGTAAATTTTACCAATGTCGTGTCATTTTTTGTGACTAGATAACTGAAACACAACTTACTTTTAACACTGCAAATTTGCCATGGGTTTGATTATCAATGAAATGTGAGAAATCCTAGAAGCAGTAATCAGGCACACAAATGGATATAAATATCCCATAGCACTTCACTGGTGTACCGAAACTGCCTATTATGCTGACCAATATATATTTACTGTTTCCTTGTACTCCCCCCACCCACATGCCTACAACCACCTGTATTGTCCTGTTTTGTATTTAGATTGTAATCCCTTTTAGGCAAAGACCCATCTGTTTGATCTGTTTGTACAGCAACAAGAACAGTGGGGTTCTAGACTATGTGTAGTGCTCCTAGGTGCTATGGTAATAAAATAAAAAAAATAACATTGCCAAACCAAGAAGCAGCAATGCAGAGAAGATTAAATAGATCTGTACTAGCCTATTCAACCCGTAATATCTTATTTAAAAATGAACAAAAACTAGAGGGTGTTTATTAGCCACTTCCATCACATCCTCTTTGGAAGGTTAAAGAAGCAGCTTTCCCGAGACATATCAAATAAAATTTGCACTTTTAGGTTCTATGAGAACTAAAAATGCAGCTCTCCCTGATGAGCAGGAAGGAGCTTGTAGGGGTTCATGCAAGGTCCTTGTTGATTCTCCCATGAAGGAGAATCTCACTTTCATTTTTAAATATTCTTTCAGACGTTTCTCCGTGTGAAGATAGCCTAAAAAATGTAAACTGATGTAAAGACGTCACAAAAGGAACAAGCATCAGGACTCCAGGTTTGTAGGGGCAGAGATTCTGGTTCTTTAGCAGAAGGCTACACTGCACCTTGGCACACATTTTATGTAAAATGACTCGGTGAAATCTGCGGTGTATCCCAAGGAATCATCTTGCTTTCCTGTCCCATAACTGGGCATGTGAAAAGCAGGGTGTTCATAGCAGCGGACTACCCTGGGGTGGGGTTGGTGAAAATATGTTTTTTGGGCTTTCTCCAAAATATTTGTGTACAAGCACTTTAAAAACTTGCCACTGTTTGTCCTTTTCTGTGTCAGATTATTTTTTATGTGAATGTTTCTCGTCTGCTCTGGCATCCTCTCTTCCATCCTCTCCTCCTGACTAAAACCTAGAGAATCTCTATCAATATACTCTCTTCTAAGAGAAGTAAATCTTGCAATATATGCATATGCATCCTATAGGAACCCCAGGGACAAATTGGACATAATCTAGGGACATCTGTATGAGAAAACAGGATGTAGGGTATTAAAAATATACCTGCACCTCATGCTTATTCTCCACTATTCTTATTCTCATTTCCCCCCTTTTCTTTACCTTTCAGGGTGTCGTCAGTATTGGGAGGTTTGGCAGGGCTAAAGTGGGAGGTATTGTTATATTGAAAGATGTTAATGGATGCCATAGACCAGTTCTTTTATCAATAGACAATTTCAATAGACAAGCAGGCGCTAACAGCTACAGGCACCCCTCCCCTCATTCTTCCCTTACGATTTTCTGATTTTCACCTAGGTTATGTTCATTGATGCATAGAACATTCCCTTTCACTTTGGATGTTGTGTTCAAGTTATGGCCCATCCAACAGAGAAATGCCATCAAGTTGAGTCTAAAGCCTTACAAGCTTGGCCAACAATATTAATAAAGGTATTCTATTGTTGCGAGAAACCTATATGTATTCCTCAGCTTTCCCCAAAGAGGAGCTTTACATCATTTCATAAATCACCCCATTAGTTTGCATAGGCTTCTGTGTCTGAACTTTTTTGCTAATTAGGGCTGGTCAAAAAACTCAGACAAAACATGTTTTTATTAGAATTTTCTGATTCTTCTAAATTGTAACGTTCTGCAGAGATGGGTTGATTTCAATGAAGTTCCTCCAGAACCAGGCAGGGTTCCTGTTTGTCTCCTTAGTAGCTAGCCAGAAGGTGGGGGATGCTAGGGCAACCCATTGGGTGGACTATCTCAGAGTCAGGGTCCCCAGGGCTTTCCCTTTTACAGAGAATTTTAAAATTTTAGGGTTTTGTTCTGAACTGAAATGAAACCACATTTCAGAATATCAAAATCATGAAATGGAATTACATTTCTCCTTGCAGCTCTAGTATTAGTCTCTGCAGTGACACAACTGCTCATAGTCAATGTACAGAATGCACTAGCTAGCAATTGAATTGTTATGCTACAATGGGCTTTTCTTACGTGCCTTTCTCCTCCTTGTCACATCTGTGCATGCCAGCCAATGCTGATGGAGCAACCTCCTTCTTCCCGAGCCCCTCATGCCATCCTGTGCATTCAGCTGACCCCCCCTTCAGGCTTGCTTTCTCTCACCAGTTAAAAAAAATCACAAGAGAAACACTTATTTGATCTGAATTCTTTGAAAATAACACTCCGAGGAGTACTTTCCTTCTTTCTTGCTTAGTTTTCATTTTTGCTGTGTTACTTTCTAATTTAGTGCCTGATCCTGTGGGCTGCTGCTCAGAGCTGAGTGAACACACTCAACTTCTGTTGAACTCCACTTTGTAGAACCCTAAAGGGGACAATCAGCATCACACTATATTGAGCCCTTGGATTGTCTCTCATGCTCTTCTGTGATGGATTCTCCCCACAAACTGGCTCAGTTATGTGCCCCAAATAGCGGGGTTTATACTTCAACTCACCTACATAAGGATGAATCAAGCATCCATCATGGATGCAAATATTTATGACTGATTCTGGAATGTTCCCAAGGTCCAACAGCAGTACAGGGTTAAAGTACTTAAGACTGTGTGATTCAGAACACTAGGAAATCTAATGTCTAATGAACATCTAACGAAAACTTGTACATTATAGTACTTTAGATATCATTGGTCAGGAACCAGCTATTGACCATAAGATATTTCATAAGAGACTAACATAATAGGCAGGTAGAGTTTTAAAACATTAGGAACTATCAAACTGTTTATTGAAAATTCACCAATGTACGATCATACCTTAACTTTATGATTTGTTTCCATAGTACCAGAAAAACAAAGTAAATCACTTTTCATGTTAGACAAAGATATCTTACCTTGCCTTAGACTTTTTGGCCTGGTTCTGCCTGATGATGTTTGCCTTTCTATCTCATCACCATTGATCTAGAGGATAATCTCATATAAATCAATAGTTTCATGTACATCAAATAAAACAATATCAAGCTCTCCCAAGTCAATCCTGAGACACAAAGAAGAGTATCAATGAAGGTGGGGAAAGTTTAAGCAAAAGATTAAATGTAATGAATAGAAAAATTGCACAGTATGTGTTAGTCCTGGTGTACTATTCAGGTAAAACTCCCCTTGAAACTGTGAAGAAGAGCTGCAGGATTGAGCTCTCTGTGGCTGTGGTAAAGATGAACATTCTTTCATAGAAATTTTCTGTTGAAAAACTTGCACAGTCCTTGTATGATCTGGAGTCTTCGTGTTTGGCTGATGGCTTTCGATAAAGTCACATTCATGGTCTTTCATATTATTTTCTCTGTCACTGCTGTGTTTGCATTACTGCAAAACTTGCACAGATGGTCATAGGCAGTGTTGTCAGAAACTTTTCAGTTGCAAATACTCTGCTAAATCCCAGCTTTTTCTCTCTCTATGGTTTAAAAAAAGCCACACAGAATATGCCAATTTATTATTATCTTTGATAGCATATAGGAAAGATTATATTGATTAACTTTCTATTTCTTTTGCATTTTACTCACTCAGGTCAATTTTGAAGTATGGTGAATTACCTGGTCATTTCATGTTAACACATTCCAGTATCTAATAGTGAGCTTCTCAGAGACTAGAATTGTTTTTTCCTGTTAGTGTTTCTCAAATGGTTGTGTTAATAGGCATAGAGGAACTCATTCACTTTAAATAAGATCAGAAGCTCCATCCTTCACTTCAACTAAATACAATCTGAACATATCTTGAGTGTGGGGAAACTTTAACTCTTTCTCTGCTCCTTCACTTTTTTGACAGCAGAATCTGTTGCTGTGCACTTTGGAGAGTCAAGTATGGGAAACCCCAAGTATGTATCATATGAGAAGACCAGCAGTAAGTGCCTTGACCTTAAACTTTCACTTTCTTTCTCCTTTCATATCTCTGTGCTATAACTATCACAGTCACTGCAGTGTGAGTCACATGAAATAAAAATGTTGTTTGTTCCACTATTACTGTTAGAAAAGATAAGAAGATGAAAGATAAGAAGAGCCACAAGAGACCAAAGGAGCTGCACAAGGAACTTTTTAGCTACATACAAGAAATGGAAGGAGGGTCATGTCACAAAGAAAGTATACATGGAAATAGTGTGAGTGTGTTTGGACAAAATCAGGGAAGCCAAGGCAAAGAATGAGTTACAGCTGGAGAGAAATTTTAGAGACAATAGAAAAGGATTCTTCAAATGTGTCAGACAAAAAAGAAAGACCAAGGACAGTATGGGTCCACTACTCAGTGGAGAAGGTGAGCTGGCAAGATGATAGGAAGGCAAAGCTGCTCAATGCCTACTTTGCTTCATTCTTCTCACACAAAAAAACACGTGACTGAATGACTTGCAAAGTTACCACAGAAAATAAAGGGGAAGAGATGCAGATTGGGATAAGTAAAGAACACGTCAGAGATATTCTGACCAATTTTAATGAATTCAGATCAGCAGGGCCAGATGCTATTCACCTATAGGTACTGAAGGAATTAGCTGAAGAAATCTCAGAGCCACAGGCAATAATATTTACAAACTCATAGATAACAGGAGAGGTCCCGGAAGACTGGAGAAGGACTAATGTAGTACCCAACTTTAAAAATGGGAAAAAGGAGGAGCCAGTAAACTATAGACCAGTCAGTCTAATTTTGATAATTTGGAAGCCACTAAAGCAATGTATAAAACATTCAATTTGTGAATACCTGGAGAATGAAGGCGCAATCTGGGTAAATCCATGCTGGCTGCTAGGGAACATGTCATGCCAAACCAGTGTCAGGGTAACTGATTTGATGGATAGGAGGAATGCAGTGGATATAATATACCTGGACTTCAGCAAGGCTTTTGACAGTCCTACATGACATTCTGCTAAACTGGAGAAATGCAGGCTTGGCAGAACTACTATTAAGTGCATACATAATTGATTAAACAACCTCAAACACAGAATAACTGTTAATGGAATGATGTCGGATTGGAGGGCGGTTGTGGGGTTCCACAGAGATCTGTTCTAGGTCTAATGTTGTGTAACATCTTTATTAATGACCTCAATGTAGGTATAAGAGCATACTGATCAAGTTAGCCAATGACACAAAGCTGGTGCAGTTCCCAAGACTTTAGAAGATTGAGCTAAAATCATTCAGAGGGCTCTTGATAAATTGAGAGAACTAGGCTATAGACAACAAAATGAAATTCAACAAAGACAAATGTAAGGTGCTTGTGGCGGGGTGACCACCCGCCCCCTACCAGAAGGGGCTTGGGAAAGCCCCCAAAGGGGTTTAAAATAGCCCAAGGAGGGAGTTAAGGCTGGGAGCCAGCAGGCCTTTCAGGCCTGATTGGGCATTAGGCCCAGCTGGGCGGCCATGCCCCAAACTCAGGCCAGAGTATAAAGGCTGGGAGGCAGGAGCCTAGGAGGAAGAGTCTCCTCTGTATTCAGAGGGAGACAGGCCTGACTGCAGGAGCTGAAGCCAGGTACCTGGGTTAGGGCAGAGCTGGGGCAGGGCAGAGGGAGCTGGGCAGGCTCTAGCCAAGAGCCCCAGGCCTCCGGGCCTGACACAGGCCCGACCCAGGAGTACCAGGGCTGCAGGGGGCAGCCCAGGGCTGGAGATAGCGACAGCAGGCCAACCCTCCTTGCCTGTGATGAGAAGCCATGATACTGCAGTCCGCCCCAGTGAGCGGGGGCAAGTGGTGACTGACAGTGGCACACTCTGAGGCGAGGTGGGGATAGGGGGTAGAGGGTTCCCCTGGGGAGGGGAGACCCTCACACCAAAGGGGGTACTGCAGGGGTGCAGCACCCACAGCTGGAGGGCACCAGAGTCCGTGAGGGACATGGGGCCAGCAAAGGAGCGGGGCATCAACCTGGGGAGGGCGCTCTGGACGCTAAATGAGCTGATTCCCCAGACGACCAGTGGGAGGCGCCGCAGGGGTGAGTGGTGGACCCCGTTACAGGGCTACACTAAGAGAAGAAGAAACAATGCACAAATACAGAATGGGGGAAAACTGGCGTGAGAGCAGCACTGCTGAGAAGGATCTGGGAGGTGTGGTGGATTACGGCATCACCATGAGTTAGCAGTGTGATGCTGTTGCAAAACGGCAAACTCAATTTAAGTTTCATTAACAGTGGTATAGCTTGCAAGTCATGGGAGGTGATAGTACTGCTCTACTCAACACTGGTTAGGTCTGAGATGGAGTACTGTATCCAATTTTGGTCACAATATATAGAAAGGATTTAGAGAAACTGGAAAGGATCCAGAGGTGAACGGCAAACATGATCAAAGGGATGGAATACAAGCCATTCGAGCAAAGGCTGAAGGAGCTAGGTATGTTTAGTTTGGAAAAGAGGAGATTAAGAGGGGGATCTGATAGGAGTCTTCCAATATTTGCAAGGCTGCCACAAAAAATATGGAGAAATGTTGTTCCCTTTTACCACAGAGGGCAGGACAAGAGGCAGTGAGTTCAAACTACAGCATAGCAGATTTAGATTAAATCTCAGGAAAAACTTCCCAACTATACAAACAATAGGACAATGGAAAAGACTGCCTCCGGAGTTGTGGAGGATTCTTCACTGGAGATTTTCAAAAGGAGGCTGGATAGCCATCAGTCTTAGGCCTAGTCTACACTATGAGGTTAGTTTGAATTTAGCCTCACTAGGTCGATTTTATAATGAATATGTCTACACAACCAACCCCGTTCCACTGACCTAAAGGGCTCTTAAAATCAACTGCTGTACTCCCTGACAAGAGGAATAGTGTTAAAATCGACCTTTGTGATTCCAGTCTGGGGTACTAGACACAACGCTATGCAATTCGATAGTATTGGCCTCCAGGAGCCATCCCAGAGTGCTTCAATGTGACCGCTCTCGACAGCACTTTTAACTCTGCTGCACTAGCCAGGTAGACAGGTAAATCCCTAGGAACTTTTGAATTTCATTTTCTGTTTGGTCAGCATGGCAAGCTCAGCAGAACAGGTGACCATGTAGTCCCAGAATCGCACACGAGCTCCAGCATGGAGCGAACGGGAGACACTGGATCTGTGCAGGCAGAACTCCGAACCAGCAGAAGAAATGCTGATATACATGCCAAAATCACACAGGACATGGTAGAGAGAGGCTACACCAGGGATGCAAACCAGTGCTGTGTGAAAATTAAGGTGCTCAGGCAAGCCTATCAAAAGACGAAGGGGCACCTCGAGGAGGTGAATCACAGAATTCTTCTTTCCCCCTTCAAATTTTTTGGAGGCTTATCTGATTCACTTGTTACTATTAATTAATACTATTAATAGTACTTGTCTGTATTTATATCCCGCTATCCATAATGTGTTTATTTTATATTATATATATAATATATATATATTGTGATAGAGGAAGGTCAGGGAGCTGTGGCAGAGTGCTTGAAGGGAGATATATCAGCTCCAGGTTCATTAGGGCGTGGGTCCCTGTAGACTAGGGAAGCAGGCAGCAGGTTAATTAGGAGCACCTGGTGTCAATTAAGGCCTTAATAAAAACCCCTGCCTCAGGCAGACAGGTGTGGGTGTTTGGAAGGAGTTTGGAGGTGTTGGAGCAGAGAACAGTTTGGAGGCGTTGGAGCAGAGAGCAGTTTGGAGAAGTTGGAGCAGAGAACAGTTTGGAGGCGTTGGAGCAGAGAGCAGTTTGGAGAAGTTGGAGCGGAGAGAGTTTGGAGGAGTGCTGCGGTGAGCTAAGAAAGACCCAGACCCTAAGTAAAGGAACACCTGGCTTGTGTAGAGAGAGGGCAGGAAGCCCTCCACAAGCTGAAGAGTAGGAGAGGGAAGTAGTCCAGGGGAAGGAGTAGCCAATCCCAGTGGTTTACTGCTATCCTCAGGGCTCCTGGGCTGGGACCTGGAGTAGAGGGTGGGCCCGGGTCCCTCCTCTCCCCTTCTCCCCTCTAGGATAGTAGGAGGACAGTTAATACCCTGTTCAGAAGCAAGAAAAAGGCTCCCTGAATTCCCCCCACAAGAAGAGAAAGTGCAGGACCCATCAATATCATGGGAGTAATTTGCCACAATATCCATACATTATGGATAGCTAGTAATAAATACAGACATGAGTACTATTAAAATATTGTATTTTAAGTATTAAAATGTGATTATGATTTCTTATTTGCAAAAGCAATGTGTGTGAATGGTGTGGGTTTTTTATTTTTTTTTTCCTTTGAAGACTTGCTAGCTAATGCATTGGTATTTGGTGTTCACATATTTTAATATGCTCAATGCCTGAATGACAGATGATTATTTGACAAAGGAAATCTGGTCTTAAGCAAAATGATCTAATACTACATTTTGAAATAAACTATTATCATCACATCAGGTAAGTATATGTATCATATTTTATAAATTTAGTACCTGCCTATTGCCTATATTGTCCTTTTCCATTCTGACAACAAAAGGATAAATACAGTGCATACAGTAGGTCCCTCTGGTTATACCATGAACATGACATATGTCATCCTATGATAAATTGGCTCTGTGTCTGTTCAGTTTCAGATCCAAAGCTCTGGAGGCAGAGGTGTTAGGAAGCAGGCATAATTCTGGCAAGCAGAGGCCTCAGATGCACAAAATTAGTGTGCATGAAACAGATAACACAAAGTGAGAGAGAGACAGAGAGGAAGTTTGCACAGGTTTGTCGACTTCCTGGGGTTTAGGTAATACTGGCAGATGTTAGGTGTGAAAAAAACATCTGTAAGCATGATAATGAATGTTACCAGAATTTGAAGTGACAACTGTATCGAGCACAAATGTTGTCTTGTTTCCTCATTTGCATACCAATTAAATAAAAAAACAAATATTGGGCTCCGAAATTTGTTTGACAAATAATCTGTGGGGTTTACTCAGTACATCTGGGTCAAACATGCTGGCTGCTTCACAGATGCAGTATCAAAGGAAGATTTCAGGGGGAAAAAAGTATTCAGATTGTTACCATATACTGTACTTGCAGTAGAGAATACAGAAGGGTGGAACTTGGTCAGAAATGTATGCATGCTTGACCACAGAGGTAGAGGTAGCTGATTATCTCTAGATATTTTTTTGGTGCACTACTAGCCATGTCTGGTAGGTTAACGTTTCAGAATAAGAATTGGAAGGCAGTATTAATAATATATAGAGCCTGATTCTTTCTCCTTTACATGGTACTGCTCTCTTATCCCTCAAGTAGCCCCAATTTTAATTGAACTATTCAAAATAAGGTACTACTCAGTGTGAGTAAAAGAGTCGAATAGAACTTTTAATATTTAACCATTTACATTTTGCATGCTGTTCTCAAATATTAACTAACTAACTAGTTCACCTTTCATGAAGGTTCAGGTCAATTCTTGTATTATCCAGATGAGTTCATCTAGCCCTGATTCTAAACTGAATTTATTAGAGCCTAACAAATACAGTTATTCACTCTGAATGCTAAATACAAAAATAGAGCTTTGTTGAACTGAACTCTGGCTAACCTAAATGCCACCCTAACAGAACTTGGGACATGTCTCCCAAGATGTACTCTGCCTTCCCTGTTGATGTGTTTATTCTCATTGCATTCTGGGTCTCACAAATCCAGACAGCAGCCAGTGACACCTTTCACTGAACCAGGCTGCCTCTCTAGAAAGAGCCAGTTGGAATTTATAATTGGCAGAGTCAACATCCGGCTGTCCTTGCTGTACAAACCTCCAATTATCTTAAGACTTTTAGTATCCCCAGAGACTTCCCTCCCCAATAGTGTATTGACTCTTTTAATTGAGAACATACCTCCTTGTTTCTTAACTTAAAAATTATATAATGCCCCAAACAAGAGCTTTGTTGGTGAAAGCAGAAACTCGCTATGCTCTCAAATGAACTCACATAGAGAAGTGATGAAAGACAAAAAATATCACTTTTCACAAAGCGATCATTCCATAGCTGACCTCTCAGTCCTTGTCCTTAAAGGAAACCCACACTACAACTTGAAGAGCTAAGACAGGGAATTGAAATTAATAACTCTGCTAGATCCTAAAAACAATGCACTTCACAAGAGAGATTTTTCTGGCTCATTTTGACAATTTGTAACACTCCAGTCTGCTAACTCTTAATTGCACACAATTAAGTACATGTCATTTTAAGTGGTCTCCCTCAGCATGTGTGAACCTCTTATGATTAACAATCTGTCCCAGCTTGTATTTAACTTGGACACTTTAGTTATCTTCCTTAGACCTCAAGAAGAACTCAGTGAAGCTTGAAACCTTGTCCCCTCCACCAGCAGAAGTTGGCTCAAAAAAATATATTACCTCACCTTGTTGCTCCTATCTTGGGATCACCATGGCTATAACACTGCAAGCAATTTATATAATGTCAGTTTAAAGAATTAGGCAAGCACACAGGTATTTAAATCAATGTTTGGAGAAATGTGTGAGTAAGAGTTGCATGGGCTGTAATGCTATTAGAGTTGGTTGAAAAAATTCAGTAACTATATTTTGATAGAAGATTGGACTTTGCTTAAAGGAAAATTTTAATAGAAAAAATAGAAATTTTCTGCAGAAAATTTTGACTTTTTTCCATAAAAAAAATTATCAAATCCCTCCAAATTGAAATGTGTCACGTTGCTGCTCCATAGTGAGTAGTTCAGTTCCTTCAGGCCATGTTTCTCGTCTATGGGAAACAAGGTGCATCGTGGGATATGTAATCCAAGCAGGGGGCCCAGCCTATAATGGTGAACAGACACCCAAACTACATTTTTAGTGAGATGATATGCTGGCATCTCTGAATTGAAATATTTCAGTTTTAAGTTTTTCACCAAAAATATGAAATTTCTATGGAACTGTTGTCTAGCTTTTCGATAGTGCTTTAAATCAAGAAAACTCAGTGTCTTACTAAAAATAAAAGTAAAAATCAAGATAAAATTCCCATTTTACAGATGAGGGAATTGAGTTACAAAGACAATAAACGATTTGCCCATGGTCACACAATAGGTCAGAGGCAGAACCAAGAGTAGAACCAAGTCTCCTAATTATAAGCCAGGTACCTTACCATTAGACCATAGTCTCCCAATAGGATCACTTCTGTAGCATGTCTGTAACTGTGATCAACAGGTATATGGAAATAGGTATATGGAACAGGTATATGGGAATTCAGACAAATCAAGTTTTATTTAATATCAATTGTGTGTTATTAAATGTAATATACCTGTTTAGATTGCCATTTCCCCTTCTTTGGGCAGCATACTTGTTAATATTGAAGCTGAAGAATTTACACAGGGCAAAGGTGGTGTTTAAACATTTAAATAAACAAAATCTTCCTGAATGCACCTGATATGTATGAGTCTACTTGGTAGATGAAAGTAGGGCAAGAAATTATATATTTAAAAAACTTAAACTACTCGCTCATGTGGAAGTTTATTAACCTGTACAGTGAATTGGTAGTTACCTGTGAAAACTAAGCAGGAGTATGCCATACATAAATCTACTGTATAACGCAAAACATATGCTATCATATATATTATGTACGGTGTAGGAGTTGTGTGCTTGAATGTTTGGAAATAAGGGAACTGAGGAGTGGGGAAAGAGTGACATTTATGCAGAAATAAGAAAATCCTTATAAACCCTGGGAGCAAAATCAGAATACAGCAGTGTATGCTACAATGGGGAAAACATATATATAGTTAACTTAGAACCAGCAAATGTTTCATATTGCAACCAAGGGATGCATTTGGAAGGATAAAATTTATCAAAGAAAAATTAGGCTTAGTACCAGGAAAGAGTAATCTTCCAAGGGATGTGGTGGAAGCACTATCACTTGAATCTTCGAAAAATGGACTGGAGAAATCACCAGTACTTTTATTATTGGGAAATAAATTCTTCATTGGCAGTGGGATGCACAAGATAACTTAACAGAACTTTTCCACCCCCAACATATTCTGTTCTCTAATTCATTATCAGCATCTCATACTTTTTAACTCCTTTATTTTTCTTGCACTGTATTCAGATTTTGACGTTTGATTTCCATGGCATGAGAAAAGCAAGCAAGTCCTAAAATACTCTACTGTAGCTCAGTATCAGTTCTAGTTGGCTTTCTATATCTATAGAGGGTACAATAAGTTGAGGTTATTTTATGCTTCCATTATCTTTGACTCAATTTTCTGTCTCTTTTTTTTTAATCCTTTCACTTTTTTTCTATTTTGTTTCCAGGATATATAACTAGCCAAGCAGGTAAATGAGCTGAGGAAACACTGAGGGGAGAGAGTTGCGAGAGGAAGAATTCCATTAATATTGGTTCAAATTTTGAAAAAAAAATTGCTTCAGCCATCCACATCCCCTTTTGTATTCATTTTCTTGGAATATTTATGTGCTTAGACTGCTCATGGAAAGCAAAATTCAAAGAGACATCCCCGAGAATCAGCAGAAACTGAGTGTTAAATTCCCCTGCTTCAATATTGTGGCAAAGGTGCTCTTCCAATAAAGCAACAGAAACAATGCCAGGGAACTATCTGACCAGTCATGAACAACAACACAGTACAAATGACAGTATTCTTAGTTCACCATCACTCTACAGAATTACAAAAATGGTCATATTCTGAATAAACTGTAGGAGTTCCCTGTGATCTTTCTTTAAGCATAAAAAAAAATGTATGCGGAAAGGTACTCATTGTGAATGATTCACTTAGCTGTAGTGGTAGCACAATAATACACTGAGAATTAACTTGCCTGGCATGAATTAATATGAATTACAGCAGTTACAAACCAAAGATATATGACCTACAATATACAGTTCAAGGCTTAATGAAACCTACTGGATAATTAAACAATGGATTGTACCACCCACTAATTAGTCACAAAGCCTGTCTTGCTGAATGATGAACATTTCCTATAATAATATAATTCTGAAAGAAGTTATGAGTTTATAGGTAATATGACTTTACTGCAAGTTAACGAGGGCTGTGAAGGAAAATGGCCTTTTGGGATTTGTGGGGCCTTCTTGATGGAAAGGAAAATAGGAGCGACTCCATTCAACTCAGTAGTTACACTGTTATAAAACAGACATGGATGAAGACTTCGAGATTGATTCTCCTCTCTCTGAAGCCCTAACCAATAATGGCCAAGGGACAACTCCTTCCCATTGAATAGCTTAGAAATTGTCTATGTGAAAGGAGTTGGTAGGTACCTGTCCCATTCTTACTGGAGAAGTGTCTGCAACCTTCCAAAAAGGCACTAATTGGCACCTTTGTTGGTAGTTTTAGCAGAGAGTACGAAGACTGTAATAACCATTACCAGGAAAGGAAGAATCTTCCTTGTTGTGGAGCAATGGCAGCTCATGGTTGATTCTTTTCTTGTGTTTGAACTTCACAAACTGTGTTTGAACTGTGCTTAAACAGACTATTTTTTACTTCCTGGGGTATTACCTAGCACCTTTTAAAAGATCAGATTAATTTAATCCTGTCAGATCATTAAAAATAAAAACTAATAGTTATTCTGTGAATGCGCCATCTGGCTTCTAGCATGGAACTAAGAAATGTTTAGCTGCAACCACCTCAGAGCAATAGGAAGTATTAACTCTGAAACATTTATGTGTACATAGACTTTATTGGGTCAACTTTGTTCCCAAATCTGTGTTTAGCAAAATGTCAGCGGGACTGGGGAGGAAGAAAAGAGTAGGAAAGAAGCCTTTTTCTTTAGAACAAATAGATATCCCTCTGCACTGTTTTCAAGCCTATATATATAAGTGGTCCAGTGGGTATTACTAGTGTTTCCTGAACAGAATGGAAAATAATGTTTATGAAAATGTATGTCAAAACAGCTAGTGTATGTAGCCACCTGGGCACAATACGCTACCTGTATAGTGTTTGATGTAGAATTAGGGATATGGGCTTATTACTGTTACCCTCATCCTCTTTCCTCACATCCCTCTTGCTGTTAAAGTTGCTTGTTGGGTCTTGTGTTAAATTAGACAATGTTATGGTCCCTCTCCAGGACAATGTATATATTTGTACAGCACCTAAAACAATCGATGCAATCCTCATTGGGGCCTTTCAGTACTATCACAAATACAGTTATACATTAATTATCAATGATAATTTCATCATTCTGTTAGGACTTGAGGCACTGAAAATTAAGTAGATTATAAACAAACCTTTATTTTGATTGTCCAAGCTGAGAGAAATGGAACAAGTAAATGGCATAAAAAGGGAAAGTCAATTATAGCTAAAAACCTGCAGTTTTTAATAATTTCAGGTTTTGCTTGTAATGTATGGACATCTTGTTTTCCCCTTTTTTTGTTTCAAAGAGATGGGATTCTTTTAAGTCAGTCTTCTAAATAATACATTTCAGGAAGTTCAATTTTGATAATAAAACTCTCCCCTTTGTGTTCTTCATTGTGCCTTGGTATTGATTCACACTGGACCAGATATAGTGAAATTAGTGGGAGATTTGCTGGTGGTTTTGATGAGAGCAGGTTAAGATTAATGGTACTTGGGATCAGAGTTTTTACATGTTTGGTGGGGATAGTGGAAGGGCATCAACACTTTAAACTGATTCCTAGCATTTGTCAGTTTGTAATTTTCTCAAAATGTAGTTTTGGTCTTTCATTGCATTGCATTCAAAGTACAGTATTTGCTTTACTGTTGTATCTGTCATCAAAGTGTAACTTAAAGGGTCCTATTGTAACAAGGGCAACAGGCAATGTAAGCAAAAGAAAGTTCATGTAATTGATTTGGGTATGATCCTGAAAGGTTTTTTACAACCTTCCCCCCACCATTTTTCGAAATACTTTCAAGGACAGTCTGCTCATGAGAGAACTGCATGATTGGAACTCTAATTTTTATCCCAAATGACTTTAAAACTTTGTTCCATCATGAGAGCATATTTTGCAAATACTAAGGACCCAGTCCTACACAGGGAACCCTCTTACATCCTTACAGTCCTATGAAGTCAAAGCTGGGTTATTAGAGCTTCTTTTATCATAGAATATCAGGGTTGGAAGGGACCTCAGGTAGTTATCCAGACCAGCCCCCTGCTCAAAGCAGGACCAATCCCCAATTAAATCATCCCAGCCAGGGCTTTGTCAAGCCTGATCTTTAAAACCTCTAAGGAAGGAGAATCCACCACAACCCTAGGTGACCCATTCCAGTGCTTCACCACCCTCCTAATGAAAACGTTTTCCCTAATATCCAACCTAAACCTCCCCCACTGCAACTTGAGACCATTACTCCTTGTTCTGTCATCTGCTACCACTGAGCACTCCAGCCATTGTTGTCTTAACTTCTTTGAAGCAATGTATCTCAGGTGCCTTATCTTTGCCATTGTTTCATTTCCTGTGAGTTTCTCCCTTAGGTTCCTTTGATAACCCTATGTATTCAGGATAATATCACCCAGATAAACTGATTGTTATAAAATATAATACAGGCATTTCCCAATCCTCCACAGGGAGCATTTTCCTCAGTGAGTAACCTCAGTATCCTAGTTAAATCTGAAAGGATATTCTAGTACAGCCAGGGTTTCTCAAATGATTGCTATGTCTGGATACTCATCAACAGTACATAGAAATAACGCATCCAGAAGCTTTTAAAAGAACACTAAAAGTGGCTAAGAGAACTGTGTATACAGAGTTTCAGCCTTTCCCCAACATTTTGAGAGATTGCTAGAGAAGCACACCTCTAGCAAAAGGCCTGGGAAAGTCTAAGGAGTCTCATGAGGCTGTGGAGATCCATATTGCCTATGGGTAAGTGATAGTTATTGCAGAGGGTCTGGATTCAGAGATTCAGATCTGACCTCCTCCATCTATACTATTTTTAGGAATTTGGACCTGTGGCTATGGTTTTGGTTCATCTCTATCCAGTCTAGAAAGAAAATTATGACTTCTGACAGTATCTGACAGGATTTTTTATTATGCTGAGTTAGAAGAGGGCAACTATGTACTTGACTGTTGAAATTTCTTTCCAAGCTATTCCCATTTAGCTTTGAATTACACCTAGTCAATTCCAAAGCTGCCACACACAGTGTGGCTTAACAATATCAGAGAAGAATATCTCTACTTGGGAAGGCAAAATAAAGGCAGAAACTATGATTCAGACCTTGAAAAAAGCTCACTTGGATACTTGAAACACGTGTAAAGCTTCTGGAAAAGATATTAAGGGACTCTTCAACCCTTATAACTATGGGTGATTCAGAGACTGAAAAGGCTCTGTATTTCCCAGAGCTCACTACCCCCACATAAATAGATACAGTGGCATGGCTGAATTACAATGCCATTAGATTGTCACATCTTGCAGATTTTGGCTATGTAATACCATCGGGTGCTTGCATCCAACGAAGTGGGTATTAGCCCATGAAAGCTTATGCTTCAATACTTTAGTTAGTCTTTAAGGTGCCACAGGACTCTTTGTTACCTCTGCTATTCCAAACTAACACGGCTACCTCTCTGATTCTTGGCTATGTAATGTATCATCAAAATGGTTATCTAGCTGCATCAAGGATGTGATATATGGGAAAATGAGATTGTTTGTTTGTTCCCTGAAAGTACAGAAAAACTTGTCCATGTGAAATATTTCAAGTAGCTCAGTTGATTTTCATAGTATGGATTAATTTTTAATCAACGATTTGTAACTGGTGTGTTTTAGTCTAATGCAATGCCCAGTGCAGTCAATGGAAAGGCCCCTTTGCACTTCAGTGGCTGTTGGATCAGACTCATAGCATAAAACTATTTTTAGAGAGCTTAGGCCTGATTCGCACATACACCAAGGCCAGTCTGTACTGCTCTAGCTGTTTAAAGGTAGCACAGGCCATGTTAGGCATCTAAATATGATTTACATCCAGTGTTAAGCCCCCTTCATAGGGCCAGAGCAACATAAATTGGCCATGGTGTAAATGACAATCAGGCCCCAGTCTCTACTTCACACACATTATGTGTGTCTTAGATAATCAAAGCTGGGTACCTAAAGCTGGGCTCCTATATCCTTATTTTGGCCTTCATCCTACAAAGACTCACACATGCACTGAAATTTATGTAACAGTGCATAAAGTTAAAGAACATTCATAAGTCATTGCAGGATCAGAGCTCCTAAATAAGTGACCTGATTTTCAAAAGTGCTGAATATCCAGAAGCTCCACTTGAAAATCATAAGTAAGCTTTTAGGACACTAACTTCAGGAACACAGCTCTGAAAATCTCGGCCCAACTCTGGCATTGTAACAAAAACTATTAGAGTTTTGAGATATACTGTGTTCACAAATGTACAGCGCTATCTCTTGTCTACCTCACATGGTTGTGAAGAATAAATTCATTAATATATTGAGATGATCAATACTGCAGTGTTGGGGTCCATATAAGAAACTACATAGATCAGCGATGTAATAGATAATATTGCTTGCAAGTAACATTTCAAATAAATAATTTGTTTTATAAAAATTGTGTAACATACTGTCAAAACTGAAATTCTATTTAGAATCCAAAGATTTTTTTTCACATAATTATTTAGGATCTGATAATTCCAAAAGAAGTGGATTGGCCACAAACCTATAATTAAAATTAGTTCTAAAACATCAGACATTTGTTGTTGTTACTGCTGCAATAAATAATTAAAACAAAGGTAATCTTACAGACATTGTACTTCCTTAACATATTGATTTAATATTGCAGATTAGAGAACAGAAGAAAAAAATATTTTAAGGCCTACCTGGATTTGTATTACTACATGTTAAGTTGCTATTGAAAATATTAAACAATATAAATACTATTTCAGAATTTTTCCTGGGCAACAACAAATATGTCACAGCTTTTGCTATTAGCTAAGATACAATGGGCAAGATTAAGTATGGATATGATTGAGTGTGGGCATTTACCACATCCCTGTATTCTTGATATTTAGAAAACACAATATGGCAAATGCAAATACTATCGATAGTAAAAATGCAGGTTTTAATGACACTCTGAAGTTTGCATAAAATGGTCTGAGTTCTTCTTACAGCAAATCGCTTCTAACTTACCATAGCAAAAATACATGTATTGCAGTATGTATTTGAACAGCAACTTTTACAAAGCTCATAAGCTACTTGATATGTGTCAACAGAGTTCCCAACCAATGTAAAATTCTCAGTCTCTAAGGATAAAAACATATATGATGTGATGTACATAATCTTATTCAGAGTGAAATAACCACAAAAAAGCCAGGCTTTTGTAACTGACAACCTAAATCATATATTTGGTGTGACTTCAGGCTTGATCAGATCCATGTCCTTCAAAATGTATAATTTCCTTGTGTTGATTTCAGGTTGTAGGGACACTCCTTTCAACAGTGCTAAAGAACAGGAACATGACACCTTATTTTGCATGTTAAATAATTGACTAACTAAATGTCAAGACATTTGCTGTTTTGAAAATTTGGGCAATTGTATCTCACTAAGCTGTTCTTCTTAGCCATCTTATTGTCATTCTTAATATATTAGGAAATCAGTTTTTAATGATGTTTTTATAAAATTTCTTTCTCACTCGTTTTACAAGGTGGAAATAGACCTTTACCTTCCTAAATATCTTAGTATAGGAAGCAAAATAAGTTAACGTTACACTAAGCACTAATAATGTTACTCACCCTTGATGATAAAAGTAGCCCTAGTGAAGCCATCTGAAATATGAAAGCAAAGTTATTTTAATTTATTTATTTGTTTGTTTTATAGTAGTGCATTGCCAGCTGAGGCTGATGTTGCTAAGAACCGTACAAACATAGAGTAAGAGCTCTAGACCCAGAGAGATTTTGATGTTTGTTCTGATAATTGGGCTTACAAATTTACCCTAATTGTAAGCTCAATTGTTAAAAGTATATGAAAGTTCATAAGATGTTACAAGAACCTATAAAACAAATACTGATGGAAAGTAGGTCAAGTTGCTTGACCTACTTGACCAAGTTGCTTTCAATAATGAATGCTATAAACAGGTGTAGCACAACCAGTCAGAGATTAAATTAGTCCACCCCCCCACCCCCACCCGCCCCAAATGATTCAAGGACTATGTTGAAATCATGTTTGGTAAAAGCAGAAGACATGGAACCAGAAATTAAGTAATCAAAATTAGTGTCTTGGATTTTAGGCCTAATTGGTGGACAAAATGATGAGGGGATGAGCTGTTCCACCCACCACTCCCTTTTTGGGTCCTTAAAGAGAGAAACCTTTTTGGAGGAAAATAAGAACAGATGGAGGCTACTGAAGTAAGCTTCACTATCCTGTCTGCTACCCTCATCATTTTCTGGGACCATGGACCTTTGTCATCTTAATCTTCAGAGATGTTTTGATCAGACTGGACCAAAGAGAGGGACCCAGACAACATCACTGTCTCTACTGGCTCTACCTGAATTCTAAACACCACCTGGTATGAAATGAGATCAGACTTTAAAAGCAATAGTAACAACAGTTACAGCCTCTCTCTACTAACTTCTCCTCTTTCACTTTTTACCCATCTTTGGTACCATCTAAGAGGCTGTCAAGGCAAAACTCTGTGCAGCTAAAGGAAAATGGAACAAAGGATGTGGTTAAAGGGAAAGCCATATTTAATACTTTACATTTTAAATACTTTAACTGTTTTTCCTTATTTACTTTATCTAGAATAAAAGGGTAAAATAATGTTTAAGGATTCATGTGTTGGGGTCTCTGTATACCACACCCTGAACCTTGTTTAACACTGTTTAATGTTGGACAGTGACTGGGTTACGTTAATATTTTTGGAACCCTATATTCCATCTAAATTAATAGATGTCTAGACTGTGCCTTTTTGAAACTTACAGTATATTTTGTATTAAGATTTTTCATTAAGAATGTAGGGCCCAAAGACCCCAAAAGGCCCACTTAAAGGATAGAAAACTGTCACTCATAGAGTGTCTTTCAGATCATTCCACTAGAAAAGGGTGTTTGTCCTGGTGAAATCTGAAGTGGACGAGAAGTTGGATATGAATCAACAGTGAGTCCTAGTTGCAAAGAAGGCAATCAGTATTTTGGACTGTACAAGTAGGAGCATTGCCAGCAGATCGAGGCATATGATCATTCCCCTCCATTTGGCATTGGTGAGGCCTCATCTAGAGTACTGTGTCTAGTTTTGGGCCCCACAGTAGAAGAAGGATGTGGAAAAATTGGAAGAGTCCAGCGGAGGGCAAGAAAAATAATTAGTGGGCTGGAGCACATGATTTATGAGGAGAGGCTGAGGGAACTGGGATTATTTAGTCTGCAGAAGAGAGGAATGAGGGGAGTTTGATAGCTGCTTTCAACTACTTGAAAGGGGTTTCCAAAGACAATACATCTAGAATGATATCACTGGTAGCAGATGACAGAACAAGGAGTAATGGTCTCATGTTGCAGTGTGGGAGGCTTAGGTTGGATATTAGCAAAAAAAAAAAAAATCACTAGGATGGTGGTGAAGCACTGGAATGGCTTATGTAGGTAGGTGGTGGAATTTTCTTTCTTAGAGGTTTTTAAGGTCAGGCTTGACAAAGCTCTGGCTGGGATGATTTAATTGGGGATTGGTCCTGCTTTGAGCAAGGGATTGGACTGGATGACTCTCTGAGGTCCCTTCCAACCCTGATATTCTATGATTCTAAGTCTCCATTAACTTTTAAAGAAGACAACCAAATACTATTGCAAAGACCCAGCCACACTCTTTAATGAAAGAAACCTCCTTTAGCTAATTGAGCAGTATCCTTTCCCCTGAAATAGTTTCTTGTTAATTATCCCCTTGACTTCTTTCCACAGTAATTTCTAATTTTACTGTGATCTTTCATTCACCCATAGCCTTACAATGATATTTCCATGATATTTTCCTCTCATGATAATTTCAGCTGATTCCTCTGCAGTGACCTCACCAAACACAATTGGATAGAGCACTGACAAAGGTTGCTTAAATTGGAAATAATATTGCTTTTCTCTTTTATTGCCCTTTTTTGCTAGGATCTCAAAGGCCTTTGCGAACATTAATTAATTAAGCCAGAGAAAACCGCTGTTGGGTAGGGAAGCATTATATACTTTTTGCAGTTGGGTGAGGTACAGAATGGTTAATAGTAACTTGTCTAAGGTGTCAAAGCAGGACAGAGATCCAGATTTAGGAACAGAATGTGGAAATCGTGACACATACTACATTGCTCTAACCAGAGGATAACAGTGGAATCCACAAGCTCACAAATCTGAGTGTGAGGTCAAATGTCAGTCTTTGGTCCATATCTACCAAAAGTCTTTCAAAACTCTACCAAAGACTAATTTTACCTTCTGGAAGTTGGTGAAGCAACTTTGAAGTCATCTAGTCTGCAGATTTCCTTGATCCCATTCAATTTGATTAATGACCTGTGCTTGGCACGAGGACTGCACTAATCAACGTGGATGTTGATCTTCTCTTAAAAATAGACAATAGTTAGAAGCCCATGGTGATTCTTTGATTCAAGGGAATACTGCATAATGTAACGTGTTCAGAAATACAGTAGACTCTCGATTATCCAGGACTGGGTTAACCAGGATGTGGATTAACCAGGATGTCAAAAAAACTATGCGTAACTTGCAGGGCTGGCTCTGGCTTGGTTGCCAACCCAAGAACACACAAAAAAACACCCCACCAGGGCACAAGGCAGCCAGTGAACCAACACCACCTCACCCTGGTGCAGGGTGGCTGGTGAGCCAACCACCCCTCCCAATATTTCCTATGGATGGTGATTATCCAGGATTTTATTAACCAGGATTAATTTTTTCCCTATCATCCTGGATAATCGAGAGTCTACTGTATTAGCCTCCTTTTCTTTATATTAGTACGCATCTTATGAATGTCTCAAATGTATTTGTTTGAATACTTTTTTGCAAGCAACTCCAGTCTATAGATAGCTCATAAAATGTTCAATGTAAGTCTTTGAAATAGAAGATGAAGTGAGACACAGTTTTTTAACTATGAGAATAATTCACAATTGGATCAACACAAGTTTGAACATCTTTATGAAAGAACTGTTTTATCTCAACAAGAAGTTATGGGTTTGGTGCAGAAATCAGTTGGTGCAATTGTATGGCCTGTGTTTTGCTGTTCAGACTGGTCTCTTCAGGCCTTGAAATCTAAGTCTATTTATTTTTGCTTTTTAAATAGAAAAGCTCTCTCATAACATAACCAAAGGAGGGATGCAGTAAAAGCTGATTGTTAGTGAACATGTTTATACTCATGCCCTTGAAAACTATACTGAATTTATAATTAGTAGAGCCCATTATTCAGCTTGTGGCAATTGAAAGGTATGGATGTTTGTAATGAAGATCTTATAGGGTGCACTAAAAGAGACCCAGTGATATCCCTCCTCCTTCTTAAAAATATCCTTCCTCCTTCTTGAAAATATCAGCCTTTCGGGCACAATCTGGGCATTCCAAATGCAAAATATTTGGTCTTCAGGAGTATTTTATTACTGTCAGGTATAAGTTGTCTCTGGCAGAGTTGCAGTAGCAAAATCTGCAGTAGGGGGACTCCATCAGGTGCAAGAAAATTACCACAGCCTCCCTTTAATTTGATTATAGTATTTTAATAAGGGACTACCAGGAGCCTCCAAGAGTCCCCTCCAGCACATCACGGATTAAGGAGATGACTAAGCACATAACTGATTATTTTGTAATGGAGGATTCTTTTCAAATTTTACATGAAACTGAATGATCAACTAACAAACTACTGTGTTCCTAGACAGAGGCTATTGTAAAGGGATTTTCCTCTTCTACTGCAATAATATACTCATGAGTGTTAGCCCACGAAAGCTTATGCTTCAATACTTTAGTTAGTCTTTAAGGTGCCACAGGACTCTTTGTCACTTTTATCATTCATTAAGGTCACCTATCACTGTAATATCTGGCTCAACATGAGTTCCTACACAAAACTCTCACTTTCTTGACTTGCAGGGGAAAGGAAGAGTGAAGAGTTGCATTGCTCAGTAGTGACCTTCTGACTAGTTGCATAGTGAGTTCTGAAGAGAGCCCACCTTCAGTCCTAAGGTATAAGAATGGTGGCAACATCTGGTGAACTTGAATGTAATGGGGTTAAACTGAGATGAGGTAGATCAATGGGACTTCAGGAGATATGCAGAATTACTGGAGATATAGGTGTGTGTGTATATATATACTAGCATAAGTGCCCAGCGCTGCTCGGGTCAGTCGGAGGTGGGGAGGTGGCAGACAGCTGACACCCCCCGACCAACCCCAACACCCACACCTCACCCCTCACCCACCCCGACACCTTCCCACCCCCCCAAGCAAACCCGACACCCCCACCTCACCCCCCGACCGAACCCGACACCCCCACCTCACTTACCGTCCCACCAAACCCAACTCAGATCCGTCGCAGGGGGGGGGAGGGGGCCCAGAGCGGAGGGATTCCGGGGACCTTCGCAGGTGGGGGGCGGCACAGAGCTGATGGATTCTGGGGTTCCGTTGGGAGGGGCAGAGAACTGAGGGATCTCCGGGGTTCCGTTGGGAGGGGGGAGGGGCAGAGAACTGAGGGATCTCCGGGGTTCTGTTGGAGGAGGGAGGGGTGAGCTGAGTGAGTGAGGTGTCTGTTGGAGGGGGGTATTATGACATCACCACCACCTAACCGCCCAGCTGATGTGATTGGCCCTGAAAGACTTTCACCCCTGGGGGCGTCAGAGGTGAGATCCGAAAATTTTTCGACCCTTACCAGCATCTAGACCCCAAGACCCCTCACTGTACCAAATTTCAAGTCTCTGGCTCAAACGGTGCGGGAGGAGTTCGCTGTCATACATACATACATACACCACTTGACTTTTATATATATAGATATGTGTGTGTATGTGTATGTATGTGTGTACATGCATTCACACACCTGTTCCTTTGTACAAACACCAAACAAATGTATATATCTGCTTTTGAATTATCTGTGTCTAATGTAGTCTACTGTAATGCAGGCAAAAATATCTACGAGAGTAAATTGTGGAAAGCCCATGTAACTCTATGAATAAAGCTGATTAATTATGTTTAAATTTCTATAATCTGTTAACAGGGTCAGCCCCCAAATTAGTAGTTTTTTCTATATTCCTATTATAAAACATAGGCACACTGCCTTAGATAAATTAAATTTTTTAAGCAGCCTCAGGAAAGAAAAAAGATTTAAATTGCTGCCACAGGGAAATTTAAAGTTGCCACATAAAACAGAAGAGTGATCAGCAGCAGCCTGAGGAACAGAGCTTTTGGTTCTAATTTGTTACTTTTCACCACAATTTTCTTTATTCTTTGTTTTGAATATGTAATTCAGCAGAGAGAGGATTATATTTAGCACATGCTTGTATAGTGCAAATGTTAGTGTAATCTTGAAAATTTGAAAAAAAATGATTGTTTTAGTCCTATTCTGGAACTGTAGTGTATGATGTACTTTTACACTTTCTTTCTGGGGGATACCTTGACCAGTTGAATGACTAGCATTTAATCAAATTAAGTAAAATCATATGATTTTTGCCATCTAATTTATGATGAAACTTTGAAAATCTAAAATACCTGTGGTATGTGTTTTACAAAGGATGAATTATAAATTATGTTTAGGATATATATTTACAAAACAATAATATAACTTAGAAAGTAACAAGCTACAATCAAATGTATTATCAACTGAATAGCTGGCATGTCCCAATAGAAGATCGTATCTTGCCCTCGGTCTAACACAGTGGTTGGCAGCCACTTCTTCTTTCAAAGAAGAAGAGCCATTTTTGTTTTTGACCAAAATATTTTGAGAGCCACACCACGCACAAAGTGTTGGGGTGCAGGGTGAGGGCTGTGGGCTTTGTGAGGGAGTTTGGTGCAGGAGGGGGCTTCAGGCTGGGGCAGGAGATTGAGGTGCAGGAGGGGCTGCATGGTCTGGCAGTGGGTTTGGTGCAGGAGGGGGCTCTGGACTGGGGATGGGGGGTTGGGTGCGGGAGTGGGTACAAGGTGCAGGCTCTGGTTGGGAGGCACTTACCATAGGCAGCTCCTAGCCAGTGGCAAAGCAGGGCTCAGGCAGGCTGCCTGTATGCCGTGACCCCACACCACTCCCGGAAGTAGCTGCAGCTGGCTGCTGCTGACACATCTCTGTGTGCCCCTTGAGGGGGGGGGGGGGAGAGTGAGTTTTTGTGTGCTGCCTGTGCCAGCAAGCACCACCCCACAGCACGATCAATGGGAGCTAGGGGCGGGGGCAGCACGTAGAGCCGCCTCCCCTTTTACCCCCTGCTAGGGGCACACAGAGATATGCCAGCAGCTGGCTGCTTCCACAAGTGGCGTGGGGCCATGCAGGCTGCCCGCCTGAGCCTTGCTGAGCCGCCGGCCAGGACTTGGGGGCAGCCAAAGAGCTGCAAAGGGGCTGCCAAAGTGCCGCATGTGGCTCCGGAGTTGCAGGTTGCCGACCCTGATCTAACACAATAGAGGCCAGATTCACTCAATAGTTTATATTTGAATGATTCTAGAATATAAATCCCAGCTGCAGAAAATCTGACAGGGTGGAGGTTGAAACTCCAACTGCAAACTTTCTTTCACCTGGAGGCCAAAAGGTGGCTAGCACAGCTGAAAAAGTGAGCAGAGGTGATAAGATTGAGATGGCCAATGGTGCACTAATTCAGTAACTTCTCAGCAGCCTCAGGGGGACTTCTATGACGCCCTCAGATAAACATAACCTTGTCTCCATCCCAGCAGAACCCTGGTTTGGACTAGGGGGATAGGATTGCATGGAAAGGTGAATTTGGCCCTTGTTGTTTTCCTTCTTCAACTACTAGGATTGTACTGTTGCATTTATATTTCAAAAGTAGGACTGATTGTGAAAAATATCAGTTGTGAAATGTTTGCGAACCAAAACACAACACATCTGCAAACATATTTGTTACTTGAAAGCATTTGCCAAATAGGTAAGATCTGAATTTTTTCATCTGGGGGTTATTTGCAATCTATTCACTTTGATCACCGTTCATAATTCCTGTACTGTGATTGGTGACCATGTGATAGTATTTTTGCTTCCTTGTTAGAATCTTGTTAAACAGAAGAATAGCAAATGATGAATAGCTGACAACTGACTGCATGTACAGCATGAATTTTTAGATGACTGATTATTTGTGATAAAACTAATGTTGCTTTTGGGATTTATACACTTTTTCACAAATGATGCATCCTCACGAATAATAGTGAAGTGAAGTCAGCCCGTTTATTCATGTTATATTCAAAAACTTGTTTCTTCATCACTTTGAGCAGAACTAAATCAGTTCTGCTCAAAGTGAAGGCAGTGATCTGGGCTAAATGTGACAGCTAAATTTTAGTACATTTACAACATCAATACTCAAGGAATCATTGGTTAAATTTTTTTCTTTTAAGTCCCTAAACTCATTTAAAAGGCTTGAGAAGGAGTGAAAGAATTGGTCACTGACCTTTTTGTGTTAAGTAATCCATCGATTGTGTGTGACAGACAAGCTGGAAGGATCTTCCCTGAGAATTTAATGTTAGAATATTAAGCAGCTTTCACTTTTTGCAAGACTGTATTATATTGTGGCCCATGTGATTTCTCACTTTAGAGAAAATATGGGGTCTGGTTGACTACAATTTGCTCTCAAGCATCGTCCTTCACATTTTAAAATGCTTTTAAAAGTAGAATATATCAAGGCTAGCATTGCAGGAAAATAATAAAATGAAAATATAGGATTTTGTGTAATAGACCAGTGTGCCAGACCGCCTTCTCACCCCCCTCAGGAACACAGGCAGGAAACCCTTTTTTGCTCCAACAGCGCCCTTTAATTTACAGTGCAGGACCCCACCACCAATATATACAGGTTAAAACAGTTCATTAACATCCAGCTCTAAGTAGCTCATTAATATCCAGCTCTTAAATAGCTCCACAGGTTCTGGCTCTACAAACTCTATATAGTTCAGCCCCTAATACAATAATACAAACACAGCGTTTGATAGCTCAAACAACACACACCCAGCTCTTGATAGCTCCACACAAACTCCCACAGCTCTTGATAGCTCATACACAAACTCACACAGCTCTTGATAGCTCATACACAAACTCACACAGCTCTTGATAGCTCATACACACACTCAACTCTGAATAGCTCCTGCCACCACCACCCTGGGCTTCCTTCCTGGCAGCCTTTTACCCCCCAGAGGAAGCTGCCAGGTGCAACCCATCCAGGTTGATTAGGCTGCAAGCCAGGTGGCTAATTAGGCTTGCTGCACCGGGGGTTTGCAGAGGGCTTCTCTCCCTCTTAAAGGGGCGGCAGGGCTGGCTCAAGCCCACCCTGCCACACCAGTCTTTCACCCTATTGGGCTTGTGTAGATTTAATTCTTAAATATCTTACTCTGGTCATGTTGCTTACATCTATGGCTTACAGTTTTTTAATATGGAGATCTAAGATTAATATTTCACAAAATCCTAACTGATATAGTATTGGCCTATATTTTGATTTTAGTATCTCCTGCAATACTAGCTCTATTATATTACAGTTTTTAAAGTATTACAATTTGAAGATGGATGCCTAAGACAAAGTAGTAGCCAACCAGGTTTCAGATTTTTTTCTAAAGGGACAAATCTCATAGATGTGGATTGCCACGGATTTGCAGGGGTGAAAATAATTGCAGGCCTATTATTTACCAGGCTGCACGTGGCAACAGACTATATTGGTAAGGGATGCAAGGAGAGTGTGGGTCACGACACGAGCTGCAGACACACACACACACACAACTAAGATTAATCAATTTAAAGTTTTATTGGGGGTAATTACAAGGGGGTAAGGGAGCAGTTTTTTGATTAACTAATAGACTTAATGAAACTTAAAACACAATGACTAAAATACCTACTAACAATATTTATAAACAAAAATGCAGCATTTAGTAACAATCAATACTTACAAATACAAACCAACACGTAATGACTGGCAAACGTAGAAGCTCTGTTTGAAAACACGTGAGCTGAGAGAGAGGCTTCAAGTTGATCAGGCTCGGTTACGGGGATACACGGATACACGGGATTCGTTTTCGTTTTCCTCTCTCTGTCTGCACATGGCAGACAGACCCATAAGTACCAACTATGACATCACAAAAGTGTCATAGGGGACAGGGCCCAAAACCTGTTTGTGTTTGCTTCTGATTGGCACAAGCTAAGTTTACACCAAGTAGGGGAGCAGGTGCCTCAAAGTCTGGCTTCGCCCCCAAAGGTGAGGGTAAGCACATTGTTATAGAATCCGGGCGAAACTGAATGACAAAAGAAGAGGCCAGGGCAATACCGGTATGGGCAAGTGTTACAGGATGCAGACAGGAACTCATCTGAACAATAGATTACAATATAACAGCCTTGCCAAAGCATTATCTGTATACAGTGTTTTAAATAACGGGGGACTCACTTGGTAGAATATTTATGCCTCAAACATAAAAAGGTACATACACTGTCCAAAATGGAAAGCTTGCAATTCTGTAAATATAGCACAAGAATACAATAATTCAGTCCCCAGTGTATTAATTAGTTGAATCTACCCCTTTTTTGTATCTGCCCTTTGATATGAATTGACTTTGACTAATTTATTTGCTTTTTTTCACACCTATTAAGAAGTTGTGACCAAACCAATCGGAATGTGCTAAAAACGTGTTTGATGCTGAACTGAAGGGACGGGAATATAGGCCTTTTTAAAATGGACAAAATTCTGAATTTAGCTGTCCTGTTTGCTTATAAAATTTTCTACCATTTTGATGCAACAGACTGATCTTCCATTAGGAACATAGATTTTGGATACAAATTTGTATCCTGAATATTTAAATTCTAGAGAAAAAGGAAATAACTCATATTCAGATTTCATCGGCCACATTTCAGCCTCTCTTCCTCATTCTGGGTTCAGTCTAACCTTTGCACTTGGGATGAGTCCTGTTAGTTTAGGTATGGAAAGGTTTCACAGCTTTTTCTGAATTGTGTTAAATTATGTCCTTTTGCATTTTAAGTTTTTTTGTTAATTCAGTCATGTCAGGATTCTATGAAGAGTTCAAGTCTGTAATGTGTTTAGTTCCTCTGAGGCCCCCTTCAATTGCTTTAGTGAGTTTAATATCTACATGTAGAGTTCTTGGTTGTGTAAAATTATTATTTGTATTACAGTGGTGGTGCCTAAAGTCAGGAATTAAGGTTCCATTTTGCTAAGAATTTTACACACACATAACAAAAAGATGGCACCTGCCCCAAAGAACTTGTGATTTTGCATGCTGTGCTTTGAACAATGTCAACCTATGCTCAGTGGAATTTTCAACATACTTATTATAGTTGGATTTACACACAGAGGAACAGTCTTCCTGAGAATTTCACATAGTGTCATTGAAAAGATGAGCCATCACTCCTGCTTTTTCGGTCAAACAACCATGAGGTTTAAGATTAGCAGCCGTGTTAGTCTGTATCCATAAATAAGACAAGGAAGATTTTGTAGCACCTTAGAGACTAACCAATTTATTTCAGCATAAGCTTTTGTGCGCAATAACTCACTTCATCGGATGCATAGAACGGAACAGAAGTAAGATGCATTTATACACACAGAAAGCAAAAAAGCTTATGCTGAAATAAACTGTTTAGTCTTTAAGGTGCTACACAGTCTTCCTTGTCTTAACCATGAGGTTGACTGTTGTGGACATTTTTTTGAACTCCCACTGTAGGACTAAGTTAAGTGTTCATACTTTTTCTACATACAAGGTTCATGGATTTATCAGATGTTTAGAATGGTTGTATTGGGAAGTTCTCATATTTTTCATTGCATTTTCATTGTTGAGCAACTGGCAAAGATCCCAGTCATACTTCTATTTAAAATTCTTAAATGGAGTCTTCTGAAAATTTAATAAAATGTTCTTCAACAGTGGATGGAAGGATAGATGTACAATCAATAGCTTTAGATATGCATTTCCCCCCACATGGATGCTTTTACCCATTATTTAGTCACTTCTCCTATTCAACCAACCATCTTACATTAAAGTGAATGTTGATATCGAATGATTGGAGATTAGTGAGAATGGAGATGTTAGAATTTTGCCCATGTGGCCATAACTTTTAATTGCTAAACAAGATATTTCCTAAAGGTAACATATTCTGGCAGTAGTGAAAGACTGGAATGCAACAGCTGTTTGAGTTGTCACTCTCTTTTCTTCTCATTCATGCTCAATGTTTAAGAAAATGATCAAACTCATAAATGGATTTTTCCTATGTACAAGATCAATGCAATCTGGGCTCTACGCACACCGTGAAACAGGGTTTTCCATGGCTTTGCTCACACAACCCCCAGGAGACATTCTTTATTCCTAAAAAAGCAGAGTCTTCTTCCCCTCAGGAGTGGTAGCAGTGGCCTCCACCCCTTCAAAACAAGAGAGGCCCTCTCTCATTCCCCCAGAGCAGCAGAAGTGGCAGCAGGGAGGCCCCCCCCCATTAAATAGCCCAGGAACCTGGGTTGATCTGTGGGTGTCAGTCCCACTTCACTCTTCCCAGGCTGTCACAGATACAGTTCACTGTTGATAAGATGTTGGTGAACCCTCCTCGGTGAGTCTTGGAGTTAATGTACCATTGAGGTAGCTAGGGCAAGCCACATCTCTTGGAATTATTTTTCTGGACTGCCTGCAGGCTCACACAATTATCTAGTTTCAGCCATACTTGGGTCACATTTTCAAGCTTCACTTCCCAACCATGAGAATTAGAAACTTTTGTTTTTAAAACTATTAAATTAAATTTGAGATTCCGATAAAATCACATGACTCTAGGAGCTGACACAACCCTAGAATGTCTAACCTTCAGTATGGCTCTGCCTGGCAACATGAACCTGCAGTTACTTCTAAATGCAGATGTACCTGCTAAAACTGATATCTTGCTCTAGTAAACTGTGCCTCCTCCTTTCCCCCCTCCCACCCAGTCCCCATGACACTGTGGTAACTCCAGGTTACTGGTATTTCAAAAGAAAGAAGAGATTGAGATGTTTCTAGTCTCTGAGGACAGATCAGGAAGAGATCTGTTTTCCACCCAGTTCTGGCTTTTATGATTGACTGTCACCTGCCAGCCATTCCTGACACTACTTAGTAGTGCTAGGTTTGGCCTATAGCAGCTGTCACAGCTGAGAAAGGCTGGTATTGCCCAACAGGAATTAAATCACAGGTCCTCTACACAGGACTGAAATTCACTGATAGGGAATAAGTTATTGCATCAGAGAGATATCTCAGGCAGCCACTTAGGATCAAAGTAGGTATTACCAAAGGATGTATAACCCCTCTCCCCCAAATCAAACCTTTAATCATCCAGCCAATTTTGTCTTCCAGCAAATTAAGCATGAATGATGTTTCAGCAATACATTACTTGAAAGAGGGAATGAAACTGGAAATATCCTGTTTGTCTGTAATTTGCCGCACAGTGGTAGCTCTTGCAGTTTCTCTCTTGTGGGACTGGGCCCAGCTCCCCACTATAGGCATTGCAACCTGGTACACCAGGTCACCGCACTGCTCAGGTTTGACCTGTCTGATCCATCCATTATGATTGGCAAGAAAATATATAAAAAAAGCCAATCTGTTGAGATGGACAGACAAAATGAATGGTAGAATGTGCTGTGCTGTGATTTTGTGTCAATACAGGTGTGTTCCTGTTTCACTGGAATTGGGTTTCTCCATGAAATTTGGAATCATGACGGGAGGGGGTGGGGGTGATCAATGCAAATTCCCCACTACCAGTTACAAAACAAAACTAGCCTTCTGGAGATTTCTACTGTGGGAGAAGGCCATTGTCTGGTGATTAACTATCCCAGCACCCTGACCAACTGAATGATCATGCTCTTCCATCCCCTAGAGCAGTGGTTTTCAATCTTTCATTTGCAGACCCCTAATAATATTCAACTGGGGGATCTTATCCCTCCAGATTCAGGTTGAAGCACGTTACTGACTTTATTCTACCTGTTCTTTCAATAAACATGAGATTATCATGACCTCTAACACTCTCAATCCAGCATCTTTCCAAAGTAAAAAATATGCTTTTAAAAAATCATTGCTTTGGATGTTAATAAATGATTTAACTTTGCATATTTCTGGGAAAATAAATAAAAGAGAGAACTCAATATGCATGCATGAATTTATTGTGTTCTGTGAATACAGTAGACTCTCGATTATCCAGGATTGGATTAACCAGAATGTGGATTAACCAGGATGTCAAAAAAAAATACGCGCAACTCGTAGGGCTGGCTCTGGCTTTGTTGCCGCCCGAAGCACACACACAAAAAAAACCCCACCAGGGCACAGAGAAGCCAGTGAACCAACACCCCCTCCACCCCGGTGCAGGGTGGCTGGTGAACCAACCCCCGCTCCCCATATTTCCTATGGATGGTGATTATCCAGGATTTTATTAACCAGAATTAATTTTTTTCCTATCATCCTGGATAATCGAGAGTCTACTGTACTCCCTTAAATTTTCTCTTCTGCTGTGGTAAGTATGATGGAAATCTCTTAAAAGGCCAACCTTGCTGGACCACAATTAGATGCGCTCTACTCTTTTACTAAGAGTCTACTGATCTTCTCTTTTAATAAGAATTTGTATGGAAACTGCTGGTTTTTTGTTTTTCATACTCAATACAATTCATTTATCAGATCTGTTCTTTTTCACGTCAAATTTCTGTTGCATTTCAGAGTCTGTTGTAGTGGAAGTTTATACTTTTAAGAGGTTTGTGTCTTTCATGCTTTGACCAATGTTAATCCATTCTTTTACCATGTATTCATCTGGGTGACTTCCCTTCTAATATAGTTAAATTTAGAATTAGAATATTTATATTAAATATATTGGAATATTTATATTAAAAGTTTTTAAATTGTCTAGCAATAAATATTACTTGAATGAGCAGGTATAAGTAGGAGCGTATGTCAACTCAAAGCTTCCTGACAGATACATTTAGATATAACATATGATACATCACAAAGCAACATGTTAGCCAGGAAACTTGAAAAGACCTGTTTTCTAAAGAATGTGAAGATGAAAGACAATATTTTTCAGGGGAAAATGCCTTTGTATTTTCTTTTAAAAGCTAGAGGACTTGAGAAAAATGTATTGATTAGTGTTTATTACTTAAGTCTTTTTGTGTAATTAACAGGTCAACCGGCATGCCCCCAAAATGGGTAATTTTTTTCTCTCCATTCAGCATATATTTCAGCTCTGGAACAGTGTTATTTCCCTTTGGTATTTTGGGTGATGAGGCAGACAATGCTAGAGGGTGCAGATGCAGACTGTAGCTCTCATCCAAAAAGCAGTTGGTTCCTAGGTAGGACTTTCAGAACTAAATACAAAACTATTTTCTTTGATTTACCATTCATTCCCTCAGTAGTTTTTTTTTACAGATGCTCACATACAACACACCCACTCTCACAACCAAATGTGAATAAGCAACCCCCCTATAAACTAATCAATCTCCTTTCTCTTTTAGGCTGGGGGAAAAGAAACAATGTGTATGCACGCTTGTATTTTTCTATTTTTTAAACATTTGGAAGGTACTTACATAGCATGATGATGAGGACTATATAAGTATCAAGATAAGGAGATTTCAGTGCCACCAGCTCCAGAGGGCTATGTCTAGATGAAAAACAGATGTCAAGGTTAGGTCAGAATTCACTAATACATATGTGTTAGCCCTGACCTCTCCTAGTTTTAGACCTCAGTTAACATCTTTTACCTTGAATTAGTTGTTTAAGGTTGAGCTGGAGCTTTGTGTTGAACAGCTAAATCAAGGTAAAAGGTATTAACCTTAGTCTAAAATTAGGGAAAAGGTCTGTGCTACTTACCATATTAGTTAATCCTGACCTAATCTTGACCTTATTTCCTAATTTAGACAAACTTGGAGAACAAAAAAATTAATTGTGTCACATATCTCCATTTGTTCATGCAAACCATAAGAAAGGAGCAGTGTCCCCGTTTTGGGATATGTGATCTTGGGGTATCTTTGGAAGGGCATGACTTGCTTTTCTGAACTCAGTTAAAAGCTTTGACTAGCTGGGGCTTTGAGGAAACTCTCCAAGATTTCCAGTGACTGGGCATAAGATGATTCTTCCTTTGTACAATTTCATGTTATAGTCGGGGTCCTCTCTTCATCTGCATGACATGCGTAAACTGTAGTAGCTTGAAGACATGGGATCTTTTCCTTTTTTCTAACATTTAACATTTAGGGACACAAAGTCCTGTCTCATGCTGCCTTATCTTTATTAATATTTACATGATTCCATTCCTGCTGTCCTTACTCAAGCAGAACTCCCATTGATCTCAAGATCAGGGTCACAACTATGAAACCAACTGGACAGGCATTTCTCTTTGCACCAAAATCAATCAGTCATGAATTTACCTGCAGCAAATGCTATGGAAAATAAATGCATGTATTTTTTCACCTTCAGTTTAGAATTTGGAGAGCTGAGTTGGCAGAGATACCAGAAGGTGGTTTAAGGAAATGTTATACTTAAATATGAAGACAAAGGTCAAATACAAGAGATGCCTTAGCTTGTAAAATGTACATCATATTGCACAGATCTCTAACTATGTAGCGTGTAAGTCCATGGGGAGTCAGTAAGTGTGTATATGTGACTTATTACTCTGGTGTGACACGATTACATTTTAGTTTTTAGCATTTTTAAAGAGTAGGTAATAGTTATGAGAGATGAAGACTCAGAATTAAGTACTAAAGTAATACACAGAAGGATAATTTGGTTATGATAAATTGGCCTGGGCCTGTTAACTAATAATACAATTTTTTTAAGTAGCATCTTACCAGTATGAAAAAGAGGTAATATCATTATTAATGTCTAAACTATAGTGTGTTTCACACAGGATTATGGTAAAGGTCAGACCATGTTTCGCTGAATTAAAAGCTATTCTGAGCTATAGCATTCCTAATCAGCTCAGACCTAAAGGTGCATAGCTCAGTTATAATGAGGCACAATGAATTTAAATAAACTACATGACACTCTATAGTGATTTATAAAGGCATTGTGGTATCCTTTTAACTCGTTAGCAATGAATGATACTACTGTATGTATCTCCACTATTTTCTGCTGTGTAACTATTTTTTATCACAAATTTTATTAGAGAAAGTGCCTTATGTTATTTCCCTACACTCTAGATATAAACTGCGACTGATGCTATGTTAGTTTGTACAAATCACAGAGCCATATTAGTAGAGATATAGTAAAAAAAATTAAAAAATTGTTCTAGTAAGTACAAGAAAGTAACAATTTGTGGTTACAGATATTATAATAGAAGAAATATTTTAATATGTATCTGCATGCAGAAGTCCCAGGGATCAAGGAGAAAATATGTACCCTCTATTCATAAGTTATACTTCAAGTACTGTTCACCTGAAAGATGGGTATAACATGTGAATGGTCTAGTTCATTTTGCTTTGAGGCCCGCCCTTTGAAATGAAGTTGCAGTTGGTGGAAAATGAACGCTAGAAGGCGCTGGTATTTAACACCTAGTAAAGTGTGCATTTCTGTTTTGTCAACATGGGGAAGACATTGAGAAGGGAATTTCCTGGGTGTTCTTCCTTTCTCGACTCTTAGGTCAACATTTAAAAAGAAAATAGCCTAAATTAGGCCCCTAAATTCATATTTAGTTATCCTGATTTTCAAAAGGTCTGATCATCCAGTATCTCCCAATGACTTTTAAAAATGCTGAATTCCCATATATGAGTATCAGGCAATAGAATTTTCACATGAGAAACCTATTTTCAAAAATGGGCGTTTGTACTTGACTGCTTTGCACCTGACACACACATCTTGCAGGTGCATGTGGTAGTGAAATCTGGGTTGAAGCCCTCTTGAAATTCAGAGCCTATGTTTTTGTTTGAAAAACATTTTTGGATTCTTGCTGCATCCCAGTCAAAATGTATCAAGCATATACCATGGCTTGAACAGTCAGGCATGTGACATGAGATGCATGGTTAACTCCAGTGCTTTCAATAAATAAAACCCTACAGAAGTAGGAAATCACACATCTGTAATTTTGCTTTAAAAAAACAACTGATCTTTAAACTCCAACAAAGGTTTGTGTTTTAAAGTGTAGATAAAGCCTATATGTATTTCATCATTACATCACACATTTTAGTGGCATTGAAAATGTTATAATTATTTCCTAAGCTGAACAGAGTAAAAGCCTCAGATACAGAGATACAACATATTCACGGATCTTGTGACAACCTGATTCTCACTAATGTGAATAAATCCATTTATGTCAAGCTAAGTGTCTTAAATCTCCCCACTTAACTCATCTATTATTATAAAACAGAGAAACCACAGTTGCTTGTGGTTCTTTTCAAATGAATTCAACTGCAAGAGATTACCAACTCCCAAATCAGAGATAAATGAAAACATACATAACAAACTATCTGAAGAGTTATAAATATCTTTATCCAAATGTTTTTCAATTAAAAACTTCTAAAGAACATTTGTAAATGACATCTCCAGAATAAAATATATAGGGTTTTGCAAGACCAGTACTTTGCTCTAGTTACCCTGACTACATAACTGTAAGTGGTGTTGTAGTCATGTTGGTCCCAGAATATTAGAGACACAATGTGGCTGAGGTAATATCGTTTACTGGACCAATTTATGCTGGTGTGAGAGAGAAAATTTTGAGCTTACACAGAGCTCTCTTGAAGTTGGTTCAATAAAAGATATTACCTCAGATGTTACCTTGTTCCAGAGTATGTAGACACACATGATCATGTAAATCTCTATATATCACCTCCCTGATTAATTTTTTTTTATTGTTCAGAGTGATATATTGTTACACTGATCTGTTCCTATTTATTATGTAGTGAAGAGTGGTCTTTATGATGAACAATTTGTGGAGATTTTTGGAGGGGAATTCCTGAATTATCTCCATTATAAACTAATGGAAGCCACCCAAATTTCTGTGAATACTCTAACTTTTTGTTAGTTTACTCCACTATTCAGCAGATGCCTGGGTGCTCAGTACCATTAGTAACATGTCACTACCTCTGTAGAAACATGGGGACAGAGAAGCAAAGGTTTTGCTTGTTCTCCTAAGAAATGAAAAAAATCTAGGTTGACTGCATGGTAATAATTCCATCTACCCACTCTTGCATTAAGTGATTATCCCACTGGAAGTCAGTGATCTGCTTTGAAGTCCTCAGCTTCAAAAGAATCTCCACACGAAGCCTGTTCATATAAGCAGGGTTTCCTCTAAATAGAAAAAACAACCTCTGCATCTCTCTTAATTTTTGCAGTTGATGAAATGCCTTTGAGCATCAATAGGATTTTAAGATTACCATAATTTCTTCTCAGATGCACAACTAGCAGGGCAAAGGCTTGGAGGCTTGGACTTTGGAGGTTGTATTCCCTTAAAAAGTCAGGATGAGACAACGGGAGGATGGTTTTGATTACCTGCTGTCAAATTATTTCCTGGATTTCTTCAGTGTGTGAGTATTCCTGCTACCAGGTCGTGCAAATTCCAGACAATGAGCTATCAAAAGCCATTTTTATTTGAGAGAAAGATTGTAAACAAGCAGGGAGAAGGCAATAATGAAGTAATGCCAATTTCATACATTTACATCTTAAAAATCTGCACCCAAAAATCTTTTGTCCAGTCTCCAATATCATGCATGTGAATCAGACAGAGATTATTCAAAAGTTAAAAGATAAATGTAGATGAGCTACCTAAAGTTGGGAAAGTACTAGTCCAATAACAATAATAGATACTCAAGAACAACAGTTCAGAACCGCATTTCATCAAGGTCCAATACAAATACAAGCCAACTGATCTTTATATTCAGTTTACCCATCAAACACATATTAAAGTGAGGGTCTTGTCCTTACACACAAGTGTCATTTAAATTTCACATATCAGATAAAATCAACTATTTTCAGCATTCATTAGCAGTGGTTGATTTTACCTAATGATCCATGCCAAGTAGAATTGAAGAGATGGATCTAGCATCAAACATAATCTAGTAATATTGTCCTAATTTACCTCAGTCCCATTTTAGAGATCTATCTGCAAGGGCATCTATCTGCAAGGGCATCTATCTGCAAGGGCCATTTGGTGTTGTAACATCCCACTACACTCAAAGAGGGAATATTGATGCATGAAAGCTACCACCTGACTAATGTTCAAGAGAAAGGAACACCCGTCCTAGCACTTTCTCCTCTCCTCTCCTCTCTTCTCCTCTCCTCTCCTCTCTTGGGGGATTGGTCCTGCTTTAAGCAGGGGGTTGGACTAGATGACCTCCAGAGGTCCCTTCCAACCCTAATATTCTATGATTCTATGATTCTTCCCATTGTCTTTTGGTCCTTCCCCAGCAAAATCTGGGCTGCCTTCAGGAGAATCTGACCCCCCATTTCATTCTGTTACTGTTCTTAGGCAGTTTCTGAGCATGTGTATTTCAGTCCAACTACTACAGGTTGCCCCAAGACAATGAGGGAAGATAGAAAAAAATTGGGTTTATTAAGTTTGGAGAAGAGAAGACAGAGGTGACATGATAACAGTTATCAACTACATAAAAGGTTGTTACAAGGAGGAGGGAGAAAATTGTTCTTGTTAACTTCTGAAGATAGTACAATAAGCAAGGAGCTTAATTTGCAGCAAGGGTAGTTTAGACTGAACATTAGGAAAAACTTCTTAACTGTCAGGGTGAATAAGCATTGGAATAAAGTCCTTAGGGAGGTTCTGGAATCTCAGCCATTGGAGATTTTTAAGAGCAGGTTAGACAAACACCTTTCAGGAATGGTCTAGATAATACATAGTCTTGCCATGAGTGCAGGGGACTGGACTAGATGACCTCTCGTAGTCCCTTCCACCCCTATGATTCTATAAGACAGCTTCTCTCCCAAAATGAGTGGCTAAGACCCTTGTTATTCCCCTTACATCAAGTAAGAAAGTACCCCGGGGGAGAAATAGGGTAGCACACTTCCTAACTTGAGAGTGGCTTGTTGACCTCTGTTGAAATCCAAACACTAGTATTTCCCTGAAGAGACCGTGGAACTGCCTCCTAGTAGGAGTTGTGGGGCAAACAAATTAATTAGTCTTAAAAGAGAGCTGGGCAAATTTATGAATGTGATCATATGCTGAGGTTCTTGTGAGGGTCAGAGACAGGCTTGGTAGCCCTCAAGGTCCCTTTTGGCTTGTATCTTATATTCCTAAAGCTCATGTTTCAGGGCTTTAGCATGTCACCTACATGGATGAGATTTTCCCTCCCGCAACAATGTAATCTCTTTTTAAAAAAATTTCCTTCCTCTGGTGCATCAGGGATGACCACAGCTGAAGATGGGGCATGGTGGGTCAGGACTCCAAGGTAGAACTGGCCATTCTCTCTCTCAGGTGCTAGGCTGGATGGTTCTTGCTCACATGTGTGGTTAGATATTCAGGTGTGTGTGTGTGTGTGTGTGTGTATTGTTCCTCTGTGCTGCCTCAGCTCTGCACAGACAGCTGGCACTGAAGAAGACCTCAAGTGAACCACCCAATCATCACAAGATCCATTAAGGTACAAAGGCAGCAGGCCAGGTTTACTGTTGACAATAGCATCTGACAGACTTTATGAGGATTCTAAGACCTATATGCCTATGGCAATGGATGCAGCTCAGTGACTGGTGAGATTTTCCATCCCCCCTTGGCTGCAGAAAGATACTTTCTTTGAGATATATATTTTATACCCTAATACAAACAAGTTACACTGCCTTTGACATAGTTAACTACTGCCCCCTGATGTGACTAATTATTACCTATTACCTTGTACATGTTGGTTTGATAAAAACATTTTTATTACATGTTGTTATTCTAACTTTATCTTTTAGGAGGGTTCAGTCTGTTCCATTAGCGTCAGGAAATGTTTTTGTACCATCCTTGGTATCAGAATGTTTGGGTACCCCTTGATACTAGGATGTGTTTGAGTACTCTGTGCTAAGTAAAAACAACTCTGCTGTGTGATTAAAATCTTTATGGAGAGCTGCTAGGATTCCCATGCACATGCACAAGAGAGATTCACTATCATGTCATCAGAGTACAGGCACTACTAGCTGCATGTCATGGAGTCCCACAACTTTTCCTAGGAAAAGAAAGATTAACACAGAAATACAGCCCTATGTGTGTGGGAGCTTAGTAAATGTATTCCACAGCCAGCTGTGTGAATCACCTTGGGGAAAGATGCATATGAATGTGCATGTATATTTGAGGAGGTTCTAACAATGATCACATTCTGTACCACCTGCAAAATGCAGTCCTTTTAAAATATGACAGCTAAATTCAGCTGTCTGGACTGGAAATTTGGAATGACTGCCTCAAGCAAAATTGTGGTGATTTTAGAGCTGTGCAAAACAGAAAATTTGGTTCACAAGGGTTCTTGAGAACATATTTTGGTTTTGATTTTTGTAGGTTTGCAAACCCTTAGTTTCCTTTTGGAGTTTTAACTTCAAATGGACTTCAAAATCCATAACTGAAAACACTGAATGATATTTTATGTTGATACCACCTGAAACTATACACAAAACCATAACATCAAATTGTTTGTTTGAAAGTAGGTCTGTGTTTGGGTAAAATGTATGAGAGGTTTAACAAAACTTCTGGTGAGTGTTTGGTTAATTTAAGGTTGTAATGAAATTTGAAACCAAATGTGTTTCATATGATTTAATGTTTCATTACAAATAGTTCATAGCAGTCTAGCTTCCCATCTCTAACATTATTTTTGTGGGAATAGAACAGATATATTAATCAGACAGGTAACCTCATATTTATATACATATATAAAATTGTGTTTTCATAACAAAATATAGGACTCCTATATAAAAAGCAGAAAAGAGGAAAGCTTATATACATTTTTTAATTGAAAGGGAAAGTAAAATTATATGTTCAGTTATATAAAAGATTTGCAGCTACAATGAGAAAAGCTTAGAGAACAAGTTGTTCAGAAGACACAAATTTCAGAAGCTGGAATTTATAGTTATTTACTCTTAAGGATTCATGAATATTCAGGGCAGGACAGAGTGTTCCCAAGAAGTTGTGGAACTAATTGATGCTCCCAAGGGTACCCAAGGTTGTGAGGAAACTCACCACCACCTGCCCTTAGTGTGAGGAAGTCTTGTCTCTACCTGCCGTGGATCAGCTCTCTGAAACCAGCAGCCTCTGGTAGCAAAAGCACTGACTTCCAGGCCTCCACAAGCCTTGCTCTCTTGAGCATTCCCTGTAGTGTCCAGCCTTTTATCTGCTCAGCATTCATAGAATTACCAGCCTGCTGTTCCCAAAGCAACAGTACACAGCATTCAACCCAGAATCACCACTGTGCTTAATATCACAATACTTAAATATATTTAGAGCGAAAACAAGATTGAGTTTATTATCAAAAAACAGAGATTCTAATCATCATGGGTAAGATTATTGGAAACAAATAAAAATCATAATATGCTTTCAGAGACTAAACTTAACTATTGGGTTATTTCTTGTATAAAGAAGTTTCTAGCATTTTTGAACCAATGCTTGGTTGAGGCTCCTTTTTCATGAAATGAACTTGCTGTTCTTTTATTTCTATTGTTTGTGATGAGTGAGAGGATGTTTTCTTTGTCCAACAAATACAGTAGAGCAAACCTTTGATGTGGACCTGCAGATAGGGTCTTTTCCCTTCCCCTTTTTCTTTTCTGTTATTCTATTTCTCTGAAATACTTACAATCCTTCATTTGCATTCAGTTCTGATTGGTAACAGGACATGCTCTGCTCCTGTCTTCTAGCACCACATAGCTCAAATTTCACTGGTTGTGTATTCACACTGTGCTATTTATTTATGTTCCCTCCACCAACACCTGTACAGTCCTATAAAGCAATGCTATATAGGATCCCCTGTGCTTTCGGCCCTTTCCCCAGAGTTTGAGAGGTCTCCTTTCTCTGAGATCTCTGTGAGACTGCATTCAGATAGCCCTCTTCATCTCTCCCAGACCTTCCTTCTTGTGCCATTTTATTATTCTTCAACTGATGAGCTAATTAATCCCATAGTACCAATCCCCCCCCCCACACACATATTCTGCCAGCCTGATTAGATAATTATGTTCCAATCCCAATCAAACTGCTCTAGTGATCAGAGGTGCTGGATCACCTGGTAACTCCCAGCACTGTGTAACAGAGACCCATTCTGTACTATACACTACTTAATTTACATGTAAACAGACAGATAATTGTTTCTTGTCTGATTGAAACATGTTTTTTTGCTTTTGCTGATGACCAGTGCATAAACACAGACCTTATGATTTTCAGTGTACATACATAACTCCATGCACAACATCCATAGGTGGCCTTTGCAATGATACTGATGACTAGGTTGATGCCGGCTTTTATTTGAGACCTCACATGAACTAGAATGAGCACACCAGACTCTGGAGATGCCTGTAATCCCTAAAAAGTTGCTCTGGTTCCCTTGGCAGTTGGCACTAAGAGGTTCCTGGATCATACTAATTATTTATAAACCTTATTTATAATTATTTATTATGTTCTGTCATAATAGATAATTAGAAACTAATCAATTTCAGTGTTACAGGACAAATTATGGATAGAGATATATTAAAATATAAATTCGTTATGTTGAAACCATCTAAACTACTTGTCATCTCCATATGTAAGTAGTCATATTTTGAGTCCCTGAACCTGTTTCTTAAAAGGAATTGGTGATTTACTGTTATACACATTATATACATTGTAATGCTAAAATGACAAACACCAATGAATCAGCTAAGAATCATTGTTTCTTAATTACAGACTGAGAGAATAATCTTAATGGATTAAAGTATTGAAATGTCTTTTAGTGACTGAATAAAGATTGGTCTGATGTAAGTGCTCCTCAAGAATAAAACTTCTTTTCAGTAATCACACATCAACAAGCAAAAGCTGGATTTAATTTTGCCAGGGGATATTTGCAGCTGTAGAGTAGATTTCATCATAGAAAACCCTTTTTGTTGTTTAAAATTCAATCTCAGATAATTGAAAAGCTTGAAACTAATAGATGGTAAAGACAAGTTTCCAACAAAAAGTAGTGTCCCTAATTAATATTTCCAGTGGAATCAGACTAACTGACCCTTTGTACTGCAAGCATGAATGGAAGTTGATCACTCAGAAATAGTCTCTCTGCCAGAAATAAACCTTTCTAATAATATAGTTTCTGAATATAATGGACTATTTTTTAATTAATCCAAATAGGCATCTTTGCAGTACCTAAAAGGATTTCATACTGAAGTATAAGAAAAGATATTTTTCATCCTGCTGTTAAGGTAAGAATGTGAATCCATTTATATACCTTTGCAAAACACTTAAGTATCATCAACACTGATCAAAGTCGATACTTTTCATGAACTAGTAGAAGTAAGTCAGTGTCTATAAAACACCCAATTATTGTAATTTTGTTAATACTTCCCGTAAAGTGTACATTTATGTATTCTAATTTTTATTTAAGAAGTGGTGAAAACTCATACTAACTATATTGTACTTGAAAGCAGAGATGCCTAAAGAGAGAACCTATTTCACATCCTACTAAAGTAAAAAGAAATACTTTTACTGACTTTATTGGCCTTTGGATAAGGCTTTAAAAGTATTTTGGAATATGTTAAAATATAATGAATTACAACTTTATTAATATTTTTGGTAAGCAAGAAGGCAAAAGAGGAAATTCCAGAAATAGAACATGAGTAAAATTATAAACATAGATGTCTAAAATTAGGCACCTAAAGAAGTGACCTTATTTTCATAGGTGCTGAGCACCTTTGAACTTTCCACTGACTTCAGTGAGAGCTCAGTGCCTCTGAGGTGCATAAGTATTGATTTAAGTGACTATTTTTAGGCATCCAGGTTTGCAATTCTGTGCCAATGTTCTTAAAATGTAATAGAATGTGGACTTGTTTCTTAAAATGTTAAAATCTAGGCCCTTCAATAATCCCCTTTCTCTCGACGTGGCTTCAAATAATTTGGCTGGAAAATTATATAATTGGTGTCAGACCTAGCTGAACGTGACTAGGCACTGACTAGACTGTTCTGAAAGTATCCCATGGGTACTTTACATTTCTAATATGAATAGAATCCATGCACTGTACTTAGCTTGGGGTCTCTAGGTACACTCTTGGGGTGCAGATTTTCCATTCAATTCTCCCTTCTGAGAGCTGAGATCTCTATGACCAGTTGCCTATCTCCTAGAACCAGTGCTCATCTCCCTCCCACCCCATCCTCATAGTCTAAACACACCCTCTTGCAGAACTCCAGGTGTTTGGGTATTCTGGGTCTGCAGATTAACACTTCCAGCTGTAACACATCTACAGACACAAAGACTTTCCACAGGATTCTAAACCACCATTGCACTCTATTGAATAGCACAGATAGTACATATCATTTAGAAAACAACAAGCATCCTGTATGCAATGCCTCTTCACTCTATCTCACCCTTCCTTTGGTAGGCCTTGACATAAGAATGGCCATACTGGATCAGACCAAAGGTCCATCCAGCCCAGTATCCTGTCTACCTACAGTGGCCAATGCCAGGAACCCCAAAGTGAGTGAACCTAACAGGTAATGATCAAGTGATCTCTCTCCTGCCATCTATCACCCGCTTCTGAAAAACAGAGGCTAGGGACACCATTCCTTACCCATCCTTGTTAATAGCCATTAATGGACTTAACATCCATGAATTTCTCCAGTTCTTTTTTAAACCCTGTTATAGTCCTCGCCTTTACAACCTCCTCAGGCAAGGAGTTCCACAGGTTGACTGTGCATTGTGTGAAGAACTTCCTTTTAGTTTTTTTAAACCTATTGCCCACCAATTTCATTTGGTTGCCCCTAGTTCTTATATTATGGGAACAAGTAAATAATTTTTTCTTATTCACTTTCTCCATACCACTCATAATTTTATATACCTCTATCATATCCCCCCTTAGTCTCCTTTTTTCAAAACTCCTTGGGGTACTGTCTGAATTCTGGTAGGCAGGGTTCCTCCTGCTGCATCAGGCTCCTGCAGCAGCTTCCCTCTCTTCAAGCTGGTCAACAATGGCCAAAGACCCCAAATAGATCAGGTTCTGCCCTTTTATAACCTTCCAGTCCCTCCCCCTCAGGTCATTGCAGACTCTCATCAGGTGATTTTTGTTGCCATGTGACCTCCTGCCAAGACAGTTCTCCAGGATGGGAGCCAATCTTTTGTTTAAGGTGTCTGTAGTTGAATAGAGGACCTTCCCCATTTAACAACCTTCTATTGTCAGCCTGTTATGGCATTTCTGTCCAACAGGGAGGCAAAAACTACAACAGAAAGGCAAGGGGCTGCACGTTGGAGTTTGAAGCTTGGTAAAGATACATACAGAGGGTTCGTAACAAAGTTAATAAATTGTAAAGATATTACCCAAATTGTCTTGGTGAAGACTTTCCTAAACAAACATTTAATTCGCAGCAAGTGCTGGGGTGTGAATTTATTCCCCATTAGCCTTCTGCAGACTAACTCCATGTAGACCCTGCTGACCTGCATTAACAGTTCATTAATGTGCTTTCATCTAGTCCTCTTTGAAACCTGGACTAGATCAAAGCATGTTAACGAAGTGTTAATGCATGTCAATAGGGAGCATATGGCCACTTAGTCTCTTGAAGCCTAGTGCAGGGAAGATTTGAACCCCAGCTTTGTAGTTAAGCCATGAATTTTATTCAATAATATATTATCTCCAAGCCAAGTTACTTTAATTACCCCTTTAAAGATGAAAAAGAGTGGCATACTAATTTGAAGAGCCTTCTAAACATTATTGTTGTTCCCTTAATTGTGCTTCCTACAAAGTTTCTTCTCGTTCCTTATACTCTGATCCAATAAAGTGCATAAACACTAACGTAAGATCTTTGCTTGATTCGGACCCCACCACTAAATTCTTCTACTCTTACTCAGAAGGTGAATTTCACCCCTCATTCACCTCCATTTTGAAGATTTGACTGAGACGTATGCAATACATAAGTTTTGTCGTTTCCTTACACGGGAACAAATTTCAGCGGTATGTTGTTCCCTGATCAAGCTGAGAACTCACTTTAGCAAAGCAAACAGAATTCAGCTCTTTATTTCTGTGAAGTCTTAATGTTTAAAAAATATTTAAAATTCCCTTGATTTTTTTCCCCATATGCAATAGGGAAAAATCATATTCAGTAGCATTCTTCCACCCCTTTTTGTTAAGTTCATTTTTTTTGCCAACATATTAGGTCAGGCAAAAAATAACTTTGGCAGAACTATTGTCTTTTATGTATTTCTTGTTGCTGTTTTTTTTTTTTTGGCAGGATTGTCACTTGAAGGTCAAATAAAGGCTCATTCCTCCAGAGTGGTGGAAATGATAGTAGCCAGCCTCAGGTCAGTCCTGCCTCTTGAGATATGGAGTTCATTATACACTTTCAGAAAACACTGTTGTCTGCTTTTTCCAGGCCCAGAAAATCAGAATTCTATGTGGCTATGTGACAAAGGCTATTCCCAATCTGAATGATTCAGTCCCTTTTTCATGCTTGTTTATTTCATATCATTTGAATGATTGGTCCATCTTATATTTTATTTTAAAATAATTTAATAGATGTATCACATCTCCTGCTGTTTAATATGAGCTTTATTATTATTATTATTATGCCTTCTGTACCCTGCTGCACAGAGACCTTCCTTTATCTCTAGAAGTCTCCATGACTGGAGGTCTCTAGAGGACACTTTGCGGTGCAGAAAATAAAATTCCTTTAATTGGTGCCTCACATCCTTACATTTACAGTACTTGGGAATTTGGGAGATAGCCTGGAAAAACAAAGGACATAAATGGGGGAGCTACTGTAGTCTATGCAGGAAGAAGTAGTATATTACAAGGCTGAGGCTCTCCACATTCAGTGTGTCCCCATTTTGGTTCTGCAAATCTCTGCTTCCACAAACAGATGATATCTTATCCCCTCTTTTATTTTATTTTATTGCCTCCGAGAAAAGTATCTCACTTTTAATGTACAGTAGGCAGACTGGCTTGGAAAACATGGTGAGAATGGGCTGAAATTAAAATATCCCTTTCTCCCTATGAAAGAGAGACAGTCCTAAATCATTACCGGAAAATAATTTCTATCCAGACTATACGGTTGCCCAAGTACTCATATGGAAGTCACCAGTGAATGGAGAGTAGTTTAAAATTACAGGTTCAAGTAGTACCACATAACATGTTACAATGTTAGCAGAGAGATTTCTGCACAGCATAAGCAACTCTGAGTGAACTGCATCCATATGCATATCACAACAGGGCTGCAAATTGGAGGCAGCAACGTACAGCAGCTGTGTTGGATGAAGGAGTGAAATCTCAAGACACACATAATTGCTCATGAATGTGAAATCATCACGATTACTTTTCTTTTGTTAGCCCTGGAAAACTTTTTATCACTGTAACAAATCCTTGTCAGTCCGGCTGCTCTAAACATTTTCCATTGGTTAGAGTGCTAGTCTGGGCTGTAGGAGACCGGGGTTCATTCCTCCTGTACCACAAACTTTCTATGTGACCCTGTGCAAGTCACTAAGGGCTTGATCAAAAAATAAATATAGGCAACTAATTGCCACTTTAGGAACCTCAGAATTCCTGCTCAGCTGCTGACTAATGCTGGAAGCATCTAAATTTCCATGAAACCTACATTTCCACTGGTAAAATCCTTTAGATGCCTAAAATTCTGCCAGTGAGCATGTGCACAGCTGCCTCAATCTAGGTGTTTAGCTCACACCTAAACCCCAATGGGATCCTTATCCTAGGCATTCCCCCTCCTATCTCACATGGGAGGTGTACTAGGAATCTGCTGACCAGACAGAGACTGGCACAAAACAATACAGGAGATGGTGCCCCCAAATAACTTTTAGCCCACAATTTAGAGGAATTGCCCAGGATGTGAGAAACCCCACTTCTATTTCGCCTTCTGCCTAATGTGGATAAGGGAGTTGAACTTGTTTCTCTTACTCCAGAAGAATGTCTTAACCACTGGAGCTATGAGGCATTCTAGGGGAGTCCTCTTTTGTTGAAGCTGTTCCACTTAGGGTTGCCAGCTTTCTACTCATACAAAACTGAACACTCTAGCCCTGCCCCTTCCCTGCAGTCCTACCCCGTGCCCTGACCCTTTCCTAGGCTTTTTCCCCCACTCACTATATTTCCCCTCTTCGGTGGCTCACTCTCCCCAACCCTTACTCACTTTCATTGGGCTGAGGCAGGAATTTGGGGTGTGGGAAGGGGTGAGCGCTCTAACTGTGGGTGTGGGCTCTGTAGCAGGGCTATAAATGAGGGATTCACGGTGCAGGAGGGGGTGCCAAGCTGGGGCAGTGGGTTGGAGTGTGGGAGGGGTACAGGCTGTGGGCTGGGGATGAAGGGTTTGAGGTACAGGATGCAACTTTAGGCTGGGGATGGGGCTGAGGGGTTTGGAGTGCAGGAGAGGGCTGTGGGTTGAGGCAGGGGGTTGGGGTGCACCACTCCCACAGCTCTTATTGGCTGCGGTTTCTGGCCACCGATAATGCAGAGCCAGTGTTCAGAGCTGGAGTGGCATGGAGGTGCCTTGCCCCCTACCTAAGATCTGGACCTGCTGGGGATGCTTCTGGGACACAGCACGAAGCCAGGACACGTAGGGACTAGCCTGCCTCAGCCCTGCAGCACCACCAACTAAACTTTAAACGGTCTGGTCAGCAGTGCTGTCTGGAGCCGCCAGGGTCCCTTTTTGACTGAATGTTCTGGTAAAAAAGTGGATATCTGGCAGCCCTAGTTCCACTCTATAAATACTTGAATATTTATTGGGCCAAAGAGCAAGTGACAGTGATTAGTACACTTACTGTGGGGGGAGGAGAAAGACACAGATTCCAGTCTTCCTGCTCTTGTGTATATTTAATTACAGTACCTGGAAAATGGAGTTCATTTTCCTTCCTTACCTCACAGAGGATTGTGAGGATCGATACATTAAAGATAGTGAGGTGCTCAGATTGTAAGGCGATGGGGTCATCTGAGATAGAGAGAAAGATTTGTGTATGCAAATCTGGCTTTTGCAGGCACAAACTGATTGTGTCTGCAAAATTGTGGGTAGAAATTTAGAGGCCTGGTTGAACCCTCTTTGAAAATTTGGCCTTTGATTGCACATAGGTTGGGTACATAAATTAGTGCTGTGGTAGCAGCATGTTCGCTGCGATTGAGGAAATAATTTCAAAGATGGTGTATCTAGGGGTGGATGAATACTGCAAACTAAATAAATGAAATTCTGAAAGTCCTCTCATTTTTAAATGAATTCACTTCAACTGTTTTAGTGTCCCTTTTGAATTCACTTTCTGTAGTTCTTCTAGAGATTGAAGTTAGTGAAAGTAATGATCATTGGCACAGCACATTCTAAGTAAACAGTGAAGAATACCGAGCTGTTTCGCCTCTGACTTATATTTATAGCGGTGTAAATCAGGAGTAACTCCACTGAAGTCAAAATTGTTACAATGGTATGAAACCAAAAAACCAATTTTTAAGATTTACATTCCATGAGCACTTTTATTGGAAACCTGATTTCTAGAAGTAATGTTAATCTAAACAGACACTAGAATATACCACATGATTATTTGACTAATTACATCATTCATTTTAAAATACAGAATATTGGGACTGAACTGCTTGGGAACGAGCTACAAAAATTTAGAAAATAATCTCAAGGAACTCTTTTTTATAAAGATGAGTTGCTTTTATGAAAAATTTGAAAACACAAGAAAAGCAAAAATTCATAACATATTTTATTTGTTAGGATTTATTCACCAACAATCTCTTACAACATTTTGGAACCATTATATTTCTATCAAAATGTCTACTGCTTGTTCTGACATTTTGGGAAAGGCTGGAAAAAAATCTATCTGGCTATTTTTGAGTCCACAAGTATAAAAACAGTATTTTTTCACTTTTCATTAAATGTTTCAAATGATTTCTTCCTGCTTCTAAAACTCAAAAAAGATACTTCATTTGAAAACTCTGAAATTACAATAGATTTAATCCTCTGTGGAGACAAATGGTTTAACATGTTTAATGAAATGTAGGGCCTGATCCCATAAACTCTTACCAAAATGTGTAACTTTAATCACTGAGCTCACTGGGACTTTTCATGGGCATACTGTAAGTATTCACAAATGTATTTGCTTAACTTAGCTCAGTGAGACTCCTGATGTGCTCAGAGTTAACTTCATGCTTCAGTGCTTTGCAGAATCTTGGCCTTGTTTGAGGTGTTTGAAATCTGAATAAACCACATGCACATTACTATGAATATTATTACTTAATTTTTAATACTGTACATGGTATTGGAGCTTGAGATATGTGCACATCTGGAGTGCCACGTAATTAGGCTGACCATATTTCCTTTAGACAAAAACGGGACATTGGGATGGCAAAAACGGGACAGGGTGTGGGGGGGGGGCATGGCCCCACCTGGGCCCCCCAGCGCCGGGCGGGGGGGAAGGCAGAGGGGGGTCGGGGGGGATGGATGGAGGAATAAGCAGAACAGGGATGGGGGATGAAGAGGATGGAGGGAGAGAGAGAAGGGGGGATGAGGGATGAAGATGATGGAGGGGATGGAGGGAGAGAAGGCACGAAGGTGAGAAGGGAGAGGATGGATGGATGAAAGAAGAGATGGGGGTAGGGAGCAGGGGGGATGGAGGAGGCAAGGGACAGCGAGAAGGAGGGATGGAGAGAAGGGAGATGGAAGAGGAGGCAGTGGACGGAGGGATAGAGAGAAGGGAGGAAGGAAGGGATGGAGGGATGGAGAAGGGGATAGAGAGAAGGGATGGAGGGAGCGAGAGGAGGCAGCGGACGGAAGGAGAGAGCAGGGAGGAATGGAGGGATGGAGAAGGGGGATGGAGAGAAGGGAGGGATGGAGGGGAGGAGGAATAGCGAGGAGGAGGTGGCAGCGGGCGGCGGGCTGAAGCCGACGGCGGATCGGAGCTGTCCAGAGCCGCAGCCGGGGGCCAAGCGCGCCGGCGGGGGGGGGCTGCCGGCCGGGTTTTATGACTCATAATCACATAAATTCAGTGTCCGGCTGGCAGCGGGCGGCGGGCTGAAGCCGACTGCAGAGCGGAGCTGTCCGGAGCCGCAGCCGGGGGCCGAGCGCGCCGGCGGTGGCGGGGGGGGGGGGGGGTAGGGGGGTGGCGGACGTTTTATGACTCATAATCACATAACTGAATTTATGTGATTATGAGTCATAAAACCCGGCCGGCAGCCCCCCCGCCGGCGTGCTCAGCCCCCCGGCTGCGGCTCCGGACAGCTCCGCTCTGCAGTCGGCTTCAGCCCGCCGCCCGCTGCTGCCGCCTCCTCGCTATTGCTCCTTCCCTCCTTCTCTCCATCCCTCCCTTCTCTCCATCCCCCTTCTCCATCCCTCCCTTCCTCCCTGCTCTCTCCCTCCATCCGCTGCCTCTCTCCTACCTAAGGACTAGTATCAGATGTCAAAGTCTCCGATGAGCGCAGTTTGCTCATCGGAGATTTTGACATCTGATACTTGTCCTTAGGTAGCAAGATTCTTCACCTAAGATCTTGGGAGTCCTGCACCTGCCCCAAAAATGGGACAAAATTGATATTTTTGACAAAAAGACGGGACGGTTCAAAAACATGAAAAAAACGGGACTGTCCTGTTCAAAACGGGATGTCTGGTCAGCCTACACGTAATGAATATAAATGCAGCTGTGTTTATCTGTCTTTGTCAGAACAAATAAATGCATACAATGTGCTTTTTACAGTCTCACCTAGATGTTTTGGTTTCATTATGTGGTCATTTGAATTGCACTTTCGAAATGAATGACTTCTTTTTTTTTTTTCATTAAAAAACCCCAAACCAAAATAAAAACACCACACGTTTTCAGGACAAAACATACACTGATTAAATATAGTTGAAAATCTTAATGCACAAAATTCAGGGAATGAAATCCTTGTCCCAGTGAAGTCCATGGCAAAACTCCCATTGATTTCAATGGGAGCAACTCAAGGGTTTTTAAAGAGGTGGACTTTGGACTTCCCTATATAAAAGTTAGATTTGGCTCTCAGAGGTTCATGCAATCATTGAGTCAAAGTCAGCTCTGGTGTAAATGGTGTAACTCAGGTCAACAGAGTTGCATTTACAGTATTATTTTTGGATTTGGTTTCTGTGGTTTTGCACCAGTTGACATCTGCTTTGAATTTCAAGTTCAAATGCATCTGAAATCTGAAAGCAAATTCCATTGAAATCTCAGAGTTTCCAAAACCATACACTTGGGCAAGTTTGCTCAACACTGGGCCTATGTTCACTCTAGATTACTCACTTTAATGCCCTTTAACAAACTGGTGCTGAACTTACAGTTTGTGACAAAACCCTAAATCAAGTAAGTTTCTGATGAGTCCCGACTTTTGTTGCAAACATTTCACACACTGTTTCCATCTTTGATCTTTTCCCCTTACCGTTGTATTTGAAATTTTGGTGAAAACAAAAATGCTTATGAATTAAGAATGGCATTAACCTTCCCAGTTTCTTTTGTTTGTGATTTCCACAACAATTTTGACACTGTGTGTGTGTGTGTGTGTGAGAGAGAGAGAGAGAGAGAAAATTTGTACCTAGAAAGATAATGTTGTACTGCTGCAAGAAAGAAAGAGAAGGCTTTTTTATCATCTTAGCATAAATAATATTCTTCTATTGCATGTTTCAAATACTGACATTGTAATAGCATATCAAATATAACTTAAAATATACAATTAAATTCTCATTTATGATTAGTTATTATAAATGTGCATACATGCAATATCTTTTGAAGTCTGTAATATGTTTTAGAACTATATCAAGTATATTGTGTGTTGCTCTTTTACTGTTCTATAAAGGACAGAGTGGGGAAATAATTTCACACTGCATATAATGCATTTGATATGAAGGAAACTTGAAAATTATTTAGTTATAGATTTCTTTGACCAGGCTTGCAAAATGGTATATATTATGTTAATGGACACATATTTGAAAATGAACTTGAATATTAAACACAATAAGTTTGGGTTCTGACATGAAGAAGGCATGCTTATGTGTTGTATAGAAAATTGTTTTTCTTTAACTCTTTCAGTTTTTTTTTTACAAAACATTGCATCTTTTGCACAAGAGATGTACTGAAAAAAATGTAGTGTCTGAGGTCCTGACATTCATAGTTTTGCCATAATATTACTTGAACTGTAATACATTTCCAGTTATGTACTGTTGTGGCAAAAATGGGAAAGAAATTAAACTAATAACTTTAATGACATGACTTTGGAAGCTGTCCAGTATCAGAGGGGTAGCTGTGTTAGTCTGGATATGCAAAAGCAACAGAGTCTTGTATCACCTTATAGACTAATAGATATTTAGGAGCATAAGCTTTTGTAGGCTTATGAATTCATCTGATGAAGTGGGTCTTCACCCACGAAAGCTTATGCTCCTAAACATCTGTTAGTCTGTAAGGTGCTACAAGATTCTTTATGACAGCAGCTTCCTCAATTACATTAGCTTTAATGGATACTTCTAAGGATTATCAGAACAACCCTTGTGACCTATTCTGAAAGGCAAGCACCTTTTCATTCGTAATGCATGAACATGGATAATTTCACAGTCTAGCCAAGAATGTCAATTCCTGCATGAGCCTTGGATGGTTGTAGACAACATGGTTAAGGTGGTAACTAGGGACCTGATTCAATACCAGTTGAAGTCAATGGCTAAACCCTAACTGACCTCAATGGTGCAGGATTGAGCCCCTAGAATCTGTCCACACTACAGTAAAAGACCTGTGGCATGGCCACTGTTGGCAGGCATCAGCTGACTCAGGCTTGTAGGCCTCAGGCTAGGGGCTAAGAGTTGCAGTGTAGACGGTCAGGCTCAGGCTGAAGCCTGGGCACTGAGACCCTCCTGTTTCAGAGCCCGGGTTCCAGCCGCAGGCCAAATATTATTCCCTGCAATTTTTAGCCCTGCAACTTGTGCTCTGTCCACCTGAGTCAGCTGACCTGAGCTCTGAGACTAAGTGTCACACATTTTTTATTGCAGAGTACATATACCCTTAGTGGCCATCTTAACAGACAGGATCTTTAATATGTCTGGGATGGAGTTAATGCTGACAGACACAGCATTTTTGGAGGAAAGGTGTCTTGGGAAAGACCGCTGTGAGACAAAAGCTGCTAGTTAGTTGAAGATGTTCAAACACAATTGCCCATACTGGCATTCTGGGCATGGAAGTGCATCTTTGAGATGTCAATACTGAATCCCTATGTCAATATTTTTGAACGAAATAGATTAGGAATACAATGTCCTGCATCCATTCATTTCCCTCCTGGAATCCATTTTTCCCCCTGGAGTATATGATTATTCACTTACCAATAAAAAGGCTGATTGTGTCCTAATAGGCTTCATGTAAACTCTGGGTAATATGAAGCGAGGTATTAATGTCTGGTAGCATTTCACTGTTTTTGTTATAAAGTAAGGAATTTAGGATCAAAGTAAAAGCCAGCTGACATATAACTGCTTTGATTGGTGTCTTAGTCAGCCATCAATATAACTTAACTGAAATGTCATGTTTTCATTCAGAGAAAACACTCGCTATCCTGCAGTCTCAACATGCAGAAGGCTAATAGTTAACAGTAAACATTTTTTCCCAGAGCATATTTCTATTGAAAGAGCAAAGCATTACAATAGACCGGATGCTTTAGGTCATTTATTTTGTTTTTGCTCTGGGTCATTTTACAAAAGCACTTCTGCTCTCTAGCGTTAAAATGAGAGCCACTTTACTCCCCAGATATTACCCAGCAGCACTTGGGGACTCTTAATGATTAATACCATCACAGTCCAGCCACAAACCTTTCTGGCGCAGATAATGCCAGGCAGCAAGCATGCTTGACACTTTTAATGTATAATTAAGTAGAAAAAGTCAGCACTCAGTATGCAAATTTTTCAAAATGATAAATGATGCCATACAGCAGTAGGGATTGATTTGGTGTAAATGAAACTAATTAAGGAAATGTCAAACATAATTAATAAAACAGGTTTAAGCTGCAAAACATTGTCAATTGAATGAATGGGGAGGCATTGGCTCCCATTGTTTCTGCTTTATTTAGGGCTTGTGTTTAGCTTGTACTCTGTTCCTAAATGCACTTTCTCTACCTCACACCCTCCACTACCAATTCCCAGAGAGGGGGAAAATAAATTTGCTTGTCTCTCCACTGACTGCAGAAATTAATTGCAGAAATCTTGTCCCATCCAAGTGTTACATTCACTCACAGGACATTAACATAACTAATTTGAAAGAGCCCAAATGACTGCATAATAGAGCACTGTCAGTATGCCTGGCAGTCTTTGGTCATACCAAATTAGCTTGGTTTTCTAATTGAATTTTTTTTCCTAGGACTCTCTTTATAATTTTTTCCTCAGCTATTCATTTTTGATAAGAACAAAGGTTTTATAATTTACAAAAGAGTGCTTGACCTATAATTACTAGGAGGAAATTAGGGGAGGTAGAAAAGTCAGATTTAGTCCTGGTAATGATGCTAGAGACCTTGCTCCCTCTAGGGAGCCTGAAGAATAATGGAATCTTCTATTTTTATGGGCGACCTGTGCACTGGTGCTGACTCTAACTGTGAATCCACTTTACCTTGCAGATCACTTGCTTAACACTAAAAGTGCCAACAGAATCACAGGCCATTATTCCAAATGTCATTCTGTGCCAATGCCATTTCCAAATGCCCTTCCCTCCAAATGAGTGAATCAAAGAACATCTGCCAGTGCACTTATCTTGTCCTTGCAACTCTTCTGTTGTATGCTTTTCACAAAACATAGTTTGTGCCAAGTTGGGTAAATGGGACCACTACTAAGACATCTTTTTTTTTTAAAAAAAATAGGGCAAATATGCTTCATTTTAGGGAAAAAGGGTCACATAGCCTGTCTTTTTATGCAGGAACTGGTTTTAAAAGGAAATTATTTTATGTGGTTGGTAAAGCTTTCTTTTCTCCTAATTCACTGTCTCCTTCTGCATGCCTGACTACCTGTCTCCAGCAGAGTTCAGAGAGAAGTAGTGGAGTACTAACCTCGTGTCATCTTTTTAACATCCAAATTAGGTGCTTACAACCTTGATGTACATTGTCAAGATAAGGTTTCTATTTCAAATAAAGAAAAATATATAGATAGAAAAAGATTTATTTTCATATATGTTACAAGCAATAGAATTCTGACCTGATCCAAAAGTCTTTAAGTTCATGTTGCCAGTAAGTTTTTAGGACAAAGATTACTTGTTTACAGTATGTCAAGAATACCCCAAACCAGAGAAGATATGGTTGGAAATGTGAAATGAATTCAAAATTTACTGTCCTGTTTCCAAGAAAAGAAGAAGATTTTTCAAAAATATGTATTGAAAGTTAGGCACACAAATCTCTGTTTCTACAGGAGATTTGAATTCTTAGCACTTTTATTTAGATGCCTAAATTTAGGGGCCCAAAATTTATTTTTTTGGTTTCAATATTTTAAAAGTTAACAGTTTTGTACAATTTGTACAACTAAATATGTGAGCTCTCCTCTTTCTGTCCATAGCAGGCATTAAATTAGCAAAGTCTACTCCCAGAGCTACATAGAAAGAACAGTGCACAAAAAGCAGCCATTTCTGCTTCCACGCAATTAGAAAGAGGAAAAACAAATCAACATTTGCCAAATGGAGAGAAGTAAAATTAGATTGTGAAGGCCTGATCTGTATTCACTTATTTAAAAAAACCAACCAACCAAAATGCTTCAATTTATTAAGAATGGTCATATTCTGTCACACCAATGGTTCATCTCATCCAATAGTGTCTTCTGACAGTCACTGGAACCAGATGCTTCAGAGAGAGGGAACAATACAGGGAACTTTATCAAGTTATACACCCGGTCATTCACTCTCAACTTCTAACAGTCAGAGGTTTAGAGACATGGAGTTGCATCCCTGACCATCCTAGCCATTAGCCATTGATAGATTTATGCTCCATGGACTTCTTAAATTCTTTTTTTTAACCCAATTATACTTCTGGTCTTCAGAACATCCACTGACAATGAGTTCCACAGGTTCACTATTCATTGTATGAAAACATACTTTATGTTTGTTGTAAATACTCTGCATGTTAATTTCATTGGTTGACCCCTGGTTTGTGTTTTATGTGAAGGGGTAAATAACATTTCCTTTTTCACTTTCTCCATACCATCCATGATTTTATAGATCTCTATTATGTCTCCCTCATTTGTCACTTTTTCAAGCTGAACAGTCCCAATCTTCTTAGTCTCTCCTCATATGGAAGCTGTTCCATACCCCTACTCATTTTGTTGTCCTTCATTGTACTTTTTCCAATTCAAATATATATATATATATATATATATATATATTGAGAGAGAGTGACTAGAAATGCACTCAGTATTCACGGATTTATATAGTGGCATTATGATGTTTTCTGTCTTCTTATCTATCACTTTCCTAATGGTTCCTGATACTGATAAAAAGTGTCCTAATTGTACTGGGGGCATCCATCCATATACAAAAAGACTAAGACCAACAACTCATATCTGCTAGGCCACTGGACGATTGCTAGATGATAGCGACATTTGGTCACTGATATGTGCCAGACTTGAATCCTAAAGGTAAAAGTCCAGATTTCATACTCTGATCTTGATGTTTTCCTATTACTCATCTGTTTACTTACCCTTCTCACCACTGTCACCTTAGAATGTAGGCACAGTGATGGATTCAATAAGTCCCAGGGTTGAAAACTAAAATGCAGCCCCGAAATATGGATTCAGGAGCCTTAAATTAAAATTCTGCCACCAAATTTAAGGGAAGTTTGGGGAAATTTTCCTGTTTGTGGAGATGGAATTTTCCCCTAATTCTTGATATTGCTGAATGATTCATGAACCCCTAAACATACTCCAGAAGAGAATATTTACCTCTTGGATAGACTTATACAAGAATCAAATATTTTCTAAAAGTTTCCTGGAGAGGCTGCCTCCAGATCAAGCTGTGCTCTAGCTCACCCAGATGTTATTGGAGTTACCGGGTGAAATTCCATGACCTGTGTTATATAAAAGGTGTACTCTAGATGATTATAATGGTCTCTTCTGGCCTTAAAATTGCACCCACTTCACATGATATCAGTTGAACATTGTGCTATGTTAGCGATAGTGTTAGTATATTCTTTCAAGAACAAAATATAAATATTTCCAGCAATTGAATTTAATAGAGTTTTGTTTATTAAGAAGTGTTCCCTCCCTGCTAGGATATGTTCATGAGTGAGAATTTTTGTTTACATGTAAAACAAATATGGTCCTGAGGCATATCTCCTTGTCCCTTCTCTTATACTGTGCATGCATGAACCCTTGGTACAAGGGGGGAAACGTCTGATGACAGCTTTTTGTTTAAATATTGCCAGCATATCATAGGGACAGACAAATCCACTCAGTCAAGGGAATAGACATAATCCCTACCTGTTCCACAAGATGCTACCCATTGCCTACAAGTACTATCTCTGCCTTCCCTGGATTGAGTTAAGGATAGATGGTTTCTATCCAGTATTACTAGTCCCACAGACCAGAACAGCGAGGATAATGTAGAATCTGGGCTGGATGAAAAACAGAGCAGAGACAGTATCATTAACATCAATACTTTGACCCCAAAGAGAGATCAGATGGAATCTTGGGAGGTCCTCTTGGAAAAGAGCTATCAGGAAAGTGAGCACCCTCTGAGAACTCCTTGAATGTGTGAGTAAACCCACTGTAATGGAAAGCTATCAATCAGTCAGGGACAGATTTCCAATTAGGCACAATAGGCACATGCCTAGGGGCACCGGTGTTCTACGGGCACCTAACATTAAAAATGGGTTAAAAGTTTCATTTTTTAAGGAAAACACGAAGTTCAGTTGTAGGCAGGGGGGCGCTGAAGATGCTATGCCTTAAGGGGGCATGTAAATCCAGCCCTACAGCCAGTAAAATGTGGCAGAGTTCTTCACGTTAGCAGGTGAGATAGGTTAGAAGGAGATGTTAACTGAGTTCTGCTGATTCACTGGAATATGTATAGCTCATTATTCTGCGTTAGATATAACGGAGGTGGGAGTGCCTTCTGTGGTCAGAGGAATCTGGAGGTTGGGACAGAGCAGCTCCTTGGCCTAGTGCAGTGGGCAGCCTTGAGTTAGTTTGTTGTTCATCATTTTTGTTAATTGTCAATCAAGCCAAAACTCAGGAGGGACTAACTTTTATTAATTAAGATTTATAAAATGACAAGAGGCTCCTTTCTCACATGCTAGATGACTCTGACACTTGTTTGACAATACAATGAATCCATGTATCAGGTTAAGCAGTAACCCCACAACATACAAAGCTAGGGAACCATGCAGCATAACTTAATTTTTTTTTTATTAAGGCAAAGTTACAATAAAAAGTTAACGTATCACATCATATATTATTTATTCAGGATCAGGTTAATTATCAAAGAACTTAGCTAAAGATTCTGTGCAGCTGGCTGGGGAACTGCACTCTGAATACACTAGAAAGGGTGACAATTTATTTGAAATACATATTATCTTTTTGGCGCGTCTTTTGTGTACGTGCTTGGTTTGAAACCTTTTCCATTATAAGCAAGTTCATATTTTACTATACTATAATTCCATTGGAGTCACATTTTTCCAATATAGTGCAGCACGAAGTCTAGCTGCTCACAATAAAAAAGAAATTATTTTGTCATTCTGTTTAAATTGCAATTTGTTTCTTGGAGCATTAAGTAAGTAGATCAGAGGATATCTAGGAAGCTGGCATATTGTCATAAGATGAAACTCTTTAATAATTTCCTCCCAAACCTATCTAATTCCTGGGCACAGCCGCCACATTCACAAACATGTCCCTCTTTCCCCCAATCCCCAAAAAGTTCCCCACATTCCCTATGCATCGTTACTGAATAATCCTTGCTGCTTCCATAGTCATATTTAAAAGATGAGTCCTGAAGGTCAGCAAATCTGTGCTGTTTAGGATGAAGTTGATGGAGGAGCATATTTTGAAGGAAAGAGGCCCTCACAAAGAATGCTCTGCCAACAGCTCCTCTCTCATACTGAGTGAAATCCAGCTCAGGTGCCTCTGCAGATTTTAATTGTAGCTGTATAGCACAGGCAGAGAGCTAATCTCAGGTACAGCAGAAAGGTCTTTGCACTACTGATTATGTCTGGACTCCATTTTGAAGTAGAATGGAGACGCCTGTTCAAGCCTTTCTGTTTAATACAACTACAGAAAAAACCACAGTGGGTACCATTCATGCAGGATCTGCAATGTTTTGTACTCTACTGCTGGAGACTCAACAGATATTGCACAGGTTCATTGACAAACTAAGTTCTTGTACCTGTGCTGACATTTTCAGTGATGTTGCTGAATAAAGAGAAAGGAAGAAAAAACCACAGGTACATTGATAGTGCTTCAGGAAAGCAAAATGGAAAAAAAATCTTTGCCAAATACAGAAGTACAAAATCAAGGGGGGGCGGGGACGTTATTTTTTTTTTACCAGAGTGTATTGGCATATCAGCCAATCAGCCATTGAATCAACTGATTGATTACTGCTAAGTATCTTGCAGCATTTCCACTAAAACTCTGTTGGTGGAGGTTGAGGTGAGACAGTCTTGTGATTAAAATGTGCTGGATGTGGTCTTGCAAATACCAGTTCTCTTCCCTTCCATAATATACTAGTTTCACTTTGCTTTTTTCCTCCAAAAATAACATTGTTTTAGAGTCAGAGGGGTAGCCATGTTAGTCTGATCTGCAAAAGCAACAAAGTCCTGTATTCACCCATGAAAGCTTATGCTCTAATACAACTGTTAGTCTATAAGGTGCCACAGGACTCTTTGTGTCATTGTTTTAAAGGCAACCTACAATATTATAAACTAATTGGGGCATATGTTTGCAGTGTTATCTCTGTCAATTCAGTGAACCAGAAGAATTTACTGGTGTAAGTTCAGGAAGTTTTCTTGTCATTTATATTCAGTGTCATTTTCCTCCATGAAGGACGACTGTAATATCAACACATCAGCTAGCCTTCATCACAGCTATCTTCCCTTTTGAGAGGATGGGGTGGTTCACTTCACACCTTCAGTGAAGTGGGTCAAAGGCAGTGTGACACATGGCCCTTGTGCCCCTTATCTTAGACAACATGCTTCATTCAAGAAACTAAAGATTTTGTTCCAATTTGGAACAGTGTTCATGGACCACCGGGCCAGTTCTGGAAGATTATCTGAAAACTCAAAGCAGTCTTAAAAAGAATATACTTTCTAAAATGCCATAGACCTCATGTAACATTCATTTCCAAGGTGCTGTAAGTATCAAGTACATCATGACAACTCATTATTATTTCAGTGGTACACCAGTAGACCTTGGGACATAAATTCTAGTATATAGGGCTAGTAGTAGGGCAGAAAAGAACATAAACTCATGGTTCCATAATTGCATAGGTAGTTTATATAAGGAGATTTTTGAAAGAAATGAAAACATATAATAGAATATTTCTGCTGTATTTATTTTAAATCAGTCTGTTTTCTTGCATAAAACAATAGCATCAGTGTCTGTACTATACATTTCAACAGATTGGTAAAAAGAAATGCATTTAATTGTCCTGTGCTTCAAAACATTAGTGTGTCAAGAAAGCAAATAACTTTTAACCTTGGAAAAGGTCCTTTCTATAATAATTTAAAAAAATAAAAAGCACACACATACATTAATGTATTGCCTTTTTTCTTTTTAATGAAATATATCATTTTTTGACACTACTAACTTTCTTATTCAAAGAACACCATGGAAATCAAGCTCTCTGTAAGTATTGTTGAAATATAGTGCTTTATTTGCAGTTTTCAGTGATGCTTTTCATAAGAAATCTGATGGCAAAGACAGTGAAAACAAGAAAAACAATAGAAAAGTTTATGACGTATAAAATGAATTCTTCAAAAGAATTTTGTTTCAAAATGCCAGGGGTTATAAGTCAACTATATGCAGCAGATATCCCTATTTATTACTTTGCATTTGGCTGAAATTCATCTCTTTTGACAACCTTGGGTAAATCATGTTACATATTTTATAAAATATGAGTGCTGGTCTTTTTCTGAAGACACTACTTAATGGGTGAACTCACTGCAATTGGCTGCATCCCAGTTGCCATAAGCTCCCTTAAGACTAGTACTTCTGCATGGTTCTATGGCAGCTGAATCAGAGAAGAAAAGGTATTTATAGAAATAATGTGCAAAAGGTTGATGGCTTGTCCAGTTTTTAGAGCACACACTGACAGCTAAATACAAATTGAGAAATGCAAGTTTCACTTTCGAGCAAATTTACTGGGTGAATGACTCATTTTTTTCATTTAATTTGAATATGTTCAGTGCTTCTCAGAATATGCAACTTTATAGTGAATGTATTTTTTATTCTTGAAGGCTCATTATTTTACAGTGAGGTTACTGAACCTAGACCATGCAGTGCAGATTACCAAGCATAGTATTAATCAAAATATACATGGCAAATGGGATTCAAAACAGTGCCAAATAGGCATCTGCTTTTAGTAGGCACAAAAATGCATTTAGCTCCTTTGTTTAAAGGTATTATAGGCAATTTATTTTTAAACCATCTCTCTAACACTATTAACTAGCATATAATTTAATACACTCCCAAGCAACTTGACTTCTATATTTCCTTCAAAATATTCATTTGCTTTTGCAAACTGATGTAAAAGATGCCTTTGAACTCCCCCCCCCCCCCCCGGAGTGATTCAAACCATTAACAATAAATTAAATTATCTTTTAGAAGGATATCACTATTATTTTGGAGGTTGGAAACTAGCATATTTACAGTTGTCACATGTGACATCATTTTGTCTATTGGGAAAATAAAACTGAATATTTTAAATGGTTTAATTTTTTCACAACTATCTATGTCATCTTTATAAGATTAAATTAAGAAACTTGCAGGCTGCCTAAATGTTTCTAACAAATAAAAGTAAGAAAATTCTTTTTGGTTATCCAGGATTACTCAACATTGACAAATGGACCAAAATAGCTAATGGCCTCTTTTGCTAAAGTTCCACCCAAAGAACTGCATATTTTCAAAGACGGGGAAAAAAAGTCTCCTTGAATGTTCATATTTCTTTAAATGAGGCAAGTAGCTATTTTCTATTCTGAATATAGTGTTATGAAAAAGAAAAAACAACAACAAATTTACTGGTGACCTAAAAAAAGTATATTATACTGTTTTCTAACTTCACTTTTGTTTTTGTTTTTGAATTAGACAACCTTGTTCTCAGGTACAAACAGAAAGGAGACTTTTAGTAAACTGAAATTTCCCATTAGCTTCTATTTTGTTTCACCAGATAGAAGTTAGCTAATAGGAAGCTTCCATCTGATGTAGCTACCATGTATTTTATTCTTACTCAGCCTCAGTAGGAATTGTATTAAAATATTAGTTCTTTACATCTTTCCCTGTCTGTAAAATATCTCTTGTTCTTTACTAGTATGGAGACTAGTTCAAGTCACCTCTCTCCCTCCCTGTCTCTAATTCTGCCTTGGTTTCTTTTCAGCTGTCACTATCCACTTCTAGCTGCCTCACTGCCAGCTACAAACTGCTACCCTGATACCTTCCCACAATGAACTGTATTTTCTTAGACTCTTACGCTGTCTCACTGAACTTTCCATCCATTACTCTGTGTGTTGAAATCTTAATATACCCGAGCATTCTGTATGGAACAGTGCCGGCTATTCTTAATTGTTGTCAATGTTTTAAGAAGTAGTGTCAAATTATAATTGTCACATGATATGGTTTCAGCTGACTAGAATCAAGCCAAACAAAAGTAAAGAGTTGCCATTAAAATCTTTACGATGTTACCTTCTGCTGATTAACATTACCATAGTAAATATACCATACTAGCTGAAATACCCGGCATTGCTCGGATTATTTGTAATTGGAAACTAGGATGTTGTTCGGCTGTTTCTGTGGCCCTGGATTGATAATTTCATATTCTATTATTATGTAGCCATTTCTCACGTTGTTCAGCAGTCTCATTTTGTCTAATTAATTTAATTCTCTTGCATTTAGATGTGGTTTCTCCAATACATTTTCGCTTTTTACGCGGCATAACGAATAGGGTTCTTTTAAAGAAAAAAACAGTGTATTTAATTAAGTTTGCGCTACACAACACTAAGCTCTCTGGTTATCTGTATTATTACATCATAACTATGTCACAGACAAGAGCATGTGTTAACCTGCTGCCCAGCTGATGTTATGTGATCTGTGTATTTGATGTTAATGAGCTTTACAGAATTTCACCCTTAGGGGGTGTAAGAGGTGAGATTTTAAAATTTTTCGATTCTTACCCTGATTAGGATCCTAAAGCCTATAACTGTACCAAATTTCAAGTCTCCAGCTGAAACAGTGTGGAAGTAGTAAGGGAACATACATACATACACCATTTGACTTATATATATAGATAGATATGCCTGGTATGCAGCGGTAATGGTGACCTCTTTATAATCACATACACACTGTCCATACATAATTCTGTCTAAGACAATTTCTCTACCAGTTATCAAATTTCATGTCACGACCATGGCATCAGCAAAAAGCTATATTCCTTGGCTAAGGCAGTGAGTTGTGAAACATGATTTTGAAGCAGTTGAAAAAAAAAAGCCACAGTAGCATTACTAACATATTTTTAATTAGTCCAATTTCTTTATTAATATTCATTTTTTGGATGGTGAATGGAGAGAAAGGTTAAGAAGATGCAAGTTAATTCTGGCACTATACAAAGTCCTCAGACTTCCTTGGAACCTAAGCATGAAACAGAAGATGTATTGAGGTGTTAGTTTTAACTTATAAAGCCCTAAATTGATTGCATTATTTAAGAGACCATTTCTTTCCTTGTGCGGAACTACTCCAATTGAGATCATGGAGGTATTTGAACCCCTTTGATTGCAAAAGAAGGAATTGCCGGTTGGTCATTCTACATGAGGGAATTTTATATTAATACACCTGCTGTGGAGAAGAGTTTCTTTTCATCTTACATTATTATGTCTGCTGGTGCATATTTGTATATGTGTGGGATAGATTGTGACATTTTATGTTTCATTACTTTTGTTGATTAATAAAATTAAACATGTCTGTATCATCATAAGTAATTAACACAGTAAGAGACGATAATACTTTATAAACACTCAAAATAACTGAAAACAAGATCTCAACATTAAAGTGTTTACAATCTAACTGCAGTGGAAGTTGTGTGTACAGTTCAAACATCACAATTTGGATGTGGCATTGTAATGTGAATATTAAAAGGAGTCCAGTATGCTGATTGTTTAGGTTAACTCTCTCAGTTGCACTGCTCCTCAAACTAATATTCCATTAAAAATAGTAATTATGAGAAATGGCATGAACAAAAGTCTGGATTGGTAGAAAAAAGGTTGCATGACCAACTCTAACTTTTGCACTAAAACATATATTGATATACTATTTCTCCATAGAATTCCTAAGCCTTATTCTGCTCAGGAGAGATTTTACTATTTGGATGTAATCAGGTTTGAGGAGTTTACAACTATAAATAATCCAAGGCTGTAAAGCAAGGTGCATAGACCTGGAGCCTGTCAAATTTAAGCTTAGCCATAGCACACCTTAGGTCAGAAAGAAGTTGACCTGGTAGTTATCCCAGGGTAATCCTGTGTAAGTAAAATTGTAAGATTATTGTAAAAAAGATGTGTTAATGGGTGATATTCTGGAAAATATGCCACAATGGGCCTATCACTACTGCAAGATTCCTGACTGTAACATCATGGGAAATTCTACAAGTGACAGAAAGTTACCATGGGGGATTGTTGAAATAAATATTAATGAAAAGATAAAGGGAACTCAGAGGATAACCTATGAAAGCAGGGCAGCTCAGCATTTATGTAGTGTGGAAGTCCAGATAATGAAAATGGGATTGGAACCCTCATGCATATGCATAAAGGTTATGAGTGTGAGTGTACCAGAGGATAAAAGGGGTTCTCAGCATGAGTAAGGGAAGAAGAATCCATCAGGAGACCCTCCACAGCTGACCACCTGTTCAGAGAGCCACCCATCTGTATGGCACCCCTAGGGATGTGAGTATGAAAACATTGATGCTGGACATTTTATGGTTTCTTTCCATCTTCATTTATGTGTCTATAAGTGTGGCATTGATGATCAGTGTAATAAGATTGCAATAAAGAGGTGATTGAGAACTTATGAATGTTGCGGTCATTGCTATCATTCCTCATGTTCTCTTAGAGAGTCTCCAGACCTAATGATATTCTTCATAGTGATTCTCACCTTGCTAATTCTGGCACAGTAGCCATTCAGAAGTAAAAATCTTTGGCACTGGTTACTGTGAAAGATAACCTTGGCAATACCAAGTTATCCATGTTATAAATGATACAGATTTGGGGCACCCCAGATGGGACTCCAAAGCATACAGAGAGGACAAAATACCACTTTGTAGTAGCTGGGGAAAATCTGAGACATTCCCAGTATACCAAGTATGGAAATTGTTGCTAGGGTTAAGGCAGAGCAGAAGTAATCTCACTTTAGCTGCTGGTACCAAGGCCGTTGTTCTTGTTTTCCTGTGTGCTTCTTGTTGCAGAGTTGAGCTTATGGGAAAACTAAAAGGGCACCAACATTTTTGCATGGGAAATAAGGTAAACTGAAGCTGATTAGTTGCATTGTTTTAACTGAATAGATGTTAATAGGGTTGTCATAAGTGTGGAGTGTGCCTTGCCTGGTTTGGGCTATGTTATCTGAGACAGAGTGTCGTCAGAGCCTCAAGATCATGAAGTAGGGAGGAGTTTCCCGGCCATGAGGGAGGGAGGAGTTTTAGTTCAGTTTCATTTTGGCATGCGGCAGGAGCCAGGGTACATGAGCTCATCTCTAGCTATGGAGATGACTCAGCCTTTCATCTTATATTTCTAATTAGCTGTACTGTAAGTATAACCTTTTGATTCTGCATTAAGCCTGTGCCTATCTGAGGTTCTCTTTCCATTTTAGAAGGGAGGTAGAGAACCCCAGATTGTGAAGTGTACTGTATCTCTGTTTTAATCTTTTTCTTTATTAAATCTTGTTAGTTATAAAACATGTGGTTTATTTCCCTTAGGGCTTCCTTTGCTTCCAGGTTGGGAAGAGAGGGGGATAAGAAGGGGAGTAGGTAAGAAACAGCTCAGGTTATAAGCTGAGGAACGGTGCCTGACTCTTCAACTAGAAGGAGGAGGGGGGGAGGTGAATAGCCCCCAGGTGTCTGGCTCTGGCTCTTGGGGAGGGGGACAGGGTGCAGGGGGGAGGAAAAGCAGCCTCCAGATGTCTGACTCTGGCTTCCAGGGAGGAAGACAGAGTTTGGGTTTTGGGGAGTCTGAGTACCCCGATCCAGGCTTTGGATATCTACACAGATGGTGGCAGCTGGGGGTCCCCCAGTTCTCAGCTGGTAAAGTGTGGGAGCCTGGGGGGTGTAAAACTTAATTTGGCTGGGAAACAGCTTGGTTAAGTGGTTTGGCTAGTGAAGAGTCCCAGCTTTTGTACTCGAGAGCACAGAGCTGGGGTAACAGACTCTTATAAGGGTATTGTGATGTAGTGGTACCAAATAATAAGTAAGCAGTAATGTTTCAGCCCAGAACCCACCTACTGTCCAGAGGTCCTGCCATAAGTGGCACAGTTAGCTTTGGATGATGGGCTGTCAGTAGTTAGACTATAAAGCTCTCCAAAATTGTAGGCCCCCTGGACTGCACCACAAATGGAGGATCGAGGAAACCATGTGGGATACATTGGTCACCACTCTTCAATGTGGCACATTGTGACCTGGCTGCTAATAGCAAAAGCGGAAGAAAGCACCACAAATACTTCATGGGGATAGTGTTTAAGTAAACTTCTGGCTGTCCAACATCTTGACAGATGAAAGGAGATGTGATAAAGTAGGTCATAGTGTTTAGCAACTGTATGGAAAAAGAGCTAAATGCACAAATGGCAAACCTTCCCACTTGCCACTGCTTGCATCCGATGAAATGGGTATTAGCCCACGAAAGCTTATGCTTCAATACTTTAGTTAGTCTTTAAGGTGCCACAGGACTCTTTGTTACCTCTGCTATTCCAGACTAACATGGCTACCTCTCTGATTCTTCCCACAATGGCTACAACTCCATTTGCCAGACAGCGGTTTAGGTATACTGTGTTTCATGGATCACCTGTGGGCCTCAGCCTGGGCTGTCTGATGGCTCTTCACATTGAGTGCAACGGTCTTAACTCAGATTCTCCAAACTGAACAATTGTGGGCAGGATTTCCCCAGTTGTCAGTGGGAATGCTGACTTTCTTGAGGACTGGCTTGACCTTGTCACTGTACTGGAGCATTGGCTTTCCTCTGCAAGTTGGCCATACATCATGGCCTTTGACAATTATGAGGCAGGAGCTCCAAGTGTCCCAACCAGTGAAGTCTGTGAATATTCAGGATAGTTTGCATAGATTGTAGGCTGGTTCTCTCAAAGATATAATTACGGATGCTGCATTAGTCCCAAGTAACTATAAGGATTTTTCTAAAACAGCAGAGGTGGGAACTGTTCAATCTCCACTTCTGCTTGGAGTATGTAATCCATCTTTTACAACCATAAAGGAGGGTACTAAGGACATGCACCTGATAAACAGATACCTTTGTGTTTAGGGTTAGCAATGTGAGGTAAGTTTGCCAAAGGTAACAGAAGCTTCATTGATTCTAACATCAAGTTCCCTGTCAAGGTTAAGTGAGCTGGTAAGAATTGATCCTAGAGAGCAGAAGTGATCCATGTTGTCCAGAGCTTAATTATTGACATATTTTTAGATGGAATGTTGATATCTTGTGACATGACAACAGTTGTCTTGATACTGATTACCATGCCAAACTTGATTCATGAATCAGAAAACTTGTTCATCATGACCTACAGTTCATCAGGTGAATTATAGACAAATGCAGCATAATCTGCAAAAAGCAGATCCCGAATAGTAAACTGGATGACATGCCTTCTGCGTTGGAATCGTCTGGTGTTAAACAAGCTGCTGTCCCTCTTCAATTCAATTAGCACACCAGATTCATTATTTCCAAAGGTGTACTTAAGAATACTGGGATAGAAGATACCAAAGCCAGTGGGCACTAAGATGCAGCCATGGTTCATACCAATACCAACACGAAAATCGAATGATTCATTTTCATACTGGATGGTTGCTTTCATTGGCCAGTTAGACCCTCATGGACCACCCAGACCCCTCTGTGTCTCCAATTTGAGATAGATAAATCAAGGGAAAAACCCAAGAGATAAATTAAACAGTAATGCAGTGGGACATCTGAACCATTGTTGTATTAAAATGAGAGACCGTTGTTTGAGCAAATCATTGAAGTGGTTCTGAGAACATTCGGTGCTTATTCTGAGCTGTTCAGTGAACAGTTTTTCATCATACTTGGTATTGTTCTTCATGTACTGAGTGACCTAATATTCAAGATTATGCATACATATCTGCACACAGTCATTTTCTTATAATTGATTGGGTAGGCCACTTGTTTCTAGGAATATTATGTAAATAATAGTTTTTACATGTTACTGTACTAGTGAAAATATATAAGAGCGACTGATGTTACATTAAAATAAAACTTGATGTTACATAACATTATCTGTTTTATATGTGATAAATCTATATTGAAACATACAGATATTAGCATATGAACAAGAGCTAGTTTATGGTATTTTTCAAATACATTATTGGATAAACTGTTTATTAATCATCCAGTTTATAGAGCTGGGCAAATCAATTTCAACTATATACAAATTTCCCAAAATATTTCAAACCAAATATTATTTTTCTTTATTATATAACCAACTGTACTTATGTTTGTGAAAATTACAAGGTTATGTCTTTGCCATTTTTTTTCTCTCTCACAAACATACAAACAATATTTGAGAAATTGTAGTGACTTGTTCATGTGATGACAGAAATCCCTAGCCACATTTGTGAAATTTTTGCATTTAAAAATAATTTGGGGAGGTCCACAATGATATTAATGTTGTGATTTGAATATTACATTTTTGAATATTTGTAGAGATTTTTACACTATTGTTGAAATTATACATTAATGAAGTTGGTGGTAAAACACAAAACTACTTGTTTTGTGATAGGCAAGCATCCGACGAAGTGGGTATTAGCCCACGAACGCTTATGCTTCAATACTTTAGTTAGTCTTTAAAGTGCCACAGGACTCTTTGTTACCTCTGCTATTCCAGACTAACACGGCTACCTCTCTGATTCCTATTTAAAAGGGTGTTTTTGCTCTCTTGAAAATGAAACATAGCAGAGCTGAAGTAAGAAATCACTAGTCCAGCATGTGCTTTAGGGATAGAGCATCCATGTCTGCTTCTGGGAATGTTTTGATACTTTGTGTCTTAGCTCGCCTGCATGAATGGGCTCAGAGTTTCACCCTGAGGCAATGGTAATTTGTAAACCCTGTGACACTGTTATTCAGGTAACCTCCTATATGCATTTATAATTTTCACAAATGTACAGAAACTGAAGCAAAGGTGTCCCTGCAAGGGTAAAAAGGAGATTTTACTACTAATGGAGATGGACTACTAATTCTTTGTTCACTCTCATAAAACTACTGTGGTGCAGCTGGGAAAAGAAATTAAAGAAACATTTGGAAGGTCAGCAGCCAAGGAATATTGAACAGATAATAAAGTCTGTGGGTGTAAAAAGGTAAATTCCAGGTAAATGAAACAGGTGTTCAGTATCCACCCTTTTGACCTAATGACTTTTGTATACAGAATTGAAAAGAAGGTCCTCATGTCAAGGTAAGAAACAAACAATCCATTCAAATGGTGGGAAAAAAATCCCCTTCCTTAAAAAAAATATTAGTTTAAAAAAATGATTTTCATTTTGTAGGTTTGCAAAAAAAAAAAAAAATCTAATCTTATGGGGCATTTCTCCCTCATTGCATTTTTTAGCAGGGTCCTATTCCAAGAGTTATGTGCAACCTAGAACCATTCTAAATAGTATCCTGTTGTTGCCGTCTGCATAGATAGCTTAGTAGGTGCTCCCGATAAACATCCAGAAAGCTACTTCATTGTCTTTCTTCAAATCCCTCCTCAAAACTCTCCTTTGCTGTCATGTCTACAAAAATACTTGACCACAGTGTTAGTCACCATGGTAGGCAATAGCCTAATAGACTATTGCCTACCATAGTGACTACTACAGTGTCCTTGATTACTTCTACTCCCTCTCTGCCCATCTATTGTCTCTTGCCTTAGCAAAATCCTGGAGCTAGGATCATCTTTTTCTTCAGAGTATTGCACCTAGCACAATGGAGTCCTAGTCCATTACTATTTCTCTCTTCCTCCAGAACTTAGAATTAATTGGGAAATTATTTTTTCCTCATGAAAATAATTGGTGTTATTATTTTTTCTTAGCAAGTTTGGGGTTCTGAACAACCACAAACTAAAACATTTCTTGCTTTTTAGGTTTTTTCATTTTTCACTGGAAACCATTTTTTAAAATGAAAATGGAATGTTTTTCACAAAATCTTTCTCTGAATCAAGTGCCATTTTCTGTGAAACAACAGTTTGATGTGAAATTTTTGGCCAGCTCTAATTAGTACATAGTTTGAAATTTCTAGTAGATAAATTGTTAGGGTTTTGTCTTATTCAAATAATAAAGTAACTAGTTATAATCTGAACAGCTGTAATGTGGAACCTAAAAAAGTGATCAAACTTCAAGCTTTGTGTTTTATAGGATAACTAGTGTAAAAGCCTGTGTACATGGGCCAATGGTAATGGCTTGCGCCCCCCCCACTCGCTCAGCTCCCTCGCCCCTCCCCCCTCCAACGCCCCCCCCCACTTGCTCAGCTCTCGTCCCTCTTCCCCCCTCCAACGGCCACCCCCTCGCTCAGCTCTCCCCCCTCCCCTCCTCCAACACCCCCCCCACTCACTCAGCTCTCTCCCCCCTCCCCCCTCCAATGGCCCCCACACTCGCTCAGCTCTCTCCCCTCCCCCACTCCAATGGCCCCTCAACCCCTCGTCATGTGCCCGACAGCCCAGCCTGCTCCCTCCCATCCCCCCAGCAGCACGGGGAAGGTGGCCTGCTCCAGCTAGGCTTGGCACAGCTGGCTGTGCCGTGCCGTGCCCGGGCGCCTCTGCCCCGCTGGCCCAGGACCCCATTCCCACGCCCTGCCCGGCCAGAGCCCCCTGCCTGTGCCTCCTGCACCCAGCCACCCTCCTGCCCGCGCTCCCCAAGCTCCCTGATCCAGACCGTGCTTCCCTCGCGGCGGCGCATGCGCGGTGGCCATGTTATGCTGCCGAACTACACCTCCCAGCATGCCGTTCGTCTGGGCCGTCTCTACTGCGCATGACGGCTTTGGACAAACTTCCTTGGCCTTTTATTATATGGGATAAGTGTTGGTTATGGGCCAGATTCTAAACTACTTGGAAAATGATGTATCTTTCAATGATATTCCCTCTGTGTGGGTTTTAGTACCACAATGAGAAGCAGATGGAGATGCCCAAGGATCATCTTGGAATATAATTTGGCATATACCTGACACACAATAAAACAAAAAATGAGATTTAACTCAGAAAACACAAACTAAGGCATATGGTGTGTGTGATGAGGTCTATAGCCCCACACTGAACCAAGGCTGGGAGTAGAGTAACAGTGGGCTTGTGAATCCTCGCCAACCAACAAGTGCAAGGTATGTTCCCAGAGGAGGAACAGTTTAAAAGGACACGTGGAGGCCAGGAAAAGGGGCGAATGAGCTCCATGTGAGATCAGGAAGCAAGGCTGATGCTGAAAGCCCTAAAAGAGGTTGATTGAACAGGATTGTAGGAGACCAAGGAGAGTTTGATGAGCCAATTATCATGCCTCAACTGAAGTGCTCCAGGTTGGTAGGAAGTGACCCATGAAAAAATATAATTTTGGTTAGCTCAGTGACCAGGCGTGATACTTGGATTACAGCTAGAGCCCTTCTGGGACAACTAAACCATCAGAAACCATAAGGCCACAACCTGATCGCTAGGCAAACTGCTAATTGTTCCTTCCTGTTACAGGGTATAATAACCTGGAATACAGATATGTAATGTGAGGAGGAACACTGGAAAGCAATAATACCAAACAGACATGGCCAGCAAGCTCAGTAGGAGTTCGCAATGTAATCTGGCTGAAATATGAATGTGATTCTTGGCTGCATGCTCAGAGGGATCACATCACAGGACAGAGAAGCGATAATCCCTTTCTATACAACTCTGATACAACCTCACATCAATACTGGATTCAATTTTGGACAACCCAGTACCAGAAAAATAATGGTGAACTGGGACTCAGAGAAGAGCCACAAATGTGATTAAGGTGTTGAAGCGATTAAGCGGAAAGATATAAAGAACTAAATATAGCTTGATTCAATGACAATTAAGGGGAACATAACTATCTGCAAATATTTGAAAATTATAAACACAAGATAAAAAACAACTAATTAATTATACATGGGAATATAAGTAGCTGAAGCATGAAGAAAATATGAAAGGTCCTTGCTAGATGATGAGGAAAAGAACCTACTGTAGATTATCTTCCTACTAGACTTCTAAAACGAAGAGATAGACCAATTCACTAGATCAGTGGTTCCCAAACTGGGGTTCGTGAACCCCTGGGGGTTTGCAAAATGTTACAGGGGGGGGGGGGTTGGAAAAAAATTCCCTAATGGTGAAAAAATTCCCTGTCCCTAGGAAACCCAGGCAGCACAGGGCCAGCAGCCCAGAGCCCCTGGACTTCCAAGAGCTAAGCAGATCAAAGCAAGCATATCTATCACACTGAGGAGATGTAAACATCAAGGCTCCTTATTAGAAATGAAAGAGAGGTGGATATATTTTGCTGTTTTTTAAATTAAAGAGACAGCTAATGTTGTTTTTAAAATTATTATGAACCAATTTAAGCTTTGTTGTAATGTGCAGTGTTTGCCTAGACTGCTCAAGACCTGAATATTTGTGTAGAAGGCACTCTTTGAGTTGGCTTCTTAAATCCCTTCCTGTTTTTTCATATCTGATACTCCTTGATGAAACATAAGAGCCTTGTCTTATAACAGGCTTATTCAAAATGATATAAGCTATGAAAATGAGATCTTGGAAGAGTGTTGCCGTTTTCATAATGTAATTAAAATACTGTAATGATAAATAATAAATAGTGTGTAATAAGCACATCATCAAAGCAAATTTTATATTTCCAATATCACTGATTTTATAATTTATACTCGGGTAAAGGAGAAAATCTCTGGAAATATTCATTTTTAGGAGGGGGGGGGGTCACAAGACTTTGACATTTTAGTGAAAGGGGTTCACAGATTGTTAAAGTTTGGAAAGCACTGCACTAGATGTTGTTTTCTTTTCTGTTCACCTCAGCAAGACACCTATTTTTCTACTGCCAACCCTTCGTCCATAAAAATGTGACACAGTTCATAGGACTTAAAGAAAAAAAATAAGTTAGTGAATACACTGGAGACCTTATATGACAAGATAGCTGAAGATAGCTTTCCCTTGCTCTCTTCTCCTTTATAATATAGAACAAATGTGGCATTTCCATCTAAAACAAGGAATTTCTCTCAGTCATGTCTGCACATCATCTTAACTGTGTTAGTCATGGCTTCTTAACCAAGCAAAAGAATATGAAAAATTTGCTGGCTATTGGATGCAAAATCTCACCTTATCTTGGGAGAACTATCCATTCAAAACACTCTTATAGTGAGCAGGCAGAATTCCATTTTTGGGTAGTCTGAAGCCATTGATACATTTTTAGTGTTACAGCATTGTGATTGGGGTGGAGGAGGTTTGGTTCAGTAAAGTTTTATGGAACACCTGTGTAGGATCCTGTGACTTATTGAGAAGGTCACACCAGTGAGGAATGATAATGATCTAGCTACAGGCACATATTTAATCTCCTTTGCCTGAAAGAGAAAAATGTTTTGCATACAAAAGGCACTTTGAAATGGAACAGTAGTGTTGGTGGAACACATTTAAGACACAATAACCAAGAACACTTGCTAAATTACATCAGGAAAATTTTTGGCTACTTTTTCTGAATTATGGCTGTAAAAAAAGAAAGAGTACCATTTCCATTGTCACACAAAGACTCTAAATCAAGCTTTCTCCATTTGCAAGTAAAAAAGTTGTTTTCCCTAATTCTCAGACCTACTTTCAGCCTGTGATCTCGAATATGTGTGCAAATTCCATTGATTCCAGTGCCCTCAGGTGTATTTGTTAGTGCTGAGCAGAAAATTTCTGAAGAAACATATTTTTGTCAGAATCCGCTGCTTGCTCAAAATTGAATCATTTTTATAGGAACTAGACAACAATAGTCAGTCTATTTCACCACTGTTATTCAGTAATGGGCAACTGTGAAATTGACAAGAATCATATATATATTTTCAGAAAGTAATTGTGGGACTTCACGGGCCCAGCTCCACCACAGTCTATCAGGCAGGCTTAGGGTTCATATTTTGACTCAGAAACACCACAGTTTGGTGTTTCCAAAATGAAATACTCTAGAATTTCAGTTCTTTGAAATTTTTTCAAGTTTTCATCTTTGTCCAGATTTTGGATGGGACAAATTTTTAAAATCTTGAAAATCTCCACGGAGCTCTAGTACCCGTGAATTAGAGGAAAATTCTTTTGACTAAAAGAGGACAGGAACTAAGGAAGAGGAGGAGAAGGAAGGATATCAGGGCTTGTATTGAGGACAGTGAGGATCAGAGACAAAGGAGCAGGTGGGTGCCAGGACAGCATGTAAAATAAGCTACCAGCTTAGCTGATTTAACTCCTGGTTCCCCACAATAGCAAAACAAATCAGATTTCAATTGTTTTCTTACAGCAAAATGAGCAATCAAATACTGAAAAAAGAAATCTGAATAATATTTATTCCATATTCCGTGCTATTTTGCTGTCCTTACTATTTGTGTGCACTTTTAATTAATAGCTTATATTAATACAAATATAGTTAAACCCTCTTTTCTGAATATCGTGGTGCAGAACATTGAGAGACAGGTTTACATAAGGGTCTTTCTTTCATTTTCCCAATAAAAACTGAAGTCCGACTCATTTGGAAAGAATTCTCTATATATATTTCACAAACAAATTAATGTGAATATTCACAACTTGCAATTAATATTGATTAGTTACAAAATGCATGTAGTACTCTTTCTGTTCCATGATTGGACGGTTTCTGAACCTAATCAAATTGTGAAAACTGTTACAATTAATGTGATATTCTAAATTAATTTTCAGTAAATATTCAAGCATTTGATCTTAAGTTTGGTTTTCTTCTGTGTTTGCAGTAGTAAAGCTCAGTATACTTTTATGTTTACAGAAATCAAGATAAAAAAGACTGCAAATATGGTCAAAATTTGTTTTCAAATTTGAACAAATAATTACATGATCCACCTGCCCCTCTCACTATTAGTTCATCTGTGCTCAGGATTTTCAATGGATATAATAATCTACCAAACTGTAGATATTGTGTATGTGTTTACAATATGTAGTATATCCTCAGGTTTATGCAATGTTCAAACGATTTTTAAAAAAAACTTATGCATAATAGCTATTTACTAGTCAATCAGATTTAACTACTAACAGAAATTAAGATGTACATTAGAATGAGACAGAAAAAAGTATACAATCTAAAGGAATTTTGTTGCATCTGGGAGATATTTTTTGGATGGTTGATGGTATCCTTTTACTTGGATTATCATAGCCATAATCCACCACTGCACGTGAAGCAATAAACTAAGAAGTAATAAAAAGTATATCAAATGCGAAGAAGTGTTTTCTCTCTTTCTGTTGAATAAATGTCTAAGGGGAATTAACACAAATGTTCTAGAACAATTTGTCTGTGGTATGAGTCCAAACTATGCTAATTCCAGTCCAAGACCAACTTTTTAAGCAAGTTATGAGCATGTGAGAACAGACAGCTATAATGGTATGTATTGGAGAGAGAGAGAGAGAGAGAGAATGTGTGATTATAATAAGTGTGTGTATATGAGTGGAGTCTGTACATATATGAGTTCTTTTATCATTGGTAAAATGAAGGTGAGTCTGGTCTGTATTCTTCTATCTAGAGGTCACTCCAGACCAGAAACTGGTTCTTGGCCATCTGTGGAATACCTGTGCCCTACATTGGATGTTATTATTTTAGCAAGGCATTCAAATACAGAGAATAGCCTCAGTTCTGAATGGTTTTATTTCTGAGTTATAGTTTTTAACAATGGGGTGGTGGTGAATATATCTGTAAAGTGTCAACACAAACTGAGGAGAGGCACAAATGTAAACAGCAGATGAGGGAAAGAATTATTGTTTTTGTTTTGTTGGTTGTGTCATGGTAAATTGAAATGTCCTCTTAAAGTGTGTCCCTGTAGCAGCAAAGGTGGCTTTTTTTCCGCAGCTGCATACAATCAACTTTATTGCTAAATCAAAGTCAATTGGATTGCTTATTGAATGTTACTGTGTTCTTGTTTATGAAGTGTAGTCATTTTGAGGTTTTGAGATTTTTTTTGCTAGAGTAGTATGTCAAGATGTACCATGCAATTCCATTGTAAATGTGAGTCACATGGCTAAACCGAAGTTGCAGTCTTTCCAGTTTGTTTGTTTTGCCCCTGTAATTCAATCTGATCTTCCCAATAAGAGCCTTGCAAGTTTTTGACCACTTCCTTATCTGTGTTTTCTTGCAAAGCACAGGGGACAATATTGAAGCAACACAGCTATAGAAACATTGAATTGATAATGGAAATTTGAAAAGCTTTCAGCTTGCATTGTGACCCTTTGTCTTGAGAGTGCCCATTTGAATCCCTACAGTAATATCTGAATGGTTGCCAGTAAAGAGAGGTTATCAGAGCTCTTCACATTAGATCTGTCAGTCACCTCTGATACAGTAGACGATATATTGTTAGATCTTCTGGAATCATGGATTGGAATTTCTAGGACAGTTTTAAACTGGTTTGAAATGTAACTTCCTTTGTCAGCAGACACAGCATGCTATATTGGGTAAGCAGCTCATCAGATAGAGCTACTGTAAAATGTGTGGTCCCCTAGAGTGCTATTCACATTCCTTTATTTTTATATTTATATGCTTCTCTTGGCAGTATCATTAATATATCTGGGCTTGATTATCATATCTCTTTTGATGATAATATGATATTGTAACTGGTACTTAGGGATCCAAATGAAGTGATGTCTCAACTCATACTCTGCCTTAATAAGGCCTGCACTTGGATTATTGCTAATTTTTAAAGAGAATATTGAGAAGACAGAACAGTTTCTGGTCTGTCTAACTTGTCTTCTGAATTTCAGTCCCATTTACTAAACTTTTGATGGACTAATGGCCCAATCCTGGACCCGAACAGGACTTAAATTTAGTTCAGATAAGGGAAGAAAAAAGAAAAGATTTTTGACATTTGTCATGGAGAGATTTGCAGCTCACCAGTGACTAGAGATGGACTAAACTATACCATCACTTTTAAAAGTGATATGGTTCTGCAAGACCAAATTCAGGATCTTACAGTATCCAGGTTGTGTCAGTTAATTCACTGCCTATCACCTAGGATTTGCTTTCTCTGAGTGCTGTGGGCCAAATTATTCTGGGGTGCTTTTCTATTGAAGTCAATGCCAAAGATGAATCTGGACCCATGTCAGTAGGGCTGTGTTCACGGGTTTTACATTTGTATTTTTGATTAGAATTCGATAAATGAATTTATAATTATGAGAACTCTTTCATACTATCTTTGTGAATTTTTTTCATGAATGGTTATGAAGTAATTGAGAACAAGTGTATGAGTATATTTGGCTTTGTATCCTGCTATCTACTTTCTGTGTATAAATGCTAAGAGGGGGGCCTCAACCTACTTCTGGCTCCGATCTCAAATTCAGGGTGACATTCAAATCCAAACTTTAAAGTGTGAGTTCATCTCTAGTTAGTGCAAAAATAAATATTATGTAAACATCTTTAAAATATATTGGGCTAAATTTATCCCAAAGTCAGCAGAGTTCCACAAGGAATAGCTTTGGTCCATTATAGTTACATATTTAACATTTGTATATTTCTGGAGAATTAAATGACTAAACTATCAAAGATACAAATATATAGGATATTTTAAAATGTAGGACCATACACATAAAAGAGCTACTAAAAATACATAGATGATCTTAAATTGTTTGTTCATCTTTTATCCCATTTACTGTTATTCTATAATTGCTACATTAGCCACATTGCAGTTAATTTGTCTTGTAATTTAAATAGCCACGTTTAGGATTCCAGGACATAAAAATGTTAACTGATAAAATGACCAGTCATGTATAACAAGGATGTTATTCTATCCAGTGCTTCTTTGTGGTGGCATTGTAAACTATAGGAGCTCCAATGAGGTGATTTCTTAATTTCATCAGGAACATTAAAAACAGTGTGGAAATCCTTGTGCTTCAAGGGTTTTTTTTAAGGATTATTTTAAGAATCAGTTTTATATTCTGCTCATTGTCAAATAATTCAACAGGGGAAGTTGAGATACCTGCTACTGCAACTCTGTCCTTCCATTCCTCTGGATGGTTCCTCTAGCTGTTCAGTCTTTGGTGTTGCCCTGTGCCACATTGCTTCCCTTAGCTCCTGCTGCTTTAACCTTAACGTCCTCAGCATCAGTGCAGTTGCAGCCTTTCGTGTGCTGACTCTGATCTGTGCCATCTTTCTACCATATAAAGGCTTCATTGTGGAGTCAGTAACTCCTGGAGTGAGAAAGCTGCTGCCAGCAGTTCATTTCTAACCCCTCCCCCCCCACAGCATGTTTTATAGGGATTTTAAATTGCTGTGTTGCTATATTGTCAGTCAAAAACCTTGTTCTACAAGGCTCTTTTTATCGTATCCTTGTGTTACAAGGTTTTGATTGACAAGAAAGTTTATTTTAAATGGATTTGATGTGTCATCAGTGTATAACAAGGCTTTGGGCTGACATGTTAGCAAAAGGAATGTTACACCAACCACACACAATAGAAGTATGAATAATAATACCTATTATTACAACCAGTCTATATTAGGTCAACTGCCCAAATAACCAATGTTTTAGAAATTTGAATATTATCGACCTTCAGTTTCTTTGTTCCGGCAGTTCAGATGTAGCCCCAGCATTTGGTTTGGTCACTGAATAGTTCACACACACTTTCAGTGATATAGTAATTCATGGCTTAGTTTTCTCACTAGCAACTGGCAGGGCTTTTACATCCACATAAAATGGTTATTTCGGTGCTGGTACAGCTTGGGTTTATTTTACATCTCTTGCAAAAACTTTGAATGTTCTCTTTAATAACTTGAAATTTTAATAAGGACCTAAGGAACAGTTGAAAAGTGAGTGAACTTGTATTTAAATTAGGGCTTTGAGAGCTTGGAGATTCTAACTTGGTGAACTCTAATTAAATCCCACAAGACCACCAGGTCTGCCTCCCTAGCTCTTGATGGTCTTCAAAAACAATCCCCTGGCAGTATGCAAGTGGGAGGGAAAAAAATCCTTCAACCCTTCGCTACAGCATTTTATAAAGCTAGAATTCCAGAAGGAGTACCAGAGAAGAGGAACAATAGTTAAGAGCATGAACTGAAAATTAATAAACTGAAGCATATGATTTGAGTATTAGTGTAGTAAATCCTTCTGATGGGAGTTTTTTTAGGAGGCCAGTACTCATACTTACTGCAGTGGACATCATGTTTTAGAAGGGACAATACTAGGCACCTTATTGTTATTAAGCTCTTATAAAAGGGCAGTATTCTATAGTAATAAATCAACACAGTGCTGCCATCATTGGTGTTAATTCAGTATTGTAGGCATTACTGGTACATAAAGAAATATATAATGTTCATATGTATGTTTCATGTATACATATACACATTCACATTATATATAAAGCTACAACCTATACATGGAATTGTCTAAATGTAATTTCTATCACAATGTTTTCTTATTAAGACTCCATATAAATATTTAAATATGGGATTATTTCACTGCCTGAAGAAAATATAATTACTTTTTTTCAAAGTTCAGCAAGTAAAAAATAACAGAGACTGGGTAGCAGATCAGATGAGTTTAAACCCATCTCAGAATTGTATTTACTTTGATGTAGCCACATAAAGCTGTGTTCCAATAACAACTTTCCCTTTTTAAGTATAATACTTGCAGAGGAAACCTGACATTTTCACAAGAATTCCTGAATCTCATACATTGGGAAACTCTGCCATTGCTGCCAGTCAGTGTAACTTTTCACTGTAAATATGGCAATGATTTCCTTTATGTGGCTCAGATTGATGTTTCAGCATCTTTAATTCTGCCTGCTGCGCTGATGAAACAGTCCTTTCATGGTAAAATTAGTGTTTTATCTGCATAAATTACTTTCTCATTTTGGAGAAAATACCCACAAAGGTTGGAAGCAAACCTACAACATGATTAATATTTCATAAAAACAACTATTTGCCTCCGGTTTAGCTGATTGTAAAAGTCTGTTACAAATCTCTACCCTTGGTCTTAAACCTGATAATTTATTTACCATTCATTTTTCTTCTAGGAAGACTCTCCAATATCTGCTTCATAATTCTTCCTTTGATCCCTCCTCCCCGTATGCATAAAGGTCCTGTGGAGTAGGAGTGGCTTCCTTCGAGATCTCATCAGTTCCTGTTGCTTCTGTGGACAGAAGTGGTCATTGGAGCGTATGATGAGGCACTTTCTCCATTCAAGGGGTAAGGAATTCACTCCTTCAGACCTCTTTCTAGACTCTGATATGAGGATCCAAACTTTACTTTGAATAGGTGGATTCTTTTCGATAGCTCTCCTTGGAAGAGGTTCTCAGAACAGTGTTCCAATTCCATCAAAACATAGACATTGTTGATTTATTCAGGTTTGAAATTGTCCTCTTTTATCTATTTGTATGGCACTTCATAGCAACTTCAGCCTAAAATTAACTTATTTCCAATAAAATGACATTAGTGGTGTTACTGGGTTTAGGGTGCTGATACTACAGTTCTGGGTGACAGTTGCTGATAATCCTGCAGGCTGAAAGTGAACCTGTAATTTACCAGTTAAGGAGCATTTGGGTGGTAATGAAGATGGAAAAAACTTCATTCTGCAACTACTTCATATTCTTATTCTGCGCCCACTGACCATGATCCAGTAATAAACAATGCCCTGATGCTAGTCATAAGATCAGACATTTGATTTCCATAATATAGTATACCCTTAATCAACATTTTCCATGAGAAATGAGGTTGTCTCATTTGTTGTAATATATAAACCAAATAAATGCAACCCTCGTATAAGTGGACACAATTTCATTGAAGTATTTAGCTACAGCATACATTCAGTGATCCACATACAAACAAAATTGGGCCAAATCTGCTTTTGGTTAAACCAAAATCAATCAAATAAATCCATGGAATTACACCAGATTTAATGGGAGTTAATGAAATTACAAGCAGCACCTCTGAACTTGGGAAGAGTGGTTTGTCTTTAGAAGGACAGGAAGCACTTGTTATTGATTTTAATTTGGCCACAATTTTATTATATAGATGTCTGGGACTACCCGGCAGATAAAATGTACAGTGCAGCAAATCCATACTTATCCAGATCAGTTCTCTGGGGATTCCACCAGCCCCACTCTGTTTCCATCGAGGTCCCCCAGCTGACCCATGGCTTGGACCTTCCCATCCACCACCCTTAAGAGGGTTAAGGTGGGCTATGAGAATGAGGAGGACGGTAGGAGTTGGCTCCCTGCTGTACCAATCATTCTCCCCCATTCTGTTACTTTCAGTTCCTCCTTTTAATTCCTTTACCAGGCCATTTATCTAGTCACTGGCTGCCCTCCCTATGGAGTACCTGCACTGGACAGTCACCCAACCTTACAAAATAAGTTATGACATATGGCCTACCTTTTCTTCTCACCAGAAAAGGTCCATCCTCACACCCACTTTGGGGAAGGCAAAAAAAAAAACCCCACCAAAACCTCCATCAAAGCCAGTTCTGGTGGTATGGGAAAAATTCCTTCCCAGATTCCCTTTAAAAGGGGCAACTAGCGTAATGCCCACAGCATGTCCTAACTCAGTCTGTCATTCACCTCCACTAGGGGAGGGATGTGGGTAATGGCTTTCTCGCTGTGTGGAAGAAAGACTTGCTCCACCCAGGTCTTGTATCTTTATGCCCTTCAGACCTCACATTCGGGGGAGGAGGGGGAGTCATTGCTGCAAAGCTGACCGTTTTTACAGCAGTTTATGACCTCCCCCTCCCATGCTATAAAGCAGAGCTATCCTTCCTGGGTAAACCCAAGACAAACTCTACCCCATCTTAGTTGTGGTGCAGTCATTCTTAGTGCACAAGTTATCTAATCCTGTTGCAAGGCGCTAGAAGTCCTCTCTGAGATATGGCTCAACTACATTTTAATAATTTTAAATCATTCATAAAACTGCATTTTCATAAAGTACAAATATAGAATATGCATTCTGTAAAGTCAGGATTATTGTGTTCCCTATGTTGTTCAGAAACCACAGGGAAAATATTGCAAAACTTTATATTGTATCTTTATAGCTCCAGTACCACTGTGTGTATTCAGAAGAAGGTTAAAGTGCAGTATATGTTATTTAGAACACTTGTCAGTCTAGACTGTCAACACACTCTAACCTACAAGAGCTATATTGAACTATTCTACACTACCTTTGTTCTTGAGTCTGAGATGCAAAAGTATTGTTTTTATTCCTCTTTTGAACTTTTTTTTTTTTAGAATGAAAGTGTTACAACAGCTTTCATGGTCTGATCTTGAAGTGGCTGTATCCATTCCTGGGAAATAAAGTAATGTATGAAATATGAGAGTAGCCTTAAGTTGTTCTTTGATCAAAGCTCTGTTTATTGATCAAGTACATTAGAAGAAAAGATCAATTTTTAGGAAAGCTAGTGCATTTGTTTGAACTAACTGTGATTTCAGGGTTAGGAATAAACTGAGTAAACTGTTTATGTACAAGTCTGTTCTTTTTGTTCCACTCTAATAAGGACAATTATGATTAAAACCCAGAGCTCTTTCCTCCACAGGCCAACACATTTAAATTGTGGCAAGGATATACCTTTTCCCTATATATATTACAGATTACCTCATGCTTCACAAGCTTTGATTTTAAAAAAATCTACACTCCATATAGCAAATTCAAACCAGTGTTGCAAAGACTGTAAAAACTAGGTGATAACTAATATTGATACAAAGTTTTATGTCATTTTGATTTCAATACAGGCTGCTCATTAAGTGGTATTTTCAAGTGGGAGTATGTGGCACCTATATTCTGTGATCTGCTGTGACTTCCTGTTGCCATTGATTTTTAAAACTCTAAACTGGCTCAGGTCCTTCCTGCTTAAGAGACCTCTTCTATCTCCTTGCCCTATTGTCACAGTTGTGGTCATCAGATATGTTTAAACTGGAGGCTTCTCATTTGAAAAAGAAGAGTGTCGGAGCATTCTCTGAGGGACCCTCAGCTTTGGAAACTACTTCCCACATTTATTCTGAAACAGTACAGGTCTGAGCTAACCTTCAGGCGATGCTGAAAGGGGGATCTATTTACTCATACCCAGGGCCGGCTTTACCTTTTTTGCTGCCCCAAGCATCATTGCTGAAGAGGGAAGAGCGGCTTTTGGCTGCACCTCCACCAAAGAAGGAAGAGTGTCAGAGCTGCCGCAGGCCTGCCGCCGAAAGCTGCCTGAGTGACGCACTGACAGCGCTCGGAATGCCGTCCCCTGCCGTTTGCCGCCCCAGGCACCTGCTTGCTAACCAGGGGCCTGGAACAGGACCTGATCATACCTTAGGGAGGGAAAAGGTCTGAAATTTGTGTGGGGAAGCAGGGAGTTTGTGGGAGTTGGGTTTTGCATTACATTTTGATGGCAGGGTTAGCTATCAGTTTCAGCTGACTTGGTTTTGAAATTAATGTATGAATCCAAAGAATAATGATAATTGTTTAAGTAGATAGGGCTCTCTGAAAATGACTTGAAATCCTACAGAAATGAAGATGTGAAAGTGCGGTTGTTTGATGGAAGATGGGCATGGAAATCTATTATTTTTTCCAAATGGGGAAGAAACATTATTTATTTATTTTTGCATTTTTGAATGAGTTTATATCGAATTTTGTGTGCCCTGAGCGGGAACCTGTGGCTCTGGTGCAGGAAATTGCAGTTAGTATTTCTCCATTTTCTGAGTAGGGGGATCCTTGAACTCAGTGTACATTTTCAAAACTGAACAAAAATTTCTTAATGGTTTGAGTTTAATTAGTAGTATCATAGGCTAGGGAGTGGGATGAAGAGGTAGAAGGGTAGAGGGAGCACAGAAAGGTTTCCAGTCAACACCACTTTGCTTGGATATTTAGATGTGTGGCTAGGAAAATAAATTGCTTTCAGATAAACCTTGTGCCTTGACCTCTGTTTCCCCTAAAATGCTGAGTCCTATTCTATATTGACTTACTTAAATCATTGGTTAAGAAGGAGATTAGATAGTTCCGTTCTATCTGATGGACACAGCCCACCAATTTTCATCTCCATGCAGGTTTAGAAATACCACTGTGTACAGAGGTATATACTTATAGTTTGGAATTCAAGCTTTTTCCATTTTCACTCCAATTCACTCTATGTCTCTGGGGAAGAGTATGAAGTACTTATTCAACAACAAAAGTGTCCAAATGCATCTGATTTACTTAGTCTTAAACATAAATGTAATACTTTAACTTGACTCACAAAAATAATGTATTGTCCTGGTAGAATTCATCACAGTCCGGTTTACAGAGTATTTCCTACTTCTTCAGTTACTAGTGATGGTTACTTTCTACAAACCAGCAGAATATGCTAATTTAGTTGACTCCTAATGAGGCATGTATACGAACTTGTCACTCAAAAGCATAGGTCTACAGAGGATTCTACCTTCAGTGAACTTTGGTTACATGGGAAAATTCCCTTTGTGACTGATAATAGTAATTCTTTTTAGCAATAATGGGTTGGGATGAGGTAAAAATGTGATGTACAGAATATCCCAATACACTACAGTATAAATTAAAGGTATCAAAAATGTATGGGTTCAGGCTGTATTTAAATAGATTGCAGTAAGACATGAACATGCTGATAAGCCTCAAAGAGGAAAGCAATATGAGAATGACAGAATCCTAACTAATTAGATTTAATACAAAATTATTGCTCCAATATACCCAATATCACGACTCTAATTTCCTATGTACCCCCTAATTCTTCCACGTTTCATTCAGTAATTAAAAATGTACTTTGTATATTTTTATAACAATATTTTTCTGTTTTTTTTAAAAGATGTTGCCAGACACCACCATCTGTTATGTAGACCTACAAAATATGCATCTGATGTCTGCAAGCTTCTGTCTTGTGTATCCTCTTATATAATTAGAAATTTCAGCCCATAGTGATGCCTTCCTTTTCACCTAAAGAAAACCAAGTGTAAGTTTACCCAAAGTGTATTAATCATTTCCCTGCTACTCACTGATAAGAGCAGTGCTCTGTACAGTTAAAAGCTATTAAATGTGTCTGTTCAGAGGATGTTGAAAATCCTCTACTGAGCGCTTGGCTAAAATCCAAAATTATTACCATAATACCTTCTGAAATGAGACAGAAAACATAATGTATTACAATTGATAAGTGCATCATTTGTACTATAGATTTATTTTATGTTAGTAATATTTAAATGTTTTCATTGTCTCTTACCATCACATGGGATAGTTTTGTTATGATTTAAATTATACTTTTGGCATATGTCTGTTGAAGGAAATGTGTATAATAGTTCTGAGCACTACACCTTAAGAAAGATGTGAACAAATAGGAGAGAGTCTAGAGGACGGCAACAAAAATGGGAAAAGATTAGAAAACCTGACCTATGAGTGAAGGCTAAAAATATTGGCATGTTTAAGTCTCAAGAAAAGAAGACCTGGGGGAGGGGGGTGATATAAGTCTGGAGACTATCTGGCAGACTGTTGGATGAGGTCTTCCTGGTGCTAGGGACTTGGGGAGGGTCTCTCTGGAGGGGTATATCTCAGGTCTGGCAGGGGATGGTGTTACTCTGAGATAACAAGTAGCTGAGATTTCCCTGAAAGATTTACTTGTGGGAGGCCTCAGCATCTATCTCAGAGAGTAAGCCTGCTCTTGCTGCAGCTGTTGCCACTACCTCCTCAGCCCACCTGTCCTCCTGGCTGCTCCTTCCTTGCTGGGATTCAACATGGAAGCAACAAGAAAGGAAACAGAGGAACCTCCTGGCCCCTGTACAGAGGTACTTATAGTTTAGAACTAAGTCCCAGCACAGAGACCAGCTGAATGCCTGAGGATCCAGCTGGGCTGCAGGAAAGCACGAAAAGGCTGCCAAATGTGAGTGTTATGCCAGAGGCCTGACATTTGGCTGTCCTGTGTGCCAGTTTCAATTCTGGGTCAGATTCCCAGAGGTAGAAAATCCTGATGGAGGAGGCTGTGGCAGAGCAAGCACTCTTTCACCAGATAGTGGCCATAGTGCGCTGGAGCAGCTCAAAGACATAGCACTGGCTGGGACAGAAGCATATTCAGTGCCTTATCTCGTTGATTACTACACTGGAACCTCTACTGATGGCATGTAAAAACTACCTCTTCCCCTTGGAGGAAAAACTAAGGGTGAACGACAGCAGAAGCATCTCTAATTGTTTCTCTTCAAAATAGGATTGAACAGTTATATGGATAACAAAGGTATCCAGAGTTCAAAACAAAAACCAAATTAGAAAGTTTTTAACCATGAGATGTGTGAGGTTTTGGAACAACTTTCCAATAGGAGTAGTGGGGATAAGAAACCTAACTAGTTTTAAGATGGGTCTTTTTTTAACACAGTTATATGACATGGTTGTCTTTAATAGCAAGAGACTGGGTTCAATGACCCAGGAGTATCTTCCAGTCCTAAATCCTTATGTTCTTACAATGACCTAAGACTAAAACATGGTTTTCAAAGTGATTTTGCCCAGTCTACACTAGCCAAGCAAATGCAATTACATCGGAATTTTTCCGCTAACGTGGTTTAAGCCTCTCTATAGATAGAACATACCAATTAGGCACTTTCATCATATAGAAGTCTGCTCTAAAGGATATTATTCTGTTAGCAGTTGGAACAATTGCATATGTTAAAATGTTCTTCAAACCTCCTTTAATAATGAATACATTAACATGGTTTTACTGCTGGTGTGAATGAGGCTTTCTGAAAAAAAAGTTTTGCCCAGCTTTCAAAAGAGTGAAACCATTAATTTGCTTCTCTCACAATAGGGAAGAGAAAGGAGTATTCTGAAATCATTCTGAAATCAGTTCTCTTGCTCAGACTATTGCTCAAGGAAAACATAATTCCAAATATACATATAGAATGATGTGGTCTAAATTAGCTGTTACCTCTCAAGAATTCTTATGTTCCCTTTATTTTCATGAGAGATCTAGGAGTCATTGTGGGATTAGTGTTCTGGAAACATCCACTCAGTGTGGAGAGGCAGTCAAAAAAGTGAACAGCATGTTGGGCATCATTAAGAAAGGGATAGAAAAAAGAAAGAAAATCCCATATTGCCTCACTGTAACTCTATCGTATGCCCCCATCTTGAATGCTACATTCAGATGCAGTCTCCCCATCTCAGAAAAGATATATTGGAATTGGAAAAGATTCAGAAAAGGGCAACAAAAATGATTACAGGAACGCTTCCATCTGAGGAGAGATTAATAAGACAGGGACTTTTCAGCTTGGAAAAGAGATGACTAAGGGGTAGGGTGACCAGACATCTCGATTTTAGGGGACTTGTCCCACGTCCCGACCTTACCTCGGTCGGGACGCCCTTTGTCCCGATATTTGGGACCAAGGGAAGTTCCGGGAACGCAGGCAGCCGCTCACAGCTTCTCTGCCTGGGGCAGCTTCCAGCAGGAGCTTGCAGATTGGCCCCAGTCAGGCACAGAAGCAGCGAGGTCTCTCCGCTGTTGCAGGGGTGGGGCTTCCGGCCACTCCCCCCCACAAGGTAAGCAATGCCTGCGCCCAGCCTGCGACTGGGGGACTGCGCCTGGCCCCGGAGTGGTGGGCCACCCATGCACCACTGATCGATGGCAGGAGGGCTGCGTCCAGAGCCTGAGGGGGCTGCACCTCTGGCCCATGGCGTTTGGCGGAGGGGGGGCTGCGCCAGTCCTGGAGCTGGGGGGGCCCTGAGCTGCCGACCTGTGGCGGGGGACTGCACCCGGAGCCGGGGGGGGGGGGGGGGCGACATGCGCCACTGATCCACGGCATTAGGGCTGCATCCAGAGCCAGGGGGAGCTGCACCTCCGACCTGTGGCGGGGGGGCTGCACCCGGCCCTGGAGCAGAGGGGAGCCCCCTGCGCTGCCGACCCGCAGTTGGGTGGGGGCTGCACCTGGAGGGGGTTGGGGGCTGGGGGCTGTGCCACTGACCCGTGGCTTGGGGGGCTGCGTCCGGAGGGGGTGCCCACCCACCAGCAGGGTTTGTATCTCATGCCCCCATTTGTAGGGAGGGGTCTGGCTCCCTCCCCCCCTTTACCTTCCCCACCTCCCCCCCCCCACTCCCCGATGTGTCCCGATATTTTGTTAGTGTCATCTGGTCACCCTACTAAGGGGTAGGGGTGAGATGGAAGTCTATAAAATTAAGACTGGTATGGAAAAAGTAATTAGGGAAGTGTTATTTAGTCCTCATAACATAAGAACTAGAGAACACTAAATGCCATGAATAGGCAACAGGTTTAAAACAAACAAAAGAAAGTATTTCTTCACACAACATACAGTCAATTTGTGGAACTCTTTGCCAGAGGATGTTGTGAAGGCCAAGAGTATAACAGGGTTCAAAAAAGAACCAGATAAGTTAATGGACGATAGGTCCATCAATGGCTATATGCTAGGATGGGCAGGGATCATGACCCTAGCTTCTGTTTACCAAAAGCTGGGAATGGACGATAGGGAATGGATCACTTGATGATTAACTGTTCTGTTCATTCCCTCTGGGGAACCTGGCATTGGCCACTGTCAGTAGACAGGATGTTGGGCTAGATGACGTTGGTCTGACCCAATATGGCCATTCTTATGTTCCCTTTATTTTCATGAGAGGCATGTACTTAGTTCCTATATAGCAGAGTTGTGTTTTTCATTTCCCCCAGTTAGTATGACTGAGGAAAATCTACTTCTTCCCATATACATACTGTTGGAGAGGATATGATTGGAGATGTGCTTCATCTAAAAGTTCATGTGGGTAAAATAAGAGGATTTGGTACAGATCTACTAGCTGTGTATTTTCGTACTAAGTTATCATGAAGCAAAGTCCAACATGTTATGAATCAAAAAATTGATCTGATAAACAATGCCCGATTCCCAGAGCTTTGTTGTCATTGTTAACTGATTCAGGAAATTCTCTATCACAGATTAACAAAATCTAATTAGATCTATTTCACTTAATGTTACACTTTTTTCTACTTTCATATATTTATAACAGTATCACTTTCAGGTTCTTACTGGCCTAATTTTTGGTTTGCAAGCACTGATGGACAATGTTTGGTTGCTTAAAAAAACTGTTTCTAGTTAACTTTAATAAAAAGTCTGTGGAAACATTTTTAGTGCCATTAGGTTTTGTAAAAGATTGTTCTTTTAAGAGAAACTTAATTTGGGGCCAAAAATGTGAGCTACCAGTGTCCTTGTAAGTAATCCTAAATCATACAAGTGTAATTTTCTCACAACGTTTTTTGGAATCAAACTGAAATAATCTGCTTGGATAGGGTAGGTCTGTTCAGTGTTTAATTTCCCATGAAATGATATTTTCTGAACTTCAAAGGTTTAATTATGTTCCTTTCTTTCTTTTGCCAGAGATGAACAAGCCCTACTGATGTTAGGGCTCAGAAGCCTAAATCTAGTTGGCATAAGGAGATTTTTGAAAAACATACCATTAGTATTGATTCAAGTTAACAAGTCATATTTCATTTTCCTATAGGTTGAGTTTTGACCTTTGTTAAGCTATCATATAAAGTACATATGTCTTTATAATACCACTGCTAACCACAATGCAGATTTTGTGGTTGGATAATTGTATTGTATATTGGTCTACGTCTCAATTAATCCTCACCTTGGGACAAATACATCTTGAAATATCCAAGTTTGGTTGAATTCTAGTCCAATCTCTCAAAGTTCTGACTTAATAAAATCAAATGAGTTATTTCAGGACATATGTGGAACTTCCTCTCATTGTTTGGGTTTCTTCCCTCCTTAGTCCTTACCCTGAAGTTAATTCAATATTTACCTAATATATGTTAGAGTAACTGTCATGGAAATTGCACAAACCAGCCAAGGATGATACACAACATTTCACAGTGTTCTTAAAACTGGTTAAAAGAATTTCATTTTATTTGTCTAACGGAGGGCTTACTGGTTCTGGGCTATATCCTGCAGAAATTAGACCTTCTCAAGGGGGTCAAAGTGTGTCCCAAACTTTGTAGATCTTCACTTCTGCAATGGAATAACTGGATAAGTTATAGCACTGTCCCTCAAAACCCCACAGCAGACAAATGAAGTAGAGGTCATTAATAGTTCAGGCCACAGTATGGAAAAGTATAAGAGGGAACCTTTACAAATTAACCAGTCTAGGTGTGATGCTCTTTCAGCTCCCCATAGCTGTTTCCTAATGTGGATTGAAGCAGTTCCTGACATTTCACAGAGATTGCAAGAACTAGTAATGGTGACTTTATAATAATTTAAATTAATATATAGAGAATTAATTTAATCCTTGCTGGAAATCAAGTCAAGTGGTATGTGTAACCTGCTCTAGTGCCTGATGGATGTCATGATGAGCATCTGTAGGGTAAGGCGGGTGTCTGTAGAACTGCAAAGTTGGAATCTAGGAATTTGTAAGATGTGGCTGCTGTTGAGGGGGAATATCCTCTCAGAAGGGGAAATTTCTTTTGTGACTGCATAGCCTAGGAGGCTGAAACAGCTTCCATGGGTCAGGAATAAAGGTAACTGGAAAATTGGAGATTTTATTGAAAAGGAAACATGTCCCCTTTTAGTTTAATAAGACGGGGAAGACTTTGTAGCACCTTAGAGACTAATCAGCTTTTTTCAGCATAAGTTTTTCTGGGCTATAGCCCACTTCATCGGATGCATAGAATAAAGTGGGCTATAGCCCACGAAAGCTTATGCTGAAATAAACTGGTTAGTCTCTAAGTTACTACAAAGTCTTCCGCATCTTATTTATGGATACAGACTAACACGGTTGCTAATCTTAAACCTTTTAGTTTAGAATTTTTTCAATGAGCTCAAGTCAATCCAGATACTTTCATGCCAGATACAGCTTAATCTTCTATGACATAATCACAAACACAAGATGAAGATGCTAGGCAAATATTTGTCTTCTGTATAAGAGCCTTCCAGGCTAATAAGAAATGATTAAAGTAATTCTTTCTTTTTTTAAAAAAATAGTGAAAATAGACCTTATAAATTTCAACATATACGGTAGCAATGCAAATATTAGTTTGAAGTTTTCGTTGCTGCAACCAAAATCTTTTTAGTAAACAATGTTTCTAAGAATCAGATCTCGCCCCTTCTTCTGTGGATGTCTAAGTGCCGATAAGCAGTGGAACGAATGTGACCATTATGTATGTGGGGTCAGGATGTATGAAGTTTATGGGAGTCTGAGGAAAGAATGGGTGGACAGAATCCCCTTAGTGCTGTAAAGTTATGTTTACATAGTGGTCCATCTGTAGCAATATGATGGTCTGATTTGTATTTGATGGGTGCCAAAGGAAAGGAAAGCTGATTGCCAAAAGCTGTTTTCAGAGGTGTCTGCCTGCATTGGGACAGATCATTTAAAATCATGTTTAAACATTTACTCTCTGTGTCTAAACATTTACCCTATGTGTCTAAAGTCCAAAATCAGAGGAAACTTTTAAAATTTGGCCCTCAATGTCTTGCCATAGATTGCTGTGAGCCAATGGGAGGAATGCATAAATAAAGCTAGTTGGGGATTTTTCACTGAAATGTTTTTTTATTGGACAATGGTGATTCATTGAGATCAGTTTTTTTGTGGGAACATCAAGTGGACCAAACTTTTATTGGGAAAGTTATCTTAAATCGAGGATGACATTTCTGGTCAAAAGAAAAGGGACCTCAGAACAGTTCATAGCCCAGAGGCTAGGGCACTCTATTGAGAGTACGGCAGACCTAGTTTCAACTCAGTGCTTTGCCTGATTTGGAGCAGGGAGTTGAATCCATGTCTCCTATATCCCATTTGAATTCCCTGCCTGCCAGGCTATCATTTATCCTGGGTTGCAGCTTTCTTTGTCGCACCTGTTGCAATTTGTATAAAAATACTTAAATAGTTATTAGCCAGAGAGAGAGAGACTGACTCGATAGCACACCTGTTCAGGTACTCATCTGAGATGGTATAAAATCAGGCATAGCAAAGACTTGAACCATCTCTCTCATAGCCCAGGTGCATGCTCCAGCTACTGTTCTGGGATTTTTCCCCACACAGATGCTGTGGAAAAAACTTCAAAGGGTTTTTGCTATCATCCCAAATGCAGGGATGCAACTTCCAAAACCTTCAAAATATTTGGGGAAAAGAAATCTGGAAAACCATTTTGTACCTTCCTCTAATCATAAGTCTGACTCCTAGCTTCCTAGCTTAATGACAAGTCGACATTCCTCTCATTTTAAAATGCTCTAACATATTAATAGGATTAATATATTCTATCAGCATACTGCAAATATTCGACAACTTTATCTGTACTAAAATACCTGCCTTTTGTTTATCCTTATATTACTCTGAATGTGCTTCATTTAGCTCTAAAATATCTCAGATAGAGAGGGTTTTTTAAATAAACAGCTTTCTTTTTTTTCAGTTTTTTGCATGCACGTGCCATACTATTTTGATGTGATAAAAACCTGGCACATTTGTATGTCAAGTAAAGTTCTATTGGAAGTATGGTTTTCAATGGCCAGGTGAAAAAATGATGTTCAGTTTTTAACAAAATATCTGAAGGTTTTTGTAGACAAAGGGGCTTACAAGATAGTTCAGTGGAAGCCATTGCAGTTATTATTAATTAGTATTACGACAGTGCCTAGGAGCCCTAAGCATGGTCCAGGACCCCATTACATAAGAATGGCCATACAGTTGCTGGTACCAGATGCTTCAGAGGGAGTGAACAGAACAGTGCAAATTATCAAGTGATCCACCTGGTTGTCCAGTCCTAGCTTCTAGCAGTTCGAGATTTTGGAACACCCAAATCATGGAGTTGCATCCCTGACCATTTTGGGTAATAGCCACTGATGAACCACTCCTCCATGAACTTATCTAATTCTTATAAATAAGTTATACTTCTAAACTCCCGAGTTTCACCACAAAAAGTAATTAACAGGTGTAGACACTCCCATTGTTTTAGCTCAAAAAAAGGGACTTGTTGCGCTTTAAGTGGTAAGTGTAAACATACTCTTCCTTCCTGCCCTGGGCCCCTGCCAGACTAACACCAGCACTGTGCAAATGTCTGCTGTTACATTATAACCGGGTACAGATAAGTGAAAACAAAGCATGCAACATCCCACCAGTTTTTCATGAAGTCTAGACATGCTTATACATTTAAAACATACTTTGAATTATACTAACATACAAGTGAGCTAGTCTGGCTTTCATCTATGAGTCTGTGAGTTTTCAGCTAATACCTAGGCCTTGGCCAGAGCTGGCACTTGGCACCACACCACTGAAAGAATTCTAATAGATTGGTAAGGCATGATTTCCATTTACAAAAGTAATGGACTCATCTCCAACATAGTAAGTTCATCTGTGTTTATTTTGCTAAGTGTTGTAACAAACAGAAGAAGAAGACAGTCCCTGACCCAAAGAGCTTCTCTCTAAATATACAAGACACAGATAGAGCATGAGAGGAAGGGATATAGCACACAAGCAGAGTGAACCATGTGACATGTCATATATTTGTTCTAATTAAAAAAAATGCGGGGGGGGGGGATGTTTTACTTAGGAGGGGATCAGCTAAGTGGAAAGAAAAGTGCAGGGAAGACATATGAGGGGGTCAGGCAGACAGTAAGAGCAGCAGGTGTGGGAGTGAAGTTGAGGTGAAGAGACTATGAAAGGAAGAGGAATGGTTGGAGAAAACAGTCAATCAGCACAGTGAAGAAAAAGTTCAGTCAAAACTATGGAAAATTCTCCTAAGACCAAGGGTCCCTGCTTTGCATGCTTCTGTTCCAGCTGGCTGAACATTGTGGCTAGCTCTTCTTTGCTGCTTACTCCCATGCCCATATAGTAGGATGGCGAGGGAGACAGTTTCTGAGTCCCCAGGAGCATGTGTGTTAGTGGGGTCTCCCCTGCACAGTTATGGCTCCAGCAGGGTGCTGGGGACGGGCAGATAGACTCCTCTGAGCCCTATTTCCCCTATTTTTCCCCCACTACCACAATCCCTATTTTAGCTATTTCTGCCCCTAACCAACTAGAAATCCCTGATGCCTCTTCTAGCAACTTTCTCTCATCAGCCACCTTAATAAATTCATGAAGAGCCTACTAATGTATATCATGTTGCAGCTTAATTAGTACGTAGAACCTGATTGTCATCCCTTGGCACTGTGTCCTGTGGTGCTATGTTTTTATTATTGTTGCAAATCTTTAGTGGGTGCTCTGAAGCTATATGAAAAACCATATAGTTCTCTTGGTGCAGCAGAATTTTAAGTAAATCTTGTTAACTGTGTGCCTAATTTGCCACATCACAGAGTGCAAAGGCTCTATCCTGGCTTAATCAGTCAGTCAAATGCTTGCTGAAGTATCTGGGGAGCCCATATCTGCACAGGTGAAACGGCTTCAGGTAATAAGGCCAACTCCTAGCTGAGAGCTAAGGATTTACACCTGGGATAACTACCAAAATGGCTCATTGGTGGAAGAGTGGAGTTGAACAGTGAAAGGTGGGTGTTTTTTAAAAAAATGTTAAATCAATTTACAGGATGCTGGCTAAATAGGGTTTTCTTGCTTTGTTTTGAAATAAGCCTGAGCTATAAACTTCAGATTATGAATTCTCCAGCTGCACAGTTTTGATGGCATTAAGACTCGGAGGTTTGGTTTAGTTTAGTTCTCCCTACATAAAGATAGTTCTGAGTTACAAAATGATCTGGATGTAGGTTCTAAACAAACCTTTTGTTTAGTATAATGCTTGGGGGTATTTGCTTCAGGTCCACTTTGAGTTTTCTAATTTTGTTTCTACTTTGTGTAACTTGTTTCTTGAGAGAAAAATCCATATTATGTTAGCAGCCTCTGTCAGTAGGTGCTTAGGATCATACATGCTATAAATGGTAAATAAAAGTAACAGATAAAGCTGTCCATTTTAAGTTTATTTACACTTCACTCAGTTCTGATTTAAAAGGCTACATCTCAATGGGAATTACACCTTACAATAGCCTAAATTTGGCCCTACATCTGTTACAAATCAAGCTTATTGCATTAAAAAAAATTAAAAAATATTCCTCTCTTTTCAGAAAGAGAGTGAAAGACATGGCTTACAGAGATACTCCAAGGCATTCTGTTTAGTCACCACCACCAGGACCTACTTGTAAGTTCTTCTATATTTCCTTCTTTGTAGAATGCTTATAGTTCCTTTTCTGAATCAGCAGTCCTCTTGGCTTTAGTGAATGGGTCTTGTGCTCAAACATCCATTGTTCTGTTATATCTGTAGAACTGGATAGAGCAAGTTTTTATATTTAACAGTGTCATTAAAAAGACTTTTTTAGAGGCACTATGTATGCACATTTATATTCGGGAAAGGTATGATGCTTTCTGTCCGGTTGTCTCTTTATGCTGCCATCACAGCAAAGTTCACACTCCTGCTTTCAAGCAAGAAAGGAAGGGACAATCAAATTACAAATTAAATCCAAAATTCATTTTTATTGTACTACAGTAGTGCGGAGGTCCCAATTGAGATCAGGACCCTCTTATCATAGGCAATGTACAAGCACAAAAGAGAGGTAATCTCTGCTATGAAGAGCTTACATTTTAAATAGACAAGACAGAGTTGGAGAGGAAACAGATGCAGAGACCTGAAGTTACTTACTCAAAGTCATACAGTAGGTTAATGGTAGAATAGGACTAGAACCTTGGTCTCCTGAATAGCTAATCCACTACATCATGTGGCCTCTGGTTATTTTTAATGGAAACTCTCCAATTTCATGGAAGGGAAAATTCAGACTTGAATAAGTATACACAACACTTACTTCAACTGATTTACTTGGGATTTACATATGTGTAACAGAGAAAATAATTTGACTTTGTATAAGCAAATGAGAGTTGACTCAGGCTGGAAATTCCCCTTCATTATATCTTGAGTTTTCTTAATATATGTCCATTTTTCCTTTCTAGGCATCATCTCTTCTTATCTCCCCTCTCAATTTGAGTCTTTAGTTTTGTAGTTAAAACAAATTATTCTGATAACATTAAAATGGTCTGTTTCTTATAGCACAACCATCTACCTGAGAAAATGGAAATATTTGAGTTCAGATCATGAGGGAGAAAGTAAACTATTGTCAGGTGTTTCTGCAGTCCTGCTTCATTGCCCTTGTAGGTGCAGTCTGCAATTAAATCAATTTTTATTTTGCATTCCAGTAGCCCTCAGGGACCCCCAACCACTGTACACAAACAGAGAAAAAGGTAACATGAAAGTTTGTATGGCATGTGAAAGAGTTAAAATTATAGGCTTTGATCTTTCCTGCACAGCCTTAAGCACATGCTATATTTAAGCATGTGATCAATCCCATTAACTTCAATAGGCCTACTCACATGCTTAAAATTAGGAATTAGAGTGAAGATGTATAGGATATCTTTCTTTAGAAAACTGCTTTCTCCTCAAAAAATCAGAAATGAAACAGTTTGGTTTGGAAATGCTGGCACTTTTCTTTATAAAAATTGTAGTTTCAATGTGTCAGGTACCCACTTTCCTCAATGGGCTGGGTGTCCTGGTTGGACTGGTTACATCTCCAGTGGAATATCGGGGAAATTAAGTCCAATTGGGCAGCTTGGCCCATAGAAGGGAAGGGGATGATGAGCCAATCAAACTATAGCTGCCACTCCCAGTGTGTCTAACTGTATTGAAATATTTTGGATGAACAAATCAGTTTTGTTTTTTTACCTAACAATCAATTTCCTGTGGAATTTTGTGTGTGTGTGTGTGTGTGTGTGTGTGTGCAAAACACATTCACTTCCTCAAAGCCCCCAATTTTCAATTTAAAAAAGTTTTTTTTAAGGGAAACTTTTGACAAACACTATCAAGACTGATTTCCCCATTGGCGGCCCTGCTGGGGGGCAGAGGTGCAGCAACACTAAAGTGCTGCTGCTCTAAAGGACCCTGCTGTGCTTTAAAGTCTCCTGCTAGGGGGGGGGGGTGTCAAAGGAAACAGCTGCCTTGGGCTAGCGATTTAAAGGACTATAGACATGTAAGTGTAACTACAGACACTTACTGGTATGGGGAGTGCTGGGGTGGGCTCTGACTCCTAGCCCCTCCCCTTCTGCCCAAGACCCTACCCCTTCCAGGAGCCAGAGCTGGACCCGTACCGTTAGGCATCTGTAGTTACTTTCACCTCTGGTTAGGTGTATCAATAAAGTTTGTGTGTTCCTTACCATGGCACTGATCCTGCAGAGACTTGTATACAGACTCTACCAGCACGTCTGCCCACGGGGGAAGCAGTGCTTTAATATGGGCTGCATACGGGCCGGTAGAGGTTCTTACCTGCACGCCGTACCAGCTCACTTTCACCCCAACCTCAACTGATTAAGGATTTTATTCAAAGGTTGAACCATGTTTACTGAGACTGGTTACTTAATGATGGATAGATTTTCTCTAAATTCAGTCCATCTGTAGTTTGCTTGAAACCACACAAAACACAATGGCTTCATTGTCTGCTATACTGAAAGGAGAGGAGACATTTGATAGGGATTTATTCAGGCTGCAACTTTATTATTAGATGTCTGGGACTACCCAGCAGATAAGTGTACAGTGCAGGTAACCCCATGTTTATTCAATAATTACCCACAGGGGGGCTTCCACCAGGTCCCCATCTTTTTCCATCCAGGTTCCTCCTGGAAATCAATTGCTGGGACCTTACCCTCCCACCCCTCCACCCTTGGGCTCCCCACTCACCAATCATAGGACTCCCCAACCACCCCCATTCATTCCTTTAATTAATGCTTCTTTTTAACTCCTTTTCTATGCCATTTATACAGTCACTGTGTGCCTTCCCTATGGAGTACCTGCCCTACACTTAAATAATGAGTTGTGACATATAGCCTACCGCCCATCATCACACGCATGAACAGAACCCACTGTGGGAAAGAAGAAAAAACTCCAACTGCACCCAAGGCAATATGGTGATAAGGGAAAATTCCTTCTCAGCCCCCCCTAAAAAGGGGCAGCTAGTGTAATGCCCACAGCAGGTGTTGACCAAACCTGGTATTTTACCACCTAAAGGGGAGAGAGGTGGGTCCTGCTTCAGACTGCTCCCTGTAAAAGGGAGGCTTCAGGTGCAGATCTTCCCCCTTTTAAACCCTGCATTCTTATGGGATGAGTCAGGGACTATGCTGATCCTTTTGCAACAGTTTTTATTCCCTCCCTCCACTCCCACCAGAAATCACTGTTCCCTTCATTTGGCAAGCCAGCCAAATACCCCCTCCCTGCCTCCTTAAAGGTGCAGGGTGGCTATTCTAAAATAAAGCACAACCAAGTGGCTTCAGATGTATTCTGTTTAGAGTTCTGAGTTCATCTGAAAAAGAAATTTAGGGGGTGAAAGGCCAAGGGATATGTATGAGCCTGTTAATTGAAAATACAGTAAAACCTCCATTTAATGGACTAATTCGGGCGAGGGGGTGTCCATTAAATCAAAAAGTCCGTTATTTAATAATAATAAATGAGCTGTCGGAGCAGCAGCCCGCCCGCCACAGGGTCGGGGCGACAGGTCCGCAGCCCGCCTGCTGCCTGGACCCGGGCGGCAGCCGGGAGCCGGCAGCCAGCCCGCCAGAAATGGAGCAGGAATGCATCAGACCTGCTCAGAAATTTTGTCCGTTGCATCCTAAGTCCGTTAAATCGAGGTCCGTTAAATCGAGGGTTTACTGTACCAAGTTTCAGTTGGCAGCAAACCTTTTCAATAAAGTAGAAACACTAGTGATGGCTTTAGTGGAGAGATTACAGCCCAATATTTATCTTGCTATTAATTGTTTACTATAGTTCAGAAGAATAGTGAATGAACAATAATACATTCAAATTGGTAAAAATATTAATGAAATATCTGAGATTTAAAGGTTCTTGTAGCAACATTCTCTTTTGATCTTTGTATGTATGCATTATTGATTATCTTTCTTTACTAAACCACATTACAGTAGGCAATAGGGTATACCACAGCTAGGGTTGAGAAAAGAGGTTTTTTTTTCCTGTGTGAAGTGAGATCATTAAATACAAATCCAGGTTGATAAGTAATTCTGTTTGGTAAAAAATTGTGTGTGGTTTTTTTTAATAAATAAGCTAAACACTTTTGATTTGGCTGCCTAATGTCTTGGGTGAAATAGATTTGTGCTCTCTGTCTTTGCCACAAAAGCCACCACTACCACTAGAACACTGGTTATCAGGATAGATGTACGTTGGAATAAAGTCTGGAAGTTTGCATTTTCATTACACTTCATGTCTGTAGTACACATAAGCATTCTCTATCCCACATTTTTCACAAGAAACAAATTTATTTAAATATGTTAAAATGACACAAACTTACTAGAACTAAGCAGATACTGCAACACTTTAAAAATATAATTAAATGAACATGAGGGGAAACACTACTTTTCATGAGCATGTGAACGGAAAGAATTCTATGACAGAGAGACACTTTTTTGAGGGTGCATTTTTAAAGACTTTGCCCAATTGCTTTTAAGCATTTACACAACTTCCCATCAACAAATTGAACATTTGGTAAATTATGTCATTTTAAAAAGATAAATTAAATTAACTTTTCTGTGCTATTGTGCGACACAGTGAAGAGTTTCTTATTTTGTTACTAGTAAATAGTTAATTTCAATTGAGGTGCCTACTGAGTTTAAAATCTCATTGAACTGTAAATATAAAATCTAATATTTTATTGATCAAGTTAATTACAGATAATTACAGAGTAATACTACAGCACACCTAAAAGCACAGTTTTCTGGTTTGCTTCATAATGTATGCTAAAGTCAGGCTCTCTGAGTTAAATAACTTTAGGAGCCATATGCCTAAAGATATATTTAATATTCAAATAAATTAACAAACCTTCAATTTACTGAAATTTACCTCAGTGCTACTATAAATACTTTACTTTGTATCTATAATGTTCACAATTCAGTACTCCACTGGAGCTTGCTACTATTTCTAACTCTGGTGAATAATACTCTCTATGGTCTCTTTACTTGTTTATCTGGTTAAGTGGTTAACCTAAGGAAAAAAAGCTGGCTAAAAGCAAATATGAGTAAAGAACCTCTTAGAGCCAATTGACAGGGAGCACAGATGGGGATACATAAAGTTTATGGTGATCTCCTGGCTCTTGGATACACATTCTAGTTCACCAAATAAAAGCCAGCATCACCCTGGTCATCAATATCATTATGAAGTGCATGTATGGATGTTGTGTAAGAAGTTATCTATTTACATTTAAAAATATGTTAAGATCTGTGTCTAGGCTCACCAGCAAAGGTGAAAAACAGACCAAAAACATGTATCTACCTGTCTGTTCACATATAAGTTATGTATAGTTCACAATGGGCCTCTCACCAGTCTAAAATGAATGCTAACAAGGATTGTGGAAACTCGCGCGAGAGAAACTAACAGGGATTTAAGAACTGCATGGGAGTAGGAGCCCTATCTTGAGGTGCATGTCAAATGTTTTCTGCAGCACACTTGGGGTCCAATGAAGACACGATGGCATCCTTCACCTAGGAAGTAAATAAACAGCGAGTTTGCTTCATGAAAGTGGGGTCTGAGGTAGGCCTGGCTGAAAACATTGAAGAGAACTTTGGGTCTGAACCACCAGTCTGAAGAGGCTTAACTTATTAATTTAGTCTCTAGAGACCATGTTATGACTTTGTTTTCAATAGTCATACTTACTGTTACTAGAAATCTCTTTTCTTTGATGAGAAACTTCTTTTTTTTTCATTATAATTACATGTATAACAGGATGGGCTCTAAGTTTGCAGTTGAATGCTATTACAAGCCCAATTTGTAATTCACACAAACTTTTCCCTCATTCTACCAGGTAGAGCCTACTTTTATGCATGGTCACATGCAGACTTGTGGTTACATGCTCATTGAATGTAAGGTGGGTTTTTATTTGTTTTTTTTATAGGTGATAGAAGTGTGCATTCATTTTTTGTGAGTATGCCAGTTCTTTCTGTTTAGAAATTTGGCCATGTTAATCCAAATGGGAAACTTGCTACCCAACATCCACATTCTGTTACTCTTACTCATCTTAATTAGTACCTCACTCTTTAAGTACTGTATTTCAACTGAAATCAAGTACTAAGAGTGACAGAATCTGAACTGAAGTCCTTAAGGTGGTACTTCACATAAGCACATGTGGTTGTGCTGACTTTAATTAAACTCATCATGTATGTAGTGAAGCACATACTAAAATGCTTAACCACACATGAATCGGGGCTTTAAGAAATGTGCCCTTCCTTCTTTGCACACCACAGCACTTTCACCTAATTTCTTTGATATCCTTATAGCTATTATACCAGATCAGTTTTGACATGGTAAATGAGAGGCAGCCTCACATTCCATGCATGTTGTTTTGGGGTGTGGTGGACTTTCAATGGCTTCATCTCTTGCAAACTGTGCAGCACATAAAAAACAGCCTATTGAGAGCAATGGCACAACATTGTCTATATTTTCTATGCAGTTGGCAGAGATTTTTATTTTGTATGTTATTGGCTCTGCTGCATGATAGCATAACAGAGCCTTTGTTTTGTTCTCAGCAGAGCTATTTATATATTGTGACTGTTCTAAGTACTGTTTCCTCTGCTGGTGTTCTTCCACACTCTTCAAGAAAGTAGTCTGCTCCAGTATGAAGGCAACAGTGAGTGTATTGTAACTGAAAATACAACTGAAGTCTTCACATTTCCCATTAAATAATATCTTCAGTTGAAATGAAGCCTAGAGTTTTCTTATAGTAGGAAAAAATTCAGCCCCAGTCAGGAAGCACTTGAGGATAGGGATCAAGGAAGTTACTAAAATGGTCTCTCACTTCAGTTCTATGCTCTGTTTCTATGTTCCTAGGGTTGCAAATGAACAAGGCTCTTGCAATATTGTACTACTTGAAATTCATTCTATGTTAGTGCATATTTCTACCACCAACTCAGACCAAGCAATGAAATTCTAAGTGATTTTCTTTCTTTCTTTGTGTTTCTCCACCGCTCTCATTTTCCTAGGCTGTTTCAGGCCGTAGGATACCCCTATAGAATAGTAGTCTACCACAGCTTACGTTTTCTTCAAACATAATGGAAAAAGTTGCAATAAAAAAAGAGCAAGTTAATGACAACATCCACAGTAATGGGTCTTCCTCCTGCAGGCATGGCAAGTTCTGAGATAACAAATGCTGCCCAGATAAAGAAGCATGCTGATTTGGTACTATTGTTGTGTAGAATATCACTGAAGGACTTCCTAACAAAGAATGCAGCTTTAGTCTTATGCCAGCCTGAAAATGCTTCTCCTATTAATGAATATAACCATCAGTAAATGCCCATGATCTCTTCCTGATCAAACCATTGGAATAGCAAGAGCTGTTGTAAGATTTGATAAGAGCGAAGTAACTTTTTTACATACAACTCACTAGTGCTGAATATTTTTGTACTGTATTACCTGTGGCTGTTTAACTCCAGATTATTGATACGTAAACATTTTTAATATCTGAAAATACCTGCCAGTTGCAATAATGACAGGCATTTTTGAACAAGAAACAGGTCTGTTGTGAAGGACACTGGGTGCCAGACCTTTTTTTTTTTTTTTTTTTTTTTTGCTTGCTTGCTTTCTTGCAGTTACGGATTGTCTCAAAAAAACTGACAGCTACTAGCATGCTTGCAAAAGCAAACAACTGTTTTTGCAGAAAGGCCCAGTTTGGGTCCAACTGCAGATCCGCTTAAAAAGCTTGCTGCACATCCCTTTATGAAACTTTATGTAGTAAAGGAAGGTTTCAGGACACTGACTATTAAATGGTTGCTTGTCATACTCATCATTGCAAAGGGTTAACAAACAAGTGTGACTTACAAACCTGGCTTGCCCAGTACATTGTGGGTTACTGAAGTACCTTCTCCACAGTACCAAGCACTGGGAGTTTGGGAGCAATTTTTGAATGCAAGTGGTAAGAATGGATCAGGCTAAACCATTGCAGTTAGAATGTTTGTGATTTACTATGCATGCAGAGGAGAAGCTATTTTAGTTTGCATTGGTTTAACTGGACCTGAACTAAAGACTTCATCCCAAGTGTTGAAACCCAGCTGGAACAGGTATTTCCAAAATAGCTGGGTGGATATTCTGGGAAGAGCAAGACATCACCAGGGGAAGGCATTCCAGCCAATTGTTTGTTAAAACACTTTTTTCAAAGTAGACAAAGTCTTAGACTGAAAGTATTTCCCACTTAATATTCAATAATGGGGTTTTCCTGTTAAATCACCTTTGGTAATGCCCATTTCCTTCTATTAATTTCTTGCTGCCAAGCATCAGATTTTAATAGGATATGTCCAAATCCTGACAATGAGCATGAAAGGGTTAAGACTTTAATTTCCCTGTACTTGTAATATTTGATTTGTTTTAAAGAAAAAATGGTAATCTTGTTTGCTTGCCAGGTGAGTTTGCTCAAGGTCCCTTAGCTAGCCCAGGCAGTTGGAAATAAACTTCATACTGATGTAAAACATTGGCTGAAATCTATTGTTTCAGCTGAGGTTGAAATAAATACATTTGTTCTAGGTAGCTAGGAAGGAAAGGATTATATTTTATATAGTATACAGTAGGTGGAATGCAACAAGTAACCAGTTCCATTCATCAAAAGTTTACTGTAAGCATGGTTAACCAAGAGAACACAAGAACCTGTGGAGCGGACAAAGATTAATTATACCTGTACTCATACAGCAGTGTTTGTGTTCCAAACAAATTATATTTGCTTGTGTTTAAACGATGCATAAATCTGATATGTACAGATGAATGTGTGTTCAGGATGAGTGAGCACACTTGTTTGAATGTCATATTTATCCCTGTATTTTGTCAGAAAATTAACTTCTTTAGAGTTTGTGCTTGAGCTGAGCATATGGTTGTTGATCTCTGGAGATGACAGCCTATCTGAGCAATAGCTCCTTATGGCTCCAGCTCTCCTCTGCTGGCAGATGCTTTGGGCTTTTCTACAATTAAGTGGAGATCATCACTGTTTTCTTTGAGCACTGCTGTGCCTTGTACTCTGAAGTGTTTTGTTAATCACTGTCTGCCTTCGACAGAAGCTGCCAAAGCTCTCATTAAGTTTGAATTTTGAGATGTCATGCTCGAATGATGGAATTTCATACCTTTTCTGCATGAATGGAATTGGCTGTGGAAACATGCCAACAAAAAACCATGACACTAAACTCTATTTGCTTTGCATTTTAACTGCTGAAACAAAATGGGGGAAATTAAAAAAACAAAACTTTCTAATAGCCTTCAATCCAGAATAAGGGCTGGCTCATGCAGTTGCTGGGAAGATAATTGCAAAGGTCCTCACCTTATCTGCAGGGTTTACCCTATTAACTTTTATTAACAATCTGTCATTGCCTTGTTCATGGTGCAAACTTCAAACCTCTTTTCCTATCCAGAAACTTGTGTGATGTATGCTGTTTGTGTTTTGGGTAGCTGCAAGTAACGTGGAAGATTCTTAGTAACAAAACAAAAAAAAACCCCAAAACCATTTAGTTCAGTGACGTAGAATTTTAAGAGGCAAAGGACTATGATGAACTACAATAGGAGCACAAATTAATGTTACTTTTGCCCTTGAAGAATTGATTGTATGTGTGTACAAGAAGAAAACAAAATGCATCTGTTGGCTGTTTAATGATTTGCAGCAGGAAGCTAAGTGTTATGGGAAATATGGTATGAAAAGATGTTGCCCATTTCTCTTGGTGAATCTAATTGTTTCAGCTGTATCAGTAAAAGTAAGCCTGGAAGAAAAAAGTTAAACTAATTAACTGTAGTGCCTAATCATTTCAGGCAAAGTGCTTAGGAATTTATTAAAGCAAAATGCACAGGCTATACCCAGAGAAAAAATGTTCTCTACTGCTGAACTAATCTTTTCTGTCCTGATAACGGTTAAACTGAAGTGTGTCATTCAGCACAAAAAAATTGAATTTGATTTGTATATGCTGCTTGGGTCTGTCAGTACTTTTTGTGAACACCTGCAAGAGTTTTTGGAGATAGGTAGTATCCAAAGGGATTGTTTCTATTCACAAAAACAGAGCCATAGACCTATGATGGACTCAGAAGTTGAAGACATCCACTCTCTTCCTGGAGAGCCAGGTTTTGAGTGAATCCAATGACTGTTTGTTAGTATACAACATTGAATACCTGTAGCACGTTCCTGGAGAAAGTAAATGACTTTTTTTGCTTGAGACAGTCATCTTGGACAAGAACAATTAATCCATTTATAGACCACTTGAAAAGACACAAATATTGCTAGTTATTTTTTAATTTGATATAAAGACTTATGAATCTAAAATAAAAGACCTCCCAATTAAATGGAACAGTAACTTACTAGGTTTTAGCTTTCTTGAGTAGATATTAAATGATGCATATGCTCCTTCTGAATGATGGATGCTTTCTATTTTCCTGTATTTTGTCTGAAGCACAAGGTTCTACTATAGCTAAAGCTAAAATAAACTTCCTAGTGTAAGTATGACTTCCCCCCACTACTTAGCTAAAGCCAGGTCACCTGAAATGTTGCAGCTATTAACACTATAACAAATTTTAGAAGGTATGACTTAAAAGGACAGTATTTGAGATGGAAGTGCTAAAACAGAAGCAGACATACTTTAAAATATGATTTTGCCCAAACTACACTGTGGTAATGAGATCTCCTCCCCCCCCCCTCTGAACACTAGGGTAAAGAATGGGGTCTCTCATACAAGACCAAATAACTGCAAGCTGCTTTCCCAGCCTAAGTTATTTCCTTCCCCCCCAAACCACACTCTACCAGTTGGGAAATTGGGGTACCGCTGCCACCATTCATGTGAATCTCCAATGCCCTGGAGGGGGGCACATGAACACCCCAAACTTCCCCTCCCTCTCCCTGAGAGATTGGGACACTCACAGACTGCTCCCCCCTCCCTTTCTAGCCTGAAGGAAGAGAGAGAGAGACGCAGCCCACCGGCTCACAAGCTGTGCCTGCCAAATTCAAAGCTAGGACTACTTTAAGGGAATAACCAAACGCTTTTTATAACAAAAAAGGTTTAATAAAGAAAAGAGAAGAACTTACAGCTAATACACTTTACAGATATCAAGCTTTCTAACCCCTCCCTCAAGATTTTACCTCTCTCTGAGTAGGTTAGTGACACTCTAAATTAGGTACAAACTTATGAGATCAAAATGTTACTTACAGTTAGTTTACTTAAAGCTTATGAAGAAAAAGTAGGAAGTTGTCTTTCCATAGCTAGAGAGAGAGCTGGGGAGTTGCCCAGAACTGAGACAGAAGAGAACTGAAACTAACCCTCCCCCTCTGTCCCTGGGATGGGAGCTCATACGTCACGCCCTCTCAGGTTCAGTTAACCCCATACAGGTAAAACAACAACTCTCAAGCACTTCACACTTATGACCTACACCAACCAACTTGTAATTGATCATGTATGCTGAACAGAGGCGCTAATGATGATTGCATTGCTCCCAGAAGGCAAAGGTCCTAATACTGCTACAAGTAATGAAGATTCTCCATTAGTTGAATAGAGGTTTGTGCTTTTAGCTCTTAATGATAGGAATTTCAGAAATACCTGAGATAAGAACATAACAATGGCCATACTGGGTCAAACAAATTCTCCAATTAGGCCAGTACCCTGGCTTCCGACATTGACCACTGCCAGCTGCTTCAGAGAGAACAGAAGAGGACAATTAGCAAGTGATCCACCCTCTGTCCTCCAGTCCCAGCTTCAGGTGCCCCTAAACCTCTGACTGTCAGGAGTATGGGGTTATGTCCCTGACCATCTTGTTGAATAATCATTGATGGAGCTATCCTCCATGAACTTAGCAAATTCCTTTTTGAAGTCGGTTATATTTTAGGCTTCACAATATACCCTGCAATGAGTTACACGGGTTGACTGTGTTGGTTTAAATTACTTATTTAGTTTGTTTTAAAACTGCTGCCTATTAATTTCATTTCACCTAGCTCAGTAAAGGGGTATATAAAACTTCCTTATTTACCTTCCACCATTTGTGATTTTATAGACCTCTGTCATATGCCCCTTTAGTCCCAGTCTTTTTAATCTCTCAATTTGGTAACTGTTCCATACCACTAATCATTTTTGTTGTCCTTCTCCGTATGTTTTCCATTTCCAATAACTTTTTTTGCAACGAGATGCCTAGAATTGTATGCAGTATTCAAGGTGTGAGTGAACCATAGATTTATCTAGTGGCATTATGATATTTTCTGATTTATCTATCCCTTTCCTAATGGTTCCTTGCGTTCTGTTAACTTTTTTGAATACTGCTACATACTGAGCAGATGTTCTCAGAGATCTATATCCATGATGACCCCAAGATCTTGAGTAGTAATAGTTACTGCATCATTTTGTATGTATAGTTGAGATTATTTTTTCCAGTGTGCATAACTTTGCATTTATCAATATTGAACTTCCTCTGACATTTTGTTATTCAGTTACACGCTTTAGTGAGAACCCTTTGCAACTCTTCACAGACTGCTTTGGACTTAACTATGTTGAGTCATTTTGTACCTTCTGATTTTCTACCTCACAGTTTACTTCCTTTTCTAAATTATTTCTGAATATGTTCCAGTGCAGATCTTTGTGGGATGTCACTATTTACTCTCTCCAGAGTGAAAAGTGGCCATTTATTCCTACCCTTTGTTTCCTGTCTTTTGACTTGTTATTGATCCATGAGAAGACCTTACCTTTTATCCCATTATTGCTTACTTTGTGTATGAGCCATTGGTGTGGGATCTTGTGAAAGGCTTTCTGCAAGACCAAGTACACTGGATCACCCTTGTCCACATGCTTGCTGGTACCTTCATAGAATTCTCATAGATTGATGAGACATGATTTCCCTTTACAAAAACCATGTTAATTCTTCCCCAACTTAAAATGTTAATTAATGCGCCCTGTTATTTTTCTCTTTACTGTAGTTTCAGCCAGTTTTCCTGGTGCTGAAGTTATGCTTACTAGCCTGTAATTGCCAGGTTTGTCTCTAAAATGCTTTTTTTTTAAAATCAGCATTATATTAGCTAGCCTCCAGTCATTTATTGCAGAGGCTGATTTAAGCAATAATTTATATACCACAGTTAGTAATTCTGCAATTTCATATTTTAGTTCCTTCCAAACTCTTGAGTGAATACCATCTAGTCCTGATGACTTATTAATGTTTAATTAATTTTGTTCCAAAACCACCTCTATTAATACCTCAATCTAGGAAAGTTCCTCAGATTTGTTACCTAAAAATGGCTCAGGTGTGGGAATCTCCCTCATAGCCTCTGCAGTGAAGGCTGATGCAAGAATGTGCATGTTAGTTTTAAATTTATTTTAAATTTTTGCATTGTAAAATAATAGGTACAAAACAATTACACATGACTGAGATACCCAATTGTAGAAGCAGTAACAGGACTTTTCATATAAAATATTTTGGCTTCATCCCCATCCAGAATATCCACTACAATTTTTTTTTTAAATCCAAAACCCCCAAAATCTAACAACAACAAAACGAAGAGTACATTTAGAGTAACTGAAATGACCTAATCAAACACTATGTAGTTGCCATGGTTTTAGGTCATTCCTGTCTTTATTCCTCCCCACATCCCCCTTTTGGTCTAAGTGTCCCCACTCCAGTGTAAGGACTCTTGTTCTGCTCTACCTCGGGGTGGAATCTCATTCTGAGACTGGGACCCCACGTACACCATTTGATTAACACCTTGCAGATTCAACTGGATTTCATGCTACTATATTCCCACCCTTTAAGAATCTGTGATCATGACCATGGCAAGCAACAGGATGCCTTAAAACAACACATTTTCATTTAGCAAATGGAACAAAGCAATCAGAGGCAATATATTTTAAAATAATCTGTATTGGAGGTCTATTTTACATAAACAGCCACCATTCCATGATGGGAATGTAGGCACATTCAACTTCTCCAGATACTCCTCCAGATTCCTGTGTCCAAATGAATGTTTTAGTATGGTCCTTCTGCCCCCACCCAAAAAGAGCCCTTTTAAATGCAGCAAAGTTTCTTTGTTCGCAGAATGCTTCTGGCTTTGGCATCTCCTGATCAAACCTCTTCTGTAGGCTGTTGGAAGGGCTAAAGAGTAATCAGTATTAATAGTTCTCTTTATCCCGTAATGAATTTTAATTTGAAGCTCTTAGGTGCCCATCTTGAGACATCTTCTTGCTCATGCTGATTTGTCCCAGATAGTCCTCTATTTGGAAGCATTTAATAATAATAATAAAAAGTTCTACAGAAAACACCCTTGTCAGTGGCATGTCAAGATACAGTTTGAGCAACTATTAAACACTCCTATGTTTGTCACTGTAATTCATTATACCTTTCATATAAAAAGGCCTATTTGGGCTGCTAAAAGTGACAATAAAAACTTTAATTAAAATGAGATCTCATTTGGATTAAAATCCTGCTGTTCGAGTTCAGATATTTTTATCTCTGAAAAGCGCTGTGCTATGTTTGTTTGTTTTGGTAAAATGTTTAACGTATGTTCTTTGAAATGTTTCCATACTGCAAAACTTTGTTCAAATACAGATCCCGCTGTCATTCCTATTTCAGATGACGAAGGCAAAAAAGGTAATCCTTTTCAAAACAGTACACCACACAAGTAGCTTTTGCTGTCAGAAATGAATTCCTGTAAATTCACATCCTCTTGTACTGTACAGCTTGGCTGTGTTGACCTGATTTTATGGGCTAGTTTATTATGGCTCGCCAATGATCTGACCAGAAGATATTTAGGTTCTTCTCCCAGTTCAGGCTACAGGGTTGAACCCTCTGGTTGGATGCTTATACTGAGGACAAAAATGAAATGTTAAGATCTTTATTAAAATAAATGAAAGAATAATCAAAGATATAAAACATAGAGTGACAAAGTAGTAATGCAATTCTATGGTCATTGGTGGTAACATCTCTATTATAAAGGACTATTTAGCATACTCACACCCTTCCCTGAAGACCTGGTAGTGGGAGACAGAGGACCAGCCTCATCTTTGGCATGTCTGATGAATCAAACGTCCAGGCTCCCCAAATTGGTAAGGATCAGGTTTGAGTGTTGATTAGCTAAGCCATATTGCAAAGCTGAGATGATACCTAAATGGGAAAGAGCGACTACTCTGCATGGTTGTTTGCCCTCAGTCCTGGCCCAACCGACCATGCCCAAATCTTATTTCCTCACCCAGATAAATCTTCGGGTGCACTTACTATATAGGCTAACATATTATGACATATATTAATATCCAGTATTTCACTCCAGAAACCATTACCTTTGGCTAAAATCATGACTTCTATGGTCTGCGATGTAGCCTGCGGTTACTGGTCTGTTCCAAATTTATGGTAAACATGTTCAACTCTTTGTTCGGTTCCCCAAAGTCAAAAGGAGTAACCGGTAGGCCATCTATCTATGCCAAAGGTTGCAATCACTTTTACTAACTAACAGCTGGAAGCAGTTAGTTGACATGTATTTGTGCAAGTATATTTAATGTATTTAGTGAGATGCTCAACTTCTGTAAATCAACACTGCTCCACTGCCTTCAATTCAGCTACATTGATTTATATCAGTTGAGGATCTGGCTCATTGTCTTCTGGATTTTGGATAATCCTTGTAGGAGTGCTTCTACAAAGTAAAAGTGTGTCTACTTGTGACATAGAACATGCCAGGTTACATGCAGTTTAAAGGGAGAAAGTTCTCCAATGGACCAGATCAACACTGAAATCTCAAGAGAAAAGCACCACACATACATGAAAGATGATAATTTTGCATCCAGTTGCAAAAAAATATTCCTCTTCGGGATGAATACAATGGAAACATTTTTCCTCCATTTATTAGCATTGAGTGAGAGACTGGGAATAAAAATTTAAATATAAAATGCTGACCCAAAATGTAAAAAGGGATTGTATATTTGTTTTTTTCCACATGGCACATGTCTTTGAAGTGAAAGGCAGGCATGTCACACACAGTCTTTGAACTGTGGTGCACCACAAGCTAGCAGTGACATGCCACGGCTTGGTGACATCATATAGCTGAAACTGAAGGCATATGACATGCCCTTTTCTCCAAAGATATGTGCCACAAAATGCTGCAATCTTTATTTACGCCTTTTTGGTAATATAATCTCTAGGTGACACCAAGTAAAACTTGATGGGCAAGAACAGCAGTGTAACTATTTGTGATATGTGACATTACTGGAGGATGATGTCCACTATCATGGAATGATCTGCTACATTACCAGTTAAGATGTTTGTCGTCTGGCAGAAACATGTATTTTATTTATTTATTACAAGTGTTTCTTCAGCAGCCGTGGGTAAACTATGGCCCGCGAGCCACATGTGGCCCACCAGCCATTTTTATCCAGCCCACGAGCTTGGGCCGGGGGGAAGGTCCAGTGTCCGTGTGTGTCCCCCCCCCCCCCGCCCCCCCTGGCCCCGGGCCAACAGCAGCAAGCCATGCGGCCCAGCGCTCCCGGCCGGGGGTGCCTAGCTGACTGTGGCAAGCCACGCGGCCTAGCGCTCCTGGCTGGGGGGCCGGGCCGAGAGTGGCAAGCCCCACGGCCCCGTGCTCCCAGCCAGGGGTGCCTAGCGGACCGCAGCAAGCTGTAGGGCCCTGTGCTCCCGGCTGGGGGTGCCTGACCACGGGGCCCCGCACTCCTGGACTGAGGTGCCAGGTTGACAGAGGCAAGACGCGAAGCCGGACAGAGCGCTGCGAGCCACGGGCCCTGCGCCTGGGTGAGCAGGTAAGCCATTTGGGGTGGGGGGGATCTTAGGTGGTGGGGGCCTGGGGTGGTGGTTAGGATTGGTGGGGGAAGTCTCGGGAGGGGGCAGTCAGGGAAAAGATAACGGGGGCTAGTTAGGGGGTGGGGTCCTGGAGGAGCAATTAGAGGGGGGATCTCTGTAGGGGGCTATAAGGGGACAAGGAAGGGGGGGTTGGATGGGTCGGGGTTCTGAGGGAGGTATTCAGGGGGCGGGAAGTGGGTGGGGATCTGATAGGGGGCGGGGCCTTCCGTACCTGCCCTCTGCACAATTTTGAAGCCCAGTGTGGCCCTTGGGCCAAAAAGTTTGCTCACCCCTGTTCTATGGCATATCTATCCAAAGAAATGTTCAACTGAAAATACTGCTCTAAGTTAGGTAAACTAACATAATTTGGGTAATGAAATGACTAAGATGCTTGTTTTGTAAACTAGCTTGAAATATTTTTAATAAGACACATGCTGCTGTGTAGCCTTGAGTAGAATGCTTGCTATTTGCGGATCCCAACCATGTGAATCTGCAAATTACTTCTTACAGCCTGCCCTTAGCTATGTCTACTTTTGTGATATGACAGAATTTGGTGAAAGTTGTACAGTATTCGTTGTGTTTAGACATCTGTAGCAAAGTGAGAGTTCAGGATCTTGAGGTAGCATTCTTCCATCATTATTACAAGGTTTTGGTATGCCCTATGGGTACATCTACAGTATGAAATTAGATCAAATTTATAGAAGTTGATTTTTCGGAAGAGATTTTATACAGTTGATTGCATGTGTCCCCACTAAGCATGTTAAGTCAGTGGAGTGCATCCACTCTCGGAGTGGTGCACTGTGGGTAGCTGTCCCACAGTCTCTGCTGTCCATTGGAATTCTGGGTTAAGCATTTCATTTTTTTTTAATGGAGTTCTTCCTGCACAGACTCTTCTCCCCATACTGTGATCAGATCCAGTACCTCCCGTTTGGTCCATGCTGGAGCTCTTTTGCGATTCTGGGGCTGCATAGTAACCTATGCTGTTGAGCTCTGCATGGTCTGCTGTGCTGGTGAGCTCTGTGTGATCACCGGTGCTGATGAGCTCACCACGCTGTCCAAACTTGAAATGAAATTCAAAAGTTCCTGTGGCTTTTCCTGACTACCTGACTAGTGCATCTGAGTTGAAAGTGCTGTCCAGAGCAGTTACAATGGGGCATTCTGGGATAGCCCCCAGAAGCCAATACTGTTGAATTGCATCTACAGTACCCCAAATTCGAACCAGTGATTTTGATTTTACCACTACTCCCCTTGTTGGGGAAGAGCACAGAAATAGATTTTAAGAGCCCTTTAAGTCAAGCAAATGGGGTTGTTTGTGTGGATGGATTGAGTTTTAATTCGACGTAATTGTGTACTGTAGACTAGGCCAAAGGACATCACTTGCAACACTTTTACGCTCACCTCAGTTGAGTTACTCTTGATTTACACTGAAGTATGTGACAGTAGAACCAAACTCTGTAGAATTAATGGAAAACACAGAAATACAACCATGTTTATAAAAAATTATTAAAGTCAACTGTTTCTACATTTGACCTCTTACCCTTTGTGGTAGTATTTCTGGTGAAAGCAAGGAATATAATAGTTTATTATCTGCAGTTTGCGACAAAATGAATGGATGGGATTTTCTAACACTTTCTTTGGTATTTTTTTAAAAAACACTCTTCTAAATAAACTGTCTCCACTGAGGTAAAAGTGCTAAATTCTTGTTAATTATCTATCTGTGAGGAATACCTACTGATGCTATCCTCTTTTGTTCTTAGTTTGTTCTGCAAGTCCTAAGTACTGTCTTCTAATAATTTAGCTGTCACCCTTCCAATTATTTCTGTTTACTTTAACTGAAGTCACAAAGGATATTAATATGTTTTTGAAACTGGTAAAATATGCACATTGATGAAGAGAAGCAGGTATTTCTTAAAGGAAACTGTAAGCCTTTGAACTCTATTTGAAAAAAAGGAAGCGACAGTCTTTCGTTCCTAGAAGATGGGAGAGGAGTGGAATGTATTCCGTAGTATCTACATTAGAGAATTCATATTCCAGTCACCAGTGCTAAGTTATAAGGGGTTGAACCTACAAGTTGAGGAGTCCTCTCAGTTCCCATTGAAACCAACAGGAGCCAAGAGTGTTTAACACCTTCCAGAATCAGACCCTACTTTATCCTCCCTCTCACAGGGAGAGGGGGAACCCTCTCTGCCTCCTAAAGTTCACACAAGAAAACACTGCAACTTAAGAATGATCTTGTTTTTATTCTTCTGTTTCAATCCAGGCAGTGACTATCACTGGTGTGGAGCTGCAGTAGTTTACCATATCTTAATCCTCCATCCAGAGTTCCTATCATGAGCCTAAGCCACATGCTGTTGCTATAGACTTTGATTTTTTTTAAAGTGGATTTAGTGTTCATGAAAGGAGCTGGATTGAGTGTTCTGGAAACTGAAGACCCATTTTTATCCACAGAACAGACAGAAGACAGACAACTACTATGCAGTCTTTTTCACATTGCTTTGCCAATATTTTTCAATGCTTGACCTGCAGGGGCAAGAAGGTATTTGTCTTTGAACTACCAATCAGTCCTTGCCTTCTGTGCTGGGAGTTGCAAGCATAGGATTCAGGTCATGTAGTTGTGATGGAAATTATGTTCTGTGAAAATCTTATTACATTTTTGTGAGATCTCCATCCTGATGTTTTCATAACTTTATGAAATAGTTCATCTTGGAAAGACAATTGCATGTAAAATTTCAAAATGGTGACAGACAAAAAGGGACATACTGAAAAAACATTGGGGTTTGGTTAGTTACATTTAGCCCTTTTCTTCCATACTATTTCCAACATCTCCAACACATACTGTCTTTTTTTATGTAAGGTTCTACTAGAATATTTACACAGTCTCTTAAGGAAGCAAATATTAATATTACAACCTTGACAATAGAACTCCCTTCCTCATCTTGGTTTGACATAGTCTGGATTTGTTAACTTGCTATTCATTCTGGAAAAGCAATCATTGGGTAGTGAGTGTATTAAGTGTAATGTTGTCTAATAGGGGCTATTACAGTAAATGTACCTGGTATAGTAATATGACCTGTAATACTGCATAGGTAGCTTGCTAAACAAGTTGTGCTAAACATGTTGTGAATTATGTTGTGAGTTATGTTAAGTGTCCGAAGCATGGAATAGACCTTTAATATAATTAAATAGCATGTTGTGTGGTTTCATTTAGTTTGTACTTAACTGGGCATGAGTAAGGTGAATGTGTATGATGTGTATGGACCCTCCAACTTCAAACAATAATTGCAATGGTATCTCTAAGATTCTGACTGAGTACAGCACTGAAGCACATGCTTGAATCCCATTGATTTCAATGGGACTTGAGCAGGTATGCAAAGCTAAGCATGTGCTTGAAGTACTTTCCTAAGGTGAGACACTTTCCTGAATGAGGCCTTTACATGCCATAAAAGTTAATAGGACTTAAACATATTTTAAAATGTGCTGAATAATGATGTCTTGCTAAAAATGGTATTAGGTAGGGCCTAATGCTGCAAGGTGCTGAGCATCTTTAAGTCTGCTTGGCTTTCCTGGATTAGCCTGTTTAGTGTCTTGCAGTGAATGCTATTTACATATTTTTAATTTATTACATCTTTTAATTTTATAGTTAGTTTTATAGAAACCTTCATTTTATAGAGTTGATGTGGGTTTATAAAGATATAAACAAAACAAAAAGGAAAAAATAGATATTCCTATTTTTTTAATTAAGAACATAAATGAAATACATATAATGTTACATAAAAATATGTATGTGACGTTAAAAACATTTCCTTATGATATCCAAATTTTCCTTTCTCTAATAAGTTTTCTTTTATTGAAACTATTATTTCAAACATTTTCTTCTCCTGCTAATGGTACAGGATTTATTAATGTTAGCTATGTTTAATTTATAATTTTCCCATTATATGCAGGCTCAACCCTTCATCTTGAATGGATTCAGTAGCGTGTGTACTTCTCATTCCATAAATCAGAACAACAAACAATATCTTATTTTTTTGGCTCACAAAAAAGGAAAATAGGTGTGTATGAGAAGTACGCTATCAAGTAGCTGAGATTTGCTATAGAAATATACATTATTAGTCTGATTGCAAGGAGATTTGAAACAGAAAAGACATTAGCTCAGCATAATGAATGTCTGCCAGCCATTTTTATAATGACTAGCTGCATTTTTATTGTATGTCAAACCTTATGCTGTGCAGTACAGTTAGCTTTCTTGTTTGGCACAATCAAAAATGATGTAATGCATCCATAGAAGTCTAGCTGGATCAAAGAAATATGCAAGAGTTTTTTCTACCAGTAGTATTGTAGCATATTTGAAATTATTGTGCAGGTGATAACAAATACATGATCACTTATCATTTATAATGCATTATTCTTGATGTGCAGTAGAGACATTACAAGAATGGACAGCTTTGTTATCTAAATGTTTCTTTTGAGACATTAAATAGACCAGCAGGTGTGCAAAATTTCTCTTTTAAAATTGTAATATTGACCTACACACATTGAATTGGGAAGCAGAAGTCAAAACGAAGATTCCCTACTTTTGGATTGCTAATTGCTATGCTGTGCACTCCATCAATGTTTAACTGTTTTGTTTATTAGTATTAAAGATCTCGAGGTATGTCAATAGCTTGTAAATCAGTAGTTAAAATGTAATAGAATTTTTCTCATTTAAATACAGCTCAAGAATTTCATTCTTGACTGTATAAAAATACAGATTCTACGCAGTATGCTTATTTATTTAGCATCTGTAAAATACTGTACACAGCACTGTAAAAGGACAATAGAACTGTACCGTATGTATATTCACTTTGCTGATAAATGCCTCATTCCATCTTTAGAGGATTATTAAGAGTTCTCTGGAGGAATAAAATGGTGGAAGTCACACATTTAATAGCTCAGGTACAAAGAGTCAGATTGTGCCAGTTGGCAAAAGTTAGCAGGAAGCTGTCACAATAAATGGCAGCAGCTGCTCATAGTTCTAAAGAGTATGTCCCAGTCAGAACTGAAAACTGATGGCATCTACATTAATACTACCTTAATGGTCCATCTGCTGCTCCATAGGGTCCCTAGCTGCTGTATGGAGTCATAGGCATTTGACAGGCAGTCTCTGTATGCCAGACACACATTGTGCCAAATGTTTTAGTCTGCTTTGTATCATTCTGATCTGTCAAACTTTTCCTACTCATTTATCAGGCAAGGAGTTATGAGGATTTTTTTTTCTACACATCATTGGCTTTTAGCATTGGGGCAGCCAGGAATTTGGAAGGAAAATTATTTTGGTTACCCCTTTTTTTTATTGATGAAGCAAACGAATAACCTCAGCTGTCTGATGCATCTTAGTAGCTATGTAACAAAGCAGAATGATGAGCCCCACAGAGAAATCAATCGCCACTTCCTTTTTATATTTTAGAAATCTTTTTTTATTGTAGCAGGCAGCAAATAAAAATGATAGAAAGCATGCTGTTGACAGGTGCAACGTTATAGAACTAAATTTGTTAAGACTAGTTCACTTTTAAATGCATCTTTTCATAAATATGTGACAACTTCATAAATAAAGGACCCCAGGTGTGTGTGAGACTTTTGTTTTTCATTGGTCCTTGGAAATTATAACAGTAATGTTGGGGAAAATTTATTTAATTGTTAAGGAAATGAAATATTATACACTTTTAACAAAACTTTTAATAGTGCTAGTGCCACTAAGACATAAGTGAACATAGGCTGTTGTAACACTGGACCATTAAAATATCTGGTTACTTTAAAAAAAATCCTTTATGGTACATTACAGCCATGATTTTAATTTATATTATGTGCCATTTAAATATCAATACTTTTAAAGCTATCTGTTAAATTCTGCAACAGTATTATATAAATGTGAAATCACACACAACTGTAGAATGTGTTGTATTAAACCCTCCACTGACTTTGGACAAATACACTATATCCTGCAAAAAGCTATTTGTGTCGTCCTTTGAGTGTACATTGTCTATAGAAGAATGAAGACTCTTAATTTCTTTTCGGGGGGGTATGTGCAGCTTCTACGAAAACACATTGTCCATATTTAAATTTGTCATTTCTGTGAATGTCAAAGTTAGCTCAGCAAATTGTCTAAGCTATCAGTAATGATTCAGGAATAAATGCTTAGTTAGAGATCAGGATGTCAGCAAAAATGTTACCACTGCTTTTTGGCGTGCATGTTCAAATTTTTGAGCTGGATTCATTGTGATTGACCAGTTGCTTGAAATTGCATGATATTATGGTTTCTGGATTGACTAAGCCATGTGCTACAAAAAAATCAGCAGAAGTCTTTTGACTCCGGCTCTCAGGAGAGGCTTCAGTTTTATCTGAGTTACGCATGGGAATAGAAACCAACCAACCGTCCAAAGCACTAGACTCTGCCTATGGTATTAACTATGTGCCTGGATAGCCATTGAGTTTTCCTATATTTGAAATTACAGTAAACTCTTATAATGTTTTTCTAAGGGGAACACAGCCTCTGAATGTGTGCTGTCTTTGTGCCTATAGACTTTGTGAGTTTTTCCTTCTAGAAGGAGGCCTGCATTCCCCATAGCTTTTTGATCAGCAGATTCATACAGCCTTGACTGATAAACTTGTTATTACTGAAGATATGCAATAGTATCTTATTACTAGTATGCCATTCTACAAGAGAAAGAGTTCGTTGTGGAATATTAGGAGGCCTGATTTAGCACCTGAGGAATCTTGGAGAAACTTTTCAAAAGCGGATACATTCCTTGTCAAGCAAGAGTGCATCAAAAAAATACGAGAGTCCATCATCAAATTCTGCTCTCATCTGGAACATCTTCAGGGCACCAAACTTTGATTAGCTGTTCATGTCAAGAAAGGTAACAATAATAATGCAATTCTATCTTCAGAACATTGCCACCAAAGAAGCAGAGGTCTAAATTAGTAAATCTTACCAGTATATCACACTTTGTGCCTCCACTTATGGCAGTGTGTAGCTGCCCTAGATAAGCCACATGTGGGCTCCGTCTGGGCAGCAAACTCCTTGCTCCAGGTCAGAATCCCCTCCAGTACCCAAATTCTCACGCAGAGCCTGCCCCCGGCCCCTTCCTACAACTCCACCACTCACATCAGCCCGAGTCCCCTCCTGGAGCTTGCACCTCCTGCCCTAGGTTGCAACCCCATCCTGAACCCTAACTCCCTCACAGACCCCACACTCCAACCCCCTGCCCCAACCTGGAGCCCCCTCCTGCACCCCAAATCCCCAGCCCCACCCCACCACAAACCGAGACAGAGCTCTCGTCTCCTCCCCCTCCTACATGCCAACCCCCTGCTTCAGCCCAGTGAAAGTGAGTAAGGGTGGGTGAGAGTGAGTGCTGGAGGGAGGGTGGCTGGAGTGAGTGGGGGTGGGGCCTCAGATGGGGCAGGGCCTTGGAGAAGAGGGCAGGTGAGGGTGGGGAAAGGGTGTTTGGTTTTGTGCAATTAGGAAGTTGGCAAACCAAGCTGCCACCCCACTGCAACAAAAGGCTCTGGCAGCTGGCAATGGAATTTTTGGAGGTGGAGAGGCAGTAGGCAGAGGCTCCAGTGACACCACCCTCGAGTCTTTCCCTTCCGTGTCTCCCCACCAGAGATTTTTTGCTGCCTCATGTACTATACACAATTGTGTGAATGCAGCCTGCTTCAAACTGAGGCATGTAGCTTCATGTACCCTACATGCTGCCACAAGTGGAGATAAGGCCTCCGTTTGGGTACCGGCAGGGCCGGCGACAGGAATTTGGGGGCCCCGTACGCAGATCGTGTGGGGCCCCCCCCGGCCGGTCTCCAGCCACCCGCGCCCCCCCCCCCCAGCCGGCGACAAGGGGGTACAGCAGCGTACCGGGCCCGCCCCGGATTTAAGGGGGCCCCCCCCTTAAGTCCGGGGCCCGGTACAGCTGTACCCGTTGTACCCCCCTGTCGCCGGCCCTGGGTACCGGTAATGGGCTAATGAGTTTCAAGTGCAGGATTCTTCAGGCATATTAATGTATCAGGCAAGAGTTGAGTAATATCGCCATGACTGACACTGATAGGGAGTGAAGGAGCAGAGGAAAATGGTTAAGAAGTAGTAACAAATTATTAGTGGTCAGTAGGAAGTTAGGAAAGCAGAACAACGTTTGTAACAGCACGAGCCTCACTATACTGCTTTATTGGCAGATGTTCTTGTAGGCCTTGGTCCAACAACACACTTATACATGCCTATAACTTTAAGCACATGAGAAGTCTAACTTCAGAGTCTGCTAGTGTGCTTAAAACTATGCACGTGCTTAAGTGATTTTTCTGGATGAGGGCTTTAATTTGCTGTCCTGTTATTGCCTTGTCATAATAACTGCTGATGTGAGATCTGTTGGTAGCAACAGCATGGAAAAGGCAGCAATGCCTGGTTTCCAGAGTGGTATTGTCTATATGTGCTGTACAGGTCAGATTGTCATGCTTACATTAACATAGGGACCTATTTAGGGAGAAAGTCAAGCATCTAAATATGCTACAGTGTGCAATTGTGCACTCACTTTCTCATTTAAATTGCCTACCCTTCTTATCTTCCTGCAACTGACAGGCTGATTAGTGTCCTGCCTGCTGGCTGGGCTAAATTCCATAGTACTTGCTCCCTGGCTTTTTTTTTTTTTTTTTTTTTTTGCTTAATGGCAAACTGACAAAAGGTCTCACGTGCAATCCCAGATGCTCTCATTTTTTGGCTGGGGGAGTTGTCTGGGGAAGACAATCCATCACAACCAACATGTGGGTCTGGTATCAGACCACTGATGGAGTGTGAAACCCTCACAACTTTTGTTGGAAGAAATGGAGACCGAAACGTAGAGGAAAGAGGACAATACAGGAAAAGCACCGTGACGGATGACGTGTGCAGTTTTCAGAAATCAGACGGCATTTAATCTGTTACACAAGGTGAGGGAGGTTACAGAACTGTGATTTACCCTCTCCTGCTTTGATTCAAGCAGAGAGTAATGGAATCGGTGTGCTGCATGATGATAGGTATGATCCTGCTGCAAAACTGTAAGACGCTGACCCTGCCAAGGGACTTACCACTTTCCAAAATCAAACCCTGTAACAAAGCCCCAATCACTTAGACTGATCATTTCTCTGCACTTTATGCTCTTTTCTTAACCCTGGGAAATATTTCCATCCTACTTAATGTGCTGAAATTCCCTTAAAAATCATTCCACCTCCAGTCAAAATTGAATCTTGACAGGTTTTTGAGGAACAGCTTTTTGCGAGTTTTGAAGTGAAAATACATATTCTCCTGAAATTTCAAAGAAAATAGGTTGGAGTTTGTGAACTGGCCCTCCTTTTTTTTAAAAAAGTACCACCTTGTATTTCCATGCAGACTATACAATGGGTTAATGAATGACAGATGTTTATCCTATAGGTTCATGGATGACAACACTTGTAACCTAAACAGCATGCAAAATCCAATCAATTTTAAGGGACTATGTCACACAAATAGGGCTTTACACAGCCCTTGACCTGTGAATGTGCAACACCTATTGGCATCATTGGCACATACCACTGAAGATTTTGTACAGTATATTTGTACAGTGTACTCTGGTTTAGAATTATATCAGTCACTTTTCAGAGTTCACAGGCGAAAGCCATGCTGGAGATAAGGGTGATCACACTGCTCTTGCAGATTGATATAAACATTTAAGGGTTCCCAAAAGAGATACTTTAAAAGAGAAAAAATAGTAAATGAAATCTATTAAATGTTGTTATTCATTATCAAAATATTAAGAAAATAGAACTAAATATGTACAGAAGAAAAGAGATTAAATTAGCAATCTGTTAATGGTAAAATATTCATTTAATCTAAAGCATCCCCAATGTATCCTCTGCGTAGCATTGTGTATTGTAGCACATATATGGCATAAAATCCCATGCACTGTTCTGAGAATTCTTTGATATCAAGGTCACAAAACCAATTGCGTGATTGTCAGCATTAACTCTAGATCACTTTTGTTTTTCCAAATAAAATTATTGTTAGTGTTTTGTGTCCATTTCCTTGGTTTTAGTTAAAAAACAAAATCCACACCCTTAAATAGAAAAATCAACAAACACATTGTGAGATCACATGTAGCTTTGGGATAGTGGAATGGTTGGAGAAGGGAGGAGGTTTGAGGGAGTATCATGAGTTTGTATATATGTTCTAAACTGAAAAAGTACAGTACCATTAAATAAAATAGCGCTATTCTTTTGGCACAACTCTTCTTACCTTTATGTACCTTGCAGGACCTAATGACAAAATTTTCCTTCTGCTCTGCTTCAGGTTCTTGCAGCTAATCAGATTGAAAATAAAGGTCAATGGCAAAATTTCAATGTGAGCACCACCACATGGAAGTGCTCAGGTCTGTGGTTTGGCAATGGCTATTCTAAAGATAGGGAATGTCTGGCAAGTTTGGACTTCAAATACCCAATAAACTGGTAAATGTACTGAGCTAGGATATAGATTTGGGCATGTTGCTCTTTTTTTAAAATAAAGAAAAATGTTTTCCATGTGAAAATGAGATGTGAGCAAAGACTGAATAGTTTCAGATGTAAGTGCTACTGCGCTCATATGTCACATGTAAAATACAAATCCACACACTGGGCCAGCTTATTCACTATGGCTGTTCCATTTGACTGAACTGTGGTACCACTTGTGTGGCATAAAGAGGACTTTACAATCTGAGCTGCAGCAAGCTAGTTGAGAATTCACTCAGTAGGGTAAAGCTGAAAGAACCAGCGCCACTTATCCTATACACTCAGAGTGGGATGTCCGGAAGGTAGATGTGGATTAGCACTCCCTAAATTACTTAACATCTGGCATATGGCTTCAGCAGCAACAACCCCAACTGTTATAAATTAAGGTTCTTTAATTTTCTGCTAGTGAGGGGACCATAATCATGTCCCTGTTGACCTTGTGCCAAGTGTGCTTTGGTGCAGAAGAGATTCTGGCTAAATCTGTTCAGTAATTAAGTTAAGATACTTCACAGATGACTATTGGATATTGAGGATGGATAAGAGCCATGCTGAAAGAATATTGGTCTGGTTTGTGTTGAATGATCATCTATAATTTTACCTCCAAAAGGTCTTTCTTTTTGATAAAAATACAAACGTCTACTTTAGTCACTAGCAGTGAACCTTCATTCCTCTCCCTCCGCCTGTCTAGAAGTAAAAGTAGAAAAGAGACTAATGAAAACTAACTGCCAGCTTCTTCCAGCAAAACACCTAAGAAGAAGAAATTGGTCTACTTTTTGCTTAGAAAAATGTGCAGAACTAAGATAATTTTTTCATGAAAATCAAATGGACAACATTATGCAAAATACATTACAATTTTGTTATTATTGGTGTAGAGGTTATTCCTGGAGGCCTCAGAATCCATTATTTTGGGGATGCACACTTTGCAAAAAGATAGTAAGAACCTTGAGGCAGGGACCATCTAGGTACTTTTGCCTTTTATTAAGCATATTAAACACATTTCTACTTTTTTACCACTAGAATGAGAATTATTTAGTTTCTAAATATATTTATCATGGGTACTCATTGCCTGCTGGTTAACATTTTCTCACTTTATCAGATGATAGGCACGTTCTCTAGAAATGTCGGCATTTTTTCACCCAAGATTGAGCTTTAATAAAAATCAGACTTCTGACAATTTCCAGTAATAACTCTGAACTCACATTTACGTGGCTATCTGCACAAGTTGTGAATGCTGGATCTCCTGATGAATATCAAATTAGTATGAGCCACTACTGTATTTGACTGACACTCATGGTTTAAGTTATCCCATTCTATTGTAAGAGAGGGTGTAGAGGCACTTCAAAGGAAAGTGTAGCTAATTTTAGCTAATCAATCAATTCATCATATTCTTTTATATTTCTTCTAAAAGCCCAACCTGGCATACCAGACGTGGCAAATAGTTTGAAGAACCACTTTTTTTGTGCTGAAACATCTAATGTGACGAGAGCAGAGAAAAATACGTTTGGATTGGGTTGTATTTTTTTTTAAATTGGGAGTCAGACCAATGGTCCATGTAGCCCAGTATCCTGTTTTCCGATAGTGGTCAGTGACGCTTCAAAGGGAATGAACAAAACAGGGCAATTAGTGAGTGATCAATCCTCTATTATCCAGTCCCACCTCTGAGAGCCAGAGGTTTCAGGAAACCCAGATCATGGGGTTGAGTACCTTATCATCTTGGCTAATTGCTATTGATGGACCCTATCATCCATGAACTTAGCTACTTCCTTTTTTTAACACAGTTATACTTTCAAACTTTACAACGTCCCCTGGCATCGAGTTACACAGGTTGACTGTGTGTTGTGTGAAGAAGTACTTCCTTGTGTATATTTTTAAACCTGCTGCATATTTTAATTGGGCTGACCCCTGGGTTTTGTGTTATGTGAAGGGGTAAATAATACTTCCTTATTCACTTTCTCCCCACCATTCAGGTTTGCATAGACCATAGGGACTACTAAGGGGGCATTTGTATCTTCTGCATACCTTCACATCTCACTGTTTATCCCTTTTTCCAAATTATTTATGAATAATTTGAACAGACCTGGTCCTTCTGAACCCAGAGCCTTTGGTGAGGGCCCATGCTTTCTGAAAGTCCAAGTACACAATGTCCATTGGATAACCCTTGACCACGTGTTTGGCCCCTTCAAAGAATTCTAATAGATTGATGAGCCATGTTGACTTTTCCCCAGCACATCACATTCATCTATGTGTCTGATTATTTTGTTCTTTTGCGTGGTATGGAAGTTACTGGCCTGTAATTGCCAGGATTGCCTCAGGAGCCCTTTTTAAAAATCAACATTACACTATCCTCCAGTCAGGATAAAGAGGTTAACTTAAGCAAAATGTTAAATATCATATTTGGTAATTCTTCAGCTTCATATTTGAGTACCTTCAGAACTCTTGCGTGAATGCCATCTCGTTCTGATGACTTATTACTGTTTAATTTATCAATTTGTACCAAACTTGTCTCTATTGACACCTCAATCTGGGATAGGTGCTCAGATTTGTCACCAAAAATAGGCTCTGGGATGGGAATCTCCATCTGCATTAACAACCATTGCAAAGAATTCACCTTGCTTCTCCACAATGGCCTTGTAATCCTCACATACACTTTTAGCACCTTGATTGATTACTGGTCCCACTGATTGTTTGGTAGGTTTCATGCTTCTGATATATTGCTGTTTAGTTTTTGTCTGTAATATGAGTCTTTATAATGATTATAAAGACTCACGAAACATGTTTACTTCAAACTGTCTCTCCAAGACATCTGCCCATAATATGACTTCAGACAACATCTGCTGAAGTCTTGTCATTCCTTTTCATTGTTTGCATAAATGGCTTTTTAAATAATGTCCCATTATTCTTGTCTCTTCAAGGTAACTATGTAAGAAATTTTGAAAGAGGAAGCAAGTCAATACATGCAGCAATCATTTAGTATATATTGATTTCCTTTTTAGATCCTTATATTCCTTTGCTGTTTCTTTACTTAAAATGTCACTGTAGTTAGCCCAAGTGGTCTCCCTCCAACTGGGAATGCAAGGGAGCTTGGAGATGCCCCTTGGAGATGCCCCCAGGGTGGAGCCAAGGCCGCCCTGCCCCCCTCACCGGAAGTACAGGGACGGGACCTGAACTATAAAAGGCCAGCCCTGCAGCCCAGAGAGAGGAGAAGCAGAGGAGGAGAAGGACGCTCCGCCTGACCTGCTGCTACCCGGAGGGAACTCCAGCCTGAGCGGTGCCCCCACACCTCACACTGAGGACGACTGGCCCAGAGTACCTGCTGCCATGTATCCAGAGGAGCTGGAACCCGTCTGGACGGCAGAGGTACCCACTCCTTGAGAGCCAGCCCTCTAAAGACTGTGTTTGTTTTCTGGCTGCCTGTGCCACGCCCAGGCTAGAGCTAGCCCTCTAAAGACTGTGTGTATTGCTGGCTGCCTGTTTTCAGAGGCCCAGGCCCCAGCCTTCAAGTGTGTTTGTTTGAAGGCTGCTTGTGCCATGCCCAGGCTAGAGGCAGCCCGTCTCGAGACTGTGCTACCTGCAGGTGGCCAGACAGAGCCTAAACCAGTTCGGACCGGCCTGAGGGGTCTCCCTCCGACTGGGAGTGCGAGGGAGCCTACAGTCACCAAGAAATAAAACTAAGATGTTTATATCAAGGAATATAAGGTAATTCAACACTGATGCTTCTCTGCCTTTCACTCCTCTTGAGTCTCGGACAGATATACCCTTTTCCATTAAGGCCTGCAGACTTCTCCCCAAATATTAGCAGGATCCGACTATGTTCATTTGAAATAATGTAACCTGTCATGAGACCTTTGTAAACACTGCATGAGATGGTGGTCTCCAAGGTGGGTGTTAATAGTGACCTTTAACTAGAGAGAGAAATCCAAGATGTCCACATTTTATCTAGAATGGCCTTTTATTCTCAGCTGTCCACCTACAAGTGTGTCTTCAGTACATACTTTCAGCGTATTTTCCAGTGATAACAGCTTGAAAATGATGAGTGATTTTACCGTTTTTTAAAAGGAGATCTTAACAGGCAGTTCTACTTTTCATCTGAAAGAGAGACTGAAGGGCTAAGAGATGGAGGCACTGATCTGCAGGAAGATCATCAAATTTATCTATTTGGGGAGGCTTACACTGGTGTAGAGGGCATAGTGGGTGATTTGCTGTTGTCTTGATTCCCAGGTCAGGAAGGACTAGTAATACTATCAATGCATATCACACTGGACACCTACTGGGAGAAAGGCATCATAACTGCTTAACAACTAACAGCCCATCTAATTAGTGTTGCTATATTACTGCCTCTCACTTTTAGTTAAAAAGTCAGGGTTAGCATTTGCCTCAGATAGGTCTAATTAAAAATATTGTTTGCTTTTGGGAGAAGGAGTATGGGTGTCCTGGGAGTCTCTGTACCCACTCTAGGAATAACACCATATTATGTTATATTGTCTGAGACGATTTTTTTTTTATTATAACAGCAGGGGATCAGTAAGAATAAGCTTAATTTCAGTACCCAGAAAGATATTGAAGCCAATAATTACGCAATCAGTTTGCAAACACCTAGATGTTAATAAGATGGTAAGTAACAGTATGGATTTGTCAAGAACAAATTGTGTCAAACCAACCTGATAACTTTCTGTGACAGCATAACAAGCTGGATAGTGGAAAGTGGTAGATGTGTTATATCTTGACTTTAGTAAGGCTTTTGATCTGGCCTTGCATGACTCTCTCATAAACAAACTAGTGAAATTTATCCAAGATGCATGTTGGCATCCTTTAGTCTGTGAGAGATGATGGGAATTTCAGCCTATGATGTAGATGGTTTGCAATGTCTCATGACTGAATCGTCCAAACTGAGATTTGCATGATCTTTGCAAGTTATTGAAAATGTATGTGTCTTGGCTGGGAGCTGCTTTCTTCCTATGTGACAAAGAGTCCTGTGGCACCTTAAAGACTAACTAAAGTATTGAAGCATAAGCTTTCGTGGGCTAATACCCACTTCATTGGATGCATGCAGACGAAGTGGGTATTAGCCCACAAAAGCTTATGCTTCAATACTTTAGTTAGTCTTTAAGGTGCCACAGGACTCTTTGTCACTTCTGCAGTTCCAGACTAACACGGCTACCTGTCTGATTCTTTCTTCCTATGGGCTCTTGTCTCTTCAAGCTGTGGGAACCAGCTCCTGTCATGGACATTGATACCCTGATGGAGACAATGGCACCACTTGTTACAATCACTTACCAAGGTTTCCTATCGATCAGGATCAATTCCTTCATATCTCACTTGCATGGCTCAACCTAGATGAAGCTACAATAAGGTGGGTGCATAGTTTTGTTGAAAAACCATGCCCAGAGAGTACTTATTAGAGGATCACAGTCAAGCTGGAAGGGAATATCAAGTAGGATCTTGCAGGGATCAGTTATGAGTCCTGTTCTGTTCACTTCATCAATGATTTAGATAATGGCATACAGAGTACACTTATTAAGCTTGTAGATGGTATCACGGTGGGAGGGGTTGCAAGTGTTTACGAGAATAGGATTAAAATTCAAAATGATCTAGAAAAACTGGGGAGAAAGTCTGAAGTAAATAGGATGAAATTCAATAAGAACAAATGCAATGTGGTTCAGTTAGGCAGGAGTAATCAGCTGCACAAATACAAAATGGGAAATGACTGCCTAGGAGTACAGCAGAAAGGGATGTGAAGGTCATAGTAGATCACGAACAAAATATGAGTTAACAGTGTAAAATTGTTGCCAAAAAAGACAACATTATTCTGGGATGTATTAGCAGGAGTGTTGTAAGCAAGACAGGAGAAATAATTCTTCCCCTCTACTCTGAACTGATTAAATCTCAACTGGAGTAGTGTGTCCAGTTCTGAGCACCACATATAAGGAAAGATTTGGACAAATTGGAGAAAGTCCAGACAAGCGCAACAAAAATGATTAAAGATCTAGAAAACCTGACCTATGAGGGAAGAATGGAAAAAAAATATTTAGTCTGGAGAAGAGAAGACTCAGATGGAGCTGGAATGCTGATAAGAATGGACCTTTCCTTCTTGGATTCACACTAATACATGCTGTTTAACGTAGATAAAAATAAGTTTGGAGAATAGAAGTGACTTCATCTGTATGAAGTGCAATCTGGTCTCCATATTGGAAAAGATGGTTAAAGGGCTAGACCCCCAAGTATCAACCCTGCATTGCATCAGAGAGAATGACTTTCTGGATAGAAGTCCATGTTTGGTACTGCAGGCATGCTGAAGAATCAGAGAGGGCAGTGCAGAACGGAGAAGAAAATTGGCAGCGTGTGACCTCCAGAAGAAGAGAGAGGAGAACTCCTGTATCCCCAATGCAGATGGAGGTAAGAAACCATTTTCAGGCTCTCTGCACAAGTATTCGAGTGGACCACATCAACCGGAAGGCATGGGATGCATTGTCCTAGGGTGTTCTACGACCACTACTATCAAGAGGAGGAGATGAGTGGTGATGGTGGTCAAGTTCAGGATCATGACAAAAGGATCATGCACTGCTACAGACTAAGGACCGAATGGCTAGGCAGCAGTTCTGCAGAAAAATAACCTAGGGGTTACAGTGGACAAGAAGCTGGATATGAGTCAACAGTGTGCCCTTGTTGCCAAGAAGGCTAATGACATTTTGGGCTGTATAAGTAGGGGCTTTGCCAGGAGATTGAGGGACATGATTGTTCCCCTCTATTCGACATTGGTGAGGCCTCATCTGGAGTACTGGGTCCAGTTCTGGGGCCCACACTACAAGAAGGACGTGGAAAAATTAGAAAGAGTCCAGAAAAGGGCAACAAAAATGATTAGGGGCCTGGAGTGCATGACTTATGAGGAGAGGCTGAGAGAACTGGGATTGTTTAGTCCACAGAAGAGAAGACTGAGGGGAGATTTGATAGCTGCTTTCAACTACCTGAAAGGGGGTTCTAAAGAGGATGGATCTAGACTGTTCTCATTGGTACCAGATGTCAGAACAAGGAGTAATGGTCTCAAGTTGCAGTTGGGAAGGTTTAGATTGGATATTAGGAAAAACTTTTTCACTAAGAGGGTGGTGAAGCATTGGAATGGGTTAGCCAGGGAGGTGGTGGAATCATCTTCCTTAGAGGTTTTTAAGGTCAGTCTTGACAAAGCCCTGGCTGGGATGATTTAGTTGGGGATTGGTCCTGCTTTGAGCAGGGGGTTGGACTAGATGACCTCCAGAGGTCCCTTCCAACCCTAAGTATGATTCTATGAAGAAAGGAGAGAAGCAGAATACAGACCCTGGACTTCCGAATAGCAGACTTGGACTCCCTCAGGGAACTGATGGGCAGGAGGCTTGGAGGCTAATATGAAGAGGAAAGGAGTTCAGGAGATCTGGCTGTATTTTTAAAAAAGCCTTATTGATGGTGGAGAACAAACCATCCAGATGTGCAGAAAGAATAGCAAATATGGCAGGTGACCAGCTTGGCTTAACAGAGAAATTTTCAGTGAGCATAAACACAAAAAGAAAGCTCACAAGAAGTGAAAACTTGGACAAGTGAGGAGTATAAAATATTTCTAGAGCATTGAATAATCAGGAAGGCCAAAGCACAATTGGATTTGCAGCTAACAAGGGATGTGTCAGATAAAAAGAAGACTGCTGCACTGGGCAACACAGTATGGGAAGGAGGTGAGCAACTAGAAGGTCTGGAGAGTGTGGGACCCTTACTGAATGGGAGAGGCAAGCTAATGACAGATATAGAAAAAGCTGAAGTACTTTCTTTGCCTTGGTCTTCACAGACAAGGTCAGCTCCCAGACTGCTGCACTGGGCAACACAGTATGGGAAGGAGGTGAGCAGCTATCAGTAGTGAAAGAACGGCTTAAAGACACTTCAGAAAAGCTGGACATGCACAAGTCCAAGGGGCTGGAGGCAATGCATCTGAGGATGCTGATGGAGTTGGCTGATGTGATTGCAAAGCCATAAGCCATTATCTTCAAAATCTTGTGGCGCTCGGGGGAGGACCTAGAGATTTGAAAAAAGGCAAATATAGTGCCCATCTTTAAAAAGGAAATAAGTAGAATCTGGAGAACTACAGACTGCTCAGCCTCACCGCAGTCCCCAGAAAAATCATGGAGTAGGTCCATTTTGAAGCACTTGGAGGAGAGGAAGGTGATCAGGAACAGTCATCATGGATTCACCAATGGCAAGTCATGCCTGATCAACCCAATTGCCTTCTATGATGAGATAACTGGCTCTGTAGATACGGGAAATGTGGTGGACATGATATACATTGACTTTAGCAAAGCTTTTGATATGGTTTCCCACAGTTTTCTTGCCAACCAGTTCAAGCAGTATGGATTGGATTAATGGACTATAAAGTGGATGGAAAGCTGCTAGATCATTGGGTTCAATGGATAGCAATCAGTGTGAAGCAGCCAGTATCAAGCAGAGTGCCCTCTTAATTGGTCCTAGGGCCAGTTTTGTTCAACATCTTCATTAATGATTTGTATAATAGGATGGATTTCACCCTCGGTAAGCTCGTGGATGACACTAAGCTGAGAGGAGAGGTAGATACCCTGGAGGACAGGGATAAGGTCCATAGTGACTTTAGACAAATTGGACAATTGGGCCTACAGAAATCCGATGATGTTCAACAAGGGCAAGTGCAGAATCCTGCATTTAGGATGAAGAATCCCATGCACTGCTACAGGCTGGGGACTGACTGGCTAACCGGCAGTTCTGCAGAAAAGGATCTGGGGATTATGGTAGATGAGAAGCTGGATATGAGTCAAGAGTGTTCCCTTGTTGTCAAGAAGGCTAGCAGAATATTAGGCTGCATTAGTAGGAACATTGCCAGCTGATTGAGGGAAGTGATTATTCCCCTCTATTCAGCACTGGTGAGGCCACATCTGGAATACTAATTCCAGTTTTGGGGTCGCCGCTATAGAACGGTTGTGGACAAACTGGAGAGAGTCGAGCAGTGGGCAAGGAAAATGATTTTGGGGCTGGACCACATGACTTATGAGGAGAGGTTGAGGGATCTGGACATATTTAGGCTGCAGAAAAGAAGTGTGTGGGGGGGTGCCGATTTGCAATTTGCAATTGTCTGCTTGGCCAATTTATTGTAGACCTCTGAAGGTGTAAACTGTTTGCCCCCTCAAGAACCAGGAAGTCTGAGGGTAGCTACCCTCTGCAGCTATAGGAAGGGAGTCTGTGTGGTAAATAGGATGAAGTAGTATCCTTTTAAATAATTCTGAAACCTCTCACTGGTACCCATGTTCTGTGTGGTAGAAACCAAACAGAGCAGCAGTATATTTATAGCTAGATTGCTTGTATTTATTTAGTAAACATAGTTATCTGCTCTTTGTGGTTTCTTGCTGTGAAAAGAGCAAAATACAAACACTGACAGCTGGCTTGGTGATCAGAGGAAGGTAGGTCTTCAGGAAATGAGGGTCAACTTCAATACTTGGTATTTCATTGGAACGTGAAACCAGGCATGGTTTGATGCAAAAGGCTCATGTAGCCCTAGTTTTATATTTTGAAATATTTATTTCAAGTGCAGATATCTATGTCCTCCTCTGCCCCCCCCCATTTTTTATGCAGGATGGGATATATATTCAGAGCAATTTCAGATGTGAACACAACTTTTTGTGTACTGTATTTGTAGTTTGATAAAATGTCTCCAAACAGTTGCTTTTGTTGTTACTTTTCAGGCTTTGCAAAACATTTACTGACAGAAAAAATGCAGGGTCCCTAGCTATAGAGGAAAAAGCATGGGTTAAAAACACTAGATGGAGAAATGCGTGAAGTAATTTATTTTACAGATAATTGTGCAGTAATTTATTTCAACAAGCTGTTTCTTTTCTTTAAAATGGTTGTATAATTCCTTAGATTTAGTAATTTATGACTTTGTATCGATAGCAATCAACACTTTCAATACAAACACTTTTGAATTCCTTTCCTATTGTAGGAAACAGACATTGCATTTTATTTCTAAATAATAACTTCTTTTGTCCTTAACAAGAAGGGGGACAGGAATTAAACTACATTTTCAACACTGAATATCACACTAAGTAATTGCTCTTCTTTCAAGTGTGGGAAGGAAACATGCAATTTTTCTAAAGGAAATCAAACTGTGACTGATTTTTTAATTTTTTTATTTTTCTTTTCTACATAATGTCAGGACACCATTTTCTACTTCAATCTGGACACTTTTAAAGCTCTTCTGTCTTGAAAATAAAGATTTTGTGTAAAAATATAAATCTAAGAAAAGTTTAGAAATGTTCCTGTGCAGTAGGAGAAATAAGTATATTCAGCCAAAACTGATTTATTTTTTATAGGCATTTCAAAGAAAATCTTGCTTCCAAACAATTAATTCAGGCAGCCTTTCTATAAATTCTGTTTAGTTTTCAGAAGTCTTTTAAACATTCATTATTGTAAATCATAAAAAGGGAATTTGGATTATTGCTTTATTGTTTTTAATTTCATTTTCAGAATAGGTTTTTTTTCAATACAGCAGAGTTAGGGAAGTTTCAAATTTTTCATACAATAGTGGATTAAATTTCCCCTCCAAAAGGGCTTATTAAATAAAATAATTAATGCCTCTAGAGGGCAGTGTTAAATTTGAGATATTAGTTTAGTATTTTCTCATGAAACTCATTAAATGTTTGATAACTTAACTTCGTGGCTATCTGGACAAGAACTTTTGGGGGGTTATTTTTATATTCATGGGAAAAACTTTTAGTGAGTATCTCAGGCAGCCTCATCTGGAAAAAGTACCAACTGGGTTGCATGTTGGAAGGCCCAAAATTGCCCAAATTATCAAGTGTATTTTAATTCATATTTAGCAGTATGGATTCTGAATTAAGGGATGAAAATACAGAAGTTTTGATTTGAGAATATAGAGGGAAAAATAATCTTCTTTATTGCATCAAGGACTTTCTAATTGGTCATCCTCACAACCCAGTCTAACTCTAACAAGTGGAATGTGGCATGCTCTGGAGCTCAGTCAGAACCTCTCTAATGGACATTTCAAAGTGCTGATTTTGTACATCATAAGCCAATCCTGCGTTTAAGCAATCTATCCATGCTGTCAGGCAATCTGATGCAATTGATAAAACAGCATCATTCACAAAGGTGTTACTAGCATAGGCATTCCATATTAGAGGGCTTCTGAACTGAACTGGGGGTGTTCTGGTAATGCTGAGTGCTCTGATCCAACCTCCAATTTAAGATTAGCAGCCATGTTAGTCTGAATTTGTAAGGAAAACGAGGAATACTTGTGGCACCTTAGAGACTAACTAATTTATTTCAGCATAGGCTTTTGTGGGCTATAGCCCACTTCATCAGATGCATAGAATTGAACACACAGAAGTAAGATGCATTTATATACACAGAAAGCATAAAACGTTGGAAATTACCAATTTTAAGAGGCTGTTTAATTTGGATGAGCTATTATCAGCAGGAGAAAAAAACCTTTTGTAGTGTAATCAAGTAGATCTGTGTCTGACTTGACAAAAAGGTGTGAAGGAAACTTAATATAGGGAAATAGATTCAATTAGTTTAATGATTAAGCCATTCACAGTCCTTGTTTAACCCTTGGTTGATAGTGTTCAATTTGTAAATTAATTCCAGTTAGGCAGCTTCTCATTGGAGTCTGTTTTTGGAAGTTTTTCTGTTTTAAAATTGACACCTTCAAGTCTGTAATAGAATGGCAAGGGAGATTGAAGTGTTCTCTTACTGGTTTTTGAATGATATGATTCCTGATGTCAGATTCATGTCCATTTATTCTTTTCTGTAGAGACTGTCCGGTTTGGCCAATGTCCATGGCAATGGGGCATTGCTGGCATATGATGGTGTATATCACATTGATAGATATCCAGGTGAATGAGCCTCTGATGATGTGGCTGATGTGATTAGGTCTTATGATGGTGTCAATTGAATGGATATGTGGACAGAGTTGTCTTCGGGCTTCATGGGTAACACTCCCATGATCCCCTGGGGGAGTGTGGCTTCTGGGTGGAGAGCAGGGAAGAGCCTTGTTTTAGATGCAGAGGCAACATTTGGTGTGCTCCATTTTGTGGGTGTTTTTAAAAAAACAACCTAAAAGAAGGACAAAGAGTAGCTGCTATGTGGCAGGGAGTCTTGTCTGAGTTCTGTCCAAGCGGGACACAAGCCTGCTGCCACAGTCCCCTGCATTGACTCAGGGGCTGAGGATGTGTTACTGGTGCTGTGATCAGGCAACAGAGTTCTGTCCAAGCCACAAGCTGCTGCTACACAGCCAATCGCTGCTGCTGAGAAACTGCTGGGGCTTCAAGCAAGCAGGGGGACAAGGAGGCTATTGCTGGGCTTCATCAGAGCCAGCACAAAGACTGTTGCTGTGATCAGAGTTGACTGAGGCTGGAATGCAGTGAAAGCAGTGTGAGTAACCACAACTGTTTGTTTGGGGAAAATGCTTTCAAGGAATGGGAATAGTGAAGGGACTTTAAGGGGTTTCCTTGTCCCTGAGAAGTCATCTTATTGTTTAACCAGAATGCAGAGTTACTTACCTCGAGTTTTAATGACTGTTGAGAGGCGTTATGCGGCTTGGAATGATCCCAAGTTAGAAGTGCTCTGTCCATTGTTGACTTGGCTAGACTGCTTTACTGGAGCAGCTGAGGGCTGTTCCCAACTTCAGGATATTCAAGCATGTCCATGCAAGTAAGGGTCTAGAACTGTAAAATTAAAATTAAGAGGTGTGCATATACAGATGGGGAAGTGGGAGGTGCTGGAGATGTAAGTTGATTGAAGTTTTATTTACTATTGTAAATTACATTTGTTGAGTTATTGAAGTGGTGGTAACATCTTAATTAATCTCAATCTTGTATCATGTTTTTCTGAGTTAAGTAAAGGTATGTTAACTCTAATCTAAGAATATACTGTATGTATAGAGTTTATAATTGGTACTTTTGAGTTACACCCATTGTATAGATTAGCTCAGGTTTGTTCCTGAAGGTTCCCAAAGTGTGTGTGTGTATTTGTATCAGGCCCATTCAGGTGGAGGGACTGCCAAGATTAATTTTCGTAAGTAAAAGAATTGTGGCAAAGGGGTGGATAGGGGAGTCCCAATTATTTAGCATCACCACAGGGATGCTCAGGATCTCCTTTAGTATTGACAAGATCAGGCACCCTGGCACTCAGGTGAATGCTGTCTGCTTCTGAGTAACCTGGGAAGAAAAGGGGAGTTTCACTAGTCTCTTCATGTTCACAGAAAACACTGTTTTGTTAGTTGTACTAGAAACCAATGAGAGAATTAAGATATGGAGCCCAATTCAACCTTTGAAAGACAAGTGCTATGCTTGATTGTGATGGGAGCTTCATCCACTTATTCCGTATTAATTGGTATTGTAACGTATGCAATGTAATTGTGCATCTTCTATGCATACCCACTAGAGGGCAGCTGTATGTATCACAATTCTTAGCAGTGGAGCAGCAAGCCTAGTGGGGGGGGAAGGAAAGGTGCATGCAATATCCCTATTAGCTAGACAAGACACATGAGGTAGCCTCAAAAAGATTTAAAGAGGCAGCGTTGTTTTAGGGGCAGATTGTGGAAAATATCTGAGATGTAATGGGATCCCAAAGACGACATGTTGGAAGCACAGGGGAAGACTGGCCTATCTACTTTAAGTGGCTGGAATAATATTTTGCGCTCTGTGATATGCCAGATGAGAAGTGCCAGTGTTGCTGAATTATATGGATGGCAAGACATGATGACTATGTCACAGACTCCAGACAATCTGTGTGACAAGTCAGCGACTGTTACAGGAACATTTTGCACGAAAACCTTGGATGTAGCTGAGCACTTTTGATTCCATAAACACAATCCACAAAAAGGTGAAACCATCACTGTTGGGATTCGTTCTGAGACTTTTTTCCACTTGGTTTACCAGAACACATCAGCCAGTTCAGGGAGAACACTTCATCCAGTTCCCTCGGACTCCAACTCCTCACTCACGTTACCTTATTAGGCATGTAACAGCTCTTTGCCTGCACTGGCCAAGCCAGGATAGAGGGAGGTTTGAGATAGGGTGATATTGCAATTCCAATCACGACACGCACCACAGTTTAAATGCATCTTTCCTAGCTTCTCACATCTATACTTAGCATGGAAAGACCAATCACTTTGCAAATTGTGTAGGAAAACTTATCGGTTTGAGGTGTTTCTGCCTCCCTTGTTTACTATAAACATATTCCCAATGGTTAGTTGTTTCAGCAGTTATTTTGGGGGTTTGTTCAGGCATGTCTGTTTTTAACTTGTACCTGCCTGTGTCAGCAAAGCCAGCCCTACAATCATGACATATGGAGCTGCACTACCAAGATTAGCAGAACACTTTGGAGATGCCCTCAGGCATCAACTGATATTCTTGGGCACCAATTTTCTAATAGTAGTGGACTGATATTCCAAAAACTTTTCTGCATGTCATCCATCACTTTTGCAAGTAACACAAGTTCTATAAAGCCTTTTTTGCTCACATTGGACTTCAACGACAAGTTGTAAATGGAAAACTGCTGAAACAATATTTTTGAGATTTCACATGAAGCAGAATTTCCCCAAAATTATGTACTGGAATTTTTGTGTTTTTTAAATCAACTAGATTTTTATGTTTTGATTTTGGTTTTTAATTTTTATACTAGTTTCAACATGACACATTAGTGGTGGTAGTATGTAAAATGACATGACATGCACTACTTCTACTGACTAGATCAGGGCAAAACTTTTTTCTCCTTCAGATGAAAAATATAGATTTGGGTTGACAGCAACATTTTGGAAAATTTAAAAAGTTAAATAAAATTCCAGAGCAAAAAAATTCTTTTGAAATGAAATTTTCTGAAACAAAAGATTTAATATTTTGGAAAAAATATTTCACAGAAATTTGAAATCAATACATTTTTGGAAAGAAAAAATTGTTTTGGTCAAAACTGTCTTTTGATGGAAAACTGTTTCAACTACAAATTTCCAACCATCTCTATTGAATGTTTGTGGCTTGTCTTAGGGCAGAATGTAACTGCTACTATAACAACTTGCTCAGAGTCAAAAGTCAAAGGGGAACATATTAAGTATTGGATAGCTAGGTGGAATGGAACTGACCACAGAGTCCTTGCTGGATAGAATCACTTGTTGATTATCTGTTCTGTTCATTCCATCTGTGGTACCCGACACTGGCCACTGTCGGAAGACAGGTGACTGGGCTAGATGGACCTTTGGTCTGATCCAGTGTGGCTGTTATGTTTGAACTACTTATATAGTAAAGAATCTGTACTAGCAAACAGAAATTGTCTACCTTTGTAATAAATTATAGATTACAAAATTATTGCTTCAAACACTTTTAAGAAATTCAGAATAGCTGTCCCAGGAGTCTAGGAACTTTTCAAACTGTCCACACCACCTTTTTTGAAGTATATTTTAGCATGATAATTGATGCGTCACCTTCAGTACCCAACAGATTATATATACAGAAATAATGTGAAACATAAGATCCAGTTGCTGCTTAAGTATAGTAAAACCTCATGCATCATATTTTCAGATAAAGCTATCTATCTTAGAGCAATTGAAAGACTTCTAAAAATGTTCTTACTATAAATCTATAAATCACAACACAGGTACAGACAACATCCACAGACTAATAAGTGAGGGCAGTGGGCTGGGGAAATGGGATTTCAATGAGACATTGAACACATACAAAATGATTTAATAAAATACATGAAAATACAAAGTAGGGTACAACATAATTTAACTTTCTAATCACAAGTGTTTGCTAGCTTGCTGATGATGTACAGTAGCTAGAACAGTGGGATTCCTAAGGTATCCGTTTTCTTGAGTTAGCTTACTTTATGGTGACAGTCATGTTAAATTTGTTTGTTTTTCCATTGTGTTAATTTCAATCACTTTTTTTCTAAATTTATTTTCTTCTAAGACTTTGCTCTCAGTTTGACTTAGGATGTCCTCCTAGAAATTAAAGGCATGCTCAATGCATACTGAAGAAATGCTCAAGGTAGGGATGGATTGTTCAATTATCTAGAACTATATCAATTAATATTACTTTATACTTTTAAAGTTATTCATTGATATGAATTTATTTTTAATAACACACCCTGAACAGAAACACTAACAAAGGTGGACCAAAGTGTTCTGGAGCTGTACAGGTATTTCTAAACTTAATGATTTCTTACTATGGAATCAATTATGGCTTTACTGAAAAATGCCTGTAATCTTCAGTCTGGTATTGTAGGACCCCAAGAGTAGACAAGGAAACAGATTTCAGCACTGAATCACAATCTGGTTTCCAGTTTTCTCCCTCCTCTTGGAATGGGGGATATGCAGGAATACGTACCAACTCTGGCATAGATTACTAACTATGAGGGAGATTCAGGATTCATAGATTCTAAGACCAGAGGGGACCATTGTGATCAAATGGTCTCACCTTCTGCATAACACAGGGCATAGAACTTCTCTGAAATAATTCCTGTTCGAATTAGTGGATATCTCTTAGAAAAAAATCCAATCTTGATTTGAAAATTGCCAGTGGTGGAGAATCTTTCATGACGTTTGGTAAATTGTTCCAGTGGTTAATTGATTTCACTGTTATGAATTTTTGCTTTATTTCCAGTCTAAATCTGTCTGTCTTCAATGTACTTCAACCAGGAAGGTTGGCTGTAGAGCAGAACAGGGGGCTCAGACACCTGAACTCCATATCTCATGAGGCACAGTGCCAGCTGAAGCAGACACAGATTAATGTTGAAAATTATTCCTTTTGTTTTGATTTTTTTTCTCAACATAAAATTTAAAAAATTGGCAAAATCTAAACTTATCCATGAAATTTTTTTATTTTCTCCAAACTATATTTCTACCAAAAATCTTGAGGAAAATTACCAAACATCTCTATTTGTTTCTATAACTATTGGTAAACATTAACTTTGATGACTATTGTAGATGGATTGAAATTTGCAGTTGCAAAAAGTCATTACCTGTACACTTCCTGTTGTGTAAAGGCTACACGTGGGCCTTGGCGCAAATAAAGACAGACATAAAGTGGAGTATGGCTTCTTCCCAAGGCTATAAATATTTAGCTTATTTGAAATCCCATCATAACCCAAAATATGGGGATTGTATATGAGCTATTCGGCACAAACTGTGAAATCAATAGCAGTCTTAAATATTGGAGGGGCATCATTGTAAAGTAGTTATTGATGTGGTAAAGTCATTTACACCTGACATAGATTGAGACAGTATTAATTTAACTAGTATTGGGCATAGTAAGACAACTGCCATGTAAGCCAACAGTCCGCCATCTGTAAAGTTTTAATGCATATTTTGTGCAGCTAGCTATATGGTATTTTGACAGCCCCAAACCACTTTTAATCTGTCAATTTCAAAGGTTGTCATCAGAAAGTTCAACTGAAGGAGTATGGCTGTTTGACTCATGTTAAATGTAAGATGATTACTGTGCGACACATTTACAAATAATCGAATAAAGCTAAGCTTTTTAGCATGGTAATTGTGTAATTTGGAAGCAGGATGTGGTAAAATGACATCTAAAATAGAAATATACAATAGTATAGTGAAAGACTTGTTTGATAATGGATGGTATGCCTCAACTGCAATAAAAGCAAAGATGTTTTCCTCTGCAATAACTCTTCATACACACAAAATTATGTAAAAAAAGAAAACTGTTAAAAGTGCTGAATGTTCACTTTGTTTCCTGTGATGTACGGTATGCTTATTAGACTATACAATGGATGGCACATTTCCGAAAGGACAGCTATGATTCCTCCAGACATAGGTATTCAAAACTTGTGAGAGTTCTTGAAAAGAACTAAAACCTACAGTATTACAGACCATACAGTATATAATCTTAGAAGAGACCAAAAATCTATTAGTCGTAACAATTTAAAGCTTGCTAGTTTGCCTTAAAGTAATTTATAGGGAATGCTGCAAATACTGAGAGAGCTGTTTTTATTTTTTAAGGCAAAAGTGGCAAGTTTTTAATGGTTACCCCGGGCCTACTTCATGCCACTGCAAGATTGTCCCCAATCAAGTATTTTCTAGTACTTTGTCCACTCTATATTCCAATGTCCCAGGTTTTTAAAAAATCAAATAGACTCGTAGTTAAGGATTTTGATGGACAACTAGGAGTTTAGTTTCTAACATTATCTGTCTTTTTGAATACTTATACTCTATTATGATTGTGATGTGTTCAATCATGTGAGATGTGGAACACTCTCAAATCCTCTGGCTGCCTCTGGAAGAGGAGGACATGCTCAGACTTAGCAAAGACTGCACCCTTTGCTATTTACAAAAAAAAAATTACAAATCTGACTTGGGTCCTGAAAGCCCTACAGTTGTCGGAGGGGAAGGGAATCATTTTAATTGTGTGGCAAAAATTGATTCAATAAAAATCTCCGTGACTACAGTGGGCTCTGTGGTATTTTTTTATAAATATACCTAGGCACACATGTATAACTACAAGAAATGAAACCATAAGAAACAAATACTAATACAATATGGTCATAGCAGAAATAATTAATGAAGAGCTACATTAAAGTATTGTCATTAAAAGTGAAAGAACGCTAAGTGCTGACTTCAGTGAATGTCACAAAGTGCAACTTGCCTCCTCAGGCAAATTTCCTATCGACTTAATGGAAGCTTTGCCCAAGTAAAGATTGGGGGGTCAAATCTGAAGAGATTCTTGAAGTTTTTGAGGTAGCCAAAAGGTATTTTACCTCTCATACGAATTATGGAGTTACACAAAATTACATGTACAATAAAGAAAAAAGGTACAAAAACAGGATAACACAAAATACATCTGTGTATAGTCAAGAAGAGGGACAGGCCTGCAGAGAAGACACAGAATTATTCAGTCTTGGTTTCTTATGCATGTAGGAGAGGTTCAAAGTTTTGCTCATTAGTAATTCTCTGCTCAATGGCTTCTACTGCAAACCTTTCCCTGACTGTCAGATGCAGATTTGCTTATGAAGAGTTCTCTTTTCTATGTGTATAAGCATAAGTGTATGCATTAAAAATATATTGGTTACTATGTCAGGTTGTTTTGTCACTTATGCTGCTCTTGCATCATCTTGAGAAGAATAGTTGAGGAAAGTCAGTGGATGTCTCATTTCCTGAGGCATAGGTGTCCTGGGTTCTACTGGGTTGCCTAGTGGCTCACTAGATTTGGTTTATTAATTCTCAGAGGAATTGTGTGAGGAGAGGGATCCAGTCATAGACACACATACATTCAACCATGCATAAGCTTCCCACCAATCAAGCACAGAAGAATGCTCCACACAGCTTTCTCTCCTTCTGTTTTCTATTGTGCTATAATGTGTTGGCTGCAGCTCTTCACTATGGCTCCCTGAACTTGCAACTTCAGCTGCTTTTGCCACCTTGGAGGGCCACGTAGTGATCAACAAGAGGAAAAAGATTTCTCTAGGCTCCAGCAGCTCTAGCCATCACTAACCTGGAGGAGAAAAGGTCACTTGAGATCCAGCATTGGTCGAAGCCAGATGAACCTCCTCACTGGCTCTCTCTGTCTTCACTGTGGCAGCAGCAGTGGCTAGCTCAGGCTGCTGTGCTGGAATTCCTGTGTCCTCCTTCCTCCAGCTGATGACAAAAGTGAACCCGTATGGATCATGGGCCAGTCCATGCACATCATGAGGCAGGCACCCCATGCAGCCACAGAGTCCTACACATCCTTAGTATCAGTTATCCATATGGTTCTTCAACTGCAGCTATTGCCTAACTCTCAAATGTCTGAGATGTCAATAACTTTCTAAGAAAGATAAGAGACTAGCTTAGCCTCCCCTCTGTCTCTTACTCCTGTGAAGAAAGTCGTAACTTTAGACCACAGTGAACTTCTAGCAAGAGCTAATAAATGTACATAGAACATTATCTCAAAGAAGATACACTTCAAGGCACAATCTTCCTGTGAAGTGTGCAGGGCTTTTTCTATACAGTAGCTTTCTCATGTATTTTACTAACTCCTACTCTTATCCTCCAAGGCTCCTATTTTAAATATAATAAATAAATAAATAAATAAAATGGAGATATACCAATCTCCTAGAACTGGAAAGACCTTGAAGGTCATCGAGTCCAGTCCCCTGCCTACACTAGCAGGATCCCCCTGCCTACACTAGCAGGATTTTTGCCCCAGATCCCTAAATGGCCCCCTCAAGGATTGAACTCACAACCCTGGGTTTAGCAGGCCAACGCTCAAACCACTGAGCTATCCCCCCACCCCTTTTGCACTGCTTTATCCTGTGCCCCTAAAGTACTCTGTAAGCATTCACTGTCTTTCAATTTACAAAATGTGTGTGTTGCTGACTGTAACCTATAGGTGCAGATATGACCAATTCTTTGTCAGCATTGCATGTGAACATCGTCATAGTGGTTTATTGTTCACTGCAGCATTAGAATCATAGAATATTCGGGTTGGAAGGGACCTCTAAAGGTCATCTAGTCCAACCCCTTGCTCAAAGCAGGACCAATCCCCAACTAAATCCCCAACTAAATCATCCCAGACAGGGCTTTGTCAAGCCTGTCTTTAAAAACCTCTAAGGAAGGTGATTCTACCACCTCCCTAGGTAACCCATTCCAATGCTTCACCACCCTCCTAGTGAAAAAGTTTTTCCTAATATCCAATATTACAGTAATTGGGGAATCAAAGTCTTGCAATTGAGGAGCTAGAGACAGTTGTTAGCAAATTCTGTTAAAACCCTATAAAGAACAATGGCAATAAACTTTGACAAATTTACTATTATTTTTAATTGCTTAAAATATTTTTAATTATCGATTATCAAACCTGTGTGGCACAGATAGAAACAGTCTCCAACTAGAGTATAATAATGAGGGAAGGTGTAAGTACTGCTAAGATTTTACAGATAGTGTAAATCAGATTACTAGTTCTCCAGTATGTCCTAATCTGGTAGTGTAAGCACACAGATGTTTCTCTTTTACAGGCAGAATTTGTTGGGGTTGGGGGAGCGGATGCTCTTTGACATCTTCCTCCCTGCTTAGGATGATCTTTGATTATTTAGCATTGGCTTATACTCTCTTCCTGTTTAGAGAGGCTAAACTGGCTTGTACGGTGTGTTTGCATAGTACCAGATACAACAGTCGCTTGACATCTAGGTCTCCCTTTGAAGTAAAGGCACAGAAATGAATATTTCAATTCTTACTGCTAATTTCTCCCTCCATTTATTTCTTCTATCCCACTGCTTGGCAGCTGCAAACCTAGTTCTTACCTCTAGGCAAGTGGGCAAGGAAGCGTCTCTTTCCTGAACTAATGTCAATGTATCTCCTTGGATTAATTGGCAAGCAAATGGTGCAGTGGATATGTTGTTTCCCCAGGAGACAGTCCTTCACATCAGCAACTTTGCAACTTTGGTGGTCTGGAACCTAGTCCTGAATTTAACCCCTTCATGGCTCACTGCCATGAAGTTGAACTGTCAATTTTGCTGCATTTCAAGTACAGTATGGGCATGCAGTATTCATAATAAAATTATGCAGAATAGAGCCTTTAAGCTAATATTTCCCATATCTCCCTGCAGTTAATATTTGCTAGTTAAACAATTGACTTGAAATGGTAGTTTTTTCAGAAACCCCGTTAGTGTGACACTGAAGTAATTTACCCTGGATAATTATTTTTAATTCTAGCAATTTTTACTTGACTACCTATTGAAGTAATTAAAGTATTCCTTTGAAAATCAATAAAAAAGTAGATTATAGACTATAGAAGCTCTATCACATTATTGTACTTAGGGCTCATTTGCCTAATTTAAAGTGGGTGAGACTTCTAAAATGCATATTCTTGTGCACATGTTTAACTTTGCAGGCCTGGGGCCAAAATGGCGTGCACCTCGAGTGGCACCAACTGTAGACAATATGTTTTCGGACAGGAGGAGAGGTTTGGTTTCCTGTCTTGGAAACTATTTTGAAAATGACCATGGGTGTTTCAGTGTATTACTGTTCTTTTTAAAATTTATGTTTAGGCTTATAAAGAAGCAAAGGGAAAACAAATTGTTCAGTACCCTATTTCAGTAAAGCATGTAAGTACAGTAAAACCTCGATATAACGGACTAATTCGGGCGAGGGGGTGTCCGTTAAAGCCGAAAGTCCGTTATATAATAAAGTAGGTTTTCCGAATGCATATGTTTAAAAATTGACAAATTAGTTAGTTTACCTGTTTTTACTTATGTAGACACATTTGTGTAATTAAGTATGTATGAAAAGTTTAATTTCACAGAAAACTTTTCTACAATAGACTCTCGATTATCTGGGATGATCGGGAAAACCTTAATCCCGGTTAATAAAAACCCAGATAATCACATGTCTACTGGGGGGGGGGGGTTTCCACCGGCTGCACTGGGGGTGTGGGGGGGATGGTGGTGGTGGTCCCACCACCTGCTCCAGTCAGATCCCCTGCTAGCCTGGGTGTAGGAAGCCCAGGCTGGCAGCGGGCTGAGACCCCGGCTGGCAGGAGCCTGGGGGGAAATCCCAAAGCAGCAGCAGGTTCAGTTCTCAGCCCGCCGCCTCTTTGGGCTCTCTCCCCAGGCTCCTGCCAGCCGGGGTCCTGCTTCCTGCCCCAGTCAGCTCCCGCTGCCAGCCTGGGTGTAGGAAGCCCAGGCTGGCAGCGGGAGCTGAGATCCCCCGCCCACCGGAGCCTGCGGGGAAAGTCTAAAATGGCAGAGAGCTGAGAAGCGGCAGAGAGCTGAGAAGTGGCAGCAGCCGAGCTCTCAGCCCACTGCTGCTTTAGAGTTTCCCCGCAGGCTCCTGCTAGCTGGGGTCTCAGCCCACTGCCAGCCTGGGTTTCCTACCCCAGCTCAGGGGCCAGTGGGAGAAGCCCCAAAGGAGCGGCAGGCTATGGCTGAGCCCGCCGCCGCTTTCGGGCTTCCCCTACCGACCCGTTTAGACATCCCGGGAGTCTACTGTAACAGTGAATTAATAACAAAAAATAACCTGTTAATTTAATTATAAGCAAATCTTGGTTAAAAGCATTTTACAATTAATGGGGGGGGGGTTAATTTTCACATATGACATATGGACTGGAAATGTTGTCCGTTAAATCCAAAGTCCGCAAAATCGAGGGTTTACTGTACATGATTAAACACATTGACTTTAACGCCCTAAATCCTGTGCTTACAATTAAGCATGTGCTGAAGTGCATTGCTTTGAATCAGAGGCAAATCAATGCTCTCCTATTATGTGCTTCCTTAAAACATTCTTCAGGGTAGCCCAATGGAGTTCTGCATTTCAGAAGAGCAGCATTTTACATTGTTTACAATTTATTCAGAACTCACAAGTAATTCCCAGTCCCATTTTATGTAGTCTGAGGAGTGAGGTATTTTATAGTGTAACATCTAGTTGAGTCTATAAATGATTTGACACAAGGGATGTGTGTTTGCTGTGTTTCTCTGGGGTTTTAAAACATACCTTCTGTTGTAATTGGAGAGCCTTCATTATATACCACTTTATCCTACCTTCAACAGTTGCTCAAGGTCTTATGCAGGCATGTGAAGTTAGTTAACACAAATTGGCCTCCTGCGTAGGATCTCCGTAGTACTCTTGTTGGGCGTTGTAACTTTGATATGCATGGGAATTGTGATGGTATACACGCACTGTATTCACTGTTTACACACTAGCTTAATAATCTTTGCACAAAATATGCTTAATAAGGTATTTTAAAACTCTTAATTTGCTGGTCAGTATTGCCCTGATAAAATGTGTGGCAGTATTGTTAATGAAGTTACAAGATTTCCCTGTATGATTTTAAGAGTGCATGTTCAAAACTTGGGTAGCAAGACACTAGCCAAACAGACCTGTCTTGAACAATAGAGTATATGTTTGCCTTAATTTACATTTCAGCAGTAAACTGTCATCAGTCAGGAAAGGAAAACCAAAGGAAACTGAAGCAGATGAAAAAGAAACAGCAAGGAACATCCTTATAAACAGATTTTTTGTCTTCTAGTTCCCAGTACATGTTTTTCAACATGGGGACTAAAAATATATTTTAAAAAAAGGGTTGGGGGTAAACACTCCAAGACATCCCTCTTTTTCTCCCCGTCTTTTTGTGGCATCACATCTAAGGCTTTGTCTACACTTCCACTTTTGTTAGTAAAACCTGACTGACATAAGCTTCACTGGCAGAAGTGCTGGTGTGAACAGCGCTATGTCGGCAGGAGATGTCCTCCTGCTGATTATAGCTAACACTACTCATTGTGGTGGTTTAATTTTGCCAGCAGGAGAGCTCTACACATAGTGTAGACAAAGTGAGATAACAAAGGAAAACATCCATTGGACATAGCGGGAGGCATCCTGACCTGAAGAGTTTGGTTGGTAACCTTGCTGAAATTTTGTGTGGTGAGGATTTTTGCTAGAATCTAATCTAATTTAAATTAGGCATTACTAAGCATATTATCTTTAATTTTTTGTAATGATTTTTGACTTTTATGCCTCATTACTTGTACTCACTTAACAACTATCTCTTTGTAGTTAATAAACTTGTTTTATTTAATCCAGTGTGTTTAAGTTGAAGTGTCTGGGTAATTCTAAAATAGTAAGATGATATATTATTCCCTTAAAGATATAGCAGACTTAAAATATTTGTAGTGTCCAAGAGAGGGCTGGACAATACAGGACATACATTTCTGAGGGAAAATCCCGGACTGGGTGTGTGCTGGGGTCAATTTGTAATAAATTCTGGCTCTTACCAGTTGTGGTTATAACTGGCAGCTGAAGTTACCTAGATATCTAGGATATGCCTTCCATGCTTTGGCCCTGGTGGGAGCTACATTAGCAAGGCACCAAAAGTTGCAGGGTACATGACACAGCCCCACCACTGAATTGTAGCCTGATATGAGACAGAATTTGTGAAATTTTTAGGCTACGAAATAAATACAAATAATATATTTTTCAGATGGGATTTAATAGTTTCAAGTTCTCTAAACTTCCTTCACTTTGATATAAACTGTCTTCTGCAACAGTCTTCTTCCCATGATGAGTCTGAACTGTTGTAGTTGGGTACTTGAGGAATATCATGCAAAATTATATTACAGTAAACAAGCGGTTTCTTTAAATCCACATCTTTAATCTTGATGCACACTTTTGCATTTTTAATAGAAAAACAGTTTTGCTTGTGAACATTATGGAAGGGCTTTGATACTTTTGAAAATGAAAAAAAACCCAACCCAACCAATTACATTATAAAGAAAAATATTTTAAAGAAAATTCACAATTCTGGGATTTCCTACCTCCCCCCCCCCCAATAAAATAAAGTACATTATCTTTAAGTAGCCCTCCCAATGAAGGTTAATTGTCCTAATAGTAGGTTCCACGATCCTGCTATGCTATTGGCTAGACAACTGGATTATTTAAAAACAAAGGCATTCTATCAACCCATTATTTTAATTTTGTAATTTGCTGCATCATATTTGTGAAATGTTGCACTTTTATTAGAATAGCTAACTGCAAAATCATAGGTTTGCTACTGTAATGTTTTCAAATGGCAAGGAATAGGTGTTCAGAATAAAGTGTATACTTTGCTAAAGTGTGTATGCTACATATAGAGATGAGGAACATCTTTAATAAGCTAGCACTCTCCTGCTGAGTTTTTACCATCAGAACATGCCTATGCTAGGCCAAATTTCATTTCCATTTAGTTTCAATTAAATGTCAGTAATGTAATTACACAGCACAGGAAGAATCTGATGTTGTGAATTTGATTTTTAATAAGATTACTAAAAACTATAATATGCTTCCATAACTTTTGAAATTATTGTTGCTCATCCGTCTTGCTCTTCATCAGCAAAGGTGACATAACTCATTTACTGAGGTACCATGAACTGTCATATAGGGCCAGATTCTGATATTCTGTCCATCTGTCTCTGAGTGATACCTTACTTTGCAAGCAGTACGGAGTAACTTACCACCCAGCTTGAGTAAAGGCATCAGAATCTTTGGTGGCAACAACATGATGACTCTTGGAAACAAAGATACTGACATTATCCCTGAATTTGATAATTCTGAGTCAGTAGAAGTGTGAATGTTTTGACTGTTGAGGCTCCTCCTAAGCCACCAAGAGCAACTAATTCTTTTCAGTTTGCAAAAACATCTAATCATTTTGTGGTTTCACCTCATATTTCCTGTAGATTTTCCAGTTTTTATCTTGTGGTTGTTGATTTTAAAGGTCGTCTTCATAGATACTCACTTGGTACAGCATTGGGAAGGATCAGTCATCTGCAATAACTGTGCATGTAGGGACTGTGGTTGCAAAATATGCATTGAGTAGTTGAATGAATTAAGATTTTAATTAACAAGCAAAAATGATAGCCCCCTTCTTGTGTGTTCAGATCTTTGCTTGAGGAAAGGGCTGATTTCAGAGTCAAATACCAATTGAGAGATCCCTCTGGGTACCTGTTTCTGGGGCCTCTTATGGACACTGTTTAAAGAGAGTGAGTATGTTGGCCTAGTTCTGTTGCTGGATAAGCCATGTAGAGAGTTTAGCCATGTAGAAAGCCATGTAGTTTAGCCATGTAGAGAGTTTAGTCTGATTAATTCAGTAATGATATGGCAGTTCCTTAAATCCTAATCATTACGAACCGTTATTCACTGACCTCTTCATGGCAACGGCAAAGTTTGGGTTATAAGGTGGCTATTGTGAACTGTTTAGTGTGTCAGCTCATCTCCTCAGTTTATTTTTTATTGTTACTCTAACAAGAAATGCGACCCACAATACAGGTAATGGCTTGAGTTGTTCAGTAGTAATATACGAGAGACGTGATTGGTATGACCATTAACCTGTATTGAGCATTCCTATCTTAACCCAAACTTTTAACAAAGTGTCAACCTGTTCCTATATTTTGTAGAGTACATATTTGCTTAAATCTCCTTTTTGCTTTTAATTACTAGTGGATCAGATGATGATCTAAAAGCACTAGGTGCCATTATTGGTTTCTGCCTAAGATATCATTCATAATAAGGTGTGAATGGAACACTATCAAATGAGTGAGTGCTGTATGAGACTTTAAATATTGGGGTCACATCAGGAAAAGTATCAAGAAAACTGCATCATGAACTGAATAGCTTTTTTAAAAGCTAGCTATTTCTTACAGCTTTCAATTTAGTGTTTTGAGAAAACTTAAATCTGTCATTAAACATTAGAAGAGAATTTGTGTAAATTTGTGTAATAGAAAACTGTACATATTGTCAAACTTTTTATTTTAAATTACATGCACTAGGAATGTATGTGTATATTGTTATTTATTTATAAATAATTATCCTTCCTTCCAAATCCAGAGAGAGGGTGTGTATTTTATTAATTCTTAAATTCAAATTTGTGGCATATTAAAAAAAAAAACCTTCACGTAATGATCTACATGAAAGGAAATGGTTATAAGTGGAAAATAAATAGCAAAGGATATTTTTCTTTCTAATGTAAACATCTGGCAGTAATCCTTGCTTACACAATTAATGGGCATTTAATTGGCAATGATCAGTTTATTGCAGCAATATGAAGTGAATGTTTCCCCAGGAACAAACAGCTGTTGCAAGAATTTCACAGCGATTTAGCAAGCACCAGGTGATAGCTGTATCCAGATTGAAGTGTTCTGTCTCTAAGCAAGTACAGTAGTAGCAAATTTTTTTTTAAAAAAAGTATAAAATAATAGCACAGCTGAATGTACCTGATTCTCACAGGCTTTGGAATATTTTTTTTTAAATTACCTTAATGAAATAATTTTATAAATATCCACTTGAATGCCCAACAGACTTCAATGAAAGTTTTGGGTCTACAAGAAATGCAGGATAGGAACCTAAATGATCATTATGCTTAAATATTTTTAAACATTTTTCTTGTATTAGAAGTATTTAAATATTTTAAAACTTTTTTTTTATTAGAAGTATAGGCCCTGATCCTACACTTCTGAGTCAGTGGGATGGGACTGCTCTCGTGTACTCATCTAGTTACGTGATTTTAAAAGCTGGTTATAACCTGCTTCTTAAAAGCTTTTGCTGTGTTCATTTTAAATATTTTGTTGCTCTTAGGTTTCCTGCAATATAATTATTTTAACTTTCTTGATTTTTTTTAAAAAAGATATTGGAATCATTCAGTGATTACTGACCATCATATTAGTACTTAATAGATTTTTCTCCCATTGTCTAAAATTAAATGTATCACTTTTTAATCTGTGCTGCTTGCAAGGTGCTTTTCCATTAAGGCTTAAATAAAAAGTTTTTCATTTTTCATTATGCACTCTTATTAATAAAATGAAAATAGTTATGCTAACTTTCTATTACTCTGCTCTCAGCATAGATTAAATTACACATTTTAAGTGAAAGTGAAGCACACTGGCAGGCACTCTGATTTCCCAAAGCTTGGTTTCATTAGTGGGGAATTTTTACTTCAGCAAAATGCTTTTATTTACTACACTCTTTAATATTAGCCTATGCTAGAGTCGGCAAACAATGCACCAAAATGAGCAAAGCATCAAGGGCCATTTATAGAATAATGCTTTTATTTTTTCATGTATGCATTCCACAATAATTCATTTCCATGACAAAAGCAGATAATCAATCATCTTCTATTGTGCGTTTCTCCAATAAAATTACCATTCTTGATATTACAAAAAGAAACTGCCTAAGTACAGGAACATTCTTACATGTTTGAATCAATAAATTGACCATGCCTCAAAAAACAACAAAAAAAAATCCAAAACCCACCTTTAAATCATTAATATGACAATGCAGTTTTTAGATTAATTGACCCATATTAATATTAGATTACAACAGTGCACTATTTTTCTTTATTCCCCTGGAAAACAATGAAAACCTATGCATGTTAAAGGAATATTGTATTCTATTCTGGTGACAAATTTGTATCTTGCAATGTTGTCTTGTCGATAATTTACAGTCACTGTGAAGAGTCGCTGTTAAGTGATTTATAAAACACAAAATTGCTGGAAATTTTTCACGTATTTTAAATCACATGAATCAACCACAGGTCACATTCTGTATTATTTGTGCACTTCAAAGCTCCTCTTGATGTTGTTCAGAATTTTGAGTACATCAGCCACGCAGGATTGGGTCCAACACATATTACATTAAGAAGAGCTACAGATGGAGTCCAGCCACAATATTCAGACAGCAGGCGACTAGTAGTATATTAACATTCTTTCAGAATCCTATTAAAGGGATCAATTAATCAAATTATAAACTCTTGTTTTAAAACCACTAACATTTTATGGCTTAGTACAAGGATGTTAAGTGTACAGTATTTAGTACTGTAATTAATAATCTACCAAACCAGTTTAACTTGTTGCTGTAAGTTTTCTTTTTCCCCCCTCCAATATGACTACACTATGGTGTTATAAAACAGAAAATGTGGTGGACACTTGTGATGAAAAAGAAATGTTTTGGAGTCTAAAAGCTAGCCTTGGTGATAATATAAATATAACCTGAATGTGAGATTCAATTTTTTTTATGGTGCAGCCATAAAAACAAAAACATCTTTCTGGATCTGAATTTCACACTATGAAATTACAATAAAACACTTAGATTAAAATGTGAATAGTTTATATATAACACAGCAGAGTAACAGGATTAAGTTAAACTAATAATACTGCATGTCATTAACTAGCACAAAATTCAGATGACTTTAGAACCCCTGAAGACTTCTTTAATTGTATTTTCTTTTTTCTGAATTAATGAGGCCAGGCCTTAACATGTTTCAAGAAAATGAAGTCTTTTGTTACAGAAATGCAAATACAGTGGCATGGCATCTAAGATACTAGACAATATAGATGGCCGTGAGAATATTTTCATCACATTATAAATGGACATCACAATAATTCAGGCACCCATTATCTAATTAAATTTTCTGAATATTTTGTTCCTGTTAAACATCTCATAAGCTTTAATTGTTTGTGAGGATACAGTGCCTAACCAGGTTCATAATCCATAATGACAGAATACAATAATTCTGCATTTCGCAAAGAAAGAAGTAAAAGCTGTTCATTTTTTAAGGGTAGAACTATATTTGTTAGTGTCACAGATATTAGTGTACATAGGGTGGGCACATTGCACCAATATTAGAGTAAGAAATATGGGAAATATTACCTGGAAATACATGGTAACAGATACACAACTGAATTGTCATTTGTACTAGAAACTGTCATTTGTACTATGCAAATAGTACAAGAGTTGCTTATGCTTTCAAGGATTTGTTGCTCATGTGGATTTGGTACCTGCAGCTTTTTACCCAGGTGAACATCTCCACTTAAATCAAAGGGACTGTCCACCTATATATACAATTAACTTTCTTCTTACCTTGATCATGCAAATTAGATTCTAGGCTTCTTATTCAATGAAATTTGCCAGAGACACATACTAAAAAAAAAAAGCCCAGATAACATCAAATTATAATAGTAAATACAAGAATTGAGAAATTAGGAATGGCTAATATTATCTGCTGTACCCTAGTTGTGTAGGTATGTATTGCTTATAGATTAAATTATGTAACCAGCTAGTGAGAGATGAATGCTGTTGCATCATATTAAAGATGGATATAAAATATAACTTAAAAAAAAACGTTTATAGCCTTTTGACCAGTAGAAATAAGAGAAGAATAAATTGATATGAGAATAAATCAGTCAACTTTATAAAGGCTGAGTTTTTTCTCTATATATTTGATCCTAATGCCCATTAATTCCACCCTGCAACATTCAACTATCATTACACATCTTGAAATAAAGAAAAGCTGCTCCCACTAAGAACAATAAACTTGTTTGAAAATCTCACCACTTACTTAGAAGCCTGAATTGGAGCTTCTGGGTTCCAGTCTCTATCTCTGTCTCTCAAAATATGTCTCTCTAAAGTATAAACAGATTTTGTTAAATATCAGGTATGATTTCTCCAATGCCATTAAACCTGGCAGGATTAATAAAGATAATCCCTTTTTATTCCACACACACCTTCCCTAATTCACACCTCTCTTGAACGTATGAAAGACAGGACTTGCCACATACCCTGAAGATTGGACTTGGCTTCTGTTAGATCAAGACAGGAAACCCATTTAGAAGTCAAAGGTGTGTGTGAAATAGTTTTCCCCGGCTACAAAAATGCACAAGATTTCATTTTTTCAAAAACAGAAATCTTCTGATATTTTTAATGAAAAAGCAGAGAGAAACCCACCTCAGATTAGCCAGTCCCCTCACCTGGGATTGAGAAAACCAGATTCAAGTCCTTGCTCTGCCTGATTTGGCATAAAGAGCTGAACCCAAGTCTCCCACATCCCAGCTGAGGGGCCTATCCACCAGCCTATTGGCTATTCTGTCTCTGTCCAATATAAATATATATTTATTGAACAGAGACAGAATAGCCAATATATATATATATATATATATATATATATATATATATATATATATATATATATATATATATATTACCAGAAATTCCATCCTAGACCTGAAAAGCCTTCCCTGTGAAAGTTGAGTCAAACCTGACCCTTTCTCGAAAAAAGTTTCACATTTGGTGAAAATTGTTTTCAGACAACTCTTAAGTAGCTCTGTCAAAGGCCCAAGTCACTAGTCTCCTCCTAGCTAATCCAGAGGACTGCTAGCCCAAGCACTTCAACTGACTCCTCTGCCATTATACCACATGAGTGGCAAGGAAGTCCCACAGGTAGCCAGATTCAAACAATTTAGGGTTTTACGAATTACACCCAACATCTTGAATTGTACTTGAAAATGAATTTGAAGCTACTGCAGCTCACACAGCAACAAGTGTAACATGCTTCCTGTGGAAGCCACGCTTATCAAAAAGCTACCAGTTTTTGAGCTATATGAAATCTCAGCATCCTGTGTTTAGAGTGTATTACCTCTTCCATATACACATAGTGGACCTGAACTGCGCCACTGTAACCCCATAATAACTCAGTGGAGCTACCAAGACAAAACCTAAATGAGAAGAGAATCAGCGTGTAAAATACAACTTTAAGTGGTTCTTTTGTAACAGTGAATTTGTAATACAGGAAGCGATATCTTGCTTTTATTATAAGCCATTTTCTGGATAGGGAGCAGATGATGTAGCATCCATTATAATCAAAATCCCATTTGCAAAATCAATAGCCCTGACAACAAACCAATAATTATAAAAGAATCTGAAGGCCATTGTTATAGTAGGTAAAGTGTTAGTAGTTTCAATAATTAAGTATTTCCCTGATTATTAAAGGGTTTATATATGCCAATATATAGAGAGAGATTTTATTAATACAGCCAGATCATTTATTGATATTAAGACAATTAATTTTGTTGATTAAGAAGAACTTTTTGTAGCATGGGATATATAAGTTGATTAACTTCAGCAAGGAGTCAGGTATCCTTGACCCGAGTTTATAGTATACTTCTGGTGAACTGAGCTTGGGTATATTAAGGGTATGGTCAGTAATTTTCTTCTAAAGTACATATTGGTTCTAATACTTCCCAGAATGCTTGCTAGATCTGCCACTTCTTGAGAAGCCTGAAATAATGCTAGTCTGGATCAGCTTTAAGTCCTAATGAGAGCAGCAATATATTCCTGCCTGTGCCTACGTTATCAGTGTGTTTTGATTTCAAATGGGTGTGATCATTTGTTATATTAGTACTTATTACAAAGTTATATTTTTAAACTAGTGTGAGGACCCACATGTAAATAAAGTGCCATGCTCTTGCCATTACCCTCCAGTCATTTAAACTGAAGATTTATTAACCTGTAGAACTTTATATGACAGCACCCTGAAGGATGGTGAGCAATTGCCCAACATTAGCCTCTGGGAATGCTCGTCAAGGAGGGAATGGACCACTCCCACTAGAGTCTATGGGTGAGTGTATAACATGTTATGATTAGTTGTATTGAAAGCAGGTGATAGATCTAACACAGACATTGACCTTCATCCATTCTGTTAAAACATTGCAATATAGGTATCTTTGTGTCAGGATGCCATATAATAGAAAAACTACTTGATACCCGGGTATTACGGGGTACCTTAATTGTAGCAGTTAGGTCTGATGACCCTAATATGAGGCTTCTATATCACACAGTTAAAGGAAAATACTAACAACATGATTCTCTGTTATACTAATAGCCATTTATATTAGCCTGTCAGCATTCAGGGTGTTAATGGAAACACCTTCCAAAAAATAACTTCTGTTTAGGAGGCCACCCCAGCCAATGGTGTTGGTCTTTACACTGGCCCTACATCTGGAATAGAAAGTATGTTGGTGGAGGGAAAAGATGTGGATGAGGAATACTGTGCTTTTAAAGTTCTTCTCTGCTTCCTAGGATCTGCCAGATGTGGGGCAAGCAGACCTCTGAAAGCCCCACACATATGGGAAGTGCTTAAATCCATCTTTAACCCTATCCCCTCTCTTTCTGCTCCAAGGGTAGTAATGGAATAACTATGAATTGGGCCGTGTGTGTTTGTGTGTGTGTGTGTGTGAGAGAGAGAGAGACATTTTGCCCATCATTAAAGTGCAGCAGGTAGTTATTGGTTCACAGCAACAGTACACAACAGGTTACAATAGAATGTGAAGAATAATTTATGCAGTGGAAATTCCAGGGGAGATTTAGGTAGGCAAAATGTACAGTAATTATCCAAGTAAGAATGCTGCCAAGGTACTAGGGTTAATGCTCAAGAGCTCAGCATTTTGGCTCTCTTTTATCAGAAAGACAGCATCTCCAGCATTACAGACCACATAGGATTATTCTAGAGTACTCAGTAATAACTTGATGGGAAGTATGCCACCTTCTGAATCACCCCCACCACTCAAAGCAGTACCTGGGTTCTCCTTGGTGGTTTTTAGCCAGGTACTGACCAAGCTCAATCCTATTTATTAATTGAGATCTAAGCAGGCAATTAGCTTGAAATAGTATGAATACAGCTGCAAATATGTAATGCCAATTATATATTCTGTATTGTTTGCCAAAATATATTTAAAGTGCTGTTTATTTGGCTGGATTTATCTAAAATGAAGGCTTAGCCAATGGCATTATTTTTATTTTAAAGAACAAATGGCATTTCTATTTATTTTTGCTCCTAATGACTAAAACTTGCACAGCGATAGAATTATTTATCATCTCAGGCAGCTCAGGCAGACTGCGAGAGGGAGTCTGACATTTTACTTTTTAAAGAGTAAAGTTAAAAATGAATTTGGTGCAACCACACAAGCTCCTGTTTTGTTTGTATAAGTTCTCAGAGATAAAGATTGTTTCTCTTTTTCTTTCTATGATGGTCTCAGAGCATCTCCCTATGATGGTCATGCTACACGTACTCCTTCTCTCCTGAATTACTATTCCTCAGAGTTATCAACAGTAGGCACAAAATGAAGAACAGGAAAATAAATGTTCTCTAAATCTAACTACTACTGCCTGCATCCTGTATGTTCAAGACAGCCTGGGGAATAATGAAATTGTAGCTGAACTGGTGTCTATACTCTCTAAAAGGGATGGAAAACAGTTCACACAGGAAAAATACTTTAAAAGCAGCTTTGATTACATTGGCCTCAGTGCTGAATTTTGTAGTATGCTGACAAGTGCTGCATCTGTGCAGAACTCCACTGGCTTCAGTGGGGCTCCGCACAGGCACAGCTGTTGGCCTGCATGCTAGAGTGTGGGATCAATACCTTTGTCACCTGTACTTGTCTTTGCCTGTTGTTGTAAGAAATCTTATCAACAGCCTCTTACTGGGATTCAGTTCACATTGCCTACTGTCCTTGCTTACTCTGTTTACTGTTCATCGGGATGTGGGAATGACTGAAAGTTTTTCTAGTAGAGCTTCCATTGGTTGTAGAAGTGCATGTGCTGTGTTGAATGGCTACTTCTCAGCTCTGCCATCCCTTTAGTCTCAGCACATCGCCTACAGGCTACTGATACTATAGCCTATGTATTAGAGCCTATCTGATACTATAGCTTATTTCTATCCTTTGGGAGGGTAGGGAGGCATGCTGTGGAGCTACCAATCTCTTCATCTACAATTTCAGGAGCCAGTTTGTCCTTCCTCATTCGTTTTTGCGCAATAGGGAGCAAAGTGAAACAAATTGTATTTTTTTCCATAAATGTGGAAATATATTGGGATGAGGATTGTGGAATTGCAAGAAAAGGCGAGAGAGAGGTTTAGTCCAGAGTGAAATTAGACATATAGAGAGAGAAAAAAGAGGAGGAAAGTAGAATGCAACTCCTACCCCAGAAAACAAATGCTCTTGAATTGAAAATAGACCTTCCACTCTCAATGATAATGAATAAGGAGGATTATCAACCAGGAATGGCCATTAAAGCTTCAAAAATATTTTTGGAAATGAAAAATGTTTTTTCCAGTTCAAAAGAGGAAATTATTATTTGCAAGTAAGAAATTTTCTTTAGCAATTTTGTAGTTCAGAGATGCCGATGCGTTAATAAAGACTGCTCTGAAGATTATGAGCTAAATTCTGTTCCCTTGTAGGAAGCAGAATTTGGCCAAATATAATTAACGTGGACTCTTCATATATATTCTATATTTATATATAATTATATATATGATGATTGATTATAAAGGTAAAAGTCTATAATATGACATACCTTCTACCTGAACAACAGGCTGGTTTGTTGTGCAAAAGGAGAAATTTGTCACGTTTCGCAGAGATGAGTTTACACTGTTTCGGATTCAGTAGGCACATAATTTATTGTGGCATCTCAATCTAAAATATATATATTTATATATTTTAAAAAATAAATTTCCATCACATCATTATTGAGAGCACTCATCCATGCCAAATGATATATTACATCATGACTTACTGTGTTATGCCACATCATTTGATGGATTAGAGCACATCATGTTCTGATATATCAAAATTTAAAAAAATTAAGACGGAAACCACAAAACTTGCTTACATATCATTTTAGGTTTTTGAAAGTTTCTAGTCTCCGCTCTCCAATTTAGCTTCCAGCATTTTAGTACATATTTTCTGTTGCTATGGTTGTTTGATGATGCGTTGGAGAGGTTTAAATTGGGGGCTGAAGCTGACGGCTAATGATGTTTTGTTTTTGTCTTTGTTGGACCTGTCCTGTAGTAGGTGGCTTCTGGGTACTCTTCTGGCTCTGTTAATCTGTTTTTTCACTTCAGCAGTTGGGTATTGTAGTTTTAAGAATGCTTGGTAGAGATCTTGCAGGTGTTTGACTCTGTCTGAGGGATTGGAGCAAATCTGGTCGTATCTTAGAGCTTGGCTGTAGACAATGGATCGAGTGGTGTGTCCTGGATGGAAGCTGGAGGCATGTAGGTAAGTGTAGCGGTCAGTAGGTTTCTGGTATAGGGTAGTATGTATGTGCCCATCATTTATTAGCACAGTTGTGTCTAGGAAATGGACCGCTTGTGTTCAGCCACCAGGTTTGCTGTGACAGTGTTGGGGATACTGTTCTTGATAGCTTGTAGTCTTAATCACCTAATCACATCAGCCACACCATCAGAGGCTCATTCACCTGCACATCGACCAATGTGATATATGCCATCATGTGCCAGCAATGCCCCTCTGCTATGTACATTGGCCAAACCGGCCAGTCTCTACACAAAAGAATAAATGGACACAAATCTGACATCAGGAATCATAACATTCAAAAACCAGTAGAACACTTCAATCTTCCTGGCCATTCCATTAAAGACTTTATGGTGTCAGTTTTGAAACAGAAAAACTTCCAAAACAGACTCCAACAAGAAACTGAGGAACTGGAATTAATCTTCAAATTGGACACAATAAACCAAGGGCTAAACAGAACTTGTGAATGGTTCTCTCATTACATGAATTGATTGCATTTCCCTAGTTAATTTACCTTCAATAGGTGTTATCTACTGCCAGACACAGAAATCCATTTCAAAAGCTATTTTTTTTCTCCTGCTGATAATGGACCATCCATATTAAACAGCCTCTTAGAATTGGTATGCTAATGTACAACTTTTGAAGGGCTAATGGAGTGGCCCATTTCAGACAGTTGACAAGAATGTGTGAGTAACAGTAGGGGGAAATTAGTATTGGGGAAATTAGGTTTAGGTTTTGTAATGACACAACTGCTCCCAATCTTTATTAAGGCCTAATCTGATGGTATCCAGTTTGCAAATTAATTTCAGTTCTTCAGTTTCACATTGGAGTCCATTTCTGAAGTTTTTTGAGGAATTGCCACTTTTAGGTCTATTGTGTGACCAGGGAGATTCCACCACATTTTTATATGAATATAATTTCTGGTGAGTAGATATGTTGGATATTTATAACGGAGAGGTCTCTGTTTATCTAGTAATAAGCGTGTGCTTGACATTAAAGAAGACACTTCTCTTGCTCTGAGGACAGACAATACAAACACATTGAGAGACGCAGGGGTAGGTTTTACCATGGAACAGAGCTGTGTACTGGGACAGATGAATGTGTTCCAGGAATAGGTGATACACTTTTAAATCTCTTTTCCCCATTCTCAGGCTGATGGAGCGCTAAAGGCGAGGAAGGGCGGGGTGGAAACACATGTTTTAGGACCTCCTCACGTCCTCTGAGTAGATTCCCCTTGATCCATTTTTGGAGTAAGAATTCATTCTTGTTCATTCTCAAAAGACATTCAAGTCTGGAAAGGAATCCATTAGAAAGTCAGCTCACAATTGAACATTCTGACATTTTTGTATGGCTTACTGTATTCTTCCCAAACAGTCTCCAACAGTAAATATCATTCATTATCTTTATTTCAAATGTCGCTGTAGTGGGGTGACCACCCGCTCCCCCCCTTAAAAGGGCTGGAGTAGCCAGGGAAGGGGCTGGAAGCAGCCCTGGGAAGGGTTTGTGGCAGGGATCCTGCTAATTCCCCGGCTGAGTGGGAAGCAGGCTCAGCGAGGTGGCCATGCCCCAAACACTCAAGACTGTATAAAAGCCTGGGAGGCAGGAGCCTAGCAGTCAGTCTCCCTCTGTATCTAAAGAGGAGGACATGGCCTGGCTGCAGGGAGCCATAAACAGGGTACCTGGACTGGGACAGGGCGAGCCTGGGAGCCAGGGAGCTGAAAAGCTCTAGGGAGAGGGCCCCAGGCTGCGGAGCCTAGCGCAGGCCCGACCCACAGGGTACTGGGGTTGCAAGGGGGCAGCCCTGGGCTGGGTAGGAGCAGCAGGTCCAACCCTTCTTGCCTGTGATGAGCGGCCATGAGACTGCAGTTGGCCTCAGTGAGCAGAGGCAAGTGGTGACTGGCAGTGGCCAGGTCTGAGGCGAGTTGGGGATAGTGGGTGGAGGGTTCCCCCAGGGAGGGGAAACCCTAAGACCAGGGGGGTACTGCAGGGGTGCAGCACCCTCAGCTAAAGGGTGCTGGGGTCCGGGAGGGACATGGGGCCAGTGAATGGAGCGAACGTCAGCCGGCAGAGGGCTCGCCAGGGTCCGCAGAGCTGATTCCCCAGACGACCAGACGAGGGCACTGCCAGGTGAGTGATGAACAATCGCTACAGTCACGCATATATAGAATTATTTTACGGTATAAAAGCCTTCTAATATATTATTTAGCATAACTAGTATAATAATAGTTATATAACTAGAGGCCTCATTCAAGCCCCATTGTGGTATGCATGGTACAGAGTAAGAGACAGTCCCTGTCCCATAGAGCTTACAGTCTAAACAGGTAAGACAGAAAAAACAGTATTCCAAACAGAGTGGTAATATTTCCATTTCACAGATAAAGCGATAAGACACAGATACTAAGTGATTTGGTTAAACAGGAAGTTCATCCTGGAGCAGGGAATTGAAACCAGATCTCCAGAGTCCCTGTCCCAATCACCTTTGTTCAGTTCATCCTCAGTGAATTAGGGTCAAAACCCTAATAGTTCTAATGACTTCAATGGGCCCACTGTCATTAAGGTGTCTGTAAAAACAAGATATACAAATGTATTCCACTCAAGAGCTTTTTAAAAAAAGATGCAACAGAATGCTTCATTGCTACTATTATTGTCAGTCTTTCAAAGCAATATTGGCTACTAATCAGTATAACACGTGGAACTCCTTATATTTTTTCCGAGTAACTTGAGAGAACATTCTTTGTAAGATGCTCCTGGCTTAGCTGGAAGAATATTAAAAGTACTTGCAGTCATACTAGTCAATAAAATATAATTAGATATTAACACTGGTATGTTCCTACTCTCTTCTGTCCCACTCATTTCTGCAACAATACTGGGGAGTGACTACAGTATAAAGTTACAAATAACAGTAATAAATGCAGAATGTTTCCCACAAAATCCACAAGTTCAACTAATGATGCTAGCCAGCCTCTTCAACATAAACTCTGCTTGGATATAACATTCAATTCCAATTCCAAATGCCACTTCCAACAGAGCAGCGGGCACCAATAAAAAGAAGCTGTTGCACACATTGCCACATCACAACTACAACTTATTTACCCTTCGAAGTATATCTGGCAATCTTAGATATCAGTGTGGGATAAGTGTGGGTAAATGTTACCTTTCTAATGGCAAATGAAAGGACTCAATCAGGGGGAAATATTAGACTCTTATTGAGCAATATCAAATGTTTCCACCAGTGGTATTTATGTGCAATAAAGGTGCTTTAATGCATATTCAAGACTCTTCCCCTCTTTATTATCTTTATTATGCTGTAATCTTTCCTAGGCATGTGTGCCCATACAACAAAATGGTTTCTAAGTGAGATGCATAACAGCTATTCATTTTTGTATACTTGTTACAGGTATTGCTATCTGTCCTGTACTTTACTACATCTGTGCTCTACCCCAATAAATGTAGGCCTAATACACATCTTGAATACAATTTTTTCTCCCTGATTTCGAACCAAATCTGTTGGGCACTACAGTAAATTCTTCAATTAGTTTTTTTTTTTTTTACTTCTGTGTTGAAACAACCTGAACTGTTCTTAAATAGGTATGCACCATTTAAGTAATACAATCCTCCTCTGGTAAGAAAGCACTATTGTTTAGATGACCCATCTTAATGCCTGAATCATTAAATAAATAGCTATAGTGCTGAGTTTTCCTGTGCTGTCTTTTTATTGAGAAGCTCACATCTGGTGCCAATAACTCCATACCATTTCCTCTGCTGCCAATGTCCAAGCTATTACAAATTAAGACTTTCTAAAAGTGTATATCTTTAGATATTTTGTCTTTGGCTCAGCTGCCATTCCCACAATTTATTAGTTTACTTTTACAGGTGAATGTTCATTATTTGACTACTGGCTTTTCACTCCAACAATACATATTCTCTGATGTATAAAAACTATAGGCTTAGGGGTGGGAAAACTGGTTTAGATTCAGCAATAAATAAATAGAAATCAAGCCGCAAGGTTTTATAGAAACAAAAGGAACAGATGGAAATCCTTTCTGTGAAAGACCTCACTGCTAATGCTTAGTGTTTTTTTGTCCACTGGCGTCCAAATGATGGGAAATCATTACTTTAGTTTTCATCCGAATTTGAGATTCTAAATCCTGGCAATATGATAGCCCACCTCTGAGGCAGGAGTGACGTAGTATGAAGGATCTGCACATTTTAATTCTCCTCCAGTAGAGCTGTGTAAACCAAATTGCAGCTTTTTCTATAACGTTAGATTTACAAAGAAAAATACAGTTTTGTGTCACTGTGTATATGTTGAATTCAATGGGATTGTTTATGAAGTAAGATTTCAACCCACCAAAGCACTTGAGTTCTTATCAATATCTATTCACATGTGTAAAGTTAAATGTGTTTATGTGCTTTAGTGGGTTGGGGCATAGATAGTCGTTATTGTGACTAACACTGGCACAGTCAAGCCAATAATGAAACCCTACTTTGATTCATATGTGAAAGGGGGCCAAGTTACAGTTACTGTGGTAACCTTAATTGTGAATTCTGTGATTCTTTCAAGATTAAAATATCAATTTAAATATTGTATTCACATTCAGTAAATGTTGTGCAATTTTTTCCTAAATGTGAGCAAGTTTTAAACTAATCCAATATAAATATGGCCAGGCATAGTTTCTAAGCTTGCTGGATATATTCTAATTAGTAATATTGACATCTCTCCCAAGTAGCACAAATTAAAAACTTAAGAGATAACTACGCACGTAATTGACTGCTGGCATGCAGAAGTTGTTTGATTTGCAGATGCGAATCTGAATGGAAATTATTTAGTAGAAAGCTCTGGGAATATGTATTTTGTAGTACATTTTCACTTCACCCTGCACAAATTTTACGATTGTGATTTTGTGGTGTTTGAAGCTGAATACAGTTTATGCTTTCTACATGGCTGCTTGTTATGAGACTACCTCTGACATATATCACACAATGTTGCCTGTTGATTAATATAATTAGATACTTATAATTTTCTTAGGGCTTTGTGAGCCTGGTGATATCTATGTTTACTTAGTGTTCTACAAGCACAATTCAAAACCCTCTAAGATCACCAGGCCTGTTTCTATAATCCTTAATTGGGAATAGTAAGCCTTGAGAGTTTTGAAATACCATGCTTAAATTGCGCTCAGAGACTGATGATGTCAACCATCAGGACTTCCCATGTAAGCCTGCAAACAGCAATATGTGGGTGTTCCTAATATATATACCGTATATACTCGAGTATAAGCCGAGTTTTTCAGCCCACTTTTTGGGCTGAAAAAAGCCACCTCGGCTTATACTCGAGTCAGTGAAAAATGTGCGCCCCGGTTCCTCCCCTCCCCGCCGGACAAAAAAAAAAAAAAAAAAAAAAAAAAAGCGCCTCGCTCTCCCGTCCCCGCCGCGCGGGCGGGCTGCCGGGAGCGTCCTGGTTCCACCCTCCCCGCCCGCGCGGCGGGGACGGGAGAGCGAGGCGCTTTTTTTTTTTTTTTTGTCCGCCGGGGAGGGGAGGAACCGGGGCGCACATTTTTTTTTTGGTCCGGCGGGGAGGGGGGAACCTCGGCAGCCCGCCCGCGGCGGGGAAGGGGGAACCTCGGCAGCCCGCCCGCGCAGCGGGGACGGGAGAGCGAGGCACTTTTTTTTTTTTTTGTCCGGATTTGATATCGGCTTATACTCGAGTCAATAACTTTTCCAGCTTTTTGTGGTAAAATTAGGTGCATCGGCTTATATTCGGGTCGACCTATACTTGAGTATATACGGTATATAGTTGTCTGCCAATTAAAAAAAATATACTGCTACACCACCATAAGTCTCAAAGCTTCAGCACACATTCAAAAATGTTTGGTGGTTTAGACCACCAATTTTATCTTCTGAAAAATTGAGACCAGAAAAACATAAGACACTGGGAAGATGGAGACTTACCCAGGGAAAGTAGAGGTTTACCATTTTGTCAGTGGGATAACGTGTATTAATTTTGCTTCATTAACTACCTGAAAACTATTGAAAGGTATTTTAAAAACAGATATATGGTTCTATGAATTTTACATATTATTTTATTAGACTCCATACTGTTTTGTGTGAGATTTCACTGTTTGCTTTATAGGAATAGGGCCACGATCAGTGATTTATCATTTTTCTCTTTTCCATTTCAGCTGCCTTTCCCAATTTTACACATTACTGCAGGGTCATATGGGTGGCTTCAAGTAATATTGTTACAATATAAGAAACTGCCTACCATTCACTCTAGTACTTTTGCATTTGAGTCTGTCTTTTCATACCTTTTGGAAGCTCTGTCTTCAGTGCGCTCTAATGATTCTGCCATCAACCTGAAAAGTGTATTTCCTTATGTCTGAGTTTCTTCCAAAAACTCTGCAATTCTTTAAAAGATAAAAATAGAGGGGCAGATTAATAGAAGGAAAAAAGAGCCCAGAAAGTCCAGTACATGTTTAAATTATTTTGCATTTTATGCTGTCTTCTAATTATACTTATCTATGCTGAATAAGTGAAAAAGAGCCTAAAGAAGAAATGGATAGGAAAGCGTTGAGTGATTTCTTCAAACCATAGGTGACTTGAATCTCCCTCTGAGAAATGGATAAAATATTATTCATTTACTGCATTTCTGTTCCATTGTGCAAATACTTCTTGAGAAGATGGCAGTTAAAACAAATACTATGCAAATATACACTGGAATGGTGAACTCCAAGCTATGTGAACTGGTATCAAAGTTTACCAGTAAGGGGGGTTGAGGGTATTGTAGCAACATGAAACCAAAATAAGGTATTGGTGCACTGTAGCAGAGGACTCTAAGGGACTATTGTATGCATCAGTGACGATCTTGTCCTGATAAGACAAAATCCAAAATATAGAATGAAATTTAATTGTTTGGACATTTCAATTCAATAAGGTAGGAAGATTATGATTATACTACTTCCAGAATCATATGTTGTACATGGTATTACAAATTGTTTTTCTACAAGGCTTTCATACTCATCTGATGACCGTATAATATTGTTGATGATCAACAGAGGGCATTATTACAGATAGTCTTATAAGTTCTGTTTACCTCAGTGTATAGGCTGTGAATGCTTAGGTATAATGCTGCATTATGAGTTGTGGAGCAGATATTCTTCTGTTTAGTCTAAAGTTCCACTATACCAGTAAAGTTTGTTCACTGACTACGCTCAGATTTGTTCAACATAGAGCTGCTGTGTGCCATATATAGCCTTGTAAGGGGAGAAAAAATGAAAAGTTGATGTATTGAAGGCAGAGGTAGGTAGGTAGTAAGAGAATGGGTATCACTGGTCCATTCTCTGTACTTTTCTATCTTTGTTCTACTACAGTCTATTATATTAGGGTCATTACAGTAGTATCAGAGTGCCACCCAAAAGTGCATTAAGCACTAGTGATTACGTCAGTTGTATTTGGTTGAAGTCAGAATTGTTTCTACACTATCTAATTAGTTTAGAATATTAAAATGTGGGTACAGTGTCCAATGTCTGGGATAGAGGTTAGTGCTAGAAGGGTTTCTGAAATCATAGGAATTTGAAGGAGGGAATGGAGCTCATTTAAAGTTTTGAGGAAATGGACAGAAGGGTAAGAATTTGTATAAACTACAACAAAGGTAGACAAAATATGTAGTACAGAGAAGGATGCATGTGAAGGAGGGGAACAAACCTAAGTATAGCTATGTTTAGATGAAACTCAGATGAACATCCATATTATGGGGGAAACCTTTGCTCCACTGAAATCAGTGGGAGTTTTGCTATTGACTTCACTATGGCAAGTTCACTCTTTGTGAAAGAGACTGGAAATGCGTTAGGGGGTTATTTGTTTTTAGATCTCAGCTCTGGAACCCAGTTTAAAAAGAGGTTTTTGAACTGAGACTCCATTTCAGCCTCCTTAAATATAGACTTGGTTTCTTTTTTATAAGGAACAGATTACCATGATTTTTGTTGTTGTTAGTTTCCCGTGACTGTTAACCACTGCTTAAAAAAAATCTAGATGTGGCATTTCAAACACACCTCTCAACTACTATACATGCCTTAGTTTGTGGTGCTACAACTAAATCTGATCTGGATTTTGATTTTGAAAACTACACTAACTGAAAGGTATGGTTAGATCAAGTGTTAAGGAGAAATACTGAAACTTTGTTGTATGGGTTCTGTATAAAGTTGATGTATTCGTTTATTTTATGTTAACTGAATTGTTAATGCAGTTACTCAGGCAAAATTCTGTAGCAATAATTCTGATCACATATTGCAAGTCCGGAGTAGAGCTGATTTCCTAATACAAAAGGGGATTGACAGACCAACACATACACACACCTGCCTTACTGTCCAATCTGATAGTTCATCCCTGTTGATGATGATGTACAGTTAGCATTCTTTGGATATATAACTCTTGTTTAAGATTCATATTACATTAGCCAATGGCCTGCAGAGGTTCCACCATCTAACAGTCACTTTGCTATCTGGATAGGATATCCTCAATTGATTGATTTTATATATCCCTGAATTTAATTGTGGTGGTTCATGCCACTGCAACATTCTATAGATAATAATGGAAAAAACAATGTTCCCACAACTCCTTTTTTTTCTTCTCCATAACATATTACATTGCTATGCCTTGATCATTCAATACGAGCTAAATTTTAAAAGATTAAAACCAAAATAGAGGCAAATATCTGAAATGTACCATGTTGAAAAATATCAAATCTGCTTACACTACCATCCCTCTATTGTAAACATTGGTTCGGTTAACTGAGCAAAAATGTGGTGGATGTGTAGTTAGTAAGTTTGCTTTCTTATATGCATAATATGAGCTTGTAATGGAGGTAATGTTATATAGTATTTAATTCTGACATTTAGTGTTTGCCCTAGTAGATGGTCTTCCTTTTACTTAAGTGCCATTACTTTTATGTAGTCCATTTTCATTGCATTTAGTCCCATTTTAGTAATAATGCTTGCATGATTTACCAGGCAAATGCAATCTTTGCCCTGAATGGCACAGTGCAAGAAAAAATGGAAGCTGTTAAGAGGCTGAATGGCAAAAAAGTATTATTGACCTATGCTGGCAGCCATGTGTTTCAATTATTTTCAAGAATCCATTTGTCAAATAAGTGAAGCGATGTGGGACGTCAAGTTCAAGCTGGGGTTAGTGCCTTTCTACATTTGATATGATGTATCTTCTGTAGCCATTTAATTGAATTACCCAATTTATTTTTCAAGCAACAATGCTCTACCAAGAGCCATGACATTAAACAATTAAATATGAGTTTAAAAGTCTCTGCATTTTGTGTAGTTCATCATTTCTCTGCAGCAGAGACTGAGCCTAGGGGCCTGCAGAATTCTGATACAGTAAATGCATAGCATCTCGGGGAACACCCAAACTGTCCCTTGTGGTAAAGTGTGGAGAATAACACCCATGCATAATGCACATTTCTTTTACCTGACTTGGTTGTGGTAAATGGTTAGAAGCTCGCCAAATAGCTTCTTGAGAGACAGGAATGGGGAATTACTGAACTTGCAGATTAACACTCTCTCCCTTTAAGGGTCACTCATTTCATCCAGTAGGGCCTGAGTTTTTAAGCTGTAGGTTACAGATACCCAGAAAGGTACTATAAACATGAAAAGCTGAGAGTGCGTGGGAGTGGGAGGGATTTACCTGAGATTAAGCAAGTTGCACAAGAGCAAACTTCTTGACATTCTGAAGATGTGTATTAATGCTAAACGTAGTTAAATATTCCAAGACTCTTTAAAATATGGTATTTTTCACTTTTAATGACAGGTGATTCCTTATGGGTAGTTTTATAAAGAAAATACTGCTGTTCGTTTCTCTGAGGCATAGCACGAGGCTCTACCTAGTTGTGTGCTTCCATTTTTGATACAAATACTCTCTACTGATTTTACTGAAGCTTAATATTACACAGCTATCATTATTATTGAGAATCAATCTACTGGTTTTAAGAATTTGATAAATTTTCTTTTGTTACTTAGATATCAAGATATGTTTTTGATCTGAGAAGAATAATTACTGAGACACAGAACAGTAGCAACTTATTTTTTTCAATTAACATTCAACAATTAAATTTTAATATGGTCAGGGAATTGTTCAGAGCCTTTTGTATGGGGATACTGCACCTTTAATTATCTGCCCTCTGGTGCCAAGCCTTTTCTTTGAGTGCTTCTATAAAAGCTTATTGCAGCTAGTTATTGAGCAAATTAGTACTTGAGGTTTGGTGGAAAAATGTCTTTATTAGTCCTAAAACCAGAGTCACTGTGCATTCCCAGAAGGTGTGATTTTGTTTGATGAATAAATCTAGTAATTATCCTGCTGTTAGGGCTGTACCGCAAATGTCATAAGCAGATAAACAGAGGGAGTAAGCCTTCCGTAAATTCTCTAATTATCTATGTTGGACTACTTATTGCCTGCAGATGATTTATGAGCATATTGATATATCCTTAAGTATTTTCATCTGAGTTCACAGATGCAAATAATTAAGGCACTAGTCATTTGCAAAAGAAGTGGCATGTCAGGGTCATCTCATTATAAAACTTGGGCCCACATTCATGCTATAAAAGAAGATATAGGTATAGTCTGCTTGACTAAGCAACCTCCTTTGAGACCTTTCATATTCATTTCATTTTACCATTGTTGTCCCTCCATCCATCTCTAAGTGACAGACTTTTAAAACTTCTCTAACATGTCAGTTTGCTTAGAAGATCCCAGGTCAAAACAGGGCTGATTGCTAGACTGATTTCCAATAACCCAATAACTACATTACCTGGGTGGTGCTTAGCTAGAAATGCCAGCGATGAACATTTTCTTAAATTTATATGGCAGCTTTGAATATTCAGTACGTGTTCCTGTATAGCAGCATTTTAAACCTTTTCCTCTACCCTGAGGCAGCTGAAAATATGACTTGAATAGGCCATTCTCCTTTCTTTCTCAAAGGAGCAGAAAGAACATTTGGAGCCTGTGTTCACCCTTTGTATAGAAGCATATAGCTGGAAAAGTTTTTAATAACTAAGATTTCTAAATGTGTAACAGGAATAAGGTGCTGTTCTGTTTTTAGTGCTAGGGGAGATTTCTGCTGCATGTTAAAGACATGAGAACTTGCCTCTGGCAGTGAAGGAAACATTTCAATACAAATACTGTAAAAATAGGTGCTGCACATTGTGCTGGTGTCTGTTTATAAGTTAATATGTTTTCTAAAAGTACATTGATATCTATATGCATCTAGATACTTACCTATTTATCCACCTCGTTATTTTATATTACACAGAAAATCCTGACCAATGATTTCAGGTTTTACCCAAGATCACACAGAACATCGGTAGCCTCCTAGCTAGATTTAGAAATATGACTCCTAGTTCAGTGCCCTAACCACAAGAGAATAGTACCTTCTAACGGCCTTTTTGCAACTATTTTTTTTCAGTTATAGTCATCTAAGTGCCACTTGTGACATTATTAGGTAAAATGTATGATGACATGAGTAAGACGTGCAATTTTATGTGATTATCCGCGAGGCATTACGAGGCTAATGGACAAACACAAGAGGTCGCATAGGGGTCACTAAGCTCTTCACTGCCAGGAGATTCCCTTAAACGGGTGGCATTTTCCTATGCCTGGCTAAGCCAAGTTTGTGCCCGGAATCATCAGCCTCTGTAGCACAAAGTGGTCACATCCCAGTTGATAATCACACCTGTAATCATTTATTTTCTACTGAACAAATTAATATTGCAAGGAGAGGTTCAGCATTCCCATACTTAGGTATGGTATGGAAAGATACTCTTTGGTTGTTCTTAACAGCCAGATGATGAGTCTAACAATACTCAGGTTAAGAACAGTATTACTATTAATAACTATTTGTGGAATGACGAAATGGTGTCAATCTAATATTAGCCAATTAGGTCTCGCATGCAAATAATTTCATTCTGATTATTTTAGAGGCCTGTACTTTCCCTGAACTCATGCTGCAGTCAGATAGCTTGCCTATGCAAAACATTGCTTCCTGACTTGCTCATCAGACAAGGCTAATCATTGTTTTTAATCTCTAAATTCATCTCCTTTTTCAAATAATAGTTTTAAAGAACCTTTTAAAAAAGATGGTTATAATCATGATGTCTAGTTATTTCTCGTTCAGAACATATGTAACTATTAGTATCTAGTGATTTTAGAACTAGGGGAAAAATGATGCGAATATTCAGCCAAACATTTAAATAACTTTTAGTGATGGTTTCCCACTGCATTCATTTTCTGTGCATGTTTGAATATTTGCATTTTATTGGCATATATGTTTGTTGAAAGCTAATTGTGAGCACATGAGTTTGAGTATTTATGGAAACTGAACCTCTATTTGCACTCATGAGTCATTTAAACTCATGAAATCAGGGAACAAAAACAATACCAGGTGATTTATCTAACCAGTCACACTAAGCAATGCAGCTTGAATTCCAAATACCAGGAATCTAATACATATAGCATATTATGGTCAATCCATAGAGTAAAATAACTTTGAATCATTTAATCAAATTCAAATAATAAAATCAAGGAAAGCATGATACGCTCAAGGATGTTCATGAAATCAAAAGGAATTTAAATTAGTCTCCTAAAATATTTATTGAGAATTATTCACTCAACTCTAATTGATCTCATAATTCATTGAATGTATTAATGGACATTTCATCAGATGTCTATATCTTCCTGTTAAATTCCAGTCAGCACCACACACCAAAGTGAGGGGTCAATATTATGCAGTAAAATTTAAGGTCCTGATATTGCTAAGCAACTTAGTGTAGGAAAAAGGCCTCCACCTTAGTGGGCTCCATTGACTTCAAAGGAGCTCGCAAAGGTGAAGTCATTTGTCCATGCACTGTCAGTTGCAGGATAATGGTGTTAAATCTTGGTTCTGTCTCTGCCTCTTATAATTAGTTATTCAACAACTGGCTCAAAATAGCTTGCTTTGTTTTTATTGTGTTGTACTTAAAATGTGATCACTGACGTGAAAGTTCCAAATATTCCAATCCCTTTGAGTGCACATGAAGAGAAATACCTCCTCTGTTTTTATGCTAAATTATTTGACCACTTGCTTGTAAGGGACTTTAAAATGTTCTGCCTTTAAAATGTTTTAAAGTATGATTCCCCTGATCTCATCTAAGTAATGTAAAATACATTTTCTTTTTTCCACCCAGGGGAATATTCACTAATATTACAGGTAGTGACTATTTATCTGGTGATTTTTTGCTAGATAAATGCTCCCAACAATTGGAATATTCCTTGTGAAAAATGTGTTAGTGAGTGGAAGCAACTATTGGTTTTTATTACCAGTAGAGTCATTTACTTTGTACCCTTCAGCATTTTTCTTGATCGTAGTAGCTGATGTCTGTCTATTGTATTTGACATTGGGGATTGTGTATTAATACATCAATTCATGTGAGCCGCTTCTTGAACTCTGCTACTGATGACTCTTCTCATCTCCCGGTTCCCTCTTGGATTAAATTGCCTAATTTGCAAAGGAGCATTTCTTACATTGTTTCTAAAATAATACATCCAGCTTTTCTTCCCACATATTTTGATTGTGCAATCAAAGAGAATCTTTGAGTCGACTCCAAAGTTACTTCAGGACTAATTAGATACTGAGTCTATGTATTTGAAGTTAATAAGCTTAAATACTGGGGGAACAAAATCTGTGAAAAAGATTATATGACAGATAATTAATAAAAATCAATTAGTTTGTTAATGAGTACTCTGCCATTACCCAAGGTGGTAGAAGCCATCGAGGGGGGAGAGGAGAGAGAAGGGAATTAGTATCCCTGAATAGGACATTTAAAATATCTGAATCCCGCGGAGAATTTGAAAGGAAATAACTATAAGCAGCAGCACTACTTGGGTTAAAACTGGCTAAATTTTCTCTTGAGATTGCAGTTCCTCTAGCTAATAAATCTAATAAGAAAGTGATTCACCTTTAGTGTATGCTATAAAGCATTTTCTGATGCCTTAAGTACATTGCTCACTGCCCTGTATTAAAAACAAAACCCATAGTTGTAAATGTCAATGACTAGGATTGTTAGAGCTCTTGCATCTCCTCGCTTTAGTGTAAAAGCTGGAAACACCCATTACCTCTTAGATGACTTTAGGATAACATTTTGCATTCAGATATATAAATGGCACAAAGTCAAACATGATCTGACAGGGAAATGCAAAATCTCCCTTCAAATTGTCCTTGGAATAAAAAAAGAAAAGTTCAATGGCAATGGCTGTACATTTGCAAATACACTTTTGTAAATACAGGAAAAAATATCCTGTTGCTAACAACTTTTCCTGTAATTTAACCATTCACTATGTGGCAGTTGTTAATTTCATAAGGATCTATATAAAAGGAAATAGACAAAAATATATTCATACTATATATATTCAATACCGAGCTATATATACATCCTTTAATTTCCTTTTAAAGAGGTTGTGTGTGTGTGTGTGTACAAAACCAAAAACCAAAATATTTTATAATTATGAAAAATAACTATACTTACAAAGATTAAAACATTCATGCCACTAAAAATGGAACTCCGCATATTCTCCAAGACAGACGCATATGGCATATACTGACACTATTAAAGCCCATTGGTGGTTTCAACTTAACTCTAAGGCTAGTTATGGTGGAAGGAAGAAATAAAGAAATTTTCTTGAACAGTAATATTATTTATTTATTTTTTTTTCCAATCTGTGTGTCCCATCGTGCTCCGAATGGAGTGAATGGGAGTTTTTGCCACTGACTTCATTGTGAGCAAGTCCTATATGTATGGTGAAACATTGTGTACCATGATGACATGGCTAAATTCATACACAAGAGAAGTTTATTCAAGTTATCATTCCAATGGTACAATAAAATTAATGTTCTTAATTGTGAAACCTACCCTGTTCATATTGATAGATAATGTAATCTTTTAATTTTTCAGCCATAATTATGGAAATGCTAGTGTCTGTTATTATCCTCACAATTTCTGGCAGTGTAGAGAGAAGACCGTGTGGCCTAATGCATGGAGGGCTGGTTCAGGAATCCAGAGCCCTGGGTTCTGTTGCAGGTTTTGCCACCGCCTTATTGGGTGATCTTGGGGAAGTCATGCCACATCTGCGCCTCTGTTTCCCCATTTCTAAAATGGGGATAATGATACTGAATTCCTTTGTAAAGTGCTTGAGATCTACTGATGAAAAGTTATATGAGAGAGCTGGGTGGCATTATAATATCGACAAGGCTTTTCATCCAGTTATATGTTATACTTAAGAGTGTTTATTCTTTGACTTACCCAAATACCCTCAGGCCCTAATTAGCATAGAAATATGTTTGTGCTTAAATACAATGGCACTAATTCACTTCTCTCTTACATCCATGCATCTTCATAGGTGACCTGTAAAAACTGCTACCAAAATATCTTTAAAAACATTTAAAAAAATGCTCCCTATAATGAAGATATTATGAATATAGGCCTCTCATCATATCCCTACAATCACATGTTTTTGTGTGGGGTACCTGAGATTTGTTGGGAATATATTTGGCTTCAGTAGGGAAGCCTCATGGCAAGCCATACATTCAGAACTAGCCATGTATTTTTCTAAAATATGAAAGCTCATCACAGAATTTTTCTTCCTATGCTTTTGTGTGTTGTGTATGCTCTTCCTTTTAAAATCATACCACTGGTTCCATTTTAAAACACCTTAGGCTTAAAAAAATTATGCTAAGCAGAATATATTTTTATGTGTTTGTCAAACTTTGGGAAAGTAAAAAAAAATGCATACATGACTAGCTGCGGAGGAATGAGTCTCTGGAAGTAGAATGTACCTACAATGTCTGTAATGGTAGATTTATAATTGTCTATTTTTAACCTTAAGTACTCTGTCAAGCAAGGAAGCTCATTCTTGGCACTCATTAACCCCTTGATTACCTTTTCCATCAACCAACAGGAGCATAGCTTTGGCACTTATTAGCCATTGATAACTATATGAGGCCATGGAGGCATAGCTACTTGTACTCTTGGATAGTGCCTGTCACAACCTCTGTTGAAAGTTGTGGAAATATCTCATGAGGCATGAATCTGAAAATGCACAATGGAGTGAAATCAGCAGGGTTAATTCAAACATATGAGAGCATAATCTGCATACATCTGTGGTTTCAATTTTAAATAAACAGCTAAGCAATTTGTTGATTAAAATAATACCGTAATTGAGCCAAAAAGATATTGCCTTATCTACCTTCTCTCTAATAACACACTCAGTAAGCCACTACTGCTAAGTAATTTTCAAATCTTTTGGGGGGTTCTTATTAAATCTGGGCAAATACTGGAGAACAATTTCCATGAATGTTCACAATTTTTAAAAACATCTGTCATGTTTGCTTTGTTAATAATTTAGTGATCAAGCTTACTAAGAGGAAAAGTGATTTGAAACAGTACTTATTGCAAAAAGAATTTCAACTTCATAGTCATGGGTACTCAGATTGATAAGAAATACACTTATTAAACTAAGGAACATAAACTTTCTATGTCATCAAAATTGCTATCGTTCCTAATATTCTCAGTGACCTGCATGGAAGATGTGCTGCAGCTCAACAATTATCCCTGAAAAATATTGGCATGTGATTTTTTTGAATGATGAATATATTTGAGAAAATTTAGATCTCTTTGTGGGCAATTTGCAAACAAGAACAGGAAGGCCACATTTATTGAATAAATTATTCATTACAAATTATTTCTCCAGCTCTAATCATTTTGATCAATAGTCTTAACAGAGATGACTGCTACTTTAGATGCCTATTTCGTTGCTTACATTCAATCAGGATATTAATTGCTCAATCGATTTACATTTAACTGGTCCAGATTTGTTTATCAGTTAGGCAAGGTTTAGGTGCTAAATTCAGTCTAAGACCCTGATTCAGCAAGTTACATAAGCACATGCAGTTTTAAACATGCTTAACTGCTGAAATGGAGTCCTTGTATCTGACTTTAAATATTAGCTAAACTAGTACTATTTAAACACAAACCAGGCCAGACAAAAGGCAAATAAAACATTGAGACTATTTTATGTTAATTTACACCCTGTGAAACTTTGTTGACTTCAGCAGTGTTACTAGGTTTGTAAGTTAGGGCAGAATTTATTCCACTCTATCAAGGGTTTGCAATTTGGGATGAACATAGGTTTATTTTATTTTATTTTATTTTATTTTATTTTGTATTTTACTGCGTACTACGTATTTAATTGGTCACCAGCTTGGTGCTGTTCCTAGCTAGTTACTGTGTAGTAGCAGCATCTATTTTGAGGCCAAACAAGTTAACATTTAAAAAAAATGCAGCTATGTTCTTTTTCCTACTCCCAACAGGAGATTGATCTTCCCTGAGCCCATCTCAGATTCCATTTCCTGTTTACTTCTTGGTCCAGAATAACTTTAAGCCATCTCCAGCGGAGCAGGAGACGTCTTTACCTCCCTTTTGTTCCTGTCAATGCTTGTACTGATGTCTGAGTGGCTCTAGGAGCTCCACCACTCCAGGAATGGAAATGCTAACACAAGCTAGGTACCTTTTATTTCATGCTTGCAGTGTCTACATGGGACAATTATCAGCAGAACAGCCACCAGAAAACATTTTATTTAGAAACATTAAGGAAGAACTGAAGCTATATCAATGTTTGAGCCTCATTATATCCCTTATCCCAAATTTCATGAGAATGACCATGACAGCCTCCCAAGATGATTACTGTTCAATAGACCAAATAGTTGGCTTTTGCCGACTAGAAAAAAATGAGTAAGATGTTGTTTTAATGAAATAACATTTGCACAAATTTTATATCTTGATTTGAAAGATGGTCATGTTTAGTATTGGTATTAAAGTAGACACCCATTTTACTTATCACTGTATATTCACATCAATTCTCAATACAAAAACAAAGGATGAGAGAAAAAGGAGTATTGCTCTCCTTATTTTACAGACAGGGAACTGAGGCACAGAGAGTTTAAGTCATACGGAAGATTTGGAAAGAAGCTGGGAATTGAACCAGGTCTTCTAATACTTTAAATACAAAAGCTCATTCTGTCAATACATGTCTATTCCATCATTGTGTTATAATATATTCTTCAGCTTCTTCCCCACTCCCCCCTTAAATAAAAAATGAACGTTCACCATGATGCAGTGGGCAACATTAAAAATTCTTCATTTCCTTTTGTGGGGAAATAATATTACCACAGTATTTGCAGTATTTTCTAGGTATTGAGATTCCTTCAGTGAACAATGCAATAACATTGTCTAATTACCAAAGGCAAAATTGGGAAGTATTTAAAGTCAAACACTTTACAATGGATGGTAGGAAAAGAGAGTCAGCAGTGGGTTTTACCAGTGGGAATTTCCCAGGATTGTGCTGCGTGCTTCATTGCTGGCAGTTTTTAAATCAAGATCAGATTTTTTTTTAAGCTATGCTCCAGTTTACACAGGAACTATTTTGAGGAAATTCTATGGCCTGTGTTATATAGGAGGTCAGACTAGATCACAATGGTCCCTTTGGGGCTTAGAATCTTGTGTTATATTATTTAATGATGACAAAAATATGAGTAACCGTACTGTTGCCAGTTAAAATGACATTTAGATATACTGTAAGGAAAGAATGGAAGGAATTACTGATGATGTCTGTGGCAAATTGGAAAATACCACCCTATGAGTATAGTGTAAATGCAGCTTCCCCTGTCTGTGATCTAAGTATTATGATGATCTCAAACTTCTGCTCATGTAAGACTGAGTTCCAGGTAGTAAGAATAATCATTTCTCTTCCTGATTTGACAATAACTTGCTAATCTCATTTTGGAGCGGAATCTGTGCGAATGAAGCAATGGAAGTGTTGTGTTGGTACCTGCCCTTCTTGTGCTGTTGCTACACTGGTCTAGCAGTCTATCTCTGTAAGTTGGATAAAGATTAATGTGTTGAGGCTTTAGGATCAGTTGTAGCTAGCTAAGAAAAGTTCCTCATAAACGAAGAAGACAGAAGTGCCCGAACGAATACACAACTATACCAGCTGGCAAGGTTGTAGAAATGTTTGGTAATGTCGACTTTTGAGATACAGTAGAAATTAAAAAGACAGCAGTATATGGTAAAGGTAAATGAAAGATTTTGCTATTAGGCCATTGCTTTGATCGTGAGGTTTCAAATATATCTATCATCCTACATCTGTGAGGCTGTATTAAAAGGTTAATGAAGTTTTGTACCTTTTTGGACTTATAACTAAATTGCTGGCTCAGCAAATATAGGGAATTTCAGCACTATGTGATTATCAGGGACTTGGTAAAAGGGGAAACAAAGGTTAAAGTCTTAGAATTTATTTTTAAACATACCTTAAATATTGCTCTCATAAGGGTAACATGCTAATGCAATTGCAAAGGAGCTACACAAAACTCAGTCTCTTTCAAAAACAATTTAAAAAAGACACCTTTTCATGTGAGCCACTGCAATACTATGATTTATATACAGTGTAGAGACTTAGCAGAAAATGCTTATCCTTTTAATGGTTTCAGCTAGACAACTGGCTTGCGTCCATCTTGTAGTGTGAGGCTCAGATCATAAGACTATGCATGTAATACTGATACTGTCATGTGTTAAATGAGCATAGCTTGAAGTATTATTTTTTTAAAAATTGAAAGGTTGTGGCAGTAATAAAAAGGTTGAATGGTAATGTCTCTAATTGAACAGTAAGGCCTCTTCCCTATTAAGTCATTCTTTCATCTGTCTTTTTAATTATTTCATTATCATTTTGTACTGCAGTTCACAATGAAATGACCATTTGTGTTTAAGTGAAAGCTAATTATTAGGACTGAATTATTGTGCAGTTTATTGATCCCTATGGTGGATTAAGGGCTTTAAGTTCGTCTAGACAGAATAGTTAGCAAAATGACAAAAGGAAACATATAAGACCCTTGGGAAGAATCCCTATGCTCCATAAGCAATTAATGCCTGCCAGGTAATGGAATTTAAGTTTATACTAAATCCAGCAGTGCTTTGACATTTCAACTGCCTTATAAACACATTAGTCTAATGAATTAAGACATATGAATTGTGTTTATACACAAGAAAGAACAGTTGCAAGTCGGGGACATTTTTAGGATCTCCATTGATGGAATGAAAAATAGATAATTTTCTCTCTGATTTTGATGAAAAATGAAATGCGTTCTGTGTCGCATTTATCTCTGTTCACTCTGCTCTCTGTAGATGGATGTCTCTTAACAATTTCCATTTCCCAAAGAACCTTAATCTCCCTTATGGATGTGAAACGTAGGCAGTGATAAAACAAGGGGAACGAACACACACATACGCCACACAGACCAGTCATCTCAATCCAGCACTGGGCAAGTGTAAAAGCAATCTGTCATTATGTTGATGAGCAAACCACGACTTGTGCCTACTATCCAAGCCATTGCTGTTATTTATCAGAGCATGTCCTTGAGTGCACTGTGAAGAGATCTGAAAGAGTGGATTTACCGGGTCCTCCTTTCTTATGTGACTTTCGGTCCATAAGGGTGGGATCTGTTTTCAATGACCTTATGGGCAATCCACAACCCTGTAGAGTTTTGGAAGGAAACCTCGTAGCTTTTTTAGTACACATTAGTTTTAGAACTTTCCTTCATATATACTTTGCTTAATATATGTGGCTCTGGTTAGTCACTGACATCCTCTATTTAGTGATTTTACTTTCAAATAGGTTTGTGCCTGGTCTTCTAATTCTTATTCTTGCAAGGGGTGCTGTGTAGTCCAAAGGACAAGGCACTGAGCTGGGGCCCAGGAAAACTGTGTTCTATTCCTGTCTCACTGTCCTGCTGTATCACCTTTGGCAAAATCATTTAATCTTTTGTTGGCTTGCCTTTGTGAACACTTAGTTCATCGCAAGCTGGGGTGTAAAAATCTACCTCTCACTCCTCTGCTGTGCACTGTTTATTGTACCCTATTGTCATACATTAAAAGTTCCCTAGTGGGCTATGATCTACGTCACTTTGAAAGAGTGGTAGTACCTAGCAGGAGAGTCCAACATACACTTAGTTTGTGGCAGGTTAGTGCAAGGTAGATCTTTACTCTGTAGCTTGCAGTGAGCTGTTTGTATAGGCAAGCCCTGGGTCTGTTTCCTCTTCCATCCTTATTTTTCTATTATAATTAGATTGCAAGTTCTTCAGGGCAAGGTCTGACTGTGTGCAGTGTGACCCTATTGCCAATTGGGGTCTGTAGCGAAGCAAGACTCACCGCCATGGCGCCTCCTGCTAGTTGTCTTGGGATTTAACTCTTTCAGCACTCAGAGTGCCCTCTGCTGGCTGATGTCTCACCTGCCTCAGGCCCTGTGTCCCACCTGGACCCCGGTGCCCTTTTCCCTGGGTTCTGCCCCAGTAGTACCCCCGCACTGGGTTTCTACTCCCAGGGGAAACCCCCAACCGTTTAAACCCACCTGGCCTACTGCCAGTCCTTATCTAGCCCCCATCATTGGCAAGGAGGTTGGATCAATTGCCTCTGCCTAATGCCGGGATGCACCTCTGCAACCCCAGTATCTGTGTAGGCCTTCACCAAGGCCTGCAGCCTGGGGGTTTACCAGCTCCCTTGCCCTATTCCCCATTACTGCTCCAGTGTACCTTTTCATAGGTCTTGACCCAAGGCCTGAAGCCTGGGGGTTTACCAGGCTGGAGCTCCCCAGTGTCTTTGCCCTATTTCCCTGCTCTGCTCTGCTTCAGGTACCTTGCTCTCAGGCACCCAGGTCCTTCTCCCTCCAAAGCTGGAGAGAGATCCCTCCAGCTTCTGGCCACAGCCTTCTTATCAGAGCCAGTTCAGCCCTGATTGAGCAGGCCAGACCTGTGGTCAGCTATTCACTCAGCTGCTCTCACTTCTTTTCCCAGTCACAACACTCTCCTGGGCTGCTTTTATCCCCTGTCCTGCAGCAGTGGGACAGTTGACCCACTACAGGGTCTGAAGGCACTACCATAATTAAAATAAATAATGAACACTGGTATTCCATACTTTTGCGGTCAGTGCTGAAGTCAATGGGAGTATGTGATTTAGTGAGGAATATATTTGATGAGTATGGACTGGAAGATCTGGTCCTTTTCTTTTCAGTTTTCTAAATCTCAACCTTGACTAGATAATATGTAAATGCACATACTCAGTACAGTGTGAAATATTATTTGATCTTTTAACTATTATGTAAGATGTGCTGTATTTAGTGTCTTTCCCCCTAAAGAAAATCCAAGGGACTGTCTGCCTGATAATTGTCATAACTCTGTTCTAAAAATGGGAACCACGGCAGTATTCAGTGGACAGTGAAAAGAGCAAGGTTTTCAGTTTATTAGAATATGCATGTTGAGTCAAACAGACTGAACAAAAGAAGAATTGCATAGATTTGAATTCAAAGAATATCTGTAAGGTATTTCAACATATGCAAGAAAACTGCCATATCAGCTAGCGCTTTATTAAGCAATACAGTGAATGAGATATCACCCCTACTGTGCCAGCTCTGAGTGGGTATAAGAGTGCAGAGGTGCTATAAAGCCCGTAGCCAGTCAGGGAAGAATTCTGCTGGTGCAGTTATTGCATAGAACAGCTGTAGGTTGTCAAACATAGACCTCCTTGAAAGAACCATGTAAGAAGCATGCTGGGGCAAGGCTGACAGTTGGAGGGGTAGGAGTGGGGTGTGCCAGTATCATCTTGGTGGTGCCATCATCTATTGGAAGCCTGAATTGAGCTGCCATCCCTTAAAGCAGTATCCCTTTGGTTGCTCTGTGGTTGTTTTCTGCCCCCCAGAATCAGGACAGATCAAAGATGACTTAATATTTCCCCAGAACTTCAGACTAATAGCAAATAGTCAAAGCAGATGTTCTGTAAAACATCCATCAACTGAAAATTGTTGTTCCTATCTAACTGGTAAATACTTAGAAATGCAAATAATATGCTAGTTATAGAAACCAAATTCATAGTGAATATGATTGAAAATGAATAGTATCGATATCTGTAATAGGAAACTAAACAATATACTCTTTGGATAAAGCTAAAGGAGGAGTGGAGGACAGTGACTCCAAATTCCCAGAATGAAAGGGCTGTGCTGATGTCCCTTCTTTAGTGTCTCTTACTTAGAAATCAGCCCTTAAAACTCCAATTCCCTAGCAATAGTCGACTAATACAACATCTCTAGTCCACATTAAGGAACTTTTCTCAATGAACAGGTACAATAGAACTTGTCTGGAATGGAGGTTGTTCAGAATTCTGCAATGTTTGTAACTCTGAACAAACCATTATGAATGTTCTTTCAAAAATGTACAATGGAATGCTGAATTAACACAGCTTTGAACCTTTACTATGCAGAAAAAAAATGCTGCTTCTAATTAAAATGAAACAAGCACACAATAGTTTCCTTATCTTGTTAAATCTTTTTATTGCTTAGTACTCTACAGTATTTGTGGTTTTGCTTTTTTTTTTGGTCTCTGTTGCACTGCCTGATTGCACATACTTCCTGTTCCAAATGAGGAGGTGTGTGGTTGTCTGGTCAGTTTGCAACTCTGATGTTCGTATCTTTAAGGTTCTATTGATTTATTATTCCATTTCCATTTAAACTCACTTTGAACACTGCCTTTTCCACGTAGAATATTGTGTAGGTTCAGTGAGGCTCAACATAAAATTCAGATACAAGCATTTTTTTCTTGTCTGAGCATCACCCTGCATGTCCCTCACATTCAATTAGTATGCAGCTTTTTCTGTTTTGCCAGCAGAGAGTTGTCTGATACCAGCACAGGGGCATCTATGGTCTTGAAGTTAGGGACAGGGCTGGGAGTCGGGACAGTTAGTCCTAATCCTAAATAATTCAGTGTTTGACCTTGAGCAAGTCAACTTTGCAGTGCCTCCATTCCCTCATCTTTGAAATGGGGAAGATTCTTTTGAAAGACATGTAATATATATATACCTATGTATGTAATTATAAAATATGTACGGTCTGATTTCTACTAATTATATTTTTTTTGCTTTATCTGAGTTTTACTCCTTCAGAGGCCAGTTAAGCCCATAAACCCTGATTGCAAATATTTCAGATTCTCCACTACCAAAAGAACATATACCTCTTGAAAATCAGTCTGCTGAATATGCCTGTGTTTGCTGACTATCTAATCATTACTTCTCCTCTATTAAGTCCTTGGCACAAATATGATAAAAGACATACTGGCTGATGGGCTTAGATTAACAGTGAACCTAGTAATTGTCCGGAAATATATATTTAATTCATAAAAAGTATTAAATCATGACATGGTGATGGGGGAGTTTTCAAAAGAAAATGAAATACTAGTAATCACAAATTAATTGAGAATGTTGGAACTATTCTTTTTCTTGACAACGTAAAACTTTTTACCATTTCTCTGCCAACACCTTTTTTAATTCAGTTTCAAAAGGAAAAGGCATAATATAATAATTTTTATCATAAATGTTTAAAGAACTATATAAGTAATGTTAATTTCCTCTATATTATGTAGAACTGACACACACACACAAAATATTGCAGTAGTGGCTCTAGTGTGGCCATACCTGGAAAGCCAAATTCTGTTTTGGCCAGATTGTTATGAAAACGGTAATGACAAAATGAAAAGTTTTTGAAGAGGAGCAATCAAAATAATTTAGGCCCCCAATTAATTTCACCTTGCAGTTAGTCATGTGCTTTGTAAATCAGGGCCTTAATTTGTTGGTGTGCCGACTGATAAGAAAACAGTAAAACTAACAATAGTTTGGCTTAAGGGGTGACTTAAGTGGAACCATAAGTCCACCAAATAACTGAGGCTGCATACAACAGAGGGGAAAGGAATTCCAGTAAAAGCAGAAATAGTTACTGTAAATTAATTTTCTCAGAATTCACATGTAAAAATATGACAATTTACATTGCAATTTTTTAAATAAAATCTATGCACTGAGTCTGGTCATGAGAATGAAAATCATGTAATGCTCTATGAGGCTATGCTTTTGTAGTATAATTAATGTTTCTGAAACATTTTAGGAAGTAATGGGATAAAATTAAGATGGAGAAAATTTATACTGAACATATTTCATCTCTCTCTCTCCCAGCAATGGATCATTTAGGTTGTATAACGATCTCACAAGGGATGAGATGGAAACCATGTTTGAAATGTTGCAACATTTCAAACTGTACTGGAAAAAAATATTATTAAAAACATTGTAAGACGAAGTTTTTAAAATTGTCTTGCTCGCCTATTGCTCTGACCACACCCACTTCTCTTTGGATTCCACCATTGACTTCCCATTGTCATGCTGTCTGGAGTGGTTCATGACCATGAGTACCTACCCCAGGGCAGATTATCAGAAATCAGGGCAGACAGCCCATACTGGTCGTATATTCTATAATTAGATTTCACTAACCAGAAATGAATGTAAATTCCTGGATCACTATATCAGACCTAACATGGAGACAATCCCCTTAAGCTCTCCAGTCTATCTTGCCATGCAGGCAAGATGATCAGTAGTCACTTACACCAAAAATCAAAAAATATTCAGGTTCCTTCTAGTCCCAAAAGACCAGTTACTTACCCAAGATCAATTGGTACCCCAGATCTTAATGCCAAAGACAATGCTAAATTATCTAAAGATTTATTGACTAGGAAAACTGGGAAAAGTAAATATCTCTAATTTCTAAGTTAAAGCAAACAAGCATGTACACATAAACAAATTACTATCTATGGTTTCTAAAGGTGACAGAGGTGTAGTAATCTGTCCAAAATGTTTTTGATCTTGTGGATCTCTGCTTTAGTTTAGTGTCTCTGGCCCTGTGAGAGTTCAAACAGCAAAGAGATTAAAATAATTCTTGTGACCCTGTTTTATCTTTTACATTTGGCCTTCCAGGCCATGAGACAAGCACCCTTGTGCATAACATTTCCAAGGTGTGACGGGGCTATTCACCAGTACTTTGTATAGTGATATTCTTTAATGGCTATTTAATCTTGATAAGTCTCCTGAATGGATAAGGGGGGAAATTCACATGCTTCCATTCACAGAGCAAACATTTGCAAAGTTAGAAAGCAAAAAATATTTTTCTTATAGCATGGAATGCAGACATTACAAGTGAGATTGACGCATGCAGAAATTGACAAGCATTTAGACTCAGACTTTAAGGTCAGAGGAGACCATCATGACCATCTAGTCAGACCTCCTGCACATTGCAGGTCACAGAATCTCACCCACCCACTCCTGTAATAGACTCCTAATCTCTGACTGAGTTACTGAAGTCCTCAAATCATGATTTAAAGATGTCAAGTTACAGAGAATCTATCATTTACACTTTTTTAAACCTAAAAATGACCTATGCACCATGCTGCAGAGGAAGGCAAACCCCCCACCCCAGGGTCTCTGCTAATCTGACCCTGGGGGAAAATTCCTTCACAATCCCAAATATGGCAATCAGAACCTCAGCACGTGGGTAAGACCCACCAGCCAAACAACTGTGAAAGAATCGCTGTAGTAACTCACAGCCTCCCCATCTAGTGTTGCATCACCAGCTATTGGAGATGTTTACTGCTAGCAATCACAGATCAGCTACATTTCATAGAGTCTAAAGACTAAATGCACTATTATAAGACCTATTTTGAGCAAAACTAACATAAACGTGAGTTGGCCTGATTTCCAGTTGTGTTTCTCAGTTCTTTGCAAACACCTATGACCTTGGCCAACCAATGGCATTACACCCATTATCTACCATATTGAATTTAAATTTATTGGGCCAAATTCTCATCTCACTTATACCAGTTTAAATCAAAGCCACTAGATCAGTGGTGGGGGAACCACAGCCACTGGAATCTGCGGGCAGCTGTGCCTATGGACCATCAATGCAAAAAAACCTGCCTCATGGCCTGCCAATGGATTACCCTGATGAGCCACAGGTTGCCTACCATTCCTCTAGATCACTAAAATCAGCTATGTTACATAGTGTAAAATTGTGTTGAGGAGAATCAGAACCATTATCTTTACCTTCATGGCCCTACACAATTTGCCTTGGCTTATATTTCTAGGTTGGCTTTCTATTGTGATAGATTTATCTTTTTAGCTATGTTATTTCATGGTTATATTGGCTAGTGGAACACTATGGATTACTTACTTTAGGTCCATCGGTTGAGGACAGATTTGAATTTTATGTGGTGGCTAAAAAGATGTCAGTTGCTCTCCTGCATTCTCAAAGCCTTAATTAGAAGTCTAGGGGAAGGGCATTACCAAGGAGATGCACTGTTTGTTAGTTTTATTCCTCACAACAGAATGAATAATAGTCATTGGTTCAACTCTTCCTAATGGAGGAGGCTTTCAAGCTGACTCTGGATGTATGGCCAAGACAACACCTAACCCTTCTGACACTATCTCACCTAGAGGTCACTTACAAAGTGAATTGGATAAAGACTCACATGATGATTAAAATAGATGGAAACAAGAGGAGGGATTTTCACCTCACCACCTCAGGAAGCATAGGTCTACTTATGAGAAGGGACAGGCTTCCCTCTATTTTTGGAAGAGGAGAGGAGGCTGCAGTCACCTGTTTTCATTACTTTACCACCTAAGCTCACAGAAATTCAAGAAACCCAAAAGGTCTGACCAGGTGATCTTAGCTATTTAATTTCTCCAAAACTTTGAGGAAATGTGTTAAGTGTAGGAAATGAGGCATCATTGTTTCTATGGCCCTTGTTTAGGCTCCAGAAGGAAGTATAAGACTTTTGTATTAAAAGAGGAGCCAATAGCTGAGTTTTCAGGCCAATGAGATAGGTCCTGGAAGTGCAGTTGGTATCTGTGTAGTTATCCTTTGCAGTTAGCTTAGCTTTATGATCTCTTCAGTGCAAGTTGCCCCATTAATTTAGAATCTCTGGACTCTAGTTATGGACCAGAGAATTCAGTTTCTATATCCCCTCCTTGGTTTGCTTGAGCAGAGAGCTATCTCCCACATCATTTAATGATGTGCCCAATATGGAGCTTGTCTGCTCAGAACTAAGGTCTTGGATCTTTTGGCCTCTGGATTCAACTTTGCTGCCTTTAGGAATGGAGCCTGAGGTTCACTCCAGGAATCCTTGGATCTGTGGGGCTTTTATCAAACCTCGGCTGATTAATCCTTTTAATTTTCTGAGCTTTACTACTGCTCTATGATTGATTGTCAAATAGTCTCTACCTAGGCCTCTTTTACACCTACTAGATAGTGGGGCCTCAATATTTCCCTTGTAGATCCTGGATCTCTTGGCATGCTTAGCCTATGTGGGTTGTGAGCTATGGGCTTAGTTCTCCAGGGGAAGATCCAGGAAGGTAAATGGCCCTTCTGCTTTGTCTTCAGGTTTTCATCCTTTAAATGAGGAGCCCTTCCAGCTCTCTCTCTAGGTCTGCATACCCTGCTGAGAGATCTTCCCGTTCTCACCAATTCCTCAGCTGATGAAATAGGATCCATTTCCTCCGTCTCTTGTCTTGATGCCTTTAAACATTTGAGATTATATATTTTGAATAGTACAAGCTTTAGATAATAGTGCTCTCCTCAAGGCAGGTAATTTTGCACCTGGCATCCTGGAGCTGTCCCATAAAATAGGGTCTGTTGGAAATAACAAAGGCCTTTTGGTTAACCTTCTTCAACTGAGAACGTCAGTCATATTTTTTCCATATAATTATAAGTGTGTTAAAATAGCAGTTTATACTAGAGCGCCTCCTCAACCATGACAATAGTGCTAATGCAGTGATCTGTTCCTTCAAATACTGTTAGCTAGAGCACTCTAGCAGAATTAGTCTTTTTACATCACATTAGATGTCGTACAGTTACGTTAGGTAAATACACCTCTTCATGATATAATTCGATAATAGGTGCTGTAAATTTGGAGCTTAATGCAACTCAAGAGATTGACCATCTAGTAATATGTTTTAATAATAATAATTGTGTAATCTCATAGTGCCTTTCAGCAAAATGACCCTGGAGAGTGTTACAATTTTATACTGTATAAAAACAGATTACCTTTGATTTTTAAGAACAGATAATTTTGTTTATCCATTAGGGAATAATGCCACATATTTTTTCTTACAATGGGACACTCACTTGTACCTTTATAGACGTACTTGAACAGCTGTTTGTAGGAAAAATCTGGCATTATTCCCTTACTTTTTTTGTTTGTTTGTTTATAAAGGAATAACCTTATCTAACAATATGTTATGTGCATTCACCCATGGGGCAGAACAAAAAAGCTGTTTACTGACCACCTTGCACAAGAGTTTAGGGACGAATACTTTATGCAACTGATTTTTACATACTGGAGCTTGGTGAAATGCTAAAGCATTTTACACAGAATCTATGCAAAATATTTCAGTTATTTTTCAGGATTTTGTACCCCAACATTTTTTGGGATGAAATTTCAGGAGACTAACAATGACTGATAACAAAGCATGCAAAAACCTAAAAAGTCACTTTTGTGTGAATATAGCAATTTTTAAAATGCTGGAGAGGGCATCCACTAAAAGCTGTTAACCGGTAGGGATTGGGAGCCCCTGAATCACTTATTTATTTAGGTCCTGATTCAGAATATTTATGCATGAGTAGGCCCATTGGCTTTGACTACTTATGCACTTATTTAAGCATATGCTTCCATTCCATCTTGAATCTGGGGCTTCAGATTGCAATTCTACCCTTTGTGCTATGCAGTTTACACACATGAGAAAAGACAGCTCTGCTTCAAAGACCTTACGCTATGAAAGACTTTTATAGTGTTACAAATCCTGTAACCCCATCTAGTACAAGCCATTATGGGGCAACCTCAACATTCTGGAGTTACCTGGTCCCCAGGCAATTTGAAAAACTGTGTGTAAATTTTATGCCCTTTGAGGCAATAACTTTGCCTTTTGAGAGTCAAGGGGGGATAGACTTGGTAAGCAACAAGCATATTTCTGTCTGCAAAAAATACTATATGTAGAAACTACTGTGGGAGAATGTAGCCTCCTGAAACACTTTAAACATAAACTCAACTTCATTCGAACTTTCATTACAATTCTGACAAATAAAGAGTATCATGAGTTTATTCAGTGACACTTATGGTTCCAGGCATGATCATTTTACAAAATATAGTGCTTTAAGGATTAATTGATATAACTTAATGTTTGAAAAATGTTGAAGGCACACAGACCTCTGATGACAGTGAAAATTAGATACCTACTGCACTCTAACCCCTCTTTGCATTATTAACTAGTTTAAGATTGGATTAGAAATAAGCAGTACTCTGTAAGTAAGGGCTGCTCTGCATTAATATATGATGGGCACATATGGAAAAATTAGATTAATTTTGGATAAACATCCAAAAGTTTGGCTGCTTAATTTATCCTTTTTCTGGGACTACCTTATGACTCCTTCCAGGCTCTTTCTCCCTCTCACACACAAAATCTCCCAGCATCCTCAGCTCTCCATAACTTGATTTTGTTCCATCTGCAGCAGTGAGCTAGAGAGGTGGGGTGGCTGGGGACTCCACCATTAAGAGAGTTCCCCTGGGTTAGGGAAATGGTCTAGGAATTTTCAGCAAATTAGTCCCTTTGTGCTCTGCCTTAGTGATGCAAAGAGATGGTGACTCACTTGAGAATCTGGCCCATAGCATTCAAAGGGGTGAGGGGTTGAGAGGATCACACACTTTATATTTTGCAGCCTATTTTGCCCTTAATTTTCTTTGTAACTCTGAAAAGTTACAATTTTCCAATTCTCCCAACTCAGCTGAACTCAAACCAATTTTCAGCCCAATATTTAAAAGCACCTCTCCTCACACCTCAAGACCCTTCTTCTCTCAACAGGAGACCTCTAATATGCACTGATATTTTCCCACTCTAGCCCTTTTGAAGACAAAGGTAACCTACTCTTCTGGTTTACTTCATTCTAAGGAGGGGAGAGAGTTATCTCACTTTCTGGTCCTCTGTAATTCAAACCATGCCTCCTGCTGTTGCTGCTTGGGGGAAACCTAAGATGGTCTCTACAATCTTATCCCTTTGAGGTAATTGTTGGTCTCTATCCATTCCTCTTTAAGAGCTAGTTTTACTTCAGCATCCCTTAAGTGATTTAGAGATTTAAATGTTCCTGTTTTCTGGCTTTTGTAAAGTGATAGCTAAATGTTTCAAAGCATATCACATTTGTCATTTGAAGATGACCAAATAACTGAATAATGCATCCAGATCACAGAGAATAAGAAGCAGTAGCAATAAGGGTGCCCACTTGTTCCTGATACACAGCTGTACTACACTGCAGTGAATGCTCTATATCTCAATTCATCATATTCATGAAATCCATATCTGTGCTATCTAGGGAAATCAAAGGGGGTAAATTTAAATTGTCAGAGTGAAGGCAGATGGGAGTCCTTTACCGAGGTTACATACGCAAAAGATGTTGGTTTTCTCTTTTCAGATTCAGCCTGTTCTCCCATTCAGTCACTAACGTGGTGAGAATTCTGTCGGTTCACCATAATCTCACGTTACAGTTGTAGAGCACAGTAGGGTCTAAACTAAAAGCTTTTTTCAGCTAATTTCATTGACAGACCCTGCACCACATTGACCTGGTGAAGTGAAGGGAAACTATTTAATTGAAAAACTATACTAAATGAGATAAAAATTAAGATGCAGAGGATAAATGTCTGATGTGGAAGCAGATACATCCCCATTTTATTGAGATCAGCTATTGCACTTTTGTATCAGATGGAGCATTGTCTATTATTGGGATTGGGATTCAGGGCTCCTAAATCCTATTTTTGGCTCTTCCATTTGATCATTGTGAGAACCTGGGCAAGTCATGTCAACCTCTCAAAGCCCCAATTTTCCCCTCTGTAAAGTAGGCATGATATTTTGCTGACTCACAGGGATGGAGTTGAATGTACGTGTGATGGGAGTTTCCGTCTCGGTTAGGTTGTTCCAAACTCTTACAAACTGAAAGGAGGGAGGAATTGCTTCAACACACAGATCTCTCCCAACACCTGTATTAGCATGCTGTGATGTGGTGTCCACCCCATGCAAGGCCTGAAAGGGTAAATTAGGCCAATTAACTTTAGGCTGTACTTAAGGCATGCTAGGGCCTAATTGCTGATGAAATTCAGCTGAAGGCTGAGCGGGGCAGGAGTTGGTAAGCTGCAAGGAGGAAAAAATTGCAGTCATACTCCCAGATATAAGGGGTGGGGGGAAGTAGGAAGCAGTCCAGGGAAGGAACAGTGAGGGCTGGGAGAGTAAAAGCCCAGAGCTGCTGGGTTGAGGGTCCCTGGACTAGAACCCAATGTAGAAGGTGGGTCTGGGTTTCCCTGTAAGCCACCGCTGGAGTGACACAGTAGGGATAGCCCAGGGATAGCCCATTCGGGGACCATAGAATCATAGAATATCAGGGTTGGAAGGGATCTCATGAGGTTATCTAGTCCAACCCCCTGCTCAAAGCAGGACCAACCCCAACTAAATCATCCCAGCCAGGGCTGTGTCAAGCCTGACCTTAAAAACCTCTAAGGAAGGCTTAGAAAGCCTGGAGGCAGGCTTTAATGATACCCTGGGAGAGGGGAGAACTTTAATGTGACTTAGCTGGAGGGCTAAGCCATGAAGAAGAAAGTGCTGCAGCTTCTGGCACGTGAGAGGCGATGGAATAAGTGAGGAAACAGCAGGCTGAGCAACCACGGGAAGAGGAGGATAGATCAGCTGGCTGAGGTAATTCTGCAGATGAGCCACAAGGAGGCACCACTCAGTGGTGAGTAGAGCATACTCAGTCACACATTGCTGGGCACGGGGATTCTGCACAAGAGCAGTCAGTAGGAGTATGACATACATTTTAAATGTCCAAAATAAACTCTACTTCTGACTGCCCTTCTTTTCTCAGCTCGCTAGCATTGCAGGCCACTCCCTGGGCCTATCCACAGCCCTGAGCTCAAACTTTGCTGCTATTACTATAGTAATAGTAGACTGTCCCCTATCCACCAGTCTGCTCAGTTCCTTCTTAAATGGCATGTATTTCCTCCAATCAGGGGAGGAATGTCAGCAGGATTTCTTCCTAGCTCTCTAGCCAATCAGGGCTCTGAAGGGATTGAGAGCCCTGCTTTTTTTTCTTCAGACTGCTTGTCCCCAACAATTCAAAGCTCTAGGGGCAGGACCAGTTTTCATAGCACTGTAGAGTGGGGGGCTCCACATATATAACGTATTTTGAGATATTTTGTAATAGACCAGAAACATGCAAATTATTACTTGCTGAACGTTGCCAGCAGTTTTATAATTTGGTCTCTGAACTGATCCCTGATTCTGAATGAGAAAGAGAATGACTTGTACTTGACTTTGTACACGTACTTTCCTGAGCTAAAATATTCCTTGCATAGTTAAAGAAAATGGGAGAGATCTTGGAGAGTTCTCTGAAAACATCCACTCAATTTGCAGCAGCAGTAAAAAAACACACAACCCCTCCCCCCCCCCCCCCGAAAAACGAATGTTAGGCATCTTTAAGAAAGGGATAGATAATAAGACCGAAAATGTCATATTGCCTCTATATAAATCCATGGTATGCCCACATTTTGAATACTGTGTGTAGATGTGGTTGTCCCATCTCAACAAAGATATATTGGAATTGGTAAAGGTTCAGAAAAGGACAGCAAAAATTATTAGGGGTCTGGAGCAGTTTCCATATGAAGAGAGATTAATAAAACTGGAACTTTTCAGCTTGGAGAGGAATGACTAAGGGGGGATATAACGGAGGTCTATACATTCATGCTTGGTATGGAGAAAGTAAATAAGGAAGTGTTATACTTCTATATATACAATAACTAGGGGTCACCAAAATAAATTAATAGGTAGCAGATTTTAAACAAAAGAAAGTATTTCTTCACACAACGCATAGTCAACCTGTGGAACTCTTTGCCAGGGGATATTGTGAAGGTCAAGACTCTATAACACGGTTGAAAAAAGAACTAGATAAATTCATGGAGGATAGGTCCATCAATGGCTATTAGCCAGGATTGGCAGGGATGGTGTCCCTAGCCTTGGTTTGCCAGAAGCTGGGAATGAGTGACGGAATGGATCACTTGAGGATTACCTATTCTATTCATTCCTTCTGATGAATGGGAACCTGGCATAGGCCACTGTTGGAAGACAGGATACTGAGCAAGATGGACCTTTGCTCTGACCCAGTATAGCCATTCTTATGGTTTTATGAAAATAAAGTCCACAAATTAGGTGGAAGGGAGGGGCTACTAGAACAGGTGCAGAGAAGGGTTACTAGGATGATCCGAGGAATGGAAAACCTGTCTTATGAGGGGAGACTCGGAGCTGGGCTTGTATAGCCTATCAGGAGAAGGCTGAGGGGAGATATGATTACTCTATATAAATATATCAGAGGGATAAATACCATGGATGGAGAGGAATTAGTTAAGATCAGTACAAATGTGGCCACAAAAACAAATGGATATAAACTGACCAACAGGAAGTTTAGACTCCAAATTAGATGAAGGTTTCTAACCATCAGAGGAGTGAAATTCTGGAACAGCCTTCCAAGGGAAACAGTGGGGGCAAAAGACCTATCTGGCTTCAAGACTAATCTTGATAAGTTTGTGGGGGAGATGGTATGATGGGATTCTTGACTGTGGTAATAGATGGGCCTGGTGATATATGGTGGAAAGTTGGGGGGGATGGGATCTAAGTTGCTGCAGAGAATTCTTTCCTGGGTGTCTCATTGGTGAGTCTTGCCCACATACTCAGTGTTTAGCCGATGACCATATTTGGGGTCAGATTGGCAGAGGCCCTGGAGGTTTTTTGCCTTCCTCTGCAGCAGAGGGCATGGGTCACTTGCTGGAGGATTCTCTGTACCTTGAAGTCCTTAAACCGAGATTTGAGGACTTCAATAGCTCAGATATAGGTGAGAGGTATATTGCAGGAATGGACGAGTAAAATTCTGTGGCCGGCATTGTGCAGGAGGTCAGACTAGATGATCATAATGGTCCCTTCTGACCTTAAAGTCTATGAGGCTAGATGAAACCTCATTGGGGGCTGCAGGGTCCAGACCTTCTTAAAGCTAGGAGTAATGTTAATGGTAAAATAATGTACAAGGAGCTCTCACCACTCCCTTCTTTACAAACAGCTTTCTGTGTTCACTTCTATTTTTTTCATCTCCTCTGTAAAAACAAACGAAAAACAGCTAAGAAAAAAATTGTTTAAATGTAGTGTTTTACACGTTTGCTATTTATAAAATATCTCATCTTACTCACAAATACAAAATATAGTCTCCAAGGTAGAAAAAGCACTTAACTATACCAATTTGGGGTTTGTAAAACTGTAATAAGTCTCGAAAGTATGAAATGTTCAATTATTTGAAGTGGCTGAGTTTGTTTTGTGAACATTTCATTCAAACATAGCATTGATCAGTGCCTATCTTGCTGATCCTCAAGCCACACACACATACCAGCTACACAAAGAGCTTACAGTACAGCAATTTTCCTCTGAATCTGTTGACTTTTGACTCAACTCACTCATTATCATCAGTCTACCGAAGAGATTATTGAGAAAGAAGGGTAAAATTCTCATGGAATGAGTGCAGACTCTGTGGTGCAGTTTCTGCACAGTACATACAAATATATAGGATGGAAGTCAGCATTTTTGCCAAAATGTTGAGAGCTTTTGTATGAGAACTCCAGGGTTTATTCTCTACACTTTAAGGACTGGTTCCATCCCTCATTGAAATCAATGGGAGTCTTTCACTGGCTTCTGTGCTAGTTGTGTCAGATCTAAAGCATCCAATGAAACTTTGCAGCAGTTCTAAGTTTGTGAGATCCCCGACATTAAAGAACTGGGATCTTCTCCCCCCCCCTTCCCTGCCTTTGTTTTGAAACTCTGGTCTGTGTCACTTATGAAAATGAAGCATTTTATTATGTGTGTACATAGTCTGCAATCTGTGTAAATGTTTTGACACTTGTATACTGTATATCTTTTTATGTACATAGAATAATTGCTCAACTATCCATCATGCTATCAACCTGTGACAAACTGCATATATCCCAACAAAACTGCAATTTTTTTTATAATTTTCTTTCTGATATTCCAGCTACTTCATTTGATTTGAAATTTTACATATTTCAGAAGTCCATTGTAGAGGCAGGGGGAGGTTACTTTGTTCTTGGTTTATCTTCCTACGATAGATTGAAAATAAAAGGAAGGGAGTAAAAATAACTGCCTTAGTATCTTTAAATATCTTATCTATATATAAAAAGTTGGCCCTGAACCAAAAAAACTACCCAGGTAAAATCCTCACATCATTGATGTCAATAGGAATTTTGTCATTGATGTCAGTGTCACGTTACTGAAGTTATTTGGGATCATATAGATCATTTGCAACCAAGGTCTTGTAGTGGCACCAAATATCGTGTAAAGGGGGTCATATAAGGTGTCTACAACCAGGTTATGGTCTGCTGATTATGATGAAGCTAACTGGATGTGTGTAGCAATTTTGTAGTCAAAGTTATAAATGTTGGCTATGTGCTTGGTCAGTGTATGTAGACTTTGGAAAGCAACTGAGCAGCTGTCTGAGAAAAAGAAGCATTCTCAGTGAATGCCCAATCAAGAACCAATCAAGCTAACAATGAAATTTGTAAACCCATCCACAACCGAGCTGCTCCAGGAATGTGGCCTGACTGGTCAGGAACTGAATCTGGGAGAGCCCTGTAATTGTACCATGTGGCTATGAACCTCCATTTTGCAACTGGACTCTGCATAGGAAGGAGGAGGGGGTCTCCACCCACAAAAGGAAGTCTATATAAACCTGGAGGCGACTCCCTCCATTTTGTCTTCAGTCGGCCACTCGTACTCTGGAGGAATTTGGGCTACTCACAGAAGTTTTCAACCAAGGACTGTATGACCCATCCTTGCAGTGGATGTATTCCAGAGACTGTGATTTGAACCTGCAGTTTATTTTACCATTGAACCAAGAACTTTGCCATTACTGCATGTAATTGATTTCTTTCAACCATTCCTAACCCTCACCTATATCTTTTTCCATGTATAATAAACCTTTAGATTTTAGATTCTAAAGGATTGGAAACAGCATGATTTGTGGGTAAGATCTGAATTGTATATTGACCTGGATCTGGGGCCTGATTCTTTGGAATTGGGGAAAACTGTTTTCTTTATTTGGGGTATTGGTTTTCATAACCATTGGTCCCCGGGACAGGTGGCTGCTGGTGGTGATACTGGGAAGCTGGAGTGTCTAAGGGAATTGCTTGTGTGACTTGTGGTTAGTCAGTGGGGCGAAACCAAAGTCTTTTCTGTTCAGCTGGTTTGGTTTGCATTAGAGTGGAAAAACCCCAGCTTTGGGCTGTAGTTGCCCTTCTGGAAGCAATTTGGCCTGATCTGGCACTCAGGTCCCACCAGGAACAGCACCGTCACAGTCAGCAAGGCCAGGATTTCAGACTTTAAATCCCAAACTTTCAGAGATTAAAAATCTAGAATCAGCCCCATTGCTAATATAAATACATGAAGCACTGGAACATCGGCTTTTTGCTAGTTACACACAATAATATTTTAGATAACATATTTTCATTTGGGTATAATTCCAAATAGACAATCTAAAAGAAAACTTGTATCTACTGTAATTTGTACAGTCTCTACCTGTCCCTAAAATGTTACAAAAAATTCACTTAATCTTTTTTTATGAATCTATTTTGTTGTATAATGTTATTTATTATTGCACAGCACCTACGGTATGATAGGAACTTTTTTGTAGACAAAAATAAACACCTGAGGAAACTGTTCAAAGACTCAGATCAAATAATGTTTTATAGAATTTACTTTTAAAAATCAACTAAGAAGGCACAGATGAAACAGTATCACAAGCCACTTGAGGAAGGTAATATCCCAAAACAATTTGATCTCATTCTAGAAATGCATAATCCAGAACCATGCAATGTCTAGTTTAGCTAAATACATTAGTTTTTTTCTAACTACTGTATTAAGATGGTGTAGGGGCAAGCACATTAACACCATTTTGCCCCATACCTGCATATAGAATCATAGAATCATAGAATATTAGGGTTGGAAGGGCCCTCTGGTCCAACCCCCTGCTCAAAGCAGCACCAATCGCCAACTAAATTTGTGATTAAATGAACTGTATACAGTATTTCCAAATTTTGAAGACAACTGGCACAGACCAAACCAAAATTTCCTATCAGAATCTGTAAGACCAAAATCGGCACAAAAATAAGAAACAGTGGAATGGAACCCTATCACAATTCATGTCTAATCAGCAAAGATGCCAGACTCTCCACATAAACACAAATCACTGCCTCAGGGCAACCACAGCCACAGTATTAAGTGGAAACAGTATTGAAACAAGAATTATTATGAAGGTTTAGGTCATAAAAATGAATCCAGTGTAAGAAGCTACATTGACAGAAGAAATTCACAACAGAGTCACTATTTCAGTAACATATTTGCAATAGGACTGCAAATGAAACATGAAACAAACCAAGAAAGCTTCATTCCTGCTCATTGCATCTTTTCTGACAACTAACTACCAATAAAGTTTAAATTTAATCACAAATACTAAAATAATATGGATGATAAAACTCTTCCAGTAACTTTTTACCAGCAATGAAAAATATTCAAAATATTTTCCAGCCACCTGCTTTCCACTCCCCTACTTCTGGCTGCAGGCATTAACCATAATTATTTTTCATAACTTTCTTTTTATGGTACTACCTGCTGGATTTATCCTAATGAGCTGCTTAAGTATGAATGGTTAAGTATTAAAATTATATACTTCAAATAAAAAGTTAAGATTACAGTACATGTGACACCTGTAAATATTATTGTAATGTATAATGTGCATTTTATTGCTTTTATTTTTTCAGTCATGATTGTGGCATTCAAGTATTGTTGACTTTTGCAGCTTTGCAATTATCTCAGCTTGGCTTTGATGTTTAACCTCAAGGTCCTCTATTGCTCTGAATACTTGAATGCCTTGAACATTAATTACTACTAGGAATGGGCAAATCAATTTGGGTAACTTTAATCTCAACCGTTGAACTGAAAGAAACACTAACTTGTTTAAATTGTTCTCCATTTCAGAAAACTCCACATTTCTACTCCTTCACCACTTACACCTCCACTCTAAGCTTTTCTCTTTAAGCTTCTCTGTCTCCTTCTTCCACTCCTGCCTTCATGCCTTCTCAAATGCTGCCCTTTATAGTCTTCAGACAGTCCCTAAGTAAGTTTTTTTACTCTCTCCCTCTCCCCATTCTGAAACAAAAACTGGCACGTGCCACTTTGATCAATGTACTGGCCACTGTTTACATTTTGACAGTAAGTTTAAGTTTCTCAAGGCAAGAACTTTCTGTTTTTGCTTGGCACATTATGTATCTGTACTGCCAGTGACACCAACTCTTGCTATTTTATCATGGGCATTGTGATATATTTGGTGTTTTACCTTCAGGCCCCATCTTCCTGTGATTAGATGAAAATCTCAGGTTTCATTTTTTTAACATAAATTTCTACCTCTCAGGGTTGTGTAAAAAAGGTTGAAAATGTGAACCCTAAAAGCTCAAAGCCAGAAAGGAAATAAAACATACATATCTAATTTGGTTTAAAAATACAGTGAAACCTCCATTTAACAGACTAATTCGGGCGAGGGGGTGTCCGTTAAATGAAAAAGTCCGTTATTTAATAATAATAATTAAAAAACGAGCTGTCGGAGCAGCAGCCCGACCGCCACAGGGTCGGACCGGCAGCTCCGCAGCCCGCCCACTGTTGGGACCCGGGCGGCAGCCGGGAGCTGTCACCCAGCCCGCCCGGGTCCTTGCTGCCGGGAGCCGTCACCCAGCCCGCCCGGGTCCCGGCTGCCGGGAGCCGTCACCCAGCCCGCCCGGGTCCCGGCTGCCGGGAGCCGTCACCCAGCCCGCCCGGGTCCCGGCTGCCGGGAGCCGTCACCCAGCCCGCTCGGGTCCCGGCTGCCGGGAGCCGTCATCCAGCCCGCCCGCTGGTGGGACTCGGGCGGGACCCGGCAGCCGGCAGCCAGCCCTCCCGGGACCCGGGCGGGAGCCGGCAGCCAGCCCGCCCGCCAGCCAGCCCTCCCGGTGCTGGGACCCGGGTGGCAGCCAGGAGCCAGCAGCGAGCCCGCCCGCCAACCAGCCCTACCGCTGCCGTGACCCAGGCGGCAGTCGGGAGCAGGCAGCCAGCCCGCCCGCCAGATCTCCTGCTGCTGTGACCCAGGCGGCAGCCGGGAGCCGGCAGCCAGCCCTCCCGCTGCCTGGACCCGGGCGGGAGCCAGCAGCCAGCCCGCCCGCTGCTGTGACCCGGGCGGCAGCCGGGAGCTGGCAGCCAGCCCGCGAAAAATGGATTTGGGATGCATCAGACTTGCTCATAAATTTTGTCTGTTGCATCTGAAGTCCGTTAAATCGGGGTCCGTTAAATCGGGGTTTTACTGTAATGACATTTTAAAATTAACTCATAATTTTTGGGACATGGGGTCTGTAAGACAGCGTACTATAAAACAGTGGGAATGGCACCTTGTCTAACACTAGCAATTGTGTTATTTTAAAGAAAATTGTGAACCTGTAACAGAGTTACTGTGCTGGCTCAGTGAGTGTGTCCTTTTCCAATCATCCTTAAAGGGATGGGAAGAACACTGGTGTCAGGAAGTAAGGCAAAGAGGAAGTTCAGGGATCTCTCTTTTCTTCCTGTCCCTAGGAGACTGTATGTAACCCACCAGTTCCTCCCTGGGTTATTCGGGATCAGGCAGCGGTTACTTGTGTGTCCGGGTAGATGGAATTAAAGGAGATCATGAGTATCCAAGTGGTAATGCTGGATAGGTGGGGATCCTCTATCCACCCCTCTCCTGCAGTCCTTTTACTTATAAAGAAAATTAATTTTGGCTGTACCTCCACCCACTGGCCCACTGAAATGCCTTTGGAGTCTCCAGGAATAAACCTGAGCTAATCTATGCAATGGGTCTAACTCAAAGGACCAATTACAATATACACCCAATATGCATTTAGATTAGAGTTAACCCACCTTTACTTAATTGAAGAAAACATGGTAAAACAGATTGAGATTAGTATATCACAACCCATTTCAATCAGCAGGTGTCACTTCAGTAAAACAATAAATGCAATTTACAGTAGGGAGTGAAACTTAACCAACTTACACTGGCACCATTACCCCCCCCCCCCCCCGCGTGTGCCCTCCTCTGAACGTCAGAGATCTGAACACTTGCTTGCATGGGTGCACTTGAGATGTTGAAGCTGGGGATAATCCTCTGTTGGTCCAGTAAAACAGTCAGGTCAAGGCTACACAGCGCAGAGCAGTTCTAGCTTGGAATCATTCCAAGCTGCACAACTCCTCTGAAGATAGGAGTTGTTTTAATATAGGTCGGTAACCCTAGGTCCTGATTAGATGAGAATACCACTTTATCAGATGCAGGCAAACCCGTATAGTTTCTTTGCTCTCCCCCTTCCCTTGCAAGCACTTCCCCAGCCAACAAAGGTGATGGTCACTCTCACTGCCGGCCAACCTCAATCAGCTCTAGGCACAGCAGCAGTCTCTGTCCTGTCTCTAATGAAGCTACCACCAGCCTTGAAGGCTTCCTGCTAGCTCTAACCCCCAGCAGACTCTCAGCAGCAGCTTCTGGCTTTATATTAGTAGCGTAGCAGCTGCTCCTGGCTTGGACAGAGCTCCTCGAAGCAATTTCCACTCCCCTACCAGGAAGTCCCCTCCTCTCATACAAAATGGAGACCACCCCATGCTCTCCTTACATCCTTGGAAGTAGAAGCATCTCTCTCTTCCCTAAGGCAGCATAAGAATTGCAGTCTCTGAGGCTGGTTGCAGCACTCATGATCTTCCCATCTGGAACATTCCCAATTAAGTTCAGAGGCCCCTCTAGGAGAGGGTGTCTCCATGTAATAATAGCACCAACAGGAGAGGAGAATGAGCTGCCCCTATACTAACTTGTAGGACCAAAGATATGGTTCTTTAGCTCAGGGGTTCTCAACCAGGGGGTGTATACCCTGGGGGGTATGCAGAAGCCTTCTAGGGGGTACATCACCTCATCTAGATATTAGGCTAGTTTTACAATAGGCTATATAAAAAGCACTAGCAAACTCCTTGAAAGGGTTCCAGTAGTCTCGAAAGGTTGAGAGCCACTGCTTTTGCTTACTGAACTTGTGCCTGCCTTTACTGATCATGAGTTCTAGGAATTGTGCCTGCTTGTACTAGCCTACCAAGAAGTCCTGTAAGGCTCCTCTGTCATTCCTAGTTTGGGCTAAAAAGGTCATTTGTGAAGTGTTTCCAGATTTGCCAATTTGGGATCACAAGATCGGATTCTCATGAAATTTCAAGTCCACTTTTCATGGATGCTTATTTTAACAGAAATCTAAATATTTTTGATGTTTTGCCCACCACTATTTTCCTCATATTGGGATGGCTTTGATTGTATAATATATTTTAATTTGGATTTGTAAATTTCCATGGTGACTCTTTTCTAGTTGGGGTTTTGTGGCTTGTTTTGTTTTCCCTTAGAAAAAAAGCTTTGAATCCCCAGCAGGATGTTCATTAGACAATTAGAGAATAAATACAATATTATAAATCCCTCAGAAAATGATGCATTTGTTCAACTATATTTGTTTATAAGTATAGGTGAAAAGTTAAGTCCCCCTGCAGCAGGAATCATATGTAGGTTTCTAATTATATTCAGGACATTTGTTTTGTGGCTAGGCTATTTTAGAGTGGGCCTCCGTCCCAACATTAAACTTTGATTTTCTATAGATTTCTTCATATACTTTTTTTTCTTTCCCAGTGGTCTGGGTACAAGTAGAAACAGATAAGAGATGGCAGTGTTTGTTTTATTGTGAACCTTATTCTGCCTGATATTTAATTATGTTTCCATGTGGATTTGTAATGTGGATTAATAGTTTTATTGTACTCCTGTGATTAGTTTCTGTTTGTTCTAATTTCTTTTTTGGCTCTTTCTTGACCTTGAGGTGAAAAAACACAGAAGATGTATTCCCTCAATTTAATGCCAGTCTGAGGAGTTTCTCCTGCATCATCAGATCAATGAAAAGTAAATAGCCTACACTTCTTGTTTCACAGTGCAGTATTGATCTTTCTTCAGCTTTTGCTTCCCTTTTTTCCCTGCGTCTTGTGTCTTTCAACCCCTGGGACCGAAGTGATTGCCATAGATTGGACAAGCTAACAAGCACATGATAAGGAACTAGTGTTTTGTGGTATACTCACATACACATGCTTGGTATATAAAGCCTGGACCTCTCTGCATTGAAAGAGAGGTGCCATTTTGTGTATGGCACAAGTCACTATGAAAAAGAACCACAGAGAAGGCACTAGAGCAGCAGAGGATTTTATTCTTCACACTGATCTTTTATTCCTACAGCTGGTGCCAAGCTGGGTGAGGATGTCGCTCCTCTGAAAAGTAAGACAAGTAGCTGCGAGGAATGCCATAAGCTTTTTTGCTTGGGCAAATGTTTGGTACACTGGCAGCCTGTGGGTAAGTCTGAACTTAATCCTATAGTGATCATATTATTTTTGTCAAGCCCTATTAGAATTTTGAGAAGCAGAGACCTTCAGAGGAAGTTTGAGAATTGCAAGAGAAATCATTACTTTCTGACAGAAATATGACCTTCAGTATCCTACAATATATTTTAGAGACATGCTTTGAATTTAATACACAAAACAGCTTAAGACACTAATTCATGCTGTAAATTAAGTATTGAATTCATCTAATTTCTTTGTGGTGTTTTATGTTTTTAAAGTTTGCTCTTTTTTTTTTTAGAAGAGGATGTGAAGTAATTTTCCTCAAAATTTATTATAATGGAAACACTTTACTTTGTAAAGCATAGAAATACCCTATATAGTGTCTATCTGTCCTCCAGTGCTACTTAAGTTAAGAAATCACATCTTTTTACATTTTCTTTCTGGGCCCTTCACTGTCCAAAGTGTTCCCTGGCACTGAAAAATGGATAGATGAATAACTGATATTCTATTGCATGCTATGCAGTCTATTGTTTCTTTTTAATAGGTAGATATTTGTGCTGTGCAGTTCAGAAGTTTTCTGACATTGCTTTAGATGTATGGGAATAGTGTTTTTCTCCATCTCTGGGTGCTTATTAGTCTCTGGTACCATTATAGCACAGAAAACTAATGTAAATATAAATAAGTAATTTATTCTTTAGTTTTTATGTCATCCTTCAAATAGTTAGCCTGAGCATTTGTGGCCAGGTTATCATACTGTCTCCAAAATAGCAACCACATATGAGGTCATACAAGACATGAAAGGTGTGAAACAGACTATAAAGAAAAGTTACAATTTTCCTTTATATCTAATCAGTGATATTGTACATTCAGTATTTAAAAAGAATGAATACATGATCGTGGAGAGCATGCTGTTATACCTTACAATATTTAACTAAACATTAAACCCTCTCCCATGCAAGTCCAGCAGCAAATAAGCTCTTGTATTCTGTTATTACTACTAACAGTACAATGATATACGAGTTTCATATGTCCTGTGGACACCACTGCAATGCGGTTTATTGGCAGTATTTTCAACAGTACACTTTTATAATGTGAACCTTTGTTGTTCAACATTTTTTTTTAAAAAAAAAAAGGCCGGTGCACTTCACAAATTATGTATAATGTTGGAGATAATCTATCTCTTTCTAGTTTTATGACATTTTACACTTCTTAGAGCTAGATCATTGTTCTAACCCAAGCTATTATGTAATCCTTAGGGTAACCCCGCTGCTGATTTGAACGCTATTAATTTTCTATTATAGTGTGCTAAAGATGTTCTACAGTGTGGCGCTCACCTGCATTATTGAGTCAATGACCAATTGCAGAGTTACTCTGTGGTGGTTGGAGCTTAACTCAACCCTTTGGGATCTCATTTATTATTTGCAGATATTGATTTTGGAAAAAGGAAAAGCTAAGATGTGTGAATCTAATACCAACTTAGACCTAGCCTATAGCTGTTAACTCCTAATGGTCTGTTTACTATGGGTGTGTGTTGTTTGAAGCTTGAATTCTTTACATTTTTATGTACAAGAAACTATTTGCTGCTACTCCATAAAGATTTGAAAGCAGCCATATAATCATAGTTATATAGCACCAATGTTATACCTTTTACCTTTCAATTTTAAATTCTTGATAATTCTGATTCTGTATCAATGTGCTAAATAGGCTAATGAAGACAAACCTAGTGCTGTGGCTTGCACATTTCTTGTACTAATGATACATTATAAAAGCCATGTGGGAAAATGTTACACACTAAATAACATAACTTGTCCCCAAACCATCCCTAGGGTCCCATATGCAGGACAGTGATCCACAGTTGTGTGTCTATTTGCAGGATCAGACCTTACCTGTGTAGTGCAAACTGACCATTTTAGGGCCTGATCCAAACCCATTGAATTCAGTTCAAAGATTCTCATTTACTTTAATGAGCTTAACATCAGGCTCTGAGTGTGGCAGTGAGCTTCCATATCTGTCATTATTTAATACCATGATGGCAAGTTCTCTCTTCATCTCTTTCTCCAGTGCTTTACCTGATTTGAAAATGGTGCCCCAATTGTGAATGTGGCCTCTGCATACTACTGTAATATAAACATTAACAATAATGAAGTAAGGATTCAATTTAAGAAAGTACCATATAGGATATCTAGGAGACTGTAGCCTGTAAAAGCATCATTGTAACATTGGGCAAAATGGTAGGAACATATATTTGGTGCATTAGCTATATAGCAAAATTTATCCCTCTGGTTAAAAGCTTGAGAACTCAGTCTTTCTTCAGGGCCCTAAATGAGTGTTGTGGTGAATGGAATTCACTCCTCCTTAGCAGACTGCAGGATTTCAGTGTAGTTCCTTCATACCGGCTACCCCAAACCAAAGGCTGTCACTGCATCCACTGTTGCTCTGAACATGCAGGCAGGATGTGAGAGCCACTTTGGTCCATAAAGTTGCAGATTTCCCAGCCCCTTCTCACCTGCTATGATCTGACGACCATTTCTATAATGTGCCAGGACTGCTGAGGTGCCCTGTATTGTCAGCCCCACTGTGGGCCCTAGACAGTGGGCTCTGTACACCAGGTGTGCTTCATTTTAAAGGAATCCTGCCTATGAAATCTGAAGCAATTACACAGCTGTAATTCACCAGAGAGCCACAGGTGTAATTTAATGGCCTTTAGAAAAATGTCTGACACAGCATTGCAAAAAAGACCAATCTACAAAGTGAATAAATCTATAAGAGCTGCAATGAACTATCTGTGTGGATTAGAACTTGCTTGAATATCAAAGGTAGAGAATTTCAGTGGGTGTTGCCATTTTAACTTCAAGGAAAGTGTCTAGTAGAGTGCCATAAATTTTGAAGCTTTCACTTTGCTAATATATGAACTTTATGTTCATATCACTGTATTCTTGTCTTCTCCCCCCCTGTTTTCTATAGCCACCTGTTGCATCTTGTCCATTCTGGATAATCGAGAGTAAGCTCTTTGGGACAGGAACTTTCTTATATTTTATATTTGTATAGTTCTCAGCACAATTGACACTAATATTAATTGTGGCCTCTGGGCAGTACTTTTATGAATAAATAATTATCTGATACAAAAAATGTGCAGTGCAAAGAGTGTGGGCAATGATGATTACTTCCATGGACTGGAATAATTGAAACAGATATGACTTGTGCAAAACCATGATGAGAGATATAAGTTAATAAAGACAGGGAAAAATAAGAAAAGAGAGCACATGCTCAGTTGACATAAACAACAAACTGGAGTAAATGAAGGATTTCAGAGATACTGATAGATAAAACTTGGGCTGTATTTTTTAGAAATATGGAGGTTAAAAAGTGGACTTCACAAGATGTTCAAGAATTCGAAAGATAACATCTGACATATTTTATAATCCAGTGAATTTTTAACCAAGACAATAACCAGGATGCAGAAATATGAGCTAAGGAAAGTTAATACACTAATGGAATTTGGGAAAAATTCCTTACATGGAAGTCTAATAATGAATGGGAACTACAGGAATCACAAGGAAACAATAAAAACAACAAATAAGCATTTTGAAAAAGAGAACTTTTAAAAAGAAAACTAAAAAGTCACTAATACATAGAATGCTATTGACCCTGTTCATGTGTCATCAGCAAAATAGAATGCTGGATCTTTGGATCCGCAGCATGAACCTCTACCAGTTGAGCTAATGGAGTACAACCGATAAAAGTAACAACTGAAAGCAGGATCTTACCATGGAAGTGTTAGGCAACCTTAACTAAAGTCATCACTTCCCATAACATTTTTGCCTGTATTTATGTATTTACATGTATGGTACAATATGACGGTATACAGTAGACTCTCGATTATCCAGGACGATAGGGAAAAAAATAATCCTGGTTCATAAAATCCCAGATAATCACCATCCATAGGAAATATGGGGCGGGGGTGTTGGTTCACCAGCCACCCTGCACCGGGGGGAGGGGACTTTGGTTCACTAGCTGCCCTGCGCCCTGGTGGGTTTTGTTTGTTTGTTTGTTCTTGAGACGGCAACAAAGCCAGAGCCAGCCCTGTGAGTTACGCATATTTTTTTTTCACATCCCGGTTAATCCACATTCTGGTTAACCCAATTCTGAATAATCGAGAGTCTACTGTATTTTAAAAAAGCAATTTTAGTTATCATGAATTTGCACAAAAATGTTCAAACATGAGTGCCTAAACATAGACATGTAAATGCAATACTTTGGCATTTTAAAAACAGCATCTAGAAAGAGTGATTCAGTAGATGGAATAAAGGATACAAGAAACTGACAAATTGATAATTCTGGTAGTTAATACACACAATTACCCAGTTGTCATTTAGTTTAACTATCCTCACTGTCCTATCATGATACAACAAAACAATAACAAGGTTGCGTGTCTGAGTAGAAGAATGTTATAGAAGAGGAAAAATTTTGGTTAATCAATAATGCACATTAGCTACAGTTCATTAAATTCAGATGATTCTTCATACTGATGTAACACTTCCAGTAAACGAATTGATTTCTGGTATGAGGTTGACTTCTAACCACTTGTCAATTTCTGTAAAACACTTAAGGCCAACTTTTCAAAAAGATGCCTCTGGATTCACAAGCCAAATGGGGAATTGTAAGCATAGTTATATTTTCAACAGTTGGTGCTTACGAGCATAAATATTGCAAGTCTAAATAAGTCTAAATAAGAGCAAAATAACATGGTGGGCCTGCAGGGCATGGCCATCTGTTTAAGCATGCAAGAGCAAATTCAGCATAAACTTGTAAATTCCACTCCTATATGGGGAGGGGGGGTGTAATTTACTTTTTTGTAAGGATGACTTCCTGCACAGCTCTGTTACTCTATTTCCTATTATTATGGATATATAGGGTCAGAAATATAATTTTTTATGATGTTGTACAAAATGCAAAGGGAAAGCACAAAAGCAAACACCAATATAGAATTATATTCAGTGTTGCTGATTACTCGTATCTCTCTCAATTCCGAATCTAAGACCGATTAATTCATACATATTTAGTCAGATAATTGGTATCTTATTCTAGAACAAAAGCGTTGGTTCAAAATAATATCATTATTATTGCCCCTCACAAATCCAAGGTCATGTTGTGGTATGCCTCAGCACTGCGCTGATTCTGGGCAGTTCTGTGGCACGTGGTGGAGGCTGCAGTGACTCTCTGGGTAGTCTGGACAAACTCAAGATCAGGAAGGCACAAAGGTAGTTAAAAGCCATCATAGTCCCTAATCCCTCTTCCTCCTCCTGGTAATGACTATAGCACTATGCCTCTTAGGGTTTATCTACACTAGCAGCTATATACATGTTCATGCACGGGCTTGCCCCATAATCCCTTATTGTCCACACCAAAACCCCAGCAGCAGCACAGAAGTAAGGATGGCATGGTGTGGCATTGCCACCCTTACTTCTGCACTGCTGTCTTCAGAGCTGGGCTCCCAGGCAGCAACCGCCGCTCTCCAGCTGACTAGCTCTGAAGGTAACGCTGCCACCATCTACAGCAGCACAGAAGTAAGGGTAGCAGCACTGCAACCCCCTTTACAGTAACCTTGCAACACAACCCCCCCCCCCAACTCATTTTGGGGTCAGGACCCCAAACGTTACAACACTGTAAAATTTCAGATTCAAGTATCCCAAATCATGAAATTAATGATTTTTAAAATCCTATGACCATGAAGTTGATCAAAATGGACCATTTTGGTAAGGTCTTAACCGTACACCATGTATTTGGGTGGAGCAGTAGAAACATTATCTCTACTGGGAAATTTCACAGAGGCTGAAGGAGACAGTGTCACGTTACAGGAATTATTTGGGATCATATAGATCATTGGAGCAACCAGAGTCCTATAGTGGCACCGAATCTTATGGTCATAATGGGTGTCTACGACCAGGTTATGGATTGCTGATTATGAATATGGCATTGGTATGTGTGTATCAATTTGGTAGTTAAAGTTATGAATATTGGCTCTGGACTGTCTGTCTTTCCAAATATTGTGCTGCCAGGGGAACATTCCAGAATACTGGGCGTCAGCTCTGCTCGGGGTTTGATGGGCCATTAAGAGCGATCAGCGACACAATAGACTCTGGGAGCTTGGAATGCCCCAATCCAGATAAGAAGTCTACAGAGAACCTGCAAGGCAGCCTGTGCATAATGGATTCTGCCTGCAAATAATGAGTCATGCATGGTCATGTGATCTTCCCAGGTGACTCCAGGACTCCATGGGGCTGGACTTTTCACAGCAGGAACAAAGAGGTGTTTGCACCTGGAAAAAAACTATAAATGAAGCTGCTACAGCCCCCCCATCTTTGTCTTCTACCTTCAGCCTGCAGCCTGTCTTGCTCCCAGCTCTGAATGGACTTTGCTACACAGGTGAACTCTGAACTAAGGTGCTGACCCATCCCTAAATGGGATGCTTTCTAAAGACTTTGATTTAAACCTGCAGTTCTTCTACCTTTGCTGCAAGCCTGAACCAAGAGATGTGCCATTACTGCATGTAATTGATTTCTTTTAACCATTCCTAACCCTCACCTATACCTTTTTCCTTGTATAATAAACCTTTAGATTTTAGATTCTAAAGGATTGGCAACAGCGTGATTTGTGGGAAGATCTGATTTGTATATTGACCTGGGTCTGGGGCCTGATTCTTTGGAATTGGGGAGAACCGTTTTCTTTATTTGGGGGATTGGTTTTCGTAACCATTGATCCCCAGGACAGGTGGCTGCTGGTGGTGATACTGGGAAGCTGAAGTGTCTAAGGGGATTGCTTGTGTGACTTGTGGTTAGCCAGTGGGGCGAAACCAAAGTCTTTTCTGTTTGGCTGGTTTGCTTTGCCTTAGTGTGGAAAAACCCCAGCTTTGGGCTGTAGATGCCCCTTTGGAAGCAATCTGTCCTGATCTGATGCTCACAGCTGGACCCCACCAGGAACAGCACCGTTACAGACAGGCATTCAGCAGACTCCATCCAAGTGCCAGGAACACATGAAACAAGTGAGGCTCCTGTGTAGGAAGGCCAAAGACTCCAACAGTTGGCCTGGGAAGGCTTGTGGTACATGTCCCTTCTACGGGAAGCTTGACTGGATGTTGTCAAGAGCTCCCACTACTGAGCCCGACTTGGCTCATGATCCCCTGCTCATCCCTAATGGGTTCACTTTCTGAGAGGATACTGATGAGGGCCAGTGTGAGGAGGGAGCAGGAATCATGCAGGTCTGGATGTCCCAGAAGATCCAGAGGATGAAATGCATGTGATTCTGCATTTTTACCATTGAAGAAGCCTGCCCACAATGAACAAGCCATGGCAGGAACCAGAATGTGAAGCTGGTAAGTTAGTGGCTCTGCACCCACTCCATCAATATCTCTATTGGTCTGGTGTTTAAATTCCCAATTTTAAGATAATGGGCATTTAAAGTACTGTACACTGACTTTTCCTCCCTGGATAATATTCTGTGCCTTGGTATGTTTCTGTGTATTTGAACCACAGTACTGAAGCCATGGCATTATCATCCTCTGTCCCTTACCAAATCCCTCCACACCCTACATCCAACCCCCATTCGCTCCACCATGAAATGTTCCTCAAGTGAGAGAGTTCTAAATCAATATTTGTGATGAACCATAATTATGCATTTGGCTTCTAAAACTGTTTTTTCAAACACTTTATAAAGGAAAAATCAGCACATGCATATGTCTATGCATTGTTCAGCCAGCAATCAGGCAGCAATGGTCCTGGGATCTGTGGAGGGTGGTTTGGAAAGGTTCTGGTTGGGGAAGGGAACAGAATACTTTGTAGAAATCTGGCAGTTGGTTGTCTAAGGAAAAGTTAGTCACAGCCATCTTTTCTCCCTTAAAAGACTATAATATCTTTATAGTCTCTGTCCTTGATGTGTGCCCTTTCCCCACATGCAGTCATCCTGCCCATGCCCGGGGAGTGTGGGTTGGAGAAGGATCAGATCTGGTGGTTGGTAAAAAACTGCAGTGTCCTTGTCATGGCCAGGTCATGGGTGGCCAGACCTAGTAGTGAGAGTCAGAATCCACAGTCACAAAACAGGAGTCAGGGATGAGTTGGATCAGGAGGTCAGAAGAGGGCACCAATTGGAGAATGGAACCATGCATCAGGAGCGCAGGACAGAGCCTCAAACTGGGGTTGGTCTTCATGGGTCCCAGGTACACAAGCATCAGCAGGCTGCTAGATAGAGGGCTGGAGCATGTTGCTTCTGCAGACACAGGTTCAAGACTCATTGGATCATAACTGCCCCTTTCCAATTGTCTGAGGTAAGTGGTTGTGGTGCTGAGCTGAATTTCAGGAACCGCAATGAAGTTGGGGTGACTCTCTTTTTCCATCCATTTCAGCATTATAAAGCAGACACAGAATCGGGATTTTCTGGTACAAGTAAGCTGGGGGGAAGTTTGTGGTTTAAACCTCCTTTTGCATTATATCCTCCTATTGTAGCTGAGAATATTATCAACTTTCAGTGGAATTGCCTCCCAATCCTGCAAGCATCTTTCAGCAAATTTCTGTTGTAGCAAAAACTCCAGCTCATTCTTCAGGTTCACTGGCAGTGCAAATCTGCTTGGTCTTCCATCATAGCTGACCAAACTCCTACATTCAGCGATATATAAAGGAGTGGCTATTAGCAGGAACATCCGGTTGCCGGATTTCCACTGGATTGGAAAAAAAACACTTCTTTTTCATTCTGGTGCTTTGAAAATGGCCATGTTCTCCAAATGTTGGTCAGCCTTAAGGAAAGAAATTGTAAACTGGTAACATAGCCTGGCGTAAGGAATTCTACCTCCATGTCCTCATCTCCTGTGAACCAGTATGAACATTTTAAAAGGTTAGAAACACTAATGGAGTTTTCTTTTTATTAGCCTCTGCTCCTTCATGGACTGTGGAAGTTATCTGAGAAACTAGTATAGCAAAACTGTTACATTTCTGGAATGCTACAAAGTACCAAAATTGTGGCCTTCTATAGCAAAATTATGTTATGCAGAAGAATGTATTGGTTTGTTACAATGGCCAAAAACATAATTCTCTCCTTATTTGAATTGGCAGGACCTTGGGCTCCTGAGACTGAAACCATTTCACCAAGAGAGCAAATGAGGAACAGGAGCATAACCACATCATGCTATTGCTCTGTCTTGCACCCAGTTTTACAGGGAATAACAATGAGGGATGATGTGACCAGGAACTGCTAACAACAAATGTGTGAAGGAAAGGGACAGTACCAACAGCACACAATAAGTCAGTTTCCAGAGCGTCTCCTTCTGACACACAGGCTCTTGAGAAACAGTTGCCCCTGCAACAGTTACACTAACATGGAATACCTCCAGTGGCAGTGGGGAATGTAGATACACAGCATTATGCCTGTGTCCAGCACAGTATATGTGGACTCTCAGGCATGGGTGTGTGAAGTATACAAGAGCATTATGCAAGTGCTATTCGAGTGGGCACACAATTGTAGTGTAACTTGAGATGCAGCACAGAATCCCACCCATAGTCCCCACCACAATTTATTACCAGTTAATGCTAGAAAGAGAGGGAAAAAAAGGAGGGGAGGAAGATAGAGAAAAGAAAGGCAAGATATAAACAGTCTGAACTTGAAAATACCCCCATATCTATCCCAACTCAGGATCATGCTGTTCAAATGGTTTTATCCTATGCAGTAAAAGAGATAATTTTAAATCTGTGAAGATTCTCAAAGAGCAAATATTAGAGGGAAAGACTTGTCTTGCAATATTTGTTACTAGCAAAAGTGCCCGGCGTTGCTCGGGTCAGTCGGAGATGGGGAGGGGGCAGACAGCTGACACCCCCTGACCAACCCCAACACCCACACCTCACCCCTCACCCACCCCGACACCTTCCCACCCCCCCAGACCAAACCCGACACCCCCCGGCTCACTTACCCCCCAACCAAACCCAACACCCCCACCTGACCCCCCCGACCAAACCCGACACCCCCACCTGACCCCCCGACCAAACCCGACACCCCCACCTCACCCCCTGAGCAAACCCGACACCCCCACCTCACCCGCCGACCGAACAGTGTATTTAATAATCTGTGTGCTACACAGTGCACCGTGAGCCGGGGGGGGGGGGGGGGGTGTCGGGTTTGGTCTGGGGGGGGGAAGTTGTCGGGGTGGGTGAGGGGTGAGGTGTGGGTGTTGGGGTTGGTCAGGGGGTTTTGCGGTTGGTGGGGCGGTGAGGTGGGGGTGTCGGTTTGCTTGGGGGGATGAGGTAGGGGTGTCGGGTTCAGTCGGGGGTAAGTGAGCCGGGGGGTGTCGGGTTTGGTCTGGGGGGGAGGGAAGGTGTCGGGGTGGGTGAGGTGTGAGGTGTGGGGGTTGGGGTTGGTCAGGGAGTGTTGCGGTTGGTGGGGGGGTGAGGTGGGGGTGTCGGGTTTGGTCGGGGGGTAAGTGAGCCGGAGGGGGTGTCGGGTTTGGTCTGGGCACCCACCCCGACACCTTCCCCCCCCAGACCAAACCCAACACCCACACCTCACCCCTCACCCACCCCGACACCTTCCCACCCCCCAGACCAACCCCGACACCCCCCAGCTCACTTAACCCCTGACCAAACCCGACACCCCCACCTGACCCCCCCAAGCAAACCCGACACCCCCACCTCACCCCCCGACCGAACCCGACACCCCCACCTCACTTACCGTCCCACCAAACCCAACTCAGATCCGTCGTGGGGGGGGCAGAGCCAAGGGATTCCGGGGACCTTCGCAGGAGAGGGGGGGGGGCACAGGGCTGATGGATTCCAGGGTTCCGTTGGGAGGGGGGAGGGGCAGAGAACTGAGGGATCTCCGGGGTTCCATTGGAGGAGGGAGGGGTGAGCTGAGCGGTGTCTGTTGGAGGGGGTATTATGACATCATCACCACCTAACCGCCCAGCTGATGTGATTGGCCCTGAAAGACTTTCACCCCTGGGGGGCGTCAGAGGTGAGATCCGAAAAATTTTCGACCCTTACCAGCATCTAGACCCCAAGACCGCTAACTGTACCAAATTTCAAGTCTCTGGCTCAAACAGTGCTGGAGGAGTTCGCTGTCATACATACATACATACATACATACACCACTTGACTTTTATATAGATAGATAGATAGATATATGATCTCTGAAGCTTTCTAACAGCTCCTTGGAGATCTGTTTCCTGATCATTACCTGATCATAAGTTCACTCACTTTGGGACACCTGGCATTGTCCACTGTCGGTAGACATAATATTGGGCTGGATGGACCTTTGGTCTGATCCAGTATGGCCATTCTTGTGTTCTTAACAAAGGCCAACCCCTATTATACCATCCATACCTTTCTTGGCTATTTTTATGAGGCTGGATTTGGCAAGCACTTTTCCCACAGAACTAGCACTGAATTCAATGACAGATGTGCATATGGAGTGCTTAAATGATCAGGTCCTCATTTAGAAAAGCTTTTGTAGATTTGGAGCCACTTGAGTTTGAATGGATTTGTTTTATGTCCAATACAAGAAGAACATGTCACAATCTTGGTAGAAGTAGTGTGCATTTCCACCTCCTTTTTTTCTAGGTACTTATTCCATACTTTTTTGGGATTTTCTATGAAGGGCTGAATGTAAGAACATTTTAATTTGTGACTGTGACAAAGTATATATATGCCTGAGAAGAAATGAAAGAAGATATGGATAAAATAAATTTCTTAATCAATGTAATTAACAGTTTGGCTTTACTATCAGTAAAGATGACCTTTAATCTGCTATCAGTTTTCATATTGGTTATAAAGTCCATAGTTTTATCTGAGGAAAAATGAGTTATTATCTTTCTACATTGTGCAAACTGCAGTAGAATTAAAGTTGACATTGGAGGAGATGTATGGTAATGAAAATGGGGGCACTGACGAAAGTGAACAAAGGAAAAATTAGAAGTAGAAGAATCTTTTTGGGGAAATGTAGAAAGCCGCATCACTTGAATCATTTAAAACTAAATTGCAGAGAACACAGGAAGCATTTACTGTAGGAGTCAATCCTGCAGGGAAACAGGCAGGTAGAGGAACAGACAGACTGACTTACTGAGCCTTTCTGATTTTTAATGTCTGTGATTTGATGATAAAATAGCAGTCTATTTCTTTACTTGTCAACTCACTTCTTTCAAGGTTAACCTGTTCCGATGACTGGGGAGGGTTTACTCAGGGAACAGGAGATGTTTGAAGCTAGTCATGCTTGCCTGCTAATCCCAATGGTTCATCAAGGACGTTGGACACAGCTATTCCAGAGAGAATCTTTTGTGTGGAATAAGTACCTAGTTTCTTGGTATGAAGTTCCTTATGGAAATTCCGTGTTTGATAGGTGTATTTTTATAATTGTTCTGGTAAGTATCTGAACTCTAATTCTATATTAATTTAATAATTCTCAAGGCTTCCTTCATTTTTAGATTAAGGATTTTGCTGTATATGTAATCTGTTTACACAGCTGATTATTTCCCATAACCTACTGGTATTGGCTGCCTGTAAGCCCATAAACTTGGTATCAAGATCCCATCTCTTGTTACCTCAAATTGATCAGGCCAAGACAGATATGAAAGTGGGCCTCATGCAGAACTAGCACTGACTTCAGTGTAAGCACTGCTGGAACATGAGGCAATAGACTCAGTAAACACAATTTAATTTGTCTTAACAAAGAATTATTTGGGAGACATTCTATGCTCGGTGTTACAAGGGTAGTAAGTTAGATGATCACAATGGTCTCGTCCTGCCTTGGAATCTACAAATGCTTGCAGGATCAAGATGTTAATTAAGGAAAATGTTGAATTTGGATGCCTGTTTGGATAGATGACTTGAACTGTTAGTACAGCAAAAAAAGGAAGTGATATAGTCTTTGTAGGTAAGGGGGAGGAGTGGGTTTTTCTACATTTAATGGGCTTTATAGTATGGTTCTCATGCTTACTTATCAATGTCATTGCTACTGGAGTGAGAAATTAAAGCAACTGTGAGCTGTGAAAGCTACCTTTCCCTTTTCTTCCTTTTCTCCCCTCTTCCTCCTCCTCCTCCTCCTCCACTGGGTGAAGCTTGGCCATACCTGAAGAGCAATATGCCCATCATATCCTGACAAGTATGGTCTGGGAGTCTTGCAAGAACAAGCTTTCTCATTAGAGTAAGTTGCCATTTGTTGCACAAAGTTTTTCCATTTAAAAGGCCTGTTGTTTTTTAATTGCGAATAATTGACAACCTTTTCAATATGCTTATTTTTTCTGGGTTTTTTTCTGAATTATTATAATTTAACTTTAACAAACATAGTGGTGCTTCTTAATAGAATAAGAGCCAGATTCTAATGTCATTTTCATCAGCTTGAATGAGGAGAGGAGAGTTACTCACAGTTTACACTGGTATAACTGAGATCACATTATGGTTTAAGATTTCTAGACAGCAATAAAAAACACTGATCTTTAATCTGAAGAGAAAGCATATAAGAAAGGTCCCTTCACGGTATGCTGTTCCTCTATTACCTTTGAATGCACAATTATTCACTCTGCTATGAAAATGTGCAAAATACAGATGACTCCATAGATTAATGCCCTTTTGCCAGTGCCCCAATCAAAGATCACACACAGAGGAGGAATAGATAAGACTGGCACATGACAAAATATTACTTTTAATCCATCAGGAAAAGCTCTGAATTTTATCATGGTCCTCAGAAAAGCAGGAAGAAAAATAGAAAAATGTACATGCAAATTTTCAAGTAAAGAAGTAATTTGTCAAGTGGAATAGGAAATGAGGTATTTCAAGTTAATTAAATTAGTTAATAAACTTGTCATTATTTGAAACAATAACATAACATTCTGGTTTTCTCCACTGCATCATAAAATAGTAATACTGCAATATTTGGGTGGCTACTAGTACAGTACTGTTGTATTTTAAAAATAATGATTTCCATAATAAAAATCTCCATAAATATTTTCTGATTGGCTACAATTCATACATACAAAAAACTTCCATGTACAGTATCATGGAAAAGAACCCATAACTCTCTTTTTGGGGCAGATCACGTACATTATCCACTGTATTAAAATGGATGCAAATATGCAAAGATTAGATACTTTAGGAAATCTTTGAACAGGAAATTGTTCCCCTTTTGGATGTCAGTACAGTCATACATGTTTTATCAGAAGATTATAGGAAAATATTTAAAATATTCTAGCTTCTTTAGGAAGCCCAGCAATACTGTAAACGTCAAAGCATACGCCAAAACTTATTAGTTTTTCATATCTTTGTGGAATAAAATAAATGGTGACGATGGTACAGAGTTAGCAATAAGAGGCCTTGAAAAGCCAGTTGAATAATACTGATTTGGATTTCTAGATAGTATTTACTGAATATTTACTATCAACAAAAGATAGCAGTAACTAGAGCCTGGCTGATATTTGTAACCAATTGCTTATTTAATGTTTAGCATTGTTTGTTGAATAATTGCTGTGAATAATTCTTGCTTTTTCACTTGTGAGAGAACAATTTTATGAGTGTTTGAAATGCCTATTTAATTGAACACATGAATCACTCGGTCAGTTTCTACTCCCAGGTCAGGTAAGCATAACTTATAGAATCATTTCCATTGCTGAATACTATGTAGCCTTTAATTTAATTTAAAGTTAATTGTGTAATGTGGTATTACACCAGTGTAGGTTTGTGTAGTGGGGCGACTGCCCCACTCCAGCAAAAGCGCTTAAAACCGCCCCTGCAAAGGGCTGTGGCTGGGGGCAAGCAGCTCCCAGGCTGATTGGGCAGAGCAGCCACAGCTGTGGCTGGGTCAGTTAGGGCACAGCTGGCCCTGATATAAAGGCCCAGAGTTTGGAGTGCAGTCTCCTCTGTCTGTAGAGGCAGACAGGCCTGGATGCTGGTAGTTTGACAAGGTACCTAGAGTGAAGCAGGGCTGGGGCAAGGCTAGAGGAGCCAGGAAAGCTCTGGCCTAGAAACCCGCAGGCTGCAGGGCCTAGGGGAAGACCCAACAAAGGGTACTGAGGTTGCAGGGGGCAGCCCATGGCTACTGAGGTAGAAGCAGCAGGCCAGACCCTCCTTGCCAGTGATGAGTGGCAATGATACTGCAGTCTGTCCCAGTGAATGGGGGCAAGTGGTGACTGGCAGTTGCCTAGACTGAGGCAAGGTGGGGATAGGGGGTTAGAGTTCCACAGGGAGGGGAGACCCTGAGACTGTGGGGGTACTTCAGGGGTGCAGCACCCTCGGTAAGAGGGCACCGGGATCCGTGAGGGACACGGGGCCAGAGCAGCAAGTGGGACATTGGCCTGCAGAGGGTGCTCCAGATGCTGGCGAGCTAATTCCCTGGACAAACCAGCCAGAGGCGCCGTGGGGTGAGTCGCCGCCCTGCTACAGTTTGACTGTAAAGTGGCTACAGTTTCAAGCTTAGAGTGAAATTTGCTTCTGCTACACTACTTCAGTTTCCCACGGGGAGTTCAATTTTCCTAATCTGGGCACCCTCTTTTTATAGTGTGATTCTGACTATCCCGCATTAGCATTTACATACATAGTAAATTGTGTGGTTAGGGCATGTGTTAGAAAAATGTGACTACCAGATATCTTGTAAGCAAAAAATTACTCTTACTGTCAGTTTTTCACAGTATCACCCACTGGCCCATCTTTTCCTGTAATCTTGTGGCATGGGTCATTCTTTGATCACTTACTTATGTCAAGAATCAGAGAGGTAGCCGTGTTAGTCTGGAATAGCAGAGGTAACAAAGAGTCCTGTGGCACCTTAAAGACTAACTAAAGTATTGAAGCATAAGGTTTTGTGGGCTAATACCCACTTCGTCGGATGCCAGTACTTACGTCAAGCATTTCTTAAGCCTGTGGTCTAATATTGCTAAGCTAAAATCTTACAGGCCTCAGCCTCTAGGCCTTGTGTTTCAGCCTTACTTACTTAGATACCTAATATATAATTATCCCTTCTATATACTGATCAATCTTGTACTTCTGTAATCCTACAATTTAACTCTATGTAGCATATACTGATTACATATGACAACCTCTTAATCATAACATCACACAATAAAAGAGCAATGAACTAGAGTCAATGGCTTGAACCAGTAAGACGAGCAGGTCAAAATGTTTTGATCAAAATAGTTTTTGTAATGAAAATATTTTGTGGAAACGGTTCAGTTTTAACAAAAAAAAACAGTAATAAAATTGAATCATTTTGTTCAGAATTCTTTCACAAAATAAAACTGGATTTCTCTACAATCTCAACTAGAAACTATGAATTCAAGAATTGCTCTCTATGAATATTCAGTTATATTTGCTTTAAAATTGTTGCTATTTGAAGCGTTTCTGCTGATAAACTGATTTTCTGGAGTATTAACTGAGAGTTGAAAGTCACTGCTCAGCAGAATACGAGCACCGTGGAGTCTTCAGTGGTATATCCGTTCTATCTTGGGTAACTATATGACTCCATTACCACAATATCTGAGCACATCTGAATCTTTAATGCATATATCTTCACAATACCCATGTGAGGTAGGAAATGTGTTTTACAGATGGAAATGTATAGAGACTGTATGACATGTCCAACATTACAAAGGAAGTCTAGGAGAGCATGGACATGAACATTGGCCAATCCTTCTAGATTAGTGCTCTAACCAGTGGCCAATCCTTCCCCTAATATAATGTCTATCTATACAGATAGGCCTTTTGCTTGTCCTCTACACCAGGGCATATTTCACCCAGAATGTGACTATAGATGGGTGAAAACAGTTAAAGCAAAATTGTTTTTAAAGTGTAACTATTTGTTGAAGACTTTTTTTTTCCAGCCTGAATAGTAACTGGGAGAACCTGAATGTCCTAAAATTGTACACTTAAAATCAAACCTGTTCTGATTATATAAGAGGGTTGGTAGGATACTGTGTAAGGGTGAGCAAGCTTTGGGGACACTTCAGGTCTGGTTTGTGCCTTTGTTGTCTCATAACTTATTCATTCACTCACACAATTATTCTTGAAAACCCATAATTTATTCATCTTAAAAAGTATTAGTGAGTGAATGAGTTGTGGCCTGATTTGCGAGGCCAATGAAATCTAATCTTGGCTCTGATAGATTTGCCAAAGAGTCACATTGGGTATGTCTACACTACCAGCTGGTATCGAACCCCCAGCCTGGTTAGACAGACTAGTGAGCTAGCGCACTAAAAACAGCAGTGTGAATGTTGCAGCTCTGGTGGAGACTCAGCCCAGCCAACTGAATTCAGGTTCTAGGGGCAGGTAGGCTTGAGTGCCCAAGCTGCTGCCTGGGCCATAAAGTCTGTACTGCTGTTTAGTGTGCCAACTTGAGCTGAGGTAGTGTGAATCCGTTTACCCATGCTGGGAGGCTTGCTCCTGACAGTAGTTTAGACATTACCTTTGGGTATGTCTACGCTGCAGTTGGAGGTGTAATTGAAGCTTATATAGACATGGCCAAGCTAATTTTAATCTAACTAGCATGGGCAGTTACTACAGCAGTATGGATTTCAGCTCAGGCTAGCCAGCTAACTACCTTGAGTCAAGGGTGGGCTTGTATAGCTTGTACTGAAGACTGTGCTGCCGCAGGTTCACTGCTATTGGTACCCAAGCTAGCTATATTAAAGTTAATTCAGTTATGTTTACATGTTGTGCTATCACAGATAGTCTTGCTAGTTCTGTTTATCTGAACATATATGCAGATACATCTTGAGAAAAGGATTTGTGACTATGATGCACTTCACTTGAAATGCAGAGCAAGCCACCAGTCTGTTTTAACAAAATGTCTTTAAATATCATTCTTTGGTTCCAAGCTGCTGCCTACAAGTTACAGCCGTGCGAGAGAATAAAACAATATATGATGTCCAAACATTACAGTAGCCACAATGAACTAGATGCCACAGCACACAGTAAGAACGCACATACTATGAGGGTCCCCTATTCCCCGTGCAACAGAACTGAATTGGGTCCTCTGCATTTGGGATCCACAGTACTTACAAAGGGCTGAAGGGGCACTCTTACATCTGAGTGCTTAACTTTTCACCATTAATGTCAGGAAATTAAAAAATTAATGTTGCTGCCTCCAGAGTGATTTAAGCACACTGCACATATAGCATCTAGTAATAGCATGATGCATTCAAGTGAGTGATTAATAAGGAAAACAGGACTAGAAAATATATATTTGTAAAATGGCAGGGAGATGAAGTAAGACTAACAATCTGACTTCTAATATGACCTAAATTATTATAACTGTTGCCATTAGCATAGAGTTGCTTCTGGTGTTGAATATGGATATTTAAAGTTTCTCGCCCTGTCAGTTGTCAGGAATGGACAACTATTATAAATTTATGTTTGCCTGTGTTTGCAAACCAGGTGACTTGGGGTTCCTCTGTGAAAAGACATGACTAAGAAATATAGTTCACCTATTCAACTTTCCATTGGACTAATATAATATTATCCATATTTGTTCCTGAACCATCATTAATTTTCTGAAATTCTTAAAATATTTCAACTATATATATTTTTGATTTGAAGTGTTCTTTATTATTATTAGTGATAATATCATAGTGCTGATGAACCCAAGTAACGAACTGAGGACCCCAACATGTAGGGGGGCTGTACAAACACAGAACAATTATTCCTTTTATAAAGAATTCTACATGCATGCTGTCTCTACCAAATAAGATCCCAAATACTTAAGAACCTGCATGCGTTTATTCATGTGAGTAGTCCCATATGGGACTGTGGGATTACACATATGAGTAAAGTGTCTTTAACTGTTTGCAGGATCACTGTATCTGTTGAAATATCCAACCTGGGTATGGCTTAATTGCCACTAGAACTGGGTGTGATACCAGTTGTCACTTTGCAAGTGTTTGCATTTGAGCATTTAATTTTTTCACTTTATTCACTGTTGTCTGTGAATATGATCTAGTGAGAAATTTCTCCCTTGTTTCTAGAAATGTAGAATTTTTGGGGAAAAATTGAGATACAGTACTTTGGATATTAAATAATACCATTGCTTTTGCAAATTTGCATCAAAGAATGCTTTGGTCCCACTGAATTTTTGTGAATTTTTAGTGTGAAAAAAGCTTTTAATCAGTGAAAACATCCTCTTGTATAATATTTTACTTGGGTGGCTTTGTAATGCTCAAAAACTATGTTGCTGCACCTTTCAGAAATGTGGTTTACAAGCAACACATGTAACTCTCCTGCAGCTGAAAGCACTATTCACAGAAGGTTAAATTTATTCTACCTTGTTTAACAGAGCTGGCCTCTATAAATAATTGTATTATGTTCTTTTATAAACATTTTGGAGAAAGGAAGTTCTTGGTTTAACACAATAACATATTACACTTTCAGTGCCCAAAGAATTAGATTGATTATGGCGGCATATAAGATTGATAATACATAGATCTGTGTTATGACACCCATTGTTTTAGTGCTAGGCTGCAGAGGAATGCTTTCTTAAATGCATCATTGTATAAAATATTGACCTAGAGAACTTCATTATTCAAGCTGGAGAGACAGTCACTACTTAACAGTAATAAACTGTTTCTGTGTTACATTGAGAATACTTCGGAAAATATGAGAGTTGTCAAATCTTTTGAAAATCCTGTCTTTATAGTACACATGACACTAAAGCTATGGCTGTATTTTCTGCTAATAAAAGCAAAGACACAGACAATGTGAAGGATATCATGGTGCACTGACAAGAAACTAAGAGAAATGAATACTTTGTTGAGGAGTAGGAAAGACACAGGCCAATGACCTTGGGAAGCTTTACTAGATATAGCTTCTTATATTTTTGTTAGTGTACGCAAAAGCCTAGATAATTCTATATTAGTGTAGATAAATAAATAAATCTTAGATTATAAACTTTGACTTCAATTTGTGAAAATATCTTAGAGTCATTAGAAAGAATCAACAGGAATAAAATAAAAGCAAGAATTGGACAAACACCAAACAAAACTTTCAGTCTCTTGAATTTTTAAATTAATAAACTTTGGCCATGCTTTTGTCCATTTTAGATTGGCTTGCTTCAAATATTTGAATGATTTTTTTTATCTGACTGTGCACAGAAAACAAATTTTGCAATGGATATTTGGGGGGAAATTAATTTTAAATTCACACACAAGAAGTATATCCAGTTAAAGAAGAAAAACAATAGCATCTGACTCTGTGATCAGTCACAACTAAGTTCAAATATGAAATACATGCAGTGAATTTTTGGCAATATGTCCATTGAGCAAGCAACCAAAATGTAAACTAGTAAATAAATAACCAGCGACAGAAATCAAGGCCAGCTACATTAGATAAATCAATTGTTGTGTATTATCCATTCAGCTCCAAGTAGAATTAAAAGCAAATATTAAGTAACCAGAACTATAGTAACTATAGAAAAGATGGGAGCTAGATGATCAAATCACATTGAAAGTTATTGTGAGTAGGGCGCCTAACTCCCTTAGGTTTCTTTGAAAAATTCCAGTCTGCCCATCTATAGAAATGGACACGTACACATTATATTTTGAGCAAATTAAAAGGTGTTATGCTATTATTAATAATAAACTTCTGTCTCCCAATGATTGTCACCTCTGATCTGTCTATGTCAATGTATTTTTTTTAGCTGGATCCTGTCAGAGCTGGGTCTAGCTGAGGAGGGCTCAGTGTATGTACAAACATGTCTCTAAGTTGCCTTGCAGTCCCCAGATTTATGCTGGCCTGGTTCTCAGGTTTGTATTAAAGCAGTTGGATGGCCGCTGTAGTTTGTATTGTCCGCCAGTATCTCCCAAGATCCATTACAGCATTCAAGGACAGCTGTCACGCATGGACTCTGGAACCATTTTTGCTAATGGTGCTCCTAGTGCAGTATGTCAGTTATACACGACTCTAGAATCCCTCTACAGAGAGGGCTCCTCCAATAGGCTGGTTAAGACATCTTTAAGGCAGCTTTATGCGAGCACACTGGCACAAAGCTGCTCTAGTAAAATGGAGGATTTGGCCCAAGTGTTTGCTGATATAGGTTGATCAATATGTGTGGCAAAATGATCCTCACTGCTTTCAAAATTTTAACATACATTTCTTTTAAGGTGCTGCTTTTAGCATTCTGTACTCAACCATTTCCAAACAAGGGTTTACCTGTATAACCCACTGACTTCAGACTCTTTGCAAAATAAAATGTATCCACATTTTAATGCTTTTTCATAAATGTACCTTTGGCTCACAAATTGCATTTTATGAATTTTTCTATTTTTGATTGTGAAAAACACCTTTTGCTTCAGATAAAAACCAATGTAATGGAACCAATGATAAGTAAACACAGTTTGGAAAATGGTGAAAATCCCATATGCATTCATTTTGCTTTATTTGTCAAATGGGTTGCACTGGTATAACTGTGAGGGCAGCTTTAGACCATTTCACTGTATATGTAACATGCCTGATTTCCATTCACAAATTTTAGATAACTCACTGTGAGATTTTAACAAATCATCACTGACAAGTTTGACTCTGTTCATTATTTACAGCACAGTGGAATCCACTTACAGTGAGCTCAGATATAATGAAACTCTATTTATACTGAAGTAGCAAGAAAAGTCTTGAATTGTTTCAGTGCGCTAAAGTGTGCCAAATGCAATTCCATTTGTATTAAACCTCATTATGCTGAAAGTGTTCTTTTTATTTATTTATTTATTTATTTTGGGGGGCGGGAGTGAGAAGGATGGCTACTTAACCGATAGTGGAATGGAAACAAGTGATGAAATGTGAAGTAAAAAATTAAAGCACTATTTTTTTATGCAATATGCCAAGAAATGGGGCAAAAAATAATAAAATTGCATGACTAAAGTTAGATCCATGAATCTGTATTTAAGCATACAGAGCACACCCACGTGTTTGGTATATGGAGCTAAAGTTGAAATGTTAGAAGTATTTTATTCATAAGCCACCTATGAGTAGGTGGGGTTTATAATGTTGGTGAGTATTTGTTAGAACAGAAAGGATATTGTGGATTGCCGTGTAGGGTAGGTGTAAATGTGAACAGTAGGCTGTTATTTATCAGGCTGCTTTGTGGCAATATCATATAAGTTCAGAATCCAGGATAGGAAGGAGCCACTAAGCAAACTGTGGATACACAAATGAGGAGTAACAATAATGTTTTATTTAAAATTGCTTTACACACTAGAGCAGAAAATTTTGATTGAAAACAAGCAATCAATTTACAATTAATAGGGGAAAACTTAATATGCTTGATAAGTAAAAAGAACCAAAAGGCTAATAATTAAGAAATGACTATAAACAATACCCACATGCAAAGGTATAACATTTAGTAGTGATTAATACTTAAAAACAATACAAACCAATGCCTAACGGCTGGCAAACGTAGGAGCTCTTTGAAACGCGGGAGCTGAGAGGAAGCTTCGAGCTGATCAGACTCAGTTTCGACACAACACTGGACGCACAGAATTCAGATCTCTCCTCTCTTCCCCCCCCCCCCCCTCTGCATGCTGCAGGGGAGACACTAAATGGCCAATGACTAGGAAGGGCCGAAATGGAAGCTGTGTCAATACTTAATTGGCTAAAATCCTGCTCTATACCAAATAAGGTGCACTGGTGTCTTAAAGGCCATTTCTGTATTAAAAGTTGTTAAGTTATTTTTCTCGCCGATTCTCTCTGTTAGAAAGAGGCTTAAGCAAGGCGGATTACATAATTTTTCTTGCAGGTCCTTTCTGTTATTTCGTAAAGGACAGGCCAGGGCAGGGACTAATGGGGGCTTGTTCTTTAGATTACTAACTTTGGCAGATATCTCATTACATGGAAAAATTAAAAAGTCTTTATCATTTAAATTATATGAAAACACTCAAACTTTGGGGTGGGCACACTTGGATATTTTAAATTAAAATAAGTAAATAAGGACCTGATTTTGAAACCCTAACTCACACTGAGTCAAAATCAATTGAATTCCTCAAGGAGTAATGTGTCAGGTTATCCTAATATAACCCTAATTAAATTAATTTTCAGCGGTGTGGAGTACCCACAGCTTTCCACTGCCTTCTATGGGATTTCTGACTGCTCAGCACTTCTTGAAAGATAAGGCCATTTATTGAGTGTGAAAATTTTGACTTGTTATGAAAGGAGAACAAAATTTTATTCTTAATTCACCTGATCAACATCCCTTCCATAATGTTCTAATTACCTGTACTTATTTACCACGAGTGCTATAAATTATACATATCCAGAATTTTCCCTGAGTGAGATCCTGCTTTTCTTGTGTCTAAAATTATCAGTGAAACCATGAGAGTTTTGAAGAGAGGTATTACACATTTTTTGTCAAAACATTTTTTTCAATTTGGTCAAAATGTTTGATTTGATTTTTACATTAAAATGTGTTTGGTTTTTGGCTTTAAATTTTTTTTTTGGTTTTCTATTTGGTGTAAAACATTTTTGGAATAGGGAGAGTATTTGTGAAAGCTGAGGGGAAAAAATCCCACAAGAAATAATTTGTTATTTTTTTCAATTAGTTCTGGTGTTAAGTGCCTACAGAGAGCAATATGGATGATTTAAAATTAGTATGAGAACATTGGACCAAATTTTTCCCTGTTACAAATGTGTGTGAAACCAGAGTTTCATTGATTCCAGTAGTTGCTCTGGATTGACAACCATGGAATTCAGGGAATTTGGCCATTTTAATTTGGGCCATTAAATTCATTGGGAATAACTATGACTAAATCAAGCAGATTAGGCCCTGACATTGTAATCTGAATGTTACAAGTAATTATTTTATATAATATTTAATTTACCTGGTAGTATTTAAAAGGGAAAGAGACTAAATCATTAATCTCCTGCTTTCACTGTGTTCTTCCACAGTTGCATAAGAAAAAATGTTTTATATATGGAATCCCATAATAAAGGCAAGAGTATTCTTGCCCTTTCAGAGTGTATGTGGCAGTAGACTACAAGCTGCAATTTCCAACTGCATCCCCATGCATGATCCAAGGACATTCTGAGTGCCTGTACTCAGGGGACAATTTTCTCCTAGCAGTCCTGGGATATAAATCACTCCGAAAGACATGGGAAGGAGGTAGAGTGATTGGACCACTCATACACTGAACTAACCCTCAGACCTGGATGGGTGCTCGGTCAGGTCCGATTTTATCATTTGAAAGGATAGTGCACTATATGCATTTCCTTTCTGTGCTGGGGTACCGAGCAAGATTTTGCTTCCTAAGGACCAGTGTCTAAATGCCAAATCTCGGCTATAACCTAGCCAGATTTTCAGCTCGTATAAATTGGCATTGCTCCATTGAGTTCACTGGGGCTATGCCAATTTCCACCAGTTTAGTAACTAATCCTATGGATTTCTGTTTCTCTGTATTTCCATAAAGAGAATAACAACTTTTGAGTTTATCGGAAATTTCATGTTATGCATTTGAATAACTGATTCTAACTAACTACTGCATGGAAGGGGCTGGTAAGTCATGTGCTGATGGCAGGGAGGAAGCCCTTCAGTTTGCATATGTAACTGATACATGGCTGGGTGGCACTGTAGGACCATTATTATCTCAGGACTCTCCAGCCAGTTACTCAGTTTAGATTGACTTGAGGGAAGGTCGGGGAGGCGGTATGGCCCTGTTGATTTGCAACCTCATCTGTTCTCATGGCTTTAATTACCATCTCTATAACTCAAGACTCTCAGATTTATATCTCCACCTCTGACCTCTCTCTCTCTTTCTCTCTCTCAGATTCTTATTTTATTTATGTGATTTCTTTTGATTATTTAAGGGCCCCTCCAAACCTCTGGGTGCTTTACAAGAATCTCATATAAAAATAATAACCTTGTTTCACACTAACTGCACTCAATGAGCTCAAAAAAGTGAGTGGTCTGCCCAGACAAACAACATAAAAAAATGGAATCCCCTTATTAATAATACCCCATCAGCCAAATCCCTTCTCAAATGCTCAAAAAAAAAGACTTCCTTTATGACATCTCTTCCTGGATGTACTTCCCACTGCCAGCCTCTGAATCAGAATGTCATAAACAGAATGTCTCATCTTTCTTTCCCAGTTCTTCACTCTCCATTTTATATTACTGCCTCATCGTACTCGGTATAGGAGGCTTCAAAACTTGAGCCCTCTCTTTCTCCCTCCACATAGCTTCTATCATAAAACCCTGCTGATTTCATCTTAAAAATCTATCTCTTGGTCTCTAGCCCCACTGCTAATGGAGGGCCTTAAAAACAGATCAGGGAGCTTGATTTTTGGGGGGAGGGTGAGCAAGGGGAGAGCAGGCAATAGGTGACTCAAGTGACTTCTAGAAGATGTTGAATATGGTTCTAGCCTCAGGAAAAATAGTTGACATTTGCAGCAGTGTTTTGGATGGCTTACAGAATGGTGAGGTGAGTTGTGGGAAATCTGAAGAGAAGGAATAACCAGGTGCATGTTGATAGAGGTCTGATGCAAGTCATATAACTTTATTGACTAAACATCTTATACCATATTGTGCTATAGTTATTTTACATTTTCAAATACTAAAAAATGGGATGAATTCCAGAGTTGGGCTCCAGTTCTGCTACTCTTGCTCACATGTAGAAGTGTCTTACCTCTCATGTAGCGCTGATGAATTTGTGGAATTCAAAAGAATTTAACTGTCCTCTAGGATTACTACCCTGTCCAAATTTTTCCAGGTTTTTGAAGGGTTCTGCATAGTTGGTTAATATTAAAATGCTCGGAAGCATATTTCAGATCAGTGCAGCAGCACTAGATAATAAAATCAGTGTGAAAATCTATAGAACAAACATGTAACCTTGGAAGGGTTGCTACCACTCGAGTGGGGTGTGCAACATATCACACACTATGCTCTGCAATAGCTGAAAACACACAGTAAAGTGAAAGAGGAATTTCTTTCTTCTAATGTTGCAGCTAGAATCTTGGGGCTTGTCTACAAAGGAAGCTATACCTGATCAACTCCATGTGTGGATGCTCTTATTCTGGACTAACTTCTACACATTAACTATTCCCGATTAACTTTATCTGCTTTAAATTTGCACCCTACTTTATTCCATATTAACTTGCATGTAGACAAATCCTTTGATCTAAGTAATATGATGTCTGTGTTATCCATTCAATATGTGACTTTTTTTTTAACCTGATAAATTGCCCCATCCCTCAAATGCATCAAACCTGAGATGTCTTTACTCAGTTTGTACTCAGTCCTCCCTCCTACTCTAGTAGTAGGACTGAGTACAAAATGAATAAGGCCCTTGAAACAGGGACTAATTTAAAAAAAATCTTAGTATTTGTATGTGTAATAATTGATAGTACAGCAGTGACTATAAAGGGTTTCTCAGATGCTTCATGCAATTTGTCCCAAAACATTCACTCATATTTAAATTTTATGTGAAAACGCAGTTTAGAGACAAGTGTAGCAGGAAGCAAATAATTATCTGTTGTGATTTATGGCTTGCTCATTAGTTTCTCAGCAGAGTAAACTGAACTTTTATATGCTTATCTAGCCTGGATTTAGTTGCCTGGAGCGATCAATTAAGCATTTGCAGAGCCCCAACTGGTGAATCTGAGTGAACTATGTCATAAGGTTGATGAAGAACACAAATAACAGGTATATTTCTGAGGAAATATCTTTACTTTACACAGTGATACTTCCCTTCTTTGTAAATTGCTTTGAGATCAATTGGTGAATAGCACTATAGGAAATCAAGGTATTATTAAAAATATACAAATGAAACAAGGGAATATTGGATAATTCTTTTTTCAGCATGGGTGAGCATCTACTCTCACAAACTATACATATTTCACATAATACTACTTTGAGAGTGAGTTTTTTTAGACTTCAACTACTGTAGGTCATACAGCATTTCACTACATTTTAAATAAGAATATGTGTGGTCTAGTGGCTAGGACAATGGACTGGCAGTCAGGAAATCTAGATCTAGATTCTACTAATCTGTGCAACTGACTTGATACACAACTGTGGGTAAGTCACTTCACCTCTCTGTTCTTCTGTTTTGATGCCTATTCTTAGTCTTGTCTATTTACACTGTAAATTCTTCAGAGGAAAGGACTGTCTCATTTGCTACAGTTGGTGATAATAGCACTACATCAATAGGCCTCAGTCGTCTGCAGTGACACAAGGACCTCAGCAGAATCCCAATTGATTTCACAAGGACTGGACTGAATGGAACATAAAGTTTGTGGAAGGAGTCACCCTGTTTGCTTGGGATGGCCGTGGATGTGCCAGACACAATTAAGCCCATAGTTTGGAATGACTGACTACAGAAACCTGAGAGCCAGCTAATCTTAGGGATGTGGTTTAACTGGAATAAAATTCTGGCCAGAGAAATGTAACCATATTCTGGGGGGGACATTTGGGATTGAGTAGGTCTGGCAGTTGAATTCTTCTGTATTTCTCCAACTCGAATCTTTCCCTGAGACCTTTCCATCCTCTCTCACAAACCAGACAAAATAAAGTCCGTTTTTCCTGTTGAAGAGGACATAACCCTTAGTAAATGTGTGCAGAAAATTGTCTCTACAACGGACAGGCTTCCATTAGAAAATGTGTTGGGAGCGAGCAGCAGGGTGGACAAAGGTGAAAATAAGGGAAGAAAATTCATCTGCATACCCAGCAGGCAATGGTCATTTATATATTCATCTGTTTTCAGTGCTGAACTTGGTGAGAGTATGTCCATTTCATGGTGCCGTGCAGAGAAAATGAAGTGTGTAAGGTCATTCAATAAAGATTAAATTAAAAACATATTCCTATTGCACCCTCAGGGTCCATTAGCCTTGATGAGTGTACAAATACTTTCTTTGTTATATGTGCTCCATCCTGAAAGAGATTGTGTGCTTCTCTCATTATAAATGTGCACCTGAAAAGATTGAACATTATCCCCTCTTTTTAACTGACCTGTGGCCACCGCTGGGTTCATTAGTGCAGAACATCTTTTCCACTGGCTGAGTCTGCCCTATTGTTTGCACTGGCCAGGGTCAAGTCAAGGTCACTCAGCCTAGATTGGACTCATTTGTCACAGGGTCTAGCAACAAAGCTGATTTCAGCAGAGACAGGGTGAATTTCATGGGGCTGAAACACAACCTTTGACACTGAGTGCCCAGGGCTGCTCAGATTTGCACAGATGGCCTGCCACCCTTAGACATCTAGGAACAAAGGATTGGTGAATTATAACAAAAATAAAATGTCCGCAGTCAGCATATATTTTAAGTGTTTAAATTATTTGCAAGGTTTTCTGACAGTCTAAAATTGCATCTTGAGCATTTGTGATAATCGCTGTGCTTTTTAGACTATGAAGGGAAAAAAACAATTCAGTTGGGGGCTTATTGCTTAACTGGTGTAACGGTGTAAAGTGTAGCAATTTAGTGTGGAGTACAGGTTTTCCATGGTCAGCAGGAGCCAGCATGAACAATGGGTCGTGCTGAGGTAGCATGTGGAAAATGACTTTAATACACTATATAGAATGGCTTATTGCTTTGGTCAATAGGCTGCAGTGAAGATGGTGTATTCAGCCACTTGGGAAGGTTAAACCTGTCAGGGTACACCATGACTGATATGCAGGGGCTGCTTATGAGGTCTCTAATGGAAAAACCTGACAAGCAAAGTTATAAAGGTTACACTTGACACATACTTCAGCATTATGCCTTATATTAATCCATTTTTTTAAAGGTAGGGTACTTTATATTTGTTAGAAATTGATGCCACAATAGTATTAAAACTCTAGAGGAAACATTTAAACTTTGGAGTAAAATAAGTAATATGTTTGTAATATGGTAAAATTACATCGTGCATGTTTATTATGCTAAAATCATATTCACACTGACTGGACTAAATTTTGTCTACCTTAAATACTATAGATCTTTTGGGTTTTTGATGTAAAACTATTTAATTATTTTTTTTAGGATAATAGGCTAGTAGTAGTAGTACAGTGTGCATTATAAAAGTGGTAACAGAGTAGGACAGAGAAGATGAAACATTCAGTAATTAGCAATGGGCCCAGAATATTTACTGCAGTTGGTATTCAGCATCTTGTAGAAATGGACTTTGAAATTTTAATAAATATTCTTATGAAGGAAGCACCACAGAACTCTGTAATGAAAAGAATTGCTGCAGTACCTTTTTAATTATAACGACTAGTATGAAGATAAGTGACCCGTTTACACATCAACATCACATTCAACCTTGCTTAAAAAAAATAACATAAATCTGTTTTGCACCATTAGATCAGGAAAAGAGAGTGGATGTCCATTATTGTTTTAATTAAGCAGATAGTAATGCCCACAACCAGGTTAATTTCCAATCAATATAAAATAATTTGGTGTTTGTGCTTAGTATAATTTGTGATAAAGAATGTGAAGCACCTATTAATGTAGAATATTCAGTAAAATATATCAATACATTGATAGTCACTTAAAAATCCCTTTAAGAAAAAGTGCTGCAGGATTAAAATTGCAATATAGGTGAAAAACTGTTTCTGTGGGCTAATTATATTTGAGACGTACATTATATTTGAAGATGTACAGGTACAAAGCACCTGAAAGAGTGTAGATTTTTTCCTCACTAGTGTAATGTTAGGTTCTGGGTGATCTAATTCACTTCCTTAAGTGGATTTATCATTATAGTGCTTTTGAAAGGTGCCACATTTGACAGCATAGGAGAGTGAAGTATTCTTTTTATATTATGTTTTGCTTCTTCGACAAAAAGCTGTTCAAATATTTGTGTGCAATGCAGAGTATTTTTGGATGGTAAAGATTATTAAATGTTGAAGTTGTAGTCATTGATTTCTCACTGAGAGGGGAAAAGAGAGTTGAATAATTTATAATAAAAATGCACTGACTTCAATGGGAATTGCACCCATCTGTGCCAAGTATGAATATGATCCAATACAGAATCATAGAAATGTAGGGCTGGAAGGGACCTTGAGAGATCAAGTCCAGATTCCTGTGCGGAGGCAGGACCAAGTAAAGCTAGACCAGCCCTGACAGTTGTTATTCCAACCTTTTCCAAACTTTCAATGACTGGGTTCCACAACTTCACTTAAAACCCTATTACAGTGCTTAATTACTCTTATTGTTGCAAAATTTTCCCCAATATTTAAGCTAAATCTTCCTTATTGCAGATTAAGCCATTTTTTCCCTCGCTCCAGTGGACATGAAAAATAATTGATCAAATTCCTCTTTATAACCGCCTTTAATATTTTGTAGTTGTGCATTTGATTTTTCCTTCCTAAGTGAAGTACTTCGTACTTTTTTGAATTTTATCTTTGAATTCAGATCAATTCTCCAATTTGTCAAAGTAGTTTTGAATTCTAATCCTGTCCTCAAAAGTGCTTGCAACCCCTCCCAGCTTGGTGTCATTCACAAATTTTGTAAGCATACTCTCCATTCAGTTGTCCAAATCACGAACATCTTACTGCTAAACTACATACATTTTGGCTAGTGTGCATGGGAGTTTGTAGGAAGTAAATTACCCAAAGAAATTTGTTTCACAAATAAAGCAGAAACATACTTAAGAAAAAAAATAATTATTGTGTACAAACAATATGTTAACAGGGAGTCTGACTCCATGACCAGGAAAATGGGAATAATTAGAATTGTGGCACACCTAGATTGGGATGAACTTTAACTCAGTCTGCAAAGGACAATCAAATCTTTTAATCTCCTGGAATTATTTCAGCATATCAACAAAATGGTGGATAATGTAGAAATATGCTAAGCCTATCAAAACCTTTGACAAACTCACCCACAAGAGGTTGCAAAGGAAATGTAATAGTCATGGGGGGGATGTAAAGTATTGTCATAAGTTAGAAACTGGCTAAGAAGGAAAAAAAGGCATGAAGAAATTGTTAAATTTTGGCCTGGCAGAAGGTGTATAAGGCCAAATCCCCAAAATTTAAGAACTTCCAAGGGACCAAAGAAAGCAAAGTGTGTATAATGTTAGTATGTATAAAGACTAAAATAGAAACCACTGAAAAAGATTATGTAAATCCCCAGTACATCCTCCCCTGCAATATTCTTTTCAATTCTGGCCACCCTTTCTCAAGAGACAGGCAATGAAAATCATTAGCATAATTGAGAAACTTGTATTTTGAAGAGAGTGTGAAAAGATGATGTTGGTTTAGTTTATAGAAATGAATAAAAAGGGATATAGTTGAGGTATACGAAATAATGAATGGTAGACAAAAGAGAAATCAGGTTGTTCTATTTACCCTTATAATAATACCAGAACAAGTGGGCCTACAATGATATATTAAACTGTAAATACTTTGTATGAAAAGTATGCTTAAGCTATGGAATTTATTGCCATAAGATATCACTGAGGCCAAGTGTCAATAAGGTTAAGGATAGGATTTAATATTTATATGGATAGGCTTTTTTTCTTGAGAGAGAAACTCTCCTATGTCAGGACATAATCAGTCTCTAACTGATAAGGGTTGGAAATAAACTTCTCCCATGAGCAGATTATTCTTCAGTAGTCCACTAATGGATTTCTTCCATTTCCCTGTACAAAATCTGGCACTCGCTACTGACAGAGGCAAGACATGAGACTAGATGGACCACTACTCTGATCTGTTATGGCAATTGCTAATGCAAAGTGAACTCTCTAGTTGTTTTTAAAGAATTAATGTCTGCAAAGCATTATGGAAAAAACAAATCCCTTGTACCAGTCTCAGAAAAGACTCCAACTGTAGGATACCTCCTGCAACTTATGTGGTGCTGTCTTCTGGAGCTGGATTGGGACAGATAGTGTTTCTATCTGTGTCAGGGAAGTGGTGGTGCAAGCTGGTGTTGGTAAGGAGTCAGATGACTTCTTAAGCCTACTAAAGACCCTGTGAATCTGTTAGAGACAGCGGCTCTACCTGATTCCCCCATATCTGCCTGATAGAGACAGTGGCTCTACCTGATTCCCCTATATCTACCTGATAGAGACAGAGGTAACAAAGTCCTGTGGCACCTTAAAGACTAACTATAAAGTTTTGAAGCATAAGCTTTTGTGGGCTATCCGACGAAGTGGGTATTAGCCCACGAAAGCTTATGCTTCAAAACTTTATAGTTAGTCTTTAAGGTGCCACAGGACTTTGTTACCTCTGCTATTCCAGACTAACACGGCTACCTCTCTGATTCCTGATAGAGACAGCGGCTCTACCTGCTGTCCCCAAATCTACCTGATGCCCCCTGATACATCTATCGATCTATCGATCTATCTATCTATAAATAAAATATGGAAGATTGAAGAATTGTGGCCTCAGATGGTGCCCTCTGAACACTCTTACGAGACGAGCAACTGGCCCTAAAAGGTACCCAGGAGGTTGGGGTACTGGAACAATTAATATTGTGAGACTGCTGAGAGCAATAGAACCAAACTGTAAACCCTGTATATAATGGAAACCACTTCCAGCCGGGGGTACAGTAGCATCCCACAACCCCACAGTAGTTCCAGCACCTATGCCAAAAGGTGAAGTTCAGACTACCGTGCATCTGTGAGAAGAAAGCAAAGGTTCATAGGAAGAGAGAACCAAGATGTTTGATAGTTTATTGGTGGGAGAGAGGCCTGTGGGAAGATATGGCTGTTATATATTTAGATACAGCAGTAAGATCCAAAGGTGGTGATTAGGGGAGGGGTCTACGAAGAAGAGAGGTACAGATTGGGTATTTCTGGCATGCAGTGTATATCCTGCAAAAATCTTGTGATGTGTAGACCTTTTTCTGACCAAGAGTCCCGAAGTGGAGTTACCTTACATTTTGGTTCCTGTCAACCAAAACTTGACTAACGTTTCTCTCAAAAGAGACTAATTTAGACCCAGTCCCCCCTAATCTGAATTCCTCAGAATTTGACAGGGGTGGAGTCAGTTTGGGGGCATTTTTTGTCTCTAGTTCAAACCTGTCTGCTGTAAACAATCTACACATACAGTACCATTGATCTCAGTGGAACTTCGCACTAGCATAAGAGGCTGCATACACAGATTCCTTTGCAAGTCCAGGGCCATAAATAGCACCTAAAAGTTATCCTCCGAGTAGGAATGAAGTGAATTCACAATAACACATAAAGCACCAACCATGAGCAGCACTAATTGGTATTCTTGCTGGCAGTTTCACAAGAGAGTAAGATATGAATAAACAAAGGTGACATTCTTCTCTTAATTGTAGAAGTCCTCTCTCCAGCTGAAGGTTGAGGTTCATTGGTATGGGGATGCTATGTTGGGCTCTGTGGGTAAGTGTTGTGTGGATAATCAGGAGGCTGTTTATAGGCACTGAATTCACTTTAAAGAATGATGTTGCCATATAATATTAGTATTATCAGGACAATACATCAAATTCCCCATTGAGCTCAGTCCCATACAGAGAATATTTTTCTTTTTCCCCCCCAAAGTACTTTTAAACTTGAACATTGGGTATCATGCTTTTGAAAATAAGTTTGTCACTTAACCTTTTAAAACAAAAGGCTTTAAAAATGCAAACCATGCCATCATCATTAACTTTGTAAAACAAAGTAAAATGGAGCTGTTCTCAAAATTGTCCATGAAGTGTTATAAATTTTGCATAAATACACTTATTGAAAGTATCAAGTCACAGCGGACAGAAATGATAAAGTACAATATTCATATTTTATTCACTACATCCTTCTAGAATTGCACTCCCTAAACAGGACGTGACCAGGCTAAGTAGTCACTAATAATAAAATTACTTGACAGTCACTGTATTAAAATGAGTTAAATTGGAAATATAATGAAAAGAAGAAAAATCTATTGTCTTGCTCACAATTGAGTTTGATTCATACCTCTTTGAAAATTACATTGATACATGTTGTTTATATTGCCTAACCTTTTCACTTTTAGGTTGACTTGGGTTTTGTGACCTTGCTTTGGAACATGCACAGTTCATGTTAACAAATATGAGGGTCATCCAGCCTGGAGCACAATATTTGTGTTGTGTTTTAACAGTTTAATAAGAAGGTGAAAGGGAACACTCCAGAGGACAGCTATAATGGCTTTATTGCCTTTTTTGTTATTAAGACCTCTTAAGATAATTGTTTTCAAAATTATAATATGAGCTTTTAAAGACTTCCAGTCTGAACACTGATTTATGCTGTCCATGATTCCATTTCTGCTCTGTTTCACACTGTGTTAATTTTCATTAAGTTCATTATGTTTGAGACCTCTTAAGGGATTTATTTAAAATTCATCTCCTGATTAGACACATACTGTATACTTTTACTGCTGTAACAATATCTAATTTTTTCCCAAAGATAACAAGATCTGAATTATGGTTGTAACGCTATTCCTCAGAGTGCCTATATCAAGTCTCTTAGTGATATTAATATGTTGCTGTAATTATTTTTTGATGCATGTAAAACATATAGGATTTGATGAGAAAAGATACATTTAACGTAAGTGGGTTAGTAAAGTAAATCTTAGCCAGACGTTTTCATATTACATTTTTCTTTTAGGAACTATAAAGGATTAGATAAACTTCAAAATAAGAAGTCAATATAATTTTAAAGGATTTAGTAAGTCTGTTCATCATGGAGTAAAGCATGTAGATGTTTAATTTACAAAACAGCAGTTTGCAGTCTGGAATAAAGCTTTCCCTAAAGCCATTAAATGTCTACTTGACTTTAATAGTCTTTAAAATAAAAAGCAGCTACACAATAGATATTTTGTACTTGATAACACAAGTGTGTATCATTATTATCACCTACTGGTAAAATGTAGATTAGATTCATTATCAATAACTGTAGTTTATGTTTTTATATGTAGATAGATGTAAAAAGTATCGGATGGAATGGCAATCTAACAAGCAGCTCACATTTTCAGTGTTATCAGGCTATAAGAGTCTCTCTCTCCTAGGATTAGGAATTAACAAAATTAATGCAATGTATAGTATGTGGATGAAATATAGCTTCATTTTAAAGGAAGATGGGAAAAGATGGAGCTATATTTTAAGACATCATAAGAAAGTGTACATTTTACTGATAGGATAAAACTGTATTATTTGTGTCTTTAGCCTCAGCTCCTCTCCATGGTTATGTGATGTGTTGCTTGACACTTCACTGATTGTGTACAGCGGAGGCCTTGTAAACACAAGATCTGTTCTTTGAATCCATTTATTCTGATACACTGTCATGTCACCCAATGCTTATTACCATAAACTGCTTTGATTTAAGTCATTCAACAGGTTTATTATTTTAAAAGATATAATAATCGTTCTGTTTCAGACAATTGATGGGTATTTTTACTTATTTGACAGGTTTCTTTTTCTATTACACTTTAAGGGTTTTTCCAGGAAGGCAAGTTCTGGAGAGGCTGTGTAACTTGTGGTCTGTAAATTTTAGGCTACTTCTTTCACAGGCAATTAAGCTCGGCATGGTGCACACTGATAATGCCCATTGGGCTCTCCTAAGTCTCTCCTGATTTGAGACTTGTGTGTGAACAGAGTTATTTACCTAATTTTTATTACATGTTTGGTATGATAAGAATAAAGTAAATCAGGGTAGAAAGCATTTCTTAACCTACTAACCTGACCTCTGGCTATGATTGCCTAATCAAGCCATCATCCCATCCGGATTCTGTCTATTAAATTAACTCCCATGCAGCCCCTTTGATTGTTCTCCCAGTGGCTAATAACCAAGATGTGAAGTAGGTCTGTGGTGTTTGTCAATGAGTGCAGAAGTGGCATGAGCTCTGCATGCCTCTTCTTCTGAACCACTGGAAGCAAACAGCTTTGCCCCTGAAGCTCAGCTGAGATCCACTGCCTTCTTCTGAACCCAACATACTATAGAGTGCCCATAAATAGAGGTTTACCCTCCCTTGCTATCTTTTCTTTGATGTGGGTATTGGTGTTGATTGCCAGTGCCCTATCTGCACCCCTGACACTGTTGACATTGTTGCCCCGATCTTTGAAGAATGTGTACCATGTTTACTTGGGTCAAGACATGAGTAGAGCAAGATTTTTCTTAGTTCTGGGATGCATTGGTACTTCATCAAAAAAATGCCATGAATAGTCTGATGGCCCTGGATTTCTAATAAGGCATTTACTGCCTTTATGGGGCAAGGGCATTTCTTTAATACCACATATGTCCCCCTTCCCTCCTGGTCCTTGCTGATGACACTCGTTAAAAAAAATGTGTTAATTAAATGTGTGACTGAACTCCTTGGGGGGAAGACTTGTACATCTCCTGCTCTGTTTTACCCACATTCTCCCATGTATTTCATGTTACAGCAGTCTCAGGTGATGACCCAGAACATGTTGTTTGTTTTTAAGAACAAAATTTAAGAACAAATTTGACAAAATGCAAAGATACCAACATGAAATTTCTAAAGATCGCTACTGCATTCGACCCAAGATTTAAGAATCTAAGTGCCTTCCAAAATCTGAAAGGAATGAGGTATGGAGCATGGGTTCTCAACCTTTTTCTCTCTGAGGCCCCCCGCAACATGCTATAAAAACTCCATGGGCCACCTCTGCCACACCAACTGCTTTTCTTCATATAAAAGCCAGGGGGTAGCAAGCAAGGCAGTTACCCAGGTACCCACAGCACATGAGGCAGCAGCAGCTTTGTAAAGAGTCTGCACTGTTGTTAAATAAAGCCTGTTGAAGTTTGTTAGTATCTTGCTTGTTATATATGATTTTCAAGTGCTTTTGGATTTCTCAAATGTTTTCCTTTCACTGTTTTGTTGCTAAGGATAGTTTGGTGCCTCATCTGAATTTTCTTTTGTTGCCATAGTTTCTTCTTGTTCTTGGGCTTTCTGAAACATTGTGGAGACTGTTCTTCTCTATTTACTTTTGTTCAATATTGTTTTCTTTAAGTGCCAGGTGATCATATTTGTAGTTTAAGAAGGTCAAGACTGTCTGGAATTTGCGATGTTTCCCTTTCTTTGCTCTGCAAAATACATAATGTTGCATAGGAGTTTCTATTATAAAATCAGTTTTTAGTAGCTTGTAACTTTCAGAAATGTTGATTTTAGGTGAAAGTTTCCAAGCTTCGTTTTTCCATGAAGGAATCAAAATATATTTGAAAGTTGGCATTTCTTGTGCTTAAATAGGGTAATCATACCCTCTTCTTATAACTGAAGAGGGAGATGTAAGTGCAAACTGTTGTTGCTTGGTTCACTGTATAGATAGTAAAGTTGAAATACAGATTAAAGTCTTCCCTGGGCAGTACTGTATTATAATGGGCTAGACCTGGGTCTGAGCCAAAAGACTTTGGTTAAAATGAGCAAGTCTGACACAGAGTTCTGTGTGACCTTTGAACAAGTAACTTAAACTCCGTCTATCTGCTCGGTAAAATTAGAAGAGTCATGAAGTCCACCTTTGTCCAGAGCTTTGAGAAATACAGCTGACAAATTGCTACATATGTTTAACACAGTAGTATTAATATCATTCTCAAGGTAAGAAAACAGAGATAAAGGTGAATGATATTTTTGGGCATCAGCATGGGGCAATGTGTTAGGTCTGGGCCTACTTCCTCTGTAGTATATTGCAATTGCAATGAACTATGTGCATTTTATATAAATGGCTTTCATGTATTGCATCAAGGTGCTTCACATTGTGGTAGACCCAGGGCAGACAGCTGCCAGAAAGGCATGTAATTAGAAGGGTTACTACAGGAAAATTGGGTCCAGCTGAGCAAGGCTGCCACAGTCAGACACAGGGCCAGCTGAGGCCAGTTAAGGAGGCTGTCAGAGCCCTTTAAAGAGACTCCTCCCCAGAGAGGGGTGTGGGAGTTTGAGGAGTGAGTTTGGAGGCAGTAGGAGTTAGATGAGTGAGTTTGGTGAAAGCAGAGGAGTGTGAGGAGTGAGTTGGAGGAAGTGGGGACGGAGAGGCTGCTGGCAAGCAGGGGAAGAGAACAAAGGGTCCCTCCCAGGGGGAACCTAGCTTTTCTAGCCTGCAGGAGCCTGACCCTGAGAGAGAGAGACAGAGAGTGGGCTGCTAAGGAGCAGCGGAAAAACGGGGTCTGGTGCAGCCTGGTCCGGGCGCCAGTGCCATGCCAGAACCCCAAAGGACTTGAGTCAGGGGAGCTGAGGAGCCACCTTGTCACAACATGAACATGTTCCATTATGTCCAAGTAGTATTTGACCATATAATTAATGACCAGTATTTTCATGCACATGCAAAAGAGTCTGAGCAAGAGTTTACATTACATTTGGCTATTCCTGATTGTGAACTTGAACCTGCTCCCATTGAAGTCAGTGGTAAATCTACCATTGACTCTAATAGGACTCTAATTCCTTAGGAGCATAGCTGGGATGACAATATGGCCTAAAGTATGCAGCTAACTAAACACTGTAGTGTCATTATCCAAGCTGAGCAAAGTGGAAACTGTAAACAAATAGGACAAAATTATGAGAAGCAAATTAGGTTGTGAAATTCTTAGGTTTTCTGTTCTAAAATGGTGTGGCACCGGATAGGATTTTTTGAAAAAATATAATTTTTATCTTGATAATGTCCCCTTTTATGTTGTCTTTCAGTCTTTCTCTTTTTATCTTTTCACCTTCCTGTGTTTTGTGTTTTCCTTTATTTTACCCTTCACCTACTCCTAGTTTTGCATGTGAGAATTTTGGATATCATGCAAACCTTAAAACTGTGCTTCACATGTTTGCTGAACTTGTCAACCTGTAGTCTAGCTATATGAGGCCCATGGTGTCTGCAGTTATTTATGGTTCAGAAATAATGAATTTTTGACTAGTCATAGGTTCATGCAGGTAATTTTCATCACATGCATAATGTCCCAAACCATACTTATGCAGACAGTAACCAAACACACTAACTTCATGGGTTTTTTTTAGAAGATAAAAAATAAATAGGTAATGTTCCTACTGTTGCACATGAACAGTAGCACTACAGTATATCTCAACATGAAAGCTTATTTTATTATCACTTAAGGAAGTCATTACCTTTTTATGAGTGCTTACATGCTGCTTTACAAATATGTCACCACGGTTACATTATGAAAGCAGCATTATATTTGCTAGTGGCATTTTATAAAAGCAAGGAAAGTAGTTTGAAAGTAACTTTAAAAAAAATGTTCTTATGTTTTCTACCCTGATAATATTTTCCCACATTCAAGCTAGCTTCTTTGGGTTGTGACTGTGTGGTTTTCATTTGTTAAATGTAAACTAGCATGTGGAAATTATTACAATATAAGCAATCCAGTAGGACCATGATTTAATTATGCATATTAGAAAATTAGCTGGATCATCTTTATTAGAACAGGTTTTACACTGGTATAAAGTTCATTCTTGGCAGCAGTTGTGCATTCATATTGTTACCTCGTGTGGGGAAGCACCAGTGCCCGCAATAAATTGAATGCCATGGGGCCGATCCCTATGTTTGAACAGCACATAGCTAACATGATTTCATGTTGGAAAGCAGTAAGCAGTTTTTGATAAATTTAAATTGTATCCTTCGTATTATTACATCAATTTAGTATATACAAAGGATCAATCTAAGGTATCCATCTCTTATCTAGCTTTTAGGAAAAGATGTTAATATCTCTTGAGTGGTTACTAATGAGGCATTGTGGTTCAAGGATTATTCTGCAAAGCGAGGTTCAGTGAAAGTTCTCAAGGAAGTGAACTATTAGTTTTCAAGCTTATTTGTCAGTGGTTTTCAGAAGACTGAGAGGCTAATCCTGCAACGTAAAGAACAGATTTCTCTGGCAAGAAAACAGTCTGTTTCATAGGTTGCAGCTAGTCTGTTGATTTTTTTTTCCATTCTTTAATTTGTGAGAGCCATAATGTAAATGGTACTGGATTTAACAGTGTCTAAGATTTCCTGTGAAATTTAGAAGTTAATAATGTGCATATGTGTGTCTATTTATAACATCTTTGATTTTTAAAAACAAGAAACTCTAGAAATTACAGCATATGCTGTAGTTAATAAAACATCCAAATACTTATCCTTATGTATAAAATAATACAGTGTAAATGATGAAGCTATTCTGAGTTCCTGAAATCTGGTGTGATTGCATACTGATGGCTAACTAACCACTTCCTTCATCAAAGATCAAGATGAGTAACGCTGTAGGCAGATTTTAAAAAATGAGTAATTTTCACTCTTTAAATAAATATCAACCACAGTTAAAATACAGTTGTTTTTTAAGTAGCATTTTTTATTTTAAAGCCCCTTGTTTTCAGATGATTTATGTAAGATATGTAGAGAGATCAAGTTTATCTGCTATTTCATATAAAAATAGAAGTACCAATCCAACTGAAAAACCTTAAGCTTTGAAGCGCCGATCTTCTAACTAACTCAAAATTTAGTGGAAGTTTAGCGATGGATCGAAACAAATGGATTAAACCAAAACCCTGAATCTTAACCCTCTTGAATTGTGGAGATGTTTCGATCTAGCTAAATGCGAACACCAAACCAACATCAATGTCAGATAGCTACAAATCTTCTCTCATACAAGTGTATAACAGGAGATTACCTTTCAGGTAGCCCAGAAAGCTCATATCTTTGAATGTGTTTACAGACTCATAGAAGCATATAACTTAGAGATCAAAATAATTAATTATTGATTTACATAATCTGTGTCATCAGTGAAATATTAACGTCAATGGATGGTATTTCAGTAAGTTACAATACCCAGGTTAGCTATTCAGAATTTAACTCTTAATGCTTCCTTTCCAAACGATGTCTTGTGGAGTTCACTTGGAATGTAATAAAGCCTACATGTAAACTCTTTCAGTACCTTACAACTTCCATTGTGCAGTCACTGGGCTATCCCCAATAATTGACGTTGCTCTCAGTAGATGCCCTAAGGTCATAGGATTTCCCCTACAGATTTTAGGCTGTGTTCCACAGTCTGCTGACAGAAATGGAAAGATACGTTTGACTTCAGTGGGCTATGGATCCAGGTCCCTGTTGATTACAAATTGTTCTTCCCAATCAGCGGATTACAAGCACAGTTTGAGCTAAAACTCAGACTTCCCTGACCTTTGTGAATAGTTTCCTCTGTAGGGAATGATGTGGACCTGGGGTAAAGAATGCAGGTTTGAGTCACAATTTATTTCTTCATGACTTCACATAAGGAGGCCAATCAGTTATAAATTTGGATTCAGTACTGTCTTCATGAGAGCTACAGGTTCTAGATTTTCAGTGGACTGGAGCTCTGAAAACAGGTCAGAGTCAGTCAGTGAGTGTAAACACAAAATCTAAAACAAGAATAAGAGCAAAATGTTCCAAAGATGCATATATTATTGCAATTCCAGATACCCTTAGGGTTCCATAGCTAATTATATAGGCTTTATAAGACTACTTCCTCTACTAATCAATATACAATTAGCAATTACCCTAGAAACTGCAATGTACAGTTTGGCCTGATATTCAGGTTAAGTCTTATGATACAAGATTAAAGTGGGAAATGCAAAGATATCAGATCATAGAATATCAGGGTTGGAAGGGACCTCAGGAGGTCATTTAGTCCAACTCCCTGCTCAAAGCAGGACCAATCCCTAACTAAATCATCCCGGCCAGGACATTTTCAAGCCTGACCTTAGAAACCTCTAAGGAAGGAGATTCCACCACCTCCCTAGGTAACCCATTCCAACGCTTCACCACCCTCCTAGTGAAAAAGGTTTTCTAATATCCAGCCTAACCCTCCCCCATTGCAACTTGAGACCATTGCAACTTGAGATCATTACTCATTGTTCTGTCATCTGGTACCACTGAGAACAGTCTAGATCCATCCTCTTTGGACCCCCTTTCAGGTAGTTGAAAGCAGCTATCAAATCCCCCCCTCATTCGCCTCTTCTGCAGACTAAATAATTCCAGCTCCCCCAGCCTCTCCTCATAAACCATGTGCTCCAGTCCCCTAATCATTTTTGTTGTCCTCCACTAGACTCTGTCCAATTTTTCCACATCCTCCTTGTAGGGTGGGGCCCAAAACTGGACACAGTACTCCAGATGAGGCCTCCGCAAAGCCGAATAGAGGGGAATGATCACATCCCTCGATCTGCTGCAATGCCCCTATTTATATAGCCCAAAATGCTGTTAGAATTCTTGGCAACAAGGGCACACTGTTGACTCATATCCAGTTTCTCGTCCAATGTAACCCCTAGTCCTTTTCTGCAGAACTGCTGCCTAGCCATTCGGTCCCTAGCTGCCAAGTAGACATGGAGCTATTGATCATTACCTGTTGAACCAGACGATCTAGCCAGCTTTCCATCCACCTTGTAGTCCATTCATCCAACCCAGACTTCTTTAACTTGCTATCAAGAATACTGTGGGTGACTGTATCAAAAGCTTTGCTAAAGTCAAGGAATAATATGTCCACTGCAGCCAGTTATTTCACCATAGAAGGTAATTAGGTTAGTCAGGCATGATTTTCCCTTGGTGAAACCATGATGACTATTCCTGATCACTTTCCTCTCCTTTAAGTGCCTCAAAATTGATTCCTTGAGGACCTGCTCCATGATTTTTCCAGGGACTGAGGTGAAGCTGACTGGCCTGTACTTCCACAGGTAACAGGTTACTCCTTCTTTCCTTTTTTTAAAGATGGGTGCTACATTAGCCTTTTTCCAGTCATCTGGGACCTCCCCTGAGTTTTCAACCATAATGGCCAATGGCACTGCAATCACATCTGCCAACTCCTTTCGCACCCTCAGATGAAGTGCATCCAGCCTCATGGACTTGTTCTCGTCCAGCTTTTCTAAAAAGTCCTGAACCACTTCTTTCTCCACAGAGGGCTAGTCACCTTCCCCCAGAGCAGTAGTCTGGGAGCTGATCTTGCTCGTGGAGACAGAGGCAAAAAAAACATTGAGTACTTTAGCTTTTTCCACATTCTCTGTCACTAGATTGCCTCCCTTAGTCAGTATGGGGCCCAGACTTTCTTTGACTTCTTGTTGCTAACATTCCTGAAGAAACCTTTTTTGTTACTCTTAACATCTCTTTCTAGCTGCAAATCCAAGTGTGATTTGGCATTCCTGATTTCACTCCTGCATGCCTGAGTATTATTTTTATACTTCTCCCTGGTTATTTGTCCAATCTTCCAATTCTTTAACATTTTCCCAATGTTTTAAAAGGAAAAAAAAACATACTCTTCTTCAATGCTCAAATTGTAAAATTTAAAAGCACTTCTATACTCTGTCTTATATATCGATCCCTTCCCTGGGACTATGGGGAACCTTACATCTATGTCACTTTCCATTCAGGGAACAACAGCCAACATGCTATGGCTGCAGTCAGTATATATGTTGTAATATATGTGAAGTTATAGAAAGCCATGCATGAATGGGGGCTAAGGAAATTACCTATTGTAATAGCTGTTTTATCCCTTTGACATTTCTTTCCCTGCATCCTTCAGCTCAGAATTGCAGCACTTTTCCCTCCTCTTCTTTCAGTTTCAGGGGAACCTTGAAAATGAGCTCAGCATTCTTCTTGAATTTCTTTCACTACCTAGGAATAGTTATGCTTGCCCAACTTATCCTGGGCTATTGAATTTCAGCAAACTCCATGATCCTGGCCACTTGTCCTTTTTAGGACATTTATGTTTCTACATAATTGACACAATGTAAAATTTATTTCCATATATATGTATAACCTATAGGCATCAATTCTGCACCTTAAAGAACAATGGCCATCTCATCTTAAGAGGTGGTCTGTCCAAGTAAGGAGTCTTTCATACTGGTGGGGCAGTGAAGGAAATAGTGTACTCCGTCAGCTTGTGCTATTTTTTGTTAAGTGCAGTCATCTTTTCAGCATTTCAATCTGACACTTTTAGAAGCACTAAAATTAATTTTAACCCCCTAATTTTAAATATTTACATACCCCATACATAATTGCATAGCCATTTTGAATAATTCATCTACTTTAATAGCATGTTAAAAAGCTTCTGCTCTTATTGTGCCTGTTTTGTTGCTTTTTATATATAGAAAAATGGTCATATAAAATTGTCAAGCAATTTATAATTGCTTTATATTTTAATTCCTCATCTTCAAAACAGACTTGCTCTACTAGATGTCCCAATATATTTAACCACACTTTACAACACTGAACAATCTCTGTGTCAAGAATGTCAAACAATTTCTTTCCCGTGTCCTCTATTCTCAGTAAATATTTGAGTATCTTTGGGGATACTCCTCTTCCATTCATTATAAATCATTAAATAAGTATCCTCTATTGTCATGTTAACTAAATGGTTATAGATGCATTACCAACCCATGTATGATTTATGGAAATTGATAGTGTTGATGGTAAATATCCTTTAAACATTCCTTTTTGTGGGGCCAAATGTCTGTGTAACTGTGGCTTCCACACTTGTTGAAGTATTTCAATGACTGAAGCAGATTTTAGGAAAACATATTTAAGTAACAGCAAGAAAGAACTTAAGTGAAAACAATACAAACGTTGCTGTTGTCTCACTGGGATGTATCCTCTGTCTTATCTCTGCAATTGCTTCCTACCTTTGCATGTGAGTCTCAGAAATCAACAAGATGTGAGGCACTGCATAGTGTCCTGCAGGAAAGTGTGCCAACCTTAAATTATAACAAATATATAATTACAGTAAACCCTCGATTTAACGGACCTCGATTTAACGGACTTCGGATGCAACGGACAAAATTTCTGAGCTAGTCTGATGCATTCCTGATCCATTTCTGGCGGGCTGGCTGCCGGCTGCCACCTGGCTCCCGGCAGCCGGTGCCCGGGCGGGCTGGCTGACGGCTCCCGGCAGCCGGTGCCCCGGTCCCGGCAGCGGGCGGGCTGCGGAGCTGCCGCTCCGACCCTGTGGCGGGCGGGCTGCTGCTCCGACAGCTCATTTTTTAATTATTATTAAATAACGGACTTTTTGATTTAACGGACACCCCTTCGCCCGAATTAGTCCGTTAAATGGAGGTTTTACTGTACCTCGCAGGGCTGGATCTTCCTTTACCCTGAATCCACAAAGGTTCTCCTGGAGTTGTATAATCTTTTCCACTGAGCACCTTTGCTTCTGTGAAGTTCCTACCTTGAAGGATCTTCTGTAGTCATTTGCCACTGAAGTAAGCTTTGACAGCATGACTCCTCAGGCCCAGGATGAATGAGGGGAGTTGCAGGCAGCCTCAAACAAAAAGTAAAAAGAACTTCTGCTGCTTCATTCTTTCATTGGCACACAGTGAAAATTAATGGTGGTTAAATTGGAGAAGTACAATATTATTAAATCTATGCATTGTGTTGATTCTTGCCTAACTGTCTGCACACTACATTTCTCTGGGTCCCATCAGAATAGTCCCTCTTGGGAACATAGACCCTCTGACTCCAGTTCCACTGATCATGATACACTCATTAAGAACAATGCAGGGGATAGTCTTCAGAGGAAATCTCTCAATTCTGGTTCTCTCCAGGGGTTTTTCTGTGAGATGTACCCATTTTTCTACTGAAAGAAAGTTAGTGTTAAATTATTTTCTTTCCATTTATTTCTCTTTGCAGTTTTCATTATAGCTGTACAGAATGTAGTTTAGAGTCGGAAGAACCAGGCAGAGAGGACTCAAGTTATGTGCTATTTTGGCTGCTCTCACTCCAGCCCTGAATCGGTGGAAGGGTTTTTGGGGACAGTTCTCCTGACTGTATACAGTTAACTTGACAAGAACACAGACCATTGGAAGTATACAGAATTAATGCAGATATTCTGGAAAAATAGGTGAGATTGGTGAAATAAGGCCCTTGAGGTAAGCCTCCGTGAAGCCACAGGTGAAAACAGGAAGATGGGGAGTAGGGAGTGAGGCACATTTTAATCGGCTTCCTGGACCTGTTAAAATGTGCCAGCATACATTTCACTGCTGGAAATAAGGATAGTAGATAGCTCCATCTAGACTGAGACAGGACATATTCTGATGAGAGGTACAATCTGGCCCATACTTTAAATTAGATTGATTCTCTCCCTGTTTTTCTTCACTTGTCCTATTTATTTATAATGTAAGTTTGCTTGGTGGAAATCACAGTGAGGTATAGGGCCACAATTTAGAGGTTACAAAATTTTATCCAGTCTCTCATCATCCTGTTCCATCCCTAAAACTTGACCTCTGCTCAGTGCGCAACTCCCTTTGTTAAATTTCTGTTCCTTGTATTAGCTAGCTTTGTTCCAAGTTTGTCATCTTGAAACATAAAATAATTTGTATTCTCAAAGATAGTCTAGTACTCCTTTTATGTACTCCTCTAATGCCACTTTATAATTCTGATAACAACTATTGAGGAATAATAAAGAAGTAAATACACATTTTAATAAGCCAATTACCAGCTTCCAGGTATTATTTAATTTATAACAATGTTACAGCTTGGATCAAAGCAAGCAACTATTTATGAATTTTTAGTGTAAAAGTAAATTGGAAGGATTCACAGAATTTATTAAATGACTGAATATTCACTAGAAAAATACTCTAATACTATCCACAGGCCTATGGAGTTCCTGTCAGAATCCACATAGATGTAGGCAAACACAATCCTCATATTCACATTTCTCATCACACATCTAAGTTACCAATAAGAACAGCCATTCTGGGTCAGACCAATAATCTATCTAGTTTAGTATACTGTTCTCTGACAGTAACCAGTGTCCTGCACCCTCTGAAAGGGCCAGTGACATCCTGTGATAGCTACCAAATATGTTTCCATCCCATCCCATGTACTGTTCTTAATACTGGTATCTAACTGCTCTGATACTGGTGGTAAGACTTCACAAATATGGCATTCTTTGGATAGATATTTGAAATGACAATACTCTGAATATGTTACATGAATGTATTCAGTATAGATTGATAATTTTTATTGATCACTGTAATAATAGATGTATGGGTTGGAGATATTTAATACTCTTTCATATATCCTTCATTGAATGTCCTATAATGGGAATAGAATTTTAGGCTTAATCTTTCCTATTGTTGTTTTTCAAGGACAGTTAAAATCAAATTTTTTCTACAAAATCAGTTTTGTTGACTAGCAACATAGCCTCCAAGTATCATTTTCTACCCAGAATTATATTTAAGGCAACAATGCTGCACACACTTACTAAACACTGGCTTAATCTAAAGTCTTTGCAGGCCTAAATGATTATTGTTTCCTCATTCTGCGATATCCTAATGATATAAGACAGAATAATCAAATGTTGACCAAGGCATAAGGTTTTCAAAAGTGCCCAATTGACTTTAGAGAGCTGAGACTTGTACTTCTAAATACCTTTAAAGGTCCAGCATGAATGCCCTTTTTAAAATATCATCCCTTCATTAGTTGATCATCCAAAAAGGTCCCATTGCTTTAAAAAAGTTTATTTTCCCCCTTAGGATACTTGGTGGAATTATATTTACCAGATTCTGTAATATACTAACTTCTCAGACCACACAGATTTAGTTCAGTTGTTTGAAAAGGAGCTGGGAGATTATTTTGATTTCTTCTTTTCTCCCATTACCTCTACCAGATCATTGATCTCTGATTTTGAGTCAAACCTTGAGTCTAATTTTCAGAAATCTTAAGCAGTGATTTTACATCTTTAGTATATAGCAGTGTAAGGGAGCATCCATCAGTTATGTGTCCTTCCAGGTTTTATTGGTTTTTAATCACTATACAGTATTACTAGACAATAAAAAATGTGTTATACTAACAAAAAAGTTTTAATCATCCTTGAAACAGCATTATGTTTTGTGAGGCATGACAATACTGTAGCCTGAGCTGAGACTGTATTTAATTCATCTGATTAATATGTGTAGCTATTTATGTTTACTGTGAATAACTTTTGGCCTGCATTGTCTCCACTATGCACTGATGTGGTATTGGAAGGTGATTCGTACAGTAAAATATTTTGTTACATTATCATTAGTTATTGCAGTAGAACTGTGCAAAAATATTTTCATCCAAATTGTAGTGATGGGAAACTAACAAAATATTACATTCACTGTATTTGGGAAAAATCCAAATATTATGTTTTTTTTCCCTTGACTTCAAATTTTTGCTTGCAAAAATTGATGGCATATTTTATAGGCAAAAGGAACCTCCTGATTTTGGTCTTAAGTGTGTTCAGACAAAAACGTAGAATTGTATCTTTGCAAAAAGCCCCTTAAATTATATGTTTGGACAAAATGAGTTGAAAATTTTAAAATTTGACCCAGTGTCAATTTTTACCTTTTTCATTGTGAAATATGGTTTCAATTATCTGGTTTCCAGAATCTGGGGAAATGGAGATACAATTAGAGCTAGGATGATGCACAGATTCCAAGACCAGAAGGAATGACCACTGTGATCATCTAGTCTGACCTATATAATGCTAGTCATTTAACTTCCCAAAAATAATTTCTAGAGTGTATTTTTTAGAAAAAAATCCAATGTTCACTTAAAAATAATCAGTAATGGAAAATCCACCGTAACTCTTGATAAATTATTCCAATTTATTTCCAGTTTGAATTTGTCTAGCTTTAATTTCCAGCCATTAGATCATGTTGTTGTACTTTTCTCTGCTAGATTGAAGAGCCAATTATTAAATATTTTTCTTCCCCATGTAGATACTTATTAAATCACCACATAACCTTATCTTTGTTAATCTAAATAGATTGAGTCTTTTGAGTCTACTGTCATGCCTATTTTCTAATTCTTTAATCAGTCTCCTTACTCTTCTCTGAACCCTCTTCAGTGTGCCAACATTCTTGTTGACTTGTGAGCATCAGAGCACAATATTCCAATAGAAGTCACACCAGTGCTAAATACAGAAATACACTCACCTCCCTACCCCTGTGTATCAATTCCAGGATCACATTAGTTCTTTTGGCCACAGCATCATATTGGGAGCTCATGTTCAACTGATTATCCACCACAACTCTCACATTTTTTCCAGAGTAATTGCTTCCCAGAATAGATTCCCCACTTCTTTAAGTGTGACCTACATTCAATGTTCCTAATAAATGCCTGGCTCAACGTGAGAGAGATAAATGGTGTGGTATGTGACAGGAAGATACTAGTAAGATTAAAAGTCAAAATCTATAAAATGTTGTTTGTCCAGTTTTAATGTATGGTGCTCTGAGTGTTAGGGAAAAAACAAACAAAAACACATGAGCAAATGATCTGTTCCATAGAAAAGCAAATGTAGATTTGGGTGATGGGCACTACGTGAGGAATGTATATGGTCATGGTAAGCTCTAAGACAGACCCATAAATGAAACAGAGGGGAATGCAGGCTCAGATGGGTAGGTCATGTAAAGTGCAGTTCTGACAACTGTGTGGGTAAGAAAGTCCAACAGATAAAGACTCAATGAAAAAGACAGAGAGGTTGACCCAAGAAAAAGTAGTAGTATGTCATAAAGGAAGACATGTTAGCTGCAGTGTGATGGACGTTATGGCATTGAACAAAACACTTTTGAGGGAGAGGACTAATGTAGTGGATCCCCATTTGATGGGATTGACTCAAGAAAAAAGATTGTGAAAAACAGTTATTTTTGAAGAAAATTTCAGAATATGGGCTAAGGAAAATTCATGGGTATTAAGAATTTCATGAAAATATCAGTTTGCATATGCAAAACTTCCTTTATTGAAAAATTGATAATTTTGCAAAGTTTCTATGTAAAATATTTTATAGTGGGTTATCACTACAGTGGTATAGTTTTATACCATTCTAGGTCCTTTGACTTCAGTGAAGCAACAACTTGGAGAATTAGAACTATGATTTTCTGAGGAGGTGAGTATGTGCCTGCTGTTAGGTCTGCACATCAGCATTCAGAATGGTTTCAAGGACCTGCCATTGAAAAGTATGAATTTTATTACAGAAAGGATCATCAACATCATAAGTCCTCAGGTTGATTTTCCAGGCCTGTACCACTTTCCTTTATTGAAGACTATCACAGGGAGCATGACTCACTGGGGGCTGGCCCACCTCCTGGTCAATCTGGGGATTAACTAAAGACCTTCACCCCCTGCTTGCGCAATGGGACTTTATTTGCATCTGCCTGAAGCTCTTCTCTTAGCCTCAGGAACTGCAGCATCGTCTTTGTGGCTCGGCCCTCTGGCCGTGTCACCATCCGTGTTTCCCCCCTTTCAGAGGTAATATCATAATCCAATAATCATGCCACTCCCCCAATGGTGAGTGAGGGGACCTGGGCCCACCCAGTATTCCAGGTCTGAATCCAGGGACCCTGTTGATGGCAGCCTCATGCTGCTCTCCTTGGAACTGCTCACCATTTTTCCCTAGGGCTCTTCCCTGTCACCCCTGCACCTACTTTGCCCTTTACAGAGGGCCTTCAAGCACTGTGCTGCCCATGGGGCTAATACTCCTTCCACCTCCTGGGAGCCCAGCCTTTACTCCATGAACTCCAGGAAGTTCCTGACCCTGCTCTGCACTGCAACTCCTCTTCTCTGAACTTGCTGGGCCCAGACTGGTTGCTCCCTGCACTTCCCCACCGATTGGCTGAGCCTCACACAGCATCTCTGGGCCACTCAGAGGACTCGTCTCCATTGCTCCTTGCTGAGGTTAACCATTTGTGCACATGTGTAGGGGCAGACACCCCATTACAAAGAACTTCTGCTTCTGATCCTCATCTCTGTGAAAAGTCCTATTTGGAAGATCAATATTTACACACACAAATAGTTTCAGTTCTTTCCAGAAAGCTACTCAGTTTAATTTTTACTGTAAAGCAGAGACCTTTGGTTTTCTACTTCTAACTGGCAGAAAGCCATTTTGGGATTTTGTGCATGTGCCAAAACATATTTTAATAACTTTAATATACTTCGGGATAATTTTTTTTAAAAGTACATTAAGATCTCAGTAATTGTTGGTCACACCAAAAGTGTAAAATAATCTAAGTAACAAGGCTTAGACTTACTTACAAGTCGTCCAACACTCACTATTTTTTTGATAATTTCTAGCTTGACAAAAGGTGTTAGGTTTCAGAATTTCAGGGTTCAATTTATTGAAATAATTCAAGCTGAACTTAACAGGTAGCTTTCATGTTCAGCATTTTTTGATTGCTCTGAGAATACAAGATATACCTTTTTTTTTTCTCCCAACAGTCCATGTCAAATACAAGCTTGAAAGCTGTAAAAGTAGTTTGCAAGCAATGCTGTCATGATTAGAAGAATGTAGTCAGGCCAGTCATTCCATTTTCAGTAGAGAAGCATTTACAGCCTGGATATACTCTTAATAGGTTGTTCAAAATGTCATTTATCGTTGTGTGTAGGAAAGATTTCCCAGTCAGTTAACAGCATTTAGCTGGATCTTCAATCCTGTAGCTGTTTGAAAAAGTGCTATGTAAAACTTCACATGATAGCATGTTACTTTTATTAATTCATAAAATGAAACATTCTTTTAGAAACAGATTGTGAATATCTTGCTCACACTAGTGAGCACTTTTTCACAGGAGTCATCTGACTGGTAAAGGCAAAGTGGTTTTTTTGTTTGTTTGTTTTTAAATCCCAGTTCTGAAACAAATAAGCATTCTCTGATAGTGTTTTAGGTTGCAATATCTCATTCATTACTCAAATTGGAATGTGGATACTTATACGTTTGCATCAAAATACAAAGCTCAATTGCCACTAAGTAGGATCCAGATTTCAGGAGTGAGGTAAAATTGTGAGTAGGGTTCGGATCCTACTAAATGGTGCTGAAATCTCATAAGATGTTGCCTGGAGACTTTGATTACACCTGAACTAGAAGTAGAAAATGGAACCCAACTGGGACTGAAACAATCAGGACAGTTTCAGTTCCTAGGATTGAAATATGACCATGTCCTCTGGTGAAATTCAAGAATGTTCATACATAATGTTTCAACTTTCTCCCATGTTAGGTACGCGTGCAAATATACATAGTAATACATAATGCCTTGTCAGCATGATAAAGTTAATAATAATATGCTATCTATTGTTTATACTAGCATTAAATGCATTAATATTTTAATTGTTAATTCAAAACCTTTTTGTAGAAATCATTTATTTGTACTTCTCCTAATACTTCTATATACAACTTTTTTGGCCTCCAGACAGCAAGATTACTAAGTTACTAATACATTTCAAACTATGTAAAATCACTTGTAGGGCAATTAAGAATTAATTTGATCCTGACTAAGCTCATGAAAATCCTTCAAGACATAAAGTACCTCATATATATCCAACAGTTAAGTATAGTATATTACAGTTCAAAAACATCAAAAGTTTTATTTCTGGGACTAAAAATTAATTTGGGGAATCAGTGAACTACTGGCTCTAATGACTGATACACCCTGAATTAATTTAAATATTGGAGGTCAGCATTAATAGATGAGTTTTTCCTGGTATTTTCATCAGCCATGGTGAAGCCTGTTTATATAATCTGGATTTGATGGGGGTTGGGAGAGTTTTTTATTTATTTTTTCCCCTAACAGGAGATGACAAAACTCTTTAGTGAACCCATCTCTGTAAGAGTCAGTCTATAAGAGTAGTATACTGAACTAACAGTTTTTAAACTTTTCCCATTGATCGTTGGTGGGATGGTCACTTAATGATCAAATTAGAGCTCACTGAACCAGAGCTGTGGTAACAACAATAACCAGCCTTAAATCAGTGCCCCGTTTCAGATTTACAGTGCATCCAGGTGCAGTTCATTACAGCGAATCACCCAGCATGATTCTCTTGACAGCACATTACAAAAACAGTCTAAATTAGGGTTGGTTGTATTGCTAAGCTTGTTTCCTGTTCAAAATATGAGGGCCCCCTTCCTCTCACCCGTATCCGCTTTATCTACAGTACATTTTCCATCCATGGACGTCTCTTGCTGTTTGCTGCTGTATTTGTATACCATCTGAAATATTTATGAATTTGAATGTTGAAGCATTACATCTTTCAGATGAGGATTTCACAGCTGCATGTCCTTGGTTTGCAAATTCATAACTGAGAATTTAACTAACAAATGTTCAATCTTTTTTTTTTTAATGGGCTTCCATGTAGGGGGTGCTGGGTTGGAGTTGCAATACCTTGTCCATCACTCTCCTGTCAAGCGGGGCATTTGAGCCCCAGGGAGTCTGCATCTGAAGCAATGGGGCAATGTTGAAGCTCCCATGCAGTCCTCCTTAGTAAGGTCACAGTGTATGAAGTGGGGTAAAATTGAGGAATGTATTATGTTGTGTTGAAGGGCCTGTCTGCCTGTTAGGTTACAGTATGGTGTGTATGTTGTTTGGGTATGACATTAAAGGCTCCCACAGGGATGTGGAGTCCCCAGGAAAGAAATCATAGAGTTAAATAAGGTTTGAATATTTATAATCCAATTAAAAAGTCACTTAACTCTGGGACTGTCCTTGGAAATCAGCTGGATAAATACTATTTAAATTAATAATCAAAGATTCAGTGGAAATCTTCAAATGACATAGTGACAGTTTTCAATGTAATGTAGTATAATCTAATGTAATTGGACAGGGTAATCAAAGGAATAGCTTCCCCTTCTGAACTCTTTTAATTTTAACAACAAATGTTACTAGGGGTCTGTCTTCACTACAGCAGTAGGTCCATTTCCTTTAATTCGATTTGGTGAAGCAGACTGTATACAGTCGATTTTGTGTGTCTTCACTAAGCACAGCAAAGCACAGCAAGTCGACAGTGTCTGTCCGCACAACTTTTGCAAGCGTAGACATAACGAGCGTTGCACTGTGGGTACCTATCCCACAGTTCCCGGATCCCCCAGCAGGCACCATTTCGAGTGCTGCACTATGGGTAGGCATTTCCAAATTTTGCGCCCTTTTTCGCGCTGCCGACCCCCATTACAAGAGGTGCACTGTGGGTAGGCATCCCATAATTCGCGCCCTTTCTCCGCGCCGCGCTAACGCCATAGCACTGCAAGCATGGAGCCCGCTGACACCACGGAAACACCACGGAAACAGTAATGGCTGTTGTGAAGACCTCGATCACGGTTGTGGATTTCATGCTGAACCGTCTGCAGAGGAATGCAATCTGGGGACAACTGCGCTTTCTGGAACCCGACGACAGTGAGGAGGAGATGGACAAGGAGGTGCACAGCAGGGACGACAGGGACACTGCTGTTTTTGGAAGTAGGGCGACTGACAATCTGTCAAATTTGGTGGCAATGGGGCAGGCTCATGCCATCGAACGCCGATTCTGGGCCAGGGAAACAAGCACGGACTGGTGGGATTGCATAGTGCTGCGGGTCTGGGATGACTCCCAATGGCTCAGAAACTTCCGCATGCGAAAGGGCACGTTCCTGGAACTTTGTGACTTGCTGTCCCCGGCCCTGCGGCGCGAGAATACCAAAATGAGAGTGGCCCTTACAGTTGAGAAGCGAGTGGCGATAGCCCTTTGGAAGCTTGCAACGCCAGACAGCTACCGGTCAGTCGCGAATCAGTTTGGGGTGGGTAGGTCTACAGTGGGCTTTGCTGTGATGCAAGTAAGCAGGGCAATCGTCGATCAGCTGCTACACCGGGTTATAAACCTCGGAAACCTGCAAGCTACAATAGATGGCTTTGCCGCCATGGGATTCCCTAACTGTGATGGGGCTATAGATGGGACTCATATCCCTATCCTGGCACCGGACTACGAGGCCGCCGAGTACAGAAACTGGAAGGGATATTATTCAATGGTCATGCAAGCAGTGGTTGACCAAAACGGATGTTTCACCGACCTGTTCGTGGGGTGGCCGGGAAAGCTTCATGACGCTCGTGTTTTCAGGAACTCTAGGATTTTTAGACAGCTGCAGCAAGGCACTTTCTTCCCCGACCAGAAAATTTCCGTGGGGGGGTGGTGGAAATGCCGATCATTATCATTGGGGACCCAGCCTACCCCCTAATGCCCTGGCTTATGAAGCCCTACACAGGAGCCCTGGACAGGGGTCAGGAGCTGTTCAATTACAGGCTGAGCAAGTGCAGAATGGCCGTAGAGTGTGCATCTGGCCATCTGAAGGGGAGATGGTGTTCGTTACTGATTCGCTCAGACATCAGCGAGAGAAATATCCCCATTGTTATTGCTGCTTGCTCTGTGCTCCACAATATCTGTGAGAGCAAGGGGGAAACGTTTATGGCGGGCTGGGAGGAAGAGGCAAATTTACTGTCTGCAACTTACCAGCAGCCAGACAGCAGAGAAAGTAGAAGAGCGCACTATGAGGCCCTGCACCTCAGGGACGCCTTGAAAGACAGTTTTATGAGTGCCCGATATGGCGTTTGAGAACCTGCTCCCTTGCTGTGCTCAAAGCCTGCTGTCCTTGAACCCTCTTTCCCTCCCCCCTCCCCATGCTTGCAGAGGAAATAAATTCACTGTTTGAAAAATCATGGTTCCTTTATTGGTTCATCAGAAATACAAATACAGGGGATCACTGTCATGGTAGCCTGGCGGGAAAACAGCAGTCGCACTGGGGGAGGAGCAGACAGAGGAGGGGGGGGGGAAGAGGGGAGAGGAGGGGTGGCCAAGACACAGCAGCTTTTAAAAGTTTTCAGAGAAGGTCAGCCTGCTGCTGCTGCTGCTGCTTCTGCTGGCTTCTGGGGTGGAGTGGATCGGTCCACGGAGCTTGCCCCCCCGGGTTCTCACCCCGCGTTTGGGTGGGGAAGCTATGGGACTTGAGGAGGGGGGGGGATTGTTAGACAGGGGCTGCAGAAGTGATCTTTGGCCCTGCTGCAGCTCCACCAGAGATCGCAGCATGTTGCTTTGGTCCTCCATTATACGGATCAAAGCATCCATGCGTCTTTCTTCGCGGTCCTATCACTGCAGCCACATTTCTTCCCTCTTTTCTGCCGCGGCTCTCGATTCCTGCCTGTCTCGATTCCTTGCCTGTATCTCTTGATTCCTTGCCTCTATCAATCTTTCCCTCCATTCCGTCTGGCGGGCTGCCTCAGTGCGCGAGTTCTCCAGGAGTTCACTGAACATATCATCGCGCGTTCGCGTTTTCTTTTTACGCTTTCGTATCTGTGATGCACGGCGGGAGGAGCAGGACGGGGGATTCTGAGATAATTGTTCATCTGTGGGCGAATGTGGGCAAAGAAAGTTTGAAAGTTATGAGACAGATACATTCAAGGTTAGGAGGCAGATGCAGTCTCGGACGGTACACAATGGGAGTACTATGCCATTAAAAACCTCAGTATTCACAGGCCTGATATGATTTCTGTACAAGGTCATGTTCTACACCTAAAAGTGACTGAATAGCTCACAGAAAAGTCACAGCATCTCAGACACATATGCGTGCCTCAGCCCAACACGGCTTCTGAAAGCACTGTGCAGCCGGCCATGGAAAGTTAAAAGCAGCACTTGCATATTGTAGAGGAACCCCACCCCCTTCCCCCCACCGCGTGGCTCCCACTGAACCTCAAACTGCAAAACAAAGGCCAAAAAATCTCTCGCTAAGGGCTAAGGGCTGGTTGGGGCTCCTCAGACCGCTTGCACACTGTTCAGATTCCCTGCTAGCTACCGCTACGGGCTGGGGGGGGGGGGGTTGGGTGCGCATTGGATCTCAAGCAGAAGCAACTGCTTGCAGACTGTTCAGTTTCCCTGCTAGCTACCGCTACAGGCTGGTGGGGGGTGAGCATTTGGGGGGGGGGGCGGTTGGTCGGTCCTCAGCAGAAAAGAGTACTTTGCAGCTGGGAATCTTTATCTCCCTACTAATTGTAGTCCGTATTTCAAACAGGCAACCATGAATGACATCACTTTGCTGAGAATTTCTCAGAAAGACAGAGAGCGCATGCTCCTTGCCTCCATGCAAAGTCCTGGTCCGTTTGCCGCAATGCTAGCCTGCTCAATGATACCAGACTACTTACTACTTTCGTGGCGTGGGATGGTCTCCTATCACGGGAGCACATAAGGCGGCTCTCCCCAGAAATCTGCTGCGGAAGATTCATCGCTACCTCCTGGATAGCTTCATTGAGATGTCCGCGGAGGACTTCCGGTCAATCCCGGAGTATATTGACAAACTCTTTGAGTAGAAATTGACCAGCAATGAAAGCCCGCTAAGTCCTTAGGGCAAGTTACTCATTAATAAATTCTTCCTTTAAAAAATCACGCGTCATGTAATCCCTTAAAAAGAAACACTTACCCCCCTGGGAGGCTTGGGATGGTGCTGGCTGCAGGGTGATAAACAGCTCCTGGCTGTCTGGTAACACGGTTTCTCCGCTGGCCTCCTGCTGCTCCGTGAAATTTCCCTCCTCCTCATGGTTGTCCTCATCGGAATCAGTCTCCTCCCTGACGATTATCCCATCGGTGGAGTCCACGCAGACCGGCGCGATGGTGGTGGGGGCGCCCCCCATTATCTGATTTAGTTCATTGTAGAACCGGCACGTCCGCGGCGTGCCCCCTGATCGTCCGTTTGCCTCCTTGGCTTTCTGGAACGCTTGCCTCAGCTCCTTAATTTTCACGCGGCATTGCTGGGCGTCCCTGTTGTGGCCCCTTTCTAGCATGGCCTTGGAGACTCTTCCATACGTGTTGGCATTCCGTTTGTTGTTGCGTAGTTCCAACATCACGGATTCCTCTCCCCAGATAGCGATGAGATCCAACACCTCACGAGTGGACCATGCTGGAGCTCTTTTCCTCTGGCTGGTCTCCAGGGCAGCTGAGCTCTGCATGGAGTCTTGTGATGCTGAGCTCTGCATGGCAGCTTGTGCTGCTGATTGCTCTGAATGGCGACTGAGCTGTTCAGGTGAGCTGGCCACGCTGACCAAACAGGAAATGGTATTCAAATGTTCTCGGGTCTTATCTACCTGGCCAGAGCAGTGAGTTCAGAGTGCTGTCCAGAGCGGTCACAGTGGAGCAGTGAGGCAGTCCAGAGCGGTCAGAATGGAGCATTGTGGAACAGCCTCTGGAGGCTATCAATGTCGGTTGCATCTTCACTACCCCACAATCGAGCTTGGAATGTCGATTTTAGCCTTACTTCACTCGTCAGACAGGAGTTACAAATTCAATTTTGAGGGCCCTTTAAATCGACTTTAATGGCATGTATGTGAAGACAGGTACACGTTTAATTCGACTTAACATCGTTAAAGTCGACGTTAAGTCGTAGTGAAGACAGGCCCTAGAGCTAGAAGAAGCGCAATTCCTGTATCTCTAAGGGATTAATGTTTTGTTCATCATAAATATTGCTCATATGTTACTAGAATTTATGTTCTGTTTTGTCTTTAGGGCACCTGAAAACATTCAGGGAAAAAAATTGTGTGCCATTGACTTAATGGAATGCTCCTGGTTTACCCAGCTGAGGAATTCATAAGTAACCTTTTCTCCTGTTTTTGGTTCAAATTAGTCTTCTTTACTAACAATCTTTGCATTATACTACAACATACAGTTTATAAAAATACAGCAACCAAGGAATGTACTTGACATTTTGAATACCATACAGTTAGAAATGCTACAGAATTCCATATCTGTTTATATTTTAAAAAATCATTTATGTTCACAAATTCCATGTTTCCAGCAGTGACCTGTAACCCAGTCCTGATCATCTAAATCATTATGTCAGGTGGGAGAGGTCATCCAATAAAGAGCAAGTAGACTCTATTAATGCTATGCAAATAAAAAATATCAACTTTTATCCCAAACATTTCCAAATTCTCAGTATCCATGATGGTATGCTTCACAGGTTAACTAGACAAAGCATATTCCTGGCTGCATCTTTTGGACACTCACTGACTCACCTACAATAGAAAAAGTCATTGGATGCCCATACATATTCTTTTAATTGTCTGTGCTTCTGTGCTATGGTTTCATAGCAGCTGATTATAAGCTGGATGCATCAACAAATTTTCTTAATGTAAAGAAAAGTATATATATTATATAATAAGCATGCTGTTTCATCCATGATAAGTTTTGGTGGCAGACGTCCTAACTTGATGATCTGTATACACTTAGGATAGCCTGTGAATGATATTGCAGAGTTAATGGGAGTAAATGTGAGTAAAACAAGGTATAATATAGGAAAAAATAAAGACTATTTGGTTATTCAAGGTGCTGAAACATGGTATCATTATGGACTGGCATTCTATATTAGAATAAGACCATCAGATAACAACACTAGGAAACAAATCAGTGACAAGTGAATCAAAGCAATGGTGTTGCTCTTTATATGAAACACAAATTTAGCACACATTGAGCATCCTGGTCATGCCAAAGAAGCACGCCAATTAGATGTGTGTATGGATTATGAGAAAATCCATAATCACACTAGCTAGGATACATTTTTGAAGGATTTGTGGATCTTATCATAGAATATTAGAATATTAGGGTTGGAAGGGACCTCTGGAGGTCATCTAGTCCAACCCCCTGCTTAAAGCAGGACCAATCCCCAACTAAATCATCCCAGCCTGGGCTTTGTCAAGCCTGACCTTAAAAACCTCTAAGGAAGGTGATTCTACCACCTCCCTAGGTAACCCATTCCAATGCTTCACCACTCTCCTAGTGAAAAAGTTTTTCCTAATATCCAATCTAAACCTTCCCAACTGCAACTTGAGACCATTACTCCTTGTTCGGTCATCTGGTACCACTGAGAACTGTCTAGATCCATCCTCTTTAGAACCCCCTTTCAGGTAGTTGAAAGCAGCTATCAAATCTCCCCTCAGTCTTCTCTTCTGTAGACTAAACAATCCCAGTTCTCTCAGCCTCTCCTAATAAGTCATGCACTCCAGGCCCCTAATCATTTTTGTTGCCCTTCTCTGACTATTTCCAATTTTTCCACATCCTTCTTGTAGTGTGGGCCACAAAACTGGACATAGTACTCCAGATGAGGCCTCACCAATGTCAAATAGAGGGGATCAATCACGTCCCTCAATCTGCTGGCAATGCCACTGCTTATACAGCCCAAAATGCCATTAAATTTCTTGGCAACAAGGGCAAACTGTTGACTCATGTCCAGCTTCTCATCCACTGTAACCCCTAGGTCCTTTTCTGCAGAACTGCTGCCTAGCCATTCGGTCCCTAGTCTGTAACAGTGCATGGGATTCTTCTGTCCTAAGTGCAGGACTCTGCACTTCTCCTTATTGAACCTCATCAAATTCCTTTTGGCCCAGTCCTCTAATTTGTCTAGGTCCATCTGTATCCTATCCCTACCCTCCAGTGTATCTACCACTCTTCCTAGTTTAGTGTCATCTGCAAACGTGTTGAGGGTATAGTCCACATCATCCTCCAGATCATTGATAAAGATATTGAATAAAGCCGGCCCCAGGACTGACCCGTGGGGCAGTCTGCTTGATACCGGCTGCCAACTAGACATGGAGCCATTGATTACTACCCATTGAGCCTGATGACTGAGCCAGCTTTCTATCCACCGTATGGTCCATTCATCCAGCTCATACTTCTTCAACTTGCAGGCAAGAATATTGTGGGAGACCGTATCAAAAGCTTTGTTAAAGTCAAGTAATAGCACATCCACTGCTTTCCCCTCGTCTGCAGAGCCAGTTATCTCATCGTAGAAGGCAATTAGGTTAGTCAGGCATGATTTGCCCTTGGTGAATCCATGCTGACTGTTCCTGATCACTTTCCTCTCCTCTAAGTGCTTCAGGATTGATTCCTTGAGGACCTGCTCCATGATTTTTCCAGGCACTGAGGTGAGGCTGACTGGCCTGTAGTTCCATGGATCCTCCTTCTTCCCTTTTTTAAAGATTGGCACTACATTAGCCTTTCTCCAGTCATCCAGGACCTCCCCCCAATCGCCATGAGTTTCCAAAGATAATGGCCAATGGCTCTGCAATTACATCAGCCAACTCCTTTAGCACCCTCGGATGAAGCTCATCCGGCCCCATGGACTTGTGCTCGTCCAGCTTTTCTAAATAGTCCTGAACCACTTCTTTTTCCACAGATGGCTGGTCACGTCCTCCCTGTGCTGTGCTGCCCAGTGCAGTAGTCTGGGAGCTAACCTCGTTCGTGAAGACAGAGGCAAAAAAAGCATTGAGTACATTTGGTTTTTCCACATCCTCTGTCACTAGATTGCCTCCCTCATTCAGTAAGGGGCCCACACTTTCCTTGTAACTGAGGGCATAAGACAGCCACTTAGCGGTAGGAGATAGGAAAAAAATCCTATTTCTTAACAGTCCATTACAGGCTTTTTTGACTTATTAAACCCTAACCACTACCAGAGACAGGACTCTGGACTAAGACTATTAGTCTAATCGGTATGGCAATTCCTAACTTCCTCTGTAATATTATTTTCTCTCTCTAGAGACCATTATTTGGCTCTTCAAGATTTTTTCTAAAAATGCAGGTGGCCTAGTCATTCATTTTAGAAGAACACAGATTGCGGCTTCTTAAAGCTTGTTCACTCAATGGGGCTAACTACATATCCACAAGAGATAAGAGTCGTTCTGAGTCAGAAAAATCTCGGCAGGACCAAAAGACCAAAATACACATATTTTCAAGTTCCTGACATCTGGCACTTAAGATGAAATGGAAATATTAAAAAATGTTGAAAGATGCTTGTTTCTAAAGTTTGATACAAATAATCGTATATTAGTATCTCCCAGCATAATTAACATAGCAATACAGCACAGAACTTTCACTAGAACATCCAATTTGACAAACAAAAATATTCTTAAAATAATGTTCCATTAGATAACACTTTAGATATGATGACTCATTTTGAAATAGCTTGTATATGTAACATAAGGAAGGGTTTTTTTCTATAGTGCAGAAGGGAGCATAGAGAGCATATTAAACAGCTGATCTTGAATAAAAAATACACTATATAATTAGATATCAAGATCTATGTGGATAGTATTCAGAATGTAAGGATATGTGGTGTTAACCCCATAATAAAAAGGTGTGGGTTGGGAGGAATCACTCTTTATTTATCATATGATTATGATATGATGATTTATCATATCTTCAATCCTAACTGTTTTAAGCCAAAAAATATAAAATTCATTACAATGGATTAACCTTTATCTTTAAGTGTTCTTCTGAACGATATAGCATATATTTGGCAAAACATTGGTTGGCCCTAAAACATATAGTGGGTGTTTAAACATTTGTACTGATTAAATTGTACTTGTGCTATAGATTCTGCCTACCAAATAACAATGTTGAATTCTATCTATCGATCTATAAATTTAACTTGAGTATATAAACACCCCAATGTTTGTACTAAATAATCTTAAAATTGCTTATTCAATTGGAAACTGAAGCTTGTAGGTGCGTGACTCAGTGAGCTCTTGATCGCTGTGTTTCTGAGAGATCCACTCCATCACAGGACTAGAGATGAGCATATTCAAAATCTACCACAATGACAAATCAGAGTTTGGAATTTTATTCAATCCCAAAGAGTGGCCTGGATTTAAATTTGATTCTGGCATCTGACTCAGCATGATAGAAATCACCAGGGATCATCTTTTCATATGAGATTTCCACCTTCTCTGACCACAGCTTGCCTCTGCCCCTATGACTGGAACTACCCCCATCTACACTGATATTCTTAGAGGGGGATCACAGGCCCTACTTTCTTCAGGGAGGCAGCATTGGGCAGCTTTCCTTAATAGAGTCATAAATTTTAAGGCCAGGAGGGACCATTATGACCATCTAGACTGACATCCTGTATAGCACAGAGCACAGAACCTCACCCACTAATTCCTGCATGTTGTATTAACTTTGATGGACTAGATGAGCGCAAAACGTTCAAAGGGACCCTATCAATGTTGGGGTTCAATAGTTTTAAACAACAGGGTTTGGTATACAGAGATCTAAGACTGCTTAATTCCATAGGAAACACATAATTTTAAAAAAATCTTTTAAACATTTTGTTAAAGATATAGAAAAGCAGCAGAGCATTTGAAATGTAAAGTATTAAGTAAGGCTTTCATTTTAACAACATCCCTTGTTCCTTTTCCAGTTTAGCTGTAGACACTTTTTAGAAGAGGGGGAAAAAAAGTGGTTTGACAATCTTTTACGTAGCGATAACTGTCCTTTCTGGAGAAAAGAGAAAACACTTGGTTTAGATGGGCTGGAGCTTTTGTTGTTGTTGTTAAAGTCTGATCCAGTTTTCTAGAAGACAAAAAGATAAACGCACATGAGAGGAGAGAAAAGAGTAGCAAAGGAAAAAAATAAACTCAATGTCTTTGTTGCTGACTTTCACTTGCAACCTTACTCTTGGAGAAACTCAGGCACAGAACATGGTTTTATCAGACACTACAAAATCTGGTAAAATTGTATCAGCACCGAGCTATTTAGGGGCATTGCTTTTAGCTGATTTTTTGGCAACAGGTTTATAGCAGTGTTCCAAAATACACAGTTTGCTAGCTAAGCCAGATTCTTGTTAAACAAAAGGAAAAAGGAGAAGGATAGGAAGGGGAAGAAATAAAGTGGCTAGGCAGGTGTCAAATGACAATTGCTGTTCCTGATTGGCATAGAACTATACAAATCCCGTTATTCTGATTGTCTGATACCCACCATGCTTGTTTCATCCACCTGTTAGGTCTCGTCTTTCAGATTGTAAGATTACTAGGGCAGGGATAGTCTATACGTTTGCAGAGTGCCACGCACGAGGGTATACACTGAATTGGCCTTTAGGTGATATCATAGTGTAAATATTAAATAACAGTGAAAGGGCAGGTTAGAGAACAGAAAGGTGAAGTTGGGAAAAGAAAACTAGGAATGGCAGAGCATAGCTCAAAGAAGTAAAAACTCATATCTACTAACACGTAAGTATATGTAAGGCTAAGATTTTGTCATGGATATTTTTAGTAAAAGTCATGGATAGGTACGGGCAATAAAGGAAAATTCACAAGCCCATGACTTTTACTTAAAATATCCATGATAAAAAATCTACATGTCTGGGAGTTCCAGACCTGTGGCTGGGAGCTACAGGATCCCCCTGCCTTCCCAGGGAGCTACAGAAATCTCCCTGTGGTAGCCAGGGAGCTGCGGGGATCCTTCTGCCACTGGCAGTGGCTGGGGACCTTGGGGTCTCCTATGTCTGGGAAGCTGCAAGGTTTCCCCTGCAGCCAGCAGTGTCTGCAGCACTTGGGGGGCTCTCATCCTGCTGGTGGTGGCTGGAAAGTTTCAGGGACCCCCCTGTAGATGCAGGGAGCTGTGGGGGAGGGATAGCTCAAAGGTTTGAGCATTGGCCTGCTAAGCCCAGGGTTGGGAGTTCAATCCTTGAGGGGGCTATTTACAAATCTTGGGCAGGAATCTGTCAGGGACAGAGCAGGGGGTTGGACTAGATGATCTCCTGAGGTCCCTTCCAACCCTGATATAGTATATTATAACTCTCCTTACCCTTAGCCACCCTTGCTGTAGTTTCAATCACCAGCAGTGATAGGGTGTCTGCCATACTCGTGCTCTGCTTCCAGGGTCCTAGAGATAGCTCATTCTCCTGATCTGGCTCTGCAGGAGGATGACTAAGGGGGAGTGGGAGAGAGAAAGGGGGAGGTAAGCTGCTGAAGTATGAAGCCATAAGACATTACCCCATGTCATGCCAGTCTCCCTTCTATGATTCCTAAGTGCAGCAGGATCTCCCCAGAGTGCAGCACCATGCTCTCCCCAGCCATGCCCATTATTCTTCTCTCTCCTGAATTCCTGACCCATCCAAACCCCCACCGTTCCTTGTCCCCTGACCGCCCCCTCCATAGCCTCTCTCCAGCCCCTAATTACCCCACTGGGACCCAACCCCCCCGCTCCTTGTCCCCTGACTGCCCCCTCCCAAGACCGCCCCCCACCCTAACCTCCTCCCCAGGACCGCACCCTACCCCCCCACTCCCACCCCACCCCCCGGGACTCCCACACCTATTCAACCCCCCATCCCCTCAGAACTTCCACCCTATCCAACCATCCCGACCCTTATCCAACCCCTTGACTCCCCTTACCATGCTGCTCAGAGCAAGACATGGGGCCCCGCAGGAGCCTGCAGCCTCCCCCCCCCATGTCAGAGCGCTGACTGCGTGGCTCACTGAGGCCAGGGGAAAGGCGGACAGCGGGGGAGGGTCCAAAGGGAACCTTCCCAGCTGGGAGATTGGGTGCTGGGCAGGAAGGTCCCATGGGCTGGATGTGTTTTTGCACATCCCTGTGTTACACCCATGGAGTACTTCCGTTAATGACATGATAGACCCTGAATTATGCTCTGAGTGGTATTCTTCCTTTGATGAGGCTTACTCATGGTTAGACTGTACATTGTTGGTAAAAAAAATGACATCATCAGCTTCTCAGTTACTGCTAGTGCATCTTTCTGATTTTAACTTGTTTGGTTTCTGTTTTGAGGTCAATTTTATTTTGATAAGTCACTTCTGATAGATTGGTCCATCTTCCACTTTATGTTTGAAAAAAATCAGTACAATGCTGGGGTGGGCAGTGGCATGGGGTCTGGTTTACACCAGGTGTACACTATTTGGATGATTTCTTGTTTGCAAGCAGCGCAGATTCTGAGGAGTGTTGCAACCTACTGGTCACTTTCCAGGCCCTGGATGGTAGGTTGGGGATAGCTCTGGCTGATGGAAAAAAATAAAGGTACCCTCTGCAAAGCTCACATATCTGGGAATTGAGATAGATACATGAGCTATGCTTAGGCTGTCCCAGGATATTCTGGGGAAACATCTTGGACTGATTATCAAGACTAGAGTGGCAAAGAAGGTTACAGTGTGGGAGCTATTACTCGGCATCTTAATTTTGCACCCTGAATGGTTGCCCTGGGGTGGGCAAATTTTCAGTTGCCACCATGGGAATAGCAAAGCCCAAACATTGTATGTGTTAGAAAAGAGGGGAAAGAGGAGTTGGGGGCTTGGGAATTATGTCTGAATCAATTTAACACAGTAGTCCTCTGAATCTTTGGCGTATTGGAGTACTACAGAGATTGGTAGAGACATGAACATTTAGGACTTACAACAGAGCTTTATTGATTTTATCCTGGAAGAATAGATACTGCAGTACATGGTGTCTATGGCAATCTATTGGCTGGCATAATCTACCATCTACCTTTGCCAGTAAGATGAGGGGTTACCCAGATCCTAGTAGCGGGTTCTTAGTCAGGAAGTTTTGAATGGGATGGGTCTTAGGATGTAGGACCTAGAAAGTATCCATGTCATCCCATCACAGTTCAAATGCTTAGTGATTTGGTGCAGGTTCTCAATCAAATATGCAGAAGCAGACAAGAGGCAGCCTTATTCAAGACTTCATTCCTGGTCATTTAAAAAAATCTTTTAGATTCATTGTACTAGTGTCTAGGTCATCAAGTGATACTTTGGGAAGGTCTTTGGATTTACAATGGGAAAAGCAATTGGTCATATTAACCTTAAGGATCTCGAAAACTGATTGGGAACCAATGTGAGTCCATAAAGCTACAGGAGGGGGATGAGTCAAGAATTTGTCCCCTGACTTCCCACTGGTAAGCCATGCCCCTTATCCAACCCCCATGCTCCCCGCCCCCTCAGGGCAGCAGGACTATCAGCTGTACCTCCCGGCTTCAGCCAGCTATGTCACTGCACTGCCTGGCAGGGAGCTCGCAGCCTCGCCATCCAGAGCACTGACGACATGGTGAGCTGAGGCTGCGGGGGAGGAGGGACAGCACCGGAGGAGCTGGGGCTAGTCTTCCCAGCTGGGAGCTTAGGGGCTGGGCAGGACAGCAGTAGTTTGACCATCTGTGGTGTAGGAAGTGAGGCATTCCTGAGCAGGCATGGAAGGAGGAGCATGCCCTTTGTACTGATGCCCCTTGTACTCTCTTTGGGAGATTGGGAGCTGTCACCAGCAGCCAAGCATTTTGCTGGTACCACCTTGCCGTGGCTGTCCAGTGCAGGTACTAGGTATGGAAGGAATATGATTTTCATGTGAAATGGATTGAAAAAAGGATTTGAAGGAAAGCATCCTTTAAGGGATTTGAGTAAGAGGCATCAGGGGTTCAGCTTTGTATGTCTCCTACAGCAGCGAGCCAGCCCTCCTCCTTTTATAGTCCCCATCACTTCATATGAGGGGAAGGCAGAGGGGTCCCTGCAGTGGGATAGCTGGGACCTACTTGGGGGGTTCTGTGGAAGTGATTAAGGAAAGGATGATGAACTGTACTGTACAATTGGTTGCTAGGTACTTTCAGATATTTAAGTGAATGAAGTTGTAGCCTAATGAAACCACATCCATTGTCTCCTGTCTTTTTTTTCTGGTGTGCTGGACAAATAGTATGTGGTGTGACGGAGTCAGTCCAGAAGGGTATAGGAGAGTGCTGGAAGGCAGGTTTATCAGTCTTAGGATGTGCAGGTCTCTGTTCCCTGCACATCCTTGGCCCGGAGTAGCCAAACAAAGGCTACTCCAGGCCAATCAAGACACCTGGGGCCAATTAAGAAGGTTCTAGAAAGCAGCAGAAACAGCTAGCCTGATTGGGACACCTGAAGCCAATCAGGGGCTGGCTGAAACCACTTTAAAACCCTCCCATTTAGTCAGGTGGGTGTGAGTGTCAGGAGTTTGGGAGGTGTTGGAGCAGAGAGCCGTTTGGAGGCGTTGGAGCAGAGAGCAGTTTGGAGGCGTTGGAGCAGAGAGCAGTTTGGAAGGAGGCCCTGCGGTAAGAGTGAAGCAGAGTATGAAGAAGCGGGGACTACTGTGGGGAAGTAGCCCAGGGAATTGTATTGTGTTTGGTGCCTAAAAGGTCAGCCATCTTAGCTGATACTATTAGGGTCCCTGGGCTGGAGCCCGGAGTAGAGGGTGGGCCCGGGCTCCCCCCTTTCTACCTCCCCTAATTAATCACAGTGAGCCTCTGAGGCTAGCACAAACCACCTGGAAGTGCAGTACCCACAGGGAGAAGGCCAAAGCTTTGCCACAGTGGTTATGTAATGAAAGATGGTGGTTTAATGAATATGCAGTAGGGTACTGAATTAAGGTTTCATGGATAACCTTCTGGCATTTTTTAAACTTTTGAATGTTTGGTTTTGCAACATTAACATACTTTTAATATAGTTTTGTGTATGTATTGTTTTGTGTATTACATTGTGGTAAATGAAGAGAACAGAAGCAGAAAACACCATTTATTCTAAGCTTTTTGGTGCTTCAAAATTTGTCAGCAAGGTGACAAATTCCTTTGATAAAAGGTCTTTGATAGAAAGATACCCAACATGGGTAATCTTGAACAATATTCTCTTAATATTGATTTTTGTGTGTGTGTGTGTGTGTACTGTAGCTACACTAAAGAAAACAGCTCCAGGGCTGTTTTAGTTTTTTTTTCTTGTTGCTCTCTCTCTCTCTCTCATATCCTCCCCCCCCCCCACATTTAGTTCTGAGTTTGGTAACCCTGTTTGTCAAGCTAATAGATTTGCAAGAAAGCTACAACTCTGAAGAAAACAAGAAGCATCACAGTTCTATTCAGAGAAACATTATATGGTTTTGCTATATTGATTGGATCACAAAGCATCTTAGCATAAAAGTGCCATTTTATAATATTAATATGTTCAGTGGCTTTTCCACTGTTGCTAATGTTGTGCCTTTGAGCACAATCAAAATTTAGTTAGAGATTTTACACAACAATTGGCAAACTACATTCTCCACAACTATTTTGCATAATGAAATGTTAAAATACTTCTTTTGAAACATGAGCAGGTTTGTCTTGTCAGGTTAATGTGACAAGATGATATTTTGGTATCATTTTTTTATTAGCAGTATAATAAATAATGAGAAATGAAGTAGCACAGTACAAAGTGTAGATGCCAATGCACTATTAACCCTGTCATATTCTAAAATCAAATCATTTGGATCACAATAAACAAAAATATATTTCAGTAAATGAAACAGCTCATGAGAGGTTAGGATGAAGTTGAACTACATTTTTTGTAAAAAAATAAAATAAAAAATAACCCTAAATTTTCGGTAATAAACTATTGACCCATTTTTCACTGAATGTAGAGGAAGCTGACTAATGTCTGGCAAAAGGAGAATGTCTTCTCCTGATGTGAAAACAAGAGCTATAAGAGGGTCAGTGCATCTCTAATTGTAATGGTGCAGTTAGCACTACTCTAATTGAAAGGTTGTATCTGCATTTCCATTATAGAGCCATGTTTTTCATGTGTTGTAGCTCAGCTGTAAAGATGCAATCTGGGTTGAAATGAGTCATAGGAACTTATGTTGTTCAGTGCTCAACACCCCCATCTCCCATTTAAACCAAGGCGTATTGAAGGGTACTCAGCATCTCAGAAGAATAGACACGGGAACAAACTTTAAAACAGTATTGTATAGTGCCATCAGCTATGAAGTACAGCCACTGGAATAACTAATAATTAGTACCGTCCATGTTCTCAGAATCTGTATGCATTTCAAAATTCCAGGTCACCTGATCAATCCTCACAACTCTGAAAGGCCAATCCAGTCTAAACATAACATACTAGATGTATGTTCCTGTGACATGGTTAAGGTGGGCCCTGTCCAGTGTGGGGTGAGTGCGCCTGCCTTTCTCGGGGAATAGGGGCTGGTGCACAAGCCTTACATGCCTATCTCCCTCATCTCTAGTCCACACATCTGGGCTTAGCTATGGGATAGAGTGGCCCAATTGACAGAGTTTACGAAAATGCCCCATTCATTCGGGCTAGTATGGCCTAATGGCCGGAGTTTATGAAACTTTCCCCTACTATCAGGGAAGTGTGGTCCGGTGGCTAGATTCCATGGTTAGAGAGTAGGGGGGCCCAGACCCATCCAACTCCAACGGGCCCCGACCCAGGGCCCTAGTAGCGGTGGTACAAGCAGCTACCAACTCAGTGGGGAGTCCCATTGAAACACACCAAGCTTACCTCGATGGGAGATACCTCTCCGACACTGTTCCTGGGTCACTTCCTACAGTAGTCTCCAGCATTATAATCCAGGAAGCTCTTAGTTCCTCAGCACTGGCTACTCCCTGGGGCTTTGGATGTAGAAAAATTGGAAAGAGTCCAGCGGAGGGCAACAAAAATGATTAGGGGGCTGGAGCACATGATTTATGAGGATAGGCTGGGGGAGCTGGGATTATTTAGTCTGCAGGAGAGAAGAAAGAGGGGGTATTTGATAGCTGCTTTGAACTACCTGATAGTTCTAAAGTGGATGAATCTAGACTCTTCTCAGTGATACCAGATGACAAAACAAGGAGTAATGGTCTCAAGTTGTAGTGGGGGAGGTTTAGGTTGGATATAAGGCACTGGTTCTCAAACTGGGGGTCGGGACCCCTCCAGGGGTCATGACCCGGTTTTGCGGGGGTCACGAGCCCCTGCAGCCAGCCCCAACCCCTGCCGCGGGCTGCTGGCATCCGGCGCCCCCACGAGCTCAGTCCCGGTCGCGGTGGGCTCCCAGTGCCCCTCTGGCCCCAGACGGCTTCAGGCACCTCCACAAGCCGAGCCCCCACAAGCTCAGTCCCGGTCACAGCGGTCTCCCTGTACCCCCGCCCCTGGCCCCAGCCAGCTACAGGCACCTATGCGAGCCGAGCCCCAGTCACAGCGGGCTCCAGGTCAACCCCCCCTGGCCCCAGCCAGCTCCAGGCGCCTCCGCGAGCTGGGCCCCAGTTGTGGCGGGCTCCAGGCGCCTCCACAAGCTCGGTCCTGGTCCTGGTCGTGACGGGCTCCCTGCGCTCCCCCGGCCAGCTCCAGGCACCCCCACGAGCCGAGCCCGTTCATGGCAGGTGCCCAGCACCCTCGCGAGCTCAGACCGGTTGTGGCGGCCTCCCGGCGCACCCCCATCTGGTTCCATGCGCCCCGTCTCCAAGCGGCCCGTACCCCAGGGGCTACTGGAAACCCCCCCCCAGCCTGGCCCCTGCCATGGCAGGCTGCAGGCATGCTCCCCTGCCCCCCCAACCCGGCCCCTGCTCCAAAGGGCTGCCAGCAGCCCCCCCCACAGCCCGACCCCTCACGGGGTTCACGCTTAGAGGTCTTGTGTCCAAAAGGGTCACCAATACAAAAAGTTTGAGAACCACTGACATAAGGGAAGAGTTTTTCACTAGGAGGGTGGTGAAGCACTGGAATGGGTTATCTAGGGAGGGAGTGAAATCTTCTTCCTTAGAGGTTTTTAAGGTCAGGCTTGACAGAGCCCTGGCTGGGGTGATTTAGTTGGGATTGGTCCTGCATAGAGCAGGGGGTTGAACTAGATGACCTCCTGAGGTCTCTTCCAACTCTGATATTCTATGATTCAGTCACTATTGCGTCCATGAAATCCTGAGTATGACTTAAGGGTGCCTGTGCCTAATGTGCCAGATAACACTCTGACTTTCTCCCAAAGGGTCTCGGCAACAGCAGGCCAAGTTTTTGCAGGGATGGAGAAATGCATGCTACTTTACTGCATCAAGAATTTATCTTACCCTCCCTGAGTCCTTATGTTTGAATGTCCTTGCTTTATTAGTTAAAACACTGTTAAGTGAGTGGTATAGCACAGATTGTTTTGTATTATATATAGTTAATGAGTTGCTTTTGGCATATACATTTACTGATTTCAATCCCATCAATGCGTCCTCTAAGTGCTACCATAATACAAATAATACCCTTTCTTATAAAGGGTAAAGCTGTACATTAAAAATATGAGAGCATAACCAATACATACCTGCATTTTTGATTTCACAAAACAAGGAGGTAGGATGGAATGTTCAAGGTCAATGCTCCAATCCTGGAACCGAGTCCACTCCTCCACCAAAGTTCAACCATAAGAAACTAAATAAAATGAGGAAGACTTTGTAGCACCTTAGAGACTAACCAGTTTATTTCAGCATAGCTCTAACATGATAGAGTTGCTTTCAGACCTGAAGGTTGTCTCTGTGTTTGTCCAAGACTTATTCCTCTGTTAGTTTGCCCTATTTCACCCAGGTTATCTAACATGGTCAGGGCATCCATAATTCATTTACATATACACCTTTTGTACACAGGTCATGATCCAGTGCACACAACTCCTGGAGTTTGAGCTTTCAGGATCTTGTTGCCCTTCTAAGTTTTGCTTTACTTTCTGTGCATTGGATTTTACTCTTTCTTGTGATTTGGCTCCATGTCTTTCAAGATGGGATTGTTCTATATTCCTCCTTTTGAGGGTTGCCTTTCCAAGCATTGTTTGCTAAAGTATTTTGTTTGTACTATGTTACTGGTAACTTTCTCTTCCTGTTTGCATGATTCAACATCCCTCTTTGACAGATGTATGTTTGTGTTGTGTATTATACATCAGAACTTCAAAACAGGGCATTTCATCTATCTTTGTTTAGTGTTGTCACAAGAAATCTTGCTAGCTGCAGCTAAAACCTGAGTTCCGCCTCACAGATGAAACAAGAGAATAAGTACTTATACTGTACGTATTTACTAGAAGAACATTTTATATTCACAAAAATATAAAAACAATTTGCATTAATACAAAATGTCTTTCACCCATTAGAGAGACAACATGGGTGAGATTCTAATTATTTTTCTGTATTATTTTTCTTTGGAATCAATAAATACTTGAAACTGTTGAAGACAATTTGATTCAGTGTCTGAAGAGAGAGTCTATGCAACCTTACATCTCAAACTTTATCACTAATTTCACTGTGATAGATTTTTTTCTGACTTGCCAAGGGATTGGAGATAGTTGGATGGCAGCTTTGGAAATTATTTAAAATATATTAATTATCTAAATCAAACTACAAATATCCAATTTAAGGCCAAATCATCCCACTTCAAAGAAACTATCTGCCAAGTAAGATACTACTGAATGGTGGGAGTATCTGGCACTTAATGAATGTATTTTTATTTTTAAAAACTGTATTCAATAGAGGCACATTAACTAAAATGCCCATACTAAAGGCTTCTTTAATCTAAATGAGAAAAGCATAACAAGAACCATTGGTTGGAAGATGAAGCCAAACAAACTCAAATTAGAAAAAAGGCACATATTTTACCAGTTAGTATGATTAACTATTGGAACAAATTAGGGGAGTGGTCTCTGTCTCTGGATGTCTTCAAATTGGGACTGGATCCCAAGGATCTAGCCAAGGATCAGTTATGCTTTAGTCAAACACAAGTTATTCGGCTTAATATAGTTGTAACTCAGTGAAATTCCCTGGTCTGTAATATGCAGGTCAGACTAGATTCTGGATTTGAATTATATTAATCTGTTTTGCAGAATTTTTCTTTATTTAAAAATAAATAAATATTCGAGTAATAGTCTACATAAGACAATAAAATGAGCTGTGGTGTTTCTATGTTTAATTTCTGGGGGTGGAAATACCACTGCAATAGTTGAACTGAAAGCGGCCTCAAATGAGTGTGTAAAATATCTGTAGCACAAGTGTGACTTCTTCCTGTTACAGTGAAGATAAAAGTTCTTTAGGGGAGGACTATGACTTGCCCTATATTTGTGAGAGATAATACTTAATATGTTTAAGGTGCCTTTCCTTCATAGATGTCATGATGTTTTATACAGGTGGGTAAGTAACATCCCATTTTGTACATGGGGAAATTGAAGTACTGAGAAATTGTGACTTTTCCTACATCATATATAGAGTTAGCAGCAGAACTGGGGATATAAGCCTGGTCTTCGAGATCCCGGTGTTGTGCTCTAGCCATTGGCTCTCAGATGTCTGCTATTCCTATGTTACAGAGAATTAGAATAGTCAATAGCAATGCAGAATCCACAGTTAGAAAATACCCAAGCTCCTAATTGTGAGCACATCTATATGCTACAGACAGTGAAAGAAAGCATATTAAGCAGGGTCAGCTATTAATTGCAATTATTTTGGGTTTGATTTAATTCAGTATCAAGAGATGTCAAATAGATAGACTTAATCAACTTTATTACTCAAAGGTTATTAGTCAAAGATTAAAACTGCATAATACAGAAAGGAAGATCAATACTGAGGCTGGCACTGACTCAAAATTTGAGCTTCACTTTACCTTTTATATGTACTGGGTTGTTTACAACATTATGAGGGTTTTACCATTTAGTTGCATTACTTTAAACCTAACTCATTACTCTTTATTGACACCTTTTGGAAACTTTTTGCTAGGCTTATACAGATCCTGCAGTAAACCAAATAGATTATAAATAACTTATCTTTTTTTTGCCGTAGCATTGCAAATATCAGGAAAACTTTAGAGACATCCTGCATCAGCTATAGCTTGGGTAAAAAGACTGTTAGCTAAGCATCACCAAAATTGTTTGCCTTGTCCTTTTCTTCTGGAATGTTTCTATACATAACAGTGAGATTAAAATACTTCATATTGCCCATTGGTTAAACCACTTAACATAAGCTCTTCCAAATTGCTTTTTATTTAACATGCATAAAATTCATATTAATAAAAATGAATGTGATTTTATATATATATATATATATATATATATATATATATATATATATATATATATATATATATATATATATATATATATATATATATATATATATATATATATATATATGTATGTAAAATTTTAAGGCTTACAGACCTTCTCTTATCTAGTCCCATACATATTTGCAAAACAGAATCTCTGTAGTAGCTAAGCATAGCAGAATACCGAAAGCCTGGAAGGTTGAGTGTATTTCTCAAACCTTCTTGTATTCTCCTTTACTATACAGAGCAAGAGTCATGCAAAGGTTACAGTGCCTAACTATAATACAATTTTAGAGTTGTACAAATAAAAATGAAAATAAGCATTCTAAATATATGGTACTATATTTAATCACTATTAGCTACTTTGTTATTCTAGTTAAATAAATATTTTAATCATACTTGGAGCTACAAAAAAGAAATACCATGATTTGATTCAGACATTTTGCTTGCGAGCTGAAAGAACCTGTTTTCTGGTAGTAGGTAATAAAGCAACTTCCCTTCCTGGTTAAAAATTCTGTTTGAGAGAGCTGTTTTCCCAATATATTCTGTTTATAAGAGTCAGTTTTACAAACCTTGATAAAGTCCATTCCTTATCTGACACCTGACGCTACAGCATTTAGGAAGGTATGTAACTAAAACTTTGCAAGCTGGGTTTTTCCATTTTGCTTTTGAGTTGGTTGGAAAGTACCATGGGGGCTTGGCTTACTTTGGTCGACACAATATAAGAAAAGGCTAATTAACCAAGAGATTAAGAGAGTTTCTCAGATTTTAATACATGCATAAGTCTTTGAGGTCCAATTTAATAACGTGTCAGTGTACTGTGCAAAGGCCATCATCAACTATGTGTCATATAACTATCCAAATCCATGTGGTGTTTTGTCTGTTTGTGCCTCTAGCAGTTTTACCACTGAAAATGCATCCCAAAAAATTGAATCATTTCAGTATTGTGTCTTAGTTTAAGCTTCAAGGGATATATATTTACAGTCTCCACTTCTTCTTGCACAAAATCTTCCTTTGTGGAATTTAGATCCTGGCATTTTGACTAAAAATTTGGAAGAGATGTTCCTCCAGTATGACAATTTGTTTTGATACAACTTTCAAGAGTTTGGGCCCCATCTTTCATTCTTTGCACAGGTAAAACTTTCACTGAAATTTCTGAGGATTTATTCTTAGCATGGAGTGTAAGTTGGGTCTCCCTGTACCTTTCCCTCTCAAACCCTGTATAGAGTTAAGGAAGATGATCTAGAATATTATGAGGATTTGGTGAGAGTGAGTGAATCATTCCCTGTGTTTGGGACTAGTGGTAATTAAAGAACAGTTTTTAGCCTGAAATCAGTTGCATCTGTATCATCCACTCAACCAAGGCCCCATTGTACATGTCACGCAAGACTGATGCTGTAAGGACTACATTATCACGGCACTCCTAGTTGTTTTCTTTAAGCATTCTTCACCACTCCTCAATAAGACCCTCTTGTGTCTGCAGTTATTTCTGAAGATTTCTCTAACCTTCTCTTACAGCAATTGACTTTTTTTTTATGTTGTTGCATGCAGTGTAGTTGTAGCTGTGTTTGTCCCTGAATTCTAAAGAGACAAGTTGAGTGATATCTTTTTTGGAACAATTTCTGTTGGTGAGAGAGAGAAGCTTTTGAATATATCTCTCTCACCAACAGAAGTTGTTAAAAAATAGATATTACTTCACCCACCTTGTCTCTCTCTTAAGTTTATATTTTTCACTTGTCAAGGTTTCTGACTCAGGTTAAGCTGGATACAAAGGCAGTCTCATGAAGCATCTTATGTAATGATTTCAGAAGCTCTTCTGCTGAGAAGAGTGATCTGCAGCCTTGCCTAAATGGGGGTGGACTTCCATCCCAACCAGTGTTTGTCCAGCTTCTAAAAAGAGTGATCTGTGGGTGACCAGAGCTCAGAGGTTGTTCATCTTTTTCCTTTTAATTCTGAGATGAGATTCAGAGTGGTCTCCTAGAACAGGGGTCTCCAAACTTTTCAGCCCGAGGGCCGCATTAACTATCAAATAGCAGTTCGGGGGCCGACAACACACTCGAAGTCCAAATAAAAAAGAATCAAAACATGGATGTTGTTTTTAATTATTTATTTAATATTATTTTATTCAGTTATTATTTAATAACACATTGATACACTACACATGAACACTACACATGAACACCTGTTCACTACACATGAACACTACACATGAACACTACACATGAACACTACACATGAACACCTGTTCACTACACATGAACACTACACATGAACACTACACATGAACACCTGTTCACTACACATGAACACTACACATGAACACCTGTTCACTACACATGAACACTACACATGAACACTACACATCAACCCCCCAACTGACCCACCCAGCCAGGTCTCTCCCCCCAAAACCTCCTTTCCTCCAACCCCCACTGACCCACCCAGCCAGGTCTCTCCCCCCAAAACCTCCTTTCCTCCAACCCCCCCAACTGACCCACCCAGCCTGGTCTCTCCCCCCAAAACCTCCTTTCCTCCAACCCCCAACTGACCCACCCAGCCAGGTCTCTCCCCCCAAAACCTCCTTTCCTCCAACCCCCCCCCCCCCCAACTGACCCGCTCAACCCGGTCTCTCCCCACAGACCGTTTCGCCGCCTGGCAGTGGGTGGCTCCTTGTTTCGCCGCCTGTAACTGGGTGGCGGTGCGGCGCGTCCCGGCCCCAGCTCTGAGCCGTCCCTGGCCGGCGGCGGCAGCGGAGCATGCAGCGCGTCCTGGCCGGCGGCGGCAGCGGAGCACGCGGCGCGTCCCGGCCCTGCGGCTGGCGGCGGCAGCGGAGCACGCGGCGCGTCCCGGCCCCGCAGCTGACAGCGGCAGCGGAGCACGCGGCGCGTCCCGGCCCCTTGGCTGGTTCCCGACCCCTGCCGCGGGCCGGATGAGAGGGCCTCGCGGGCCGCATCTGGCCCGCGGGCCGTAGTTTGGAGACCCCTGTCCTAGAAGCTGGGAATAAGGAGGAACTTATGTCACTTTAAGACGTCTTGGATTTTCACAGATCACTAATAAATGCTTTGCACATTGTCAGTGATCCCCAGACTACAGTTTGAGAACTTCTCCCCTAAATAATGGTCTGGCTGATTCCTAGCAGATGATCATCCTCTTTCTGGGTAAATATGGGTGTTATGGTCCATCCAAACTAGTCCCTTGATATGAAATATTTTGATCAGTTATGAATTATAATTTTAAATTTTGAAACACATTCACATTCAATATTTTTAAAAAAATCTTACATTTTGATTTTCCAGACTGGTGGACTAAAAAATAAACTGGTTAGTCTCTAACGTGCCACAAGTATTCCTCATCTTCTTTACGGATACAGACTAACATGGCTGCTAATTTTAAACCTAAGAAAAATAGCTTTCTTTTTAAGCTTGTGATCATATAAATGGCAGAACACACAAAAGTAACAACAAAACTATTAATAGATATTACATTACTGTGTTTGGATTTAGGACTACTTGCAAGTAAGGGTGGTGAAAGATGCTTAATACAGCAGATTTGCTGTGTTGGGGGAATGTATAGGAAACCTGAGAAAGGGTCTACCTCCATTATACATAGTAGGAGCTCTGCTCTACAGGTGTACACCCTGTGCCTCAGGAAGAGAGGATGACATGACAAGAGGTTCTGAAAATATAAGGCTCCACCAGGCAAAGCCCTTTATGTGGGGCGAGAATGTCAGTCACAGAAGCTATGACAAAGGCTCTGCCACTGCTCCATGTGCTGGTGGAGATGTGAGAAGTCATTTCCTTCATCACCTGTAGTGTATCTTTGTGACAAAATTCTACTTGTGTTGTGTTCAGGGAAAAGGATCTCTTCCTATATGTTTTTTCCTGATGGAAATATGGATAATATTTTCAAATGTGCTTAGACTCATTTTCAAAAGTAACTTGGGAGTTTGACTTTCAATGGCACTTGGGCTCCTAAATTACTTAGGTGCTTGAAAAAATCCTTTATATTTCAATCTAAACAACTTGTGTAAATTCCATTGTGAATATGTTCTTGATAACAGGAACAGCTAAAAATGACCCATTCCTTTAACTTTTCCTTTTTTCCCAAGAGTTGTACTCTTCTGCCATCATTTGAATAGAAAATTAATTGTTTCAGAGACCTGTGTTGTATTTTTAGAGTGACTATATAATAATGCAGTAGTATTGCAATATAGACTTATGAGAATGGTTTGGTAATGTAAAAAAATTATCCCATATGAATGAAAACATAAAAAACCCCAGCTATAATAATTTCAATATCATTCAAAGCACAGGTTAAAAAAAATCAATGGCTTGCCAAGTGGACAAGGAAAAAATCAGTAGTGGGAAAATTATGTTTAAGCTATGGAGAAAGTATTGTACAAAGAAGAGTAAAATGAACAATTAAGAATATCTCTTCTCAACAGTATCCTTTTTTTTTAATGCATGTTGAAGATATGAAAAGAGAGCACAAAAGGGGGAAAAACTGTTATTTTAAAATGTGACACAGTGATGTAAAATAACACCTAAGTCTGGAGGTAAATAATAACCAGATAACTGGCTTTGAAATCATATAGCACAATGAGAAAAAACATGTTACTTGAGTATTACAGGCCCACCCAGCATATTGTTTTAAAGGGGACTGGCCCCGACACATTAATGCAATAGAATTATATGTGATACAAAACGTTGTAGGTGGTTAAGAAACAAGTCAGAAAAGTAAACATTTGCCTATATAAAGACGTGTTACAAATCTAAATAGCTAAGTTAAAAGGGCTAGCATGCTGCAGGGCCATATCCTCTTTCCATGGAACACACTGGCAAAAGTCCAATAACTTCAATTGCAGTCCTACATAGTTCTAGGTTCTGCTGTGTGCACCAGCAGGAGCCAGTGGTAGATGGAGAGAGGCATTGTGACTGCCTAAAATCTCATCGGTTCTTTTGGGAACTGAATTCTGGATTCCTGCATGAAGGTCTCAGTCTAGTGCAGTGTGTCTGCATAGGGGCAAAGAAAACATAGTTCTTCCCACACCTGTGCACAGAGCAGCCACCTCACCTCCTTGTTATCTAAGGTGGATTCCATGTTGCTGCAGGGCAGTCTATTCTGCTAAGAGCACAGGGTTTATGCAGAGCTGTTCAAAGGGCTGACCCACTCTCTGGAGCTGAAAGTTCCTATCCCCGGGGATCCCTACAGTTCCATACCATGTCTCTTTCTCCTCTGAAGTCCTCCTGAGAAGCACTTGGTAATAGAACTGGGTGAATTTTTTCATCTGAAACCTTTTTCAGTGAAAAATATGGATTTGTTTAGACAAACATTTTGCAACTTAGTGTCAATTTTTTCCATTAGGAGTTTTATTCAATAGTATTAAAAATCAAAAACATAAATACAGTGAAACCTCGATATAACGGACTAATTCGGGCGAGGGGGTGTCCGTTAAAGCCGAAAGTCCATTATTTAATAATTTTTTAAAATTATTAAATAACGGACTTTCGGCTGACAATGGACACCCCCTTGCCCGAATTAGTCCATTATATGGAGGTTTTATGGCCGGGAGCCGTCAACCCGCCCGCCCGGGTCCCGGCTGCTGGGAAGCGAGCTCTCCCGCAAACAATTGGCATCGTTTGAATAGAAAATTAATTGTTCCCGGGCGGAAGCCGGCAGCCAGCCCACCCGCCGGGAGCCGGCAGCCCGCCCGCCCGCAGGCGGGACCCGGGAGCCGGCAGCTCACCCGCCCGCAGGTGGGAGCCGGCAGCCAGCCAGCCCGCCCGCCAGCAAGCGGGATCCGGGAGCAGCCAGCCCACCCGCAGGTGGGACCCGCGAAAAACGGATTTCGGATGCAGCGGAAATTTTGTCCATTGCATCCGAAGTCCGTTAAATCAGGGTCCGTTAAATTGGGGTTTTTACTGTAGATATAAAACATTCCATTTCTGGATGGACAAAGAGTTTCATTCAGTCCCAAATTATTATTTTTTCAACTTCTTCATTTAATTGAATGTTCTGAAAAATTTCATTTTGGGGTCAACCCAAAATTATTTTTTCTCGTGACATGACAAAATAGCAGGTTTGGTCAGGACCTGCTATGGGCATTGTACTAGCTGCTACTTTCTTGGGGGCTGGGAAGGAATCATTCCCTCGCTACCAGATGGCCAAGGCAGCGTGGGGTTTTTTTCATCTTCCTCACAGTGGGATCAGGGGGACTTTGTTAGAGTGAATAGAGAAGGGAGTTAGACTGTAATGTCACCGCTCAGTATGGAAGCGTGGTGCGGATGTCCAGTGCAGGTACTCCATAGGGAGGGGATATAGTGATGAGATAAATGGACTTAAAGGAGTTGTCCGCTAAAGGAGAGGAAAGCGGGCGTAAGGTTGGGGTGCCTTTATAGCCCACCTTAACTATCATTTGAGGGGCAAGGTGATAAGGCCCCTGCAGTGGGTTTCCTGGAGACTAGTATGGAAGCCCTGCAGGTAGATATTGAAATGATCATGAAGGTTCTTGCACGATACATTTTTTTCTGACATCTAGATATAAAGTTGCAGCCTAATTGAACCATATACAGTGTCTTGTGTCCTTTTTTTTATATAGCCAGAAAATACTAATCTACTTATGCTAAAAGAAACTTCCTTTTTCCTTTGTGTTCCTAATTCTTTTGTCATTATGTTGATACAGCCATACATATGGTAAGGACTTTTTCTTGAAGCTACACAATTACATGAAATAAAAACAGAGTTTATACCCCGTGTACATTCTAGTGTACAAAATAGGAAAGGAAAAGAAAACACATTGGATGAAATTAAAGCTGTTGAGTTTAGAGTTAAAATAGCATATCATTTTTAATAGGAGGCAACAAAGTGAAAACTATTCTGTGGAACTAAGTACTTAATTCACTGGAAAATACAAAGCAAGATGACTTTGCAACCAAACCAACAAAATCAATTGAAACAATAACAGTAGTAATATGCTTTTTCTTGAATAATAATTCACACACATGCACAATGGTAAGACAGTATTAAATTGTAACACAAACTAACAAAAGTAATCCAATATTAGCAAGGAAATTTATTGCATATCCTCCAGTTTGGAGCATTATCTTAGTGACTTTCTTAATGCACTCCATTAACAATTGGAGGGTATATAATTCCAAGTTAAAAATGCATTGTTTTAAATCAGTTGGGGAGGTTACATTTTCAGAAGGGGTGTGTGGGATTTAGCTACATTACTGTCTCGGGGTAAATAAATTTTGCATACTTTAATTCCCCCCTGTCATTTTAATTATTGTAGTATTCATCCCCATACAAGCAATAGTGTATGTTGTTCAGGTTTTATTTACTCTTCATTTTACTTCAGAAGTGGCCATATTTCATCGATGGGTATAGACATAGTTCTGCCCCATCAGTTTCATTTTGTGAAGGGGTTTGAGATTTGTCGTGATGAAAGGTGTTGTGTATTACAAAAATAACAGTAAATGGACACTGTCAGATTAAAAAACATGAGTCAGATCCTTACCAGTTGTAAACTGATGGAGTTTGCTAGCAAAGGATCTGTCCCCCATACCCTGAAATTGGTTACTTTTTTGTTTCATATACCATGTTTTAGGTGATAATATGAGAGGACTTCATGCTTGTAAAAGTAAACTAGCTTTTTGTTAGGAGCAGTGTTTACAGTAATACTGCCACTGCACATAGTAGACTGATTTCCTGTTTCCTCCTCCAAATCCTTCCCTCTTGCAACCCATTGTCCTCCCTCCAAGTTCCATGCAGGTTTCCATGCAATTTCTTTCAGTAATTGTTGTTGTATCTTTTGTGCCAACACTTCCAACTTGCTGGACCAAGGATCACTAAGTGGTGTGCTAGGTCTTACAGTCCTGCAAGTGTGTTGGTCTTTGAACCAGTCTCCCAGTTGTTTGTCTTATCTCTGGTGGTGGGGGACATGTTTCCAACCAATTGTTGCCTTCATTTTCCTGGGTTACATACTATATTGCTCATCTATCTTGTTTCTGGCACTCCTACATCATCCCAATTGAGGGCTGAGGCTTATGCTAAGTCCTCCACAGTTGTCTTCAGTTTCATTTCCACCACTGTCCTGAGTCTATAGCTAATTCATATGACCTGTGTTCCACTACAACTTGTACTATTGGTTTTCACCATTGTTTTGTATGGCTCTTTGATGGTTGGACCCACACCCACTGACCTATCCCCATGGGAAGCAGAGTTTTGGTTCTCAGGCCTATCAGTCTCTATGCTGGTCTATTATCTAGTCGCTATGCGCTTGGTGAGGGGGGGGGCAGAGGTAATGCAATGATCCAATATTGTCAGGTAATGATCTATTCCTGTCTGATTTGCCTTTGCCATCAGTCTCTTCGGCTGTATTTTCACTGACTCTACTTACCCATTGCCTTGTGGAATCCAGAAGATGTCTTATGTTCAAATTCCCATTTGGTGAGTACAATGTCTCAGTTATGCCATTCCTTGCAAAATGCACCTTCAATTTTCTGATCACAGTCCTTGCCTGACTGTCCTCCAGATACTTTGCCATCCAGAAAATGGAGCATAATCTATACTGTGACCATGTAGCTCCTTTCACTAAAAAGTTAACAGGTCTATTTTTACCTTTTCTTAGGGTTTGGTTGGGATTTCGTGAGGCTGCAGAGTCTCCTGTTGCTTATCACTAAGCTCTTTGCACATCACTCACAGCTCCATGTGCACACTCAACTGAGCATTCATGCCTAGCCAAAAGATTATCTCTCTGTCTAATCTCAAGAGTACCTCTACCCCCAAGTGTAAAGTATGTATCTTTCTCATAATGTCAGCTTTGAAATCTGCTTGGTCTCCTTTATCCTGTCTTATGCACACAGCTCATCCTTATTTGGGAATAAGGGTAAAATGCAGTGGCACTTGCTCCTTACCATCTGGTTGTTGCTGGAGTATGAATAATTTTACTTCCTGGAGCACCCAGTGGTTTGCTGGCTTCCCTTTAGCTTCCCAGTGGAAATGCAAAGGTATTGTATGCAATCTTTTTGTTTGTTTTGTGTTTTTTTTTTTTTTTTTACAAAAAATGAAGTCTTCTTCCCCTGAACACAGTAGCAATCAAAGAACAGGAGATAGTTTCTCCAATCACAGCTCCAAGTCCCTTTCAGCCAGCACTCAGCCCAAAAGCTCTTTCTCTAGGTTTTTTTCCAGGTCATGCTGTGCTTACCGTATTTTTCGCCCTATAAGACGCACTTTTTCTTCCCCAAAATGGGGGGGAAAAAGTTGGTGCGTCTTATAGGGCGAATGCAAAAAAAAAAAAAAAAAAAAAAGCACCTCGCTCTCCCGTCCCCGCCGCGCGGGCGGGCTGCCGAGGTTCCCCCCTCCCCGCCGCGGGCGGGCTGCCGGGGTTCCCCCCTCCCCGCCGGACCAAAAAAAAAAAAAAAAAAAAAAAAAAAAGCGCCTCGCTCTCCCGTCCCCGCCCCCCTCCCCGCCGCCGGCACGCTCCCGGCAGCCCGCCCACGGCGGGGAGGGGGGAACCTCGGCAGCCCGCCCGCGCGGCGGGGACGGGAGAGCGAGGTGCTTTTTTTTTTTTTTTTTTTTTTTTCCCCCCTGGCTTTTTTATTAAAAACCGAGGGGGCGTCTTATAGGACAGAGCGTCCTATAAGACGAAAAATACGGTAATCAGTCTGTGTCTGGCTTTCTGTTGTGTCTCTTGTGTCTTCTGTGGGGTTCTTCTCATTCTCCCCCCACATGCTTCTACTCAAATCAATACCTAACCAAGCCCATTTCCCACATCGTTCAAATTCCTGTGCAGTCTCACATGCCCCTTTGTTTTGGGCATTGGCCTGTGCCTGTGTTTGGAATGCAGACTCGTTCATAAGGGAGCTTAACTATTTTTTAAATGCAGGAAAACGAGTTTTACCCATCAGATTCAATGACATTTTATGACAACCTGCAACACCACCCTCTGTCTTAGCTCTGCCCAACATCCTGAAGTGCCTTAAAAGGGTAACTTCCAACAACCCATTCCAGACAGAAATAAAATAAATAATTTAACGAATTACAAATGATACAAGCTTCACTATTTACATAGTGCCTTTCTGTCAGGATATTTTCATGCCACCAGCACAACAATTTTACTCCCATCTAAATCCCATGAATTTTTTATCCCTGTCAGGTTTTCTTTCAGGCAACCAAGTAGCCACTTACAATGTGCTCTTACAGTGTGTCTATTATTTCTGTGTAATTTGCTGGCTGAGACAGATTCTTCCCATTTGTTCTAATGGGGGACTCATTACTGTCTAGTTTTCCTAGCCTCAACTTCCACAGCTGCGTTCTCAGTTTCTGGAGGCTGCCACACTGAACTCCTGCCCTTCTGATACCATCTCAGATGGTCCTTATTGATAACTTTGGGTTTAGTCCTGAGTTCTAACTATATCCCTTAAACCACTTCATTTACTCAGGTCAGTATTGTATAGCATCCCTCTCAAAGTTTATCCAGCTAAGGGCTCCTACCTTTCTTTCTCTTCAGATTGTGGAACCAGACCAGATCCACTCTTTTACTAGTCTCCCTGTATAACTTTACATTTTACAACCTTTTAATTTAATCACAGACTATCCTCAAATTTTCTTTAGCAAAGGTTTGAGATTGTTCAGTTTTAGATTACAAGGTTTCTACATAATCCAAATGGTTCAAATCCCTTTATTTCTCTTCAGCAATTCCATACCAGAGGTTTGCTGGGATCCTTGTGCATACATAAGGAGTGGCAGAGTATGCTTTGTATTTTCATTGACTGCTGTTCTACAAGCCATCAAAAGGAATGGGAAATGCTGGTCTCAGTACCTATTGGTACTATTCTGCAAAGGTAGCCTGCTGAACCCCCAAATCCTGTGTGATTGTCAAATCAAAGCAATGCAATTTCCCTGACCACCTGGAAAACTGTTCATCAGAATTCCTGAATCTATTGCATGGAAGTATGGTCTGACCTGACAATAAAGTTCATCCCATATAAACATAAGGATGTGATGATGGTTTTCTATAGATTTAAAAGCTGTAGTGTGTGTGTGTTTTGTGGTGTGCGTGCTGCTTGACTTGTAGTCTGTTTGCAAGGCTGAGAGCTTCTGAATGAAGCTTTGATCTCTAAGCCTTTTAGCACCCATCAACTCTTACCCAGGGGTGGGGGCTACTTAGGAAGACCAGGACTTTAAGAATGCAGCTTCTCCAAGCTGAAGTTAATAAAAACATATCTAAGCTCCACAATGACACAGGAGGGGTTGGTTGGCCTCGCCTTCCAAAAGGTATGGAAAGCATCACTTTGATTATTCAAATAGATAAATGCCAATGTTCACTATGCAGACAAGAAAAGTTACATTTGCTGTTCATGCATTTGAAAGTTACATGTTACTTAAAATTTTTGAACAAGGCATTTTAAGTTGTTAGTTCTCCTTATTGGGGTAGGTAGCAGAGCAGTACCATGAGAAAAGTAGCACAGGAAGAAGGCAAAATTGAGACCTTTCAAAGTTTTGGCCCAAGTGAGGAGGCATGAGGACATCATTTGAGCTTTCTGCCTCTGGTGCCAAAATGTTGTGAGTTGGCCCTGGTCCTGGCCAGCTCAGAGTAATGGTAAGCTCCAAACTACATATCAAGGGCTTATATAAGGCTTGGAGAACTAAATGACTGTCTTTTTTTCTGCATGGTGTTCTGCAGCACCATCAAAGAAGGGCCACACAAGCTGTCAAGTAGAAAGTCCTATTTCTGTTTATCTTTCTAACCACTCATTTGGGATATGATATTGAACTGAGTCAAACAAGCCTCCCAGGGAGTTTTTCCCTCAAATGTTTTGCATTATTTAGTCTGGAACAATCTGACCTCCACTTTCTGGGTCTCTATGGGCTACAACTGGGTGGTAGAAATTGCTGTAAATGTCCTGTCTTACCCACCTCCTTTAGCCGATCCAGTTCCACATCCAGTTTACTGGCTTCCACTTTGGGCTTTGACCCTTTGATTTCCTTCTCAAAATGATTTCCAAGATTCTTTACTTCTTGCTGCAGCTTTCTGTTAGAAAATTCCCAGTTCACCCGAGATTCCCTGGCAAACTAATTCATGGCAATCAGGTTATGGGTCACCTCTTGAATATCTCTTGCCCTCGAGACAGTGAGTTTTGCGCTTCCCAATCTGTCTAGTCCTTTTGTACTTGCTACTTCAAAAAATATTTTGTCTCTGCTTGCAGATTTTCAGTCTTTTCTCGGAAACCCTTCAATTCTTGCTTTAAATCTTGTTTTAATTCCTTCTGGCCATTTGTGATTTCTGTCTGCACCTCCATTATTCCATTCTGCTTCAGCAGAAATACCAGATCACAATTTCTCTCCTTGGAAATTGGATCCCACTCTTTACACCATCGGTTCACCATTTGACACCAACAGTTGGCCAAAGTTGAGGGCCCTATAGGTTGTTTCTGTTAGGAGGGGAAACTGATAATAACAGGTATCTTTGCAATCCTGTTTACAAAGATGGTACAAAGTCCTCTTCCCCTGAAAATAGGAGAAATAAAACAACAGGAGATTATTTCTCTGCTCACACTCCAATCCCATTTCAGCCAGCTCAGCCATAATGTTTCTCTCTTGGCCTTTCTCAGTGCAATACTGTGTGTTGTGACAGATCGCCTTCTCACCCCTCTTCAAACACAGGCAGGAAACTCTTCTTTGGCTCCAACAGTGCTCTTTATTTCACAGTGCAAGGCCCCACCACCAATATACACAGCTCTATAGCTTACAGCTCTAACACAGCTCTACAGCTTACAGCTCTACAGAACTCTATATAGTTCAGCTCTGTCAGGCCTCTAGCCTCAGCTCTATGTCAGCTCTGTACCTTTCTCTATCTTTCTCTCACTCCTCCACACTACCATACTACCACCACCCTGGGCTTCCTTCCTGGCAGGCTTATATCCCCCTGAGGAGGCTGCCAGGTGCAACCCATCCAGGCTGATTGCCCTGCAGCCCAGGTGGCTAATTAGGCTTTCTGCAAGGGAGGTTTGCAGAGGGCTTTTCTCCCTCTTAAAGGGGCGGCAGGCTGGGTCAAGCCCACCCTGCCACAGTGTGTTCAGGCTGTGCCTAAGTTTCTGCTGTCTTTTTTGTGTCTTCTTATCCATCTCTCTCTCTCACACTCACACTCACACTCACACTCACAGAGAGAGAGAGAGAGAGAGAGAGAATATGAATATTCAACACAACACTCAACCAAGCCTCCATCCCATATAGTTCAAATTCCTGAGTGGCCTCACATGTGCCTTTGTCTGTGTTTTGGAGTGAAGATTGCTATTGTTTATAAAGGAGCTTATCTTTTCTTAAAGCTATTTTAAATGAAGAAGAGGATTTATACCCACTAGCTTCGGTGATGTTTGGCCCAACCCACAAAAAATACAATTTATACTTTGCAATTCTGTGACTTTTTTTTTTTTAGCAAAAGAGCCCAAGGTTCTTTACAAAAATAATCTTCTCAGAACCCTGTTAGCTAAGATGTATATGTCATACATATTTCACACTATTTTAATATGTATTACACACAATATTACATATAAATGTTAGCACGAAGCTTTATATTTGACTAGTATTTTGCTTACTTTTGTTCACTCATTCTAAGCATCACATAACACCGTACAAAGCTAAAGTCAGCTTTGGCACTAGCAAATACAAAATCTGTCAAAATCTAAATACATTTGTTCTATGTCTAGTATAGGTACCTCCATGCTCAGCTGGTTTGGAATGTAGTATCCAAAACAGAGACTTAAAAAAAAAAAATAGAGAGAGAGAGAATTAAACATCAAGCTAAGGAACTATTATGAAATGATGGGGTGGATTTTAATGTCGTGTAAAAAGTTTTGTAACTTGTAAAATCATACTATAAATACTAAATAATATTACTAGTAGATGAAATGTATATCTTTAAAGCATGCTGTGGGAAAATAATTGCTTCCCAGAACAAAGCTATGTGTGTCTCCTTCCGGCTTGATTTTTAGACCATAAATTTGGCTACGTTTGGGGGGGGGGGGGGTTGGTGTTTTCTATGTTTTTTAAAATGGACCTTGAGTATAGTCCAACTATGGGCTATACCTTTTACTCAATAATCCCTTTCAAATTAGTAACATGAGAAGACAATTTAAATATTTGATTTTTATGGGAAGATTCTTCATGACCATATTGTTCATGAGCACATTGTTATTAGTCAATTCCTTGTGAGATTGGGCTTTATATTGGTTTTGGTTTCCAGAACTGAAACTATTATAGAGAAACATGGTATGTTACTTTTCTTCAACAGAAAACAATCATTTGTGATACAAAAATATTAAACATTCTTCTAAATGCCAAAATTGTAGGTAAAGCATCTCCATAAAGTAAACGTCCCAGGGCCATTAAATTCTCAGGCAATGGTTTACATTTGGGAGCATATGTTAAAAATGTTGGATTCTATACAGAGCAGAAAGACTGTGGATTGTACTCCTAATTCATAAAGCAATATATGGCTTCAGTGGGCCATCTAGTACTTTGATAGTGGGCAGCTTAGTGCACTGCTAGAATAACAAGTATAAAAGACCTCTGGATTTTGAGAGAAATGTTAACAGTGTTTTAGATTCAAATGCAAAACCAAGGGTGCAACTGTGCAATCAAAGAGAAACTTTTTAGCTAAGAAGAAAAAAGCTGGCAAGTTTTCCTATCGCCAGTTGTCAACCCCCCTGCTATTTGTTATAGGTGCTTCAAGCCCACAGCAAGGTGTGAACACCGAGAGAAGAGAAACTGCTTTTTTAGTTAGCAATCCATTCATAGTCTTTGTTCAATCCTAAATCGATGGTATCAAATTTGCAAATGAATTGCAGCTCTGCAGTTTCTCTTTGCAGTCTGGACTTGAAGTTTTTTTGCTGCAAGATGGTGACCTTTAAATCTGTAATTGTGTGTCCAGGGAGATTGAAGTGTTCTCCTACATGTTTTTGTATATTGCCATTCCTGATATCTGATTTGTGTCCATTTATCCTTTTTCATAGGGACTGTCCAGTTTGGCCAATGTACATAGCAGAGGGACACTGCTGGCACAGTATTCTTTGTCACTTCTGCAATTCCAGACTGTCATAAGTAGAAAGTCGCCTAGAATTACTTTTTGCCTGTAAAGGGTTAATGTGAACCAGGAGGGGGAATGACATAATCAAGCTCGAGAAAAGTTTTTGTTACTTTCGATTTCTCCGTCTTTTCTTTCACTCTCTCCTCGGCGTGCGTTCCCCTGGCTATGGGAGGAATCACACTTCTGTTTCTATTCTACATTTCTATAAGCTTCTAGTAAATAGTAAGTGAAATGTATAAGCTTGAACTGTATCACTGATAATTGATCCAAGGTGTTTCTGTTACTGTAAGCTGGCAGAGGAGAAATTCCAAGGGAGGGGGTCATTGTTACTATGTGATCCTAGTAAATTGTTCTTCTATTAATTTCTGTATAAGGGGGTTAGGCTCCTTTTCTTTTCCTTTCATTACAATCTTTCTTTTAAGAACTGTCTGTTTGGTTCCATTGGAGGGATCCTGGTTTGGATCGGGCACGTCTCACAGCTAGTGTGGGGTTGTGGTCTTTGTTCTCAAATCTCTCCCAGGAAAAGGGGGGGGGTTAAAACAGGGGTTCTAATTTACCCTAACCCATGGTCTTGGGGCTCAAATTAGTGGTGGCAGCGTTTTCCAAGCCCTAACTGGAGAAGTTTGGGTTTTGGGGGAAAAGTTGTAACCTAAGCTAGTAAAATAAGCTTGGGGGGTTATTTCTTCTTTCATGCGGGGTCCCCACTTCTTTACCCTAGAGTTCAGGGTGGGGAAAATACATCTTGACACAGACTAACACGGCTACCTTTCTGATTCATAATAATGTGCTTCATCTATGAGCTATTCTATACCTCTTCTGAGTTCTATGTGTAACCCTTCTGCCCTTCAGAATTGGCAGCAACAAGGGCCGGGTTCAGTAAATAGGGGTTCCCTCTCAACAATACAATGCAAACTGGCTCGAGCCCCCACCCAGTGACCTGGGAAAATCCTAACACACCCCTGGGCGCCTCAATGAGGCAATACTTCCCCTCTTGCAAGCACAGATCGGTGTAACAGAAGATCTTTATTAACATGAGGTAAATGACATCACTAAACTGGGAAAAACACCACACCTAGGGTTCATACACCAACCCGTGAGCAAATTGCCCCTCCCCAGCAAGTTTGGGCTGTGTCCTCTCCTGTAGGTTCAGGAGTCCAGCAACCCAAACGTCACCCAAAGTCCCAAAAGTTCAACAACCCCAAAGTCTCTGGAGTCCCTGGTGGAAAGTTACTCTGCCGAGTCTTACCTCCCAGGCTGGGTGGAAGTGGAGGGCAGAATGAAGGGTACCTTCACGAGGTCTGAGGCCGACGGCCCAGTCTCTCCGTGGGGTGCTGGTTGCTCCGCTAGCCGCCCTGCTAGCCGACACAGGAACTGCTCTGTCCGCGGCTCGACTCTGCTCTGCCCACTGTCTCAGGAACTGCTCAGGAACTGGTCCACTAGCCGGCACAGGAACTGCTCTGCCAGCTGTCTCAGGAATGGGTCAGTCGGCACCGGGACTGCTCGGCCAGCTGTCTCAGGAACGGGTCAGCCGGCACCGGGACTGCTCGGCCAGCTGTCTCAGGAACGGGTCAGCCGGCACCGGGACTGCTCGGCCACCTGTCTCAGGAACGGGTCAGCCGGCACTGCTCGGCCAGCTGTCTCAGGAACGGGTCAGCCGGCATAGGAACTGCTCTGCTTAGGGCCCCCCACTTAAGATAAAGCTCAGTGATTTTCAGCTCTTAAGTGATTTCAGCTCTTGAGTGATTTCAGCTCATGGGGGGGGCCTTAGTGCAGAGGCACCACCAGACCCAAAGCAACTTCAGCTCCGTGGGCTGAAGTTAGACTCCTAACGGAAGCAAAAATCAGCTCTAACATTCCACAGGGGAGAGAGGCCAGGTGCAATAGGCCAGTAAGGCCCTCACCACAAGGTATAGGAGCCTGTCCACGGCCTCTCTCAATTCAGTGAGTTTTGGAACCCCTGTCCCTTGTCTAGTGAGCGCTACCTAGATGATGGCGAGTCCCTCCAGCATGCCAAAGGCCAAATACATGTCCCAACCCCTCATTCACACAAACAGGTCAATCAGCACTCTATCATTCTTGCCCCAATACTACAGAAACTGGGGGTCCCACAGTAGCCAAAGTGATCATTTGGGCTGTTAGAGTGCAGGCCAGGTGCGGTGGGTGTGTCTAAGCAAATCAGGTGTTATTTTCCAAAAGTTACTGCAATTTCTGCAATTCACCACTGGATGTCACTCATACTGACACTGCAAAGTCATTGCAATTCCTGCAATTCCCCACCGGATGCCACTCATCCTGACACTGCTTACATCTGCTTTATTTTTCATAAAGAAAATATAAAATTACACATTTTTCTCCATAATTAGAATCCAAATTCTGCCCTTGGATGCAAACATGAAATTCCATTGTGGGAGTCTCATATATAGATATGATGGTAAAATTTGTCCCAAGAGAAGTGGTTGAAGGCTTGTCTATGCAGTGGGATAATGCACTTTATGGGTATGTAATTTCTGAAGCACATTAATGTGTTGTGCATTAATTGGCCCCTGCTAGTGTCCTTTAACTTAGTGCTGTTTGAAACGGGGAATCTTTAGTGCTCACCAGCAGGGTCACATGGACCAGTTAATGTGCAACTATCAGTGTTCTTTAGAAATCACACTTCAGTAGAGTATATTACCCCACTGTGTCAACAAGCCCTTAGTCTTTGATGCATTATTCCATCATATGTTTCATGTCACATTTTACATTTCATAGGGTATGTCTTCACTATCCGCTGAATCGGCGGGTAGCCATCGATCTTCTGGCAATCGATTTCTCACATCTGATGAGGACGTGAGAAATCGATCGCTCGCGGCTCCCCCGTCGACTGCGTAACTCCAGCTTGCCGGAAGGCGCAAGCTGGAGTCGACGGGGGAGCGCGCCGCCGACCGCCACCGCCATGAGGACAGACGGTAAGTCGGCTGCAGATAAGCAAACTTCAGCTACGTGATTCACGTAGCTGAAGTTGCGTATCTGCAGTCGATCCCCCCCCCCCCATAGTGGAGACCAGCCCATAGTAACAGTTTAGGGTTAAACAAAATAGAAATTAAATGGCTGCCACCAGGGTTTAGGGCCCAATCCTGATCCCATTAAAATCAGTAAGAGCTTTGCTCTTTTGGGGAAATTGGGCCTGCAGGTTTCTTCAGATCAGGTGCCTGTTGTTCTTAACTGTCTAAACCAGCTAGTATGCACAGTTGGTGTTATGTATGTTATGGTAACAAAATAATGCATGACCATTCTCAATACTTTAAAATTGTTGGGGGTAGCTTTCAAATCAAATTATCAGGTAGGAGTAGATATTAGAATCTGTCAGACATCTGATTTTGCTTGTAATTTACCACATCCCTAATTTTGAGTGTTTGGAAAGCTTCCTAATTGAGAACCATGCAGTTATTGCCATTGATAATAAGGTGTTCTACTTTTTTATTTAGCATGGTAAAACAGTAGTTAATAGCAAGGTAATCTTGTTTCTCATAGGGTGAAAAATTAATCTTCCCTTTGAATTTTTACATTGCACCCTAGATATATTTAGGGAATACAGAGCTTGTTATAAGGAGAAGCAATTTTGAAGGGGGAGGAAGGGGAGAGGCGGAAATTGTATTTCATATCTAATTTATCCTGAACATGGGTGCAAATCCCTACTTTTTAGCAAAAATTAGGAGCATATGTTTCACAACTCAGTCCTAATTTGCAATGAATTGCTTCAGTAAAACCACTTATATCAGTATTGTTAATCTTAATGGTTTCAAGTGACCCATGTTCTAATAATCCAGACCATCAGTTGAGTGCAAATCTTTTTCTAATTAAGAATATTTGACCACAAGAGGGAGTTCCTTGCCAACTGTTTACTTATCATGAAAGGAGCGTGTATTGATGTTACAAAGAAGAGTTAACACACAGGAAGCATTTCTACTTTCAGTTGGTTTTAGGGCAAAGTAAGAACTAATTGATTTAAATATTAAAGATTTTTCAACCTTTGGAGCGCAACAGCTACTTCAGTCTGAAAATCCATAACTGCAAAGATTTTGTTTAAAAATATATATAAATATAACCATTTATAAATAAACATAAAATATGCTTTATATTTGAGACATAGTGGCATAAAGAAATAATAAATTCATATTTTATCTATAATTATTAAATGAGAAACATATATCTTTATTCTTTTACTATCATTTAAATATGACATTTCCTTTCCATCTTATGCCATCCGTAGTTGTAAAAATATGTAACTGAAACCATATGTAACATGAAAAATTTCCTGAGGTTTTAAAGTAAAGTGATTTTAAAGTGCATGATTAGGAAATGCAAGCTTATATCCAGTGTTGTTAGCTCATTAATATTTAGACAGGATGCATAACTTGCAAACAAATCCAATGAATCTGATTGTTTTCTTACTACCTTCCTCATTGTTTCTAATATCATTGATATTAATTATTGCAATTGTTCTTAAGACCTAGTTGAAGAAAAGAGTATAATACATTTTCTGACTTGTTCCCGAAGATGCTTTGAAACATTTTTCCTATGCTGTGTTAACTATTTTTGACATAGCCTGCCACATGAAGTCATATTTTTTAGAACATTTTCTTTTAATTTAATCAGAGCTGACAAGCAGAGAAATCAAAATCCTTTGGTGACCTGAAAAGAGACCAATAGCTTATTAAAAATGATTTTTCCCACCTGTTCACAGAGAAAACATGCTAAAAAAAGAGAAGCATGCCACACATTTACATGTATGTTCGTAGACAGAACAAGAGTCATAGTTTTTCATAACTAGAGGAAGCAGATAATCCAAAAAATATATGAAGTGTGACTTCTAAGAAAAAAGAATATTAAATTATTTTCGGGTATGTATAAACAAAGAGCACTTACAAAAACTAGTGTGTAAGTATGAACCCTGCTACCCAGTTTGCTCATACAAATGTGTATTTTGCACTTACCAGCAGCAAAGTATAGTTGGGCCACCAATGTGACCCATTTGATATATGTGATTGCTGAACCTCAAAAGGCTGGGGGATATGGTTGGTAAAATCAGCTTCAGAGTGCAGTTATCTAGAGCATATCCTTTTCTATAGTATTGATCCTTGTCATTTTTATAGCAACTTCCTTGTGCAGATATTAATTAATTAAACTTCAGTGTCTTTGTGAGGTAGGTAAATTCTTTTACCTCCATATGACTATAGGAACATTTACACACACAGGAAAAAAAGGACAATCTTTGAAAATGTTAGAAATACCCAATAGCTATTTGATCACACAATTACCCAGTTTCTATGTGTACTGTGATTAACTGTACTCTAATTGAGCTCCTACTATTTAAAAAACCCAATATTTCCCAACATTGAAATTAATGGGAACTGTGGATGTTGGAAAGTTGTTTTTTTTTTAGGTTGGTTTGTACCTTATTTCAACTGGTTTGCCCATCCCTATTTGTTATAGTTAGAATTGAATCTTTAAAAAAATGATATTTCATCAGCCATCTGTATGTATGATGCAGAATTCAGTCATTCATTTTTTTCTGTATGATCAAAAGAGAAATATTTATCAAATAAAATGGCATGGTATATTAATCAGAAAAAGATGCTATCATATAAATTTAGTTCTTTATTTTGAATGGTTTCAAATTCAACCAAAACAAATTCCCCTGATTTGGAACATGACATTATAAATTAAATATATTATTATATGTATTTTGCTACATTAGTTTACATTATTTGTAAGATTTCTTTCCATCTGGAAAGAAGGGACATATCCTTCACAGATGTGGAAGTTTAAATTTGAAAGAGGATTTTTTAAAAAACAAAAGTACAGTGTGACATCACCCTTTATAACTATTCAATTTTTGTCTTGGAGAACTAGATAACAGTACTCAATGTTTGCAATACTTAATGTGGGGAATATCTTATAAATACTGAGGTAACATTATCAATGGAAAAATTAGAATGTTTGTGTCATTGTGTTAGTATGGACTGCAAGGGTCATCTAGACTAACCCCCTACAAAGATGCAGGATTTGTTACCATAGAAAATGATTATTACTTTTCAATTACAGTGAATGTTGGTTATTTTGTGAGGAATAGTAGAAAACTCCTTTTTTGCTGCTGTTACTTTCTTTAAGATAATGTCTGTTAATAGCAGTCAACGCGTGTTTTTATATATGAATACGTGCAGATGATATTATGTGAAAATTTGCACAGAGATGTGATAAACTGCATAGCCACTTCCTACACCATATTTGTCATGCATCTTTGATTGCATCACCTGCACTGTGCCCACTAATCCAGCTCCACCAAGACTATTTCTAGTATTTCAAACATCAAGCAACATCATAGAGGCTCCATTTAAAACTTGATTTTTTTGTTTAACAGAGTAGTGATGATGATAGCTGAAGGGAAAATTCTAGAAGAATGGATTGTCCCTCTGGCAGAGCTATCTATCACAGGCATGTGTGTGTTTAATCTTTCCCTGTATAGTTTGCAGTCTCATGATGCTATGGGATACTTTAGTGCTCCTGGACTCCTAGGTAATGTGATAGTAATTAATACCTTATTTTATCTAAGAGTGACCTAGAGGCTACTTCCTGAAATGGTCCCCTGCACAAAGGACCCTATCTCTGTAACCTCAAGTCTAGATTATTGCAATGTTTTTAAATTTGGGACAAATCTTCAAAAGTTTCTGGAAGCTTCAAGTAGTGCAAAATGAGTGGAGAATTGCATCACTCTCAATGGATGAGAACTACAATAAGTACATGAAACCAGTGCTCTATTCTGCACTGGCAACCTGTTCATTTTTGAGTGCAGTTCAGGAGTTGAATAAAGGCTAAAAGTAGGAAATGGTCTTCTACCCAACTAGCTGAGATGTCTTCTCCCACTATATTTCATACAAATGGCTGCAGTATGCTGGGTTACTCTTGCTGTCAGTTCCTGGGTTGAATGTGGTAGCACATTCTCAGCTGGAGACTAACTTCTCTGGCTCCCAACATAACCTATATTTGATTAGTTTCAGAACCTATTGGTTTGACTGGATTTTACTTAACCAGTGGGACTCAGCACTATCACACAGTATTAGACTATTTTCTTTTCATATTTTTTATTTCTATTGTTATTATTTCAGAAGCCAGTGGCCATAGTGATGGGAACTATTTATACATCTTTAAATAAAAGAAGTAGGTGCCAAATCTGAACCACCTTCTGCTTTTATGAAATATTGCTAAGGAAGGGGATCCTGTTGTGGGTCTGCAGGAGGAATTTGACCTACAGGAAGAGGAAAGAATGGAATTATAATGATGGGAAGATTTTTTTGGTATGTTCCAGGTTGGGGAGAGAAAAATGAGAAGTAGAGGAAAAGGACAGGGGAAAAAAACAGGGACCTTATATGGTTTGGATATGTTTGGTTCAATTTTTGATAAGAATTCAAATTTGTAGAGACTCATCAGAACCAAACATTAGAAACTTTTAAGATTCTTCCATCACTAATATGTAATTGTCCACAGCAATATGAAGTATTGATCCATTAACTTGATGACCACTAGCAATGCTTCCAACATTTCCTTTGCAGTCCTTATCATGATGTATTCTGTAATGGCCATTGGGATGTTATTCAATTAAAATCATTAACGTGATTTTCCATTGGGATGGTTTCTGTGAAGCCATTATAAAATATTATCTTATTAGAACATAGGTAATAAAATAAGTAACATACAATAAATACAACTATGCAATGAAAAAAATATAGTGCCAAAAGCTTTGACTTTTGTGGAGCGAAGCCGAATTACATCTGCTGAGAATGTGGTCAACAATTTCTCTGCTTTTAAAGTAGCCAATTTTCAAAGTTTAGCAATTTGGCTTTTAAAAGAAAATTTAGAAATATTTCCTTACCAGTTCCTGCAAAAATGTTATTTTAAAACATCAAACCATATTTTCGAAAAGTGCTTTTCTCCAAATTCAGTTTTTCAGTTAAAAGTTTGTACATCCAAACACAAACTTTTACCATCAAATTTATTAACCCTCCAAAAAAGGGATTATAATTCAGAATGAACCCACACAACCTTAAATATAACGGTGGTAACAGAATCATTTTAATGACAGTAATCCTGTTTATCTTTTCTGTATTGTTGCAAATGACAATTTAGTGCAGATGTGGAATAAATCTGTAGAGTTAATGGTGTGGTTTTCCATCTTATTCCACTTCTCTACAGTACAATCAGCTGTCATGCTTAATTTTACAAATTCCTAATGTTATTGAAAACATGCAGCTGGTAGTGTTTTTTTTTTATTGTAAGTAAAAGATGGGAGGAAAGAGCAATGATACCAGCTAATCTAACTTCTTGTGCTTATTTAGGATACTGCAAGTTCTCTCCCAAGGGTAGAACATGAATTGAATAAAACTTCAATTATTATGTTAATTAGCTGACCATTTTACTTCTGATTATTTTTATATCTACAACTCCACTAATCCAAGAACACTTTAAGATTTAAGGAATTTAGATAACAGACATGTTACCATTAGCAGGTATTTTTGAAAAGTCAGAGAAGAAAGAGATTAGAAGTTTGGAGCCTTCAAAAGAGGAAATAGATTTTGCCACTTACTAGTAAGTCCAGTAAGTCTAACTTCAAATACTAGTAAAATAAAGATAATGAAAGTTTAAATGAAAGGGTATTATTGAACTTCTAGGGTTAGGGGGTTTCATTGAAAAAAAAAAATAGAGGCCCAAAGTCCACAAAATGTACACAAATGTTCTTGTGTGTATTTAACGTTATTGCACATGGAGAAGATGATTGCACACTTACTTACATTTTAATTAGAGTTTTGATAGTGTTTCACTAAATATTACTCTTGACTTGGATATTAACATACCCAGCCAGTGAAAACCGTGTATTGCCCTTCTAGTTACTCTTCAGGCCATGGACCATGTCTTGCATGGAGTTTTTGCTGTTAGTTCTATTTTTTAATGTATTCTTTAATTATTTAGAAGATTTAATAAACTTCACTTTACTGAAATTCAAAGATCATTTCTCAGTTGGGAAGTGTTGAATACCAGTGAGGATGGGGAAATAATAGGAGTCAAAAAAGGCAACTAGAAGGGAAACATGAACAAAATATAATAAAATGAGATTTGGGTTCGAAACGACAATAGTGGAACAATAGGTTGAAACACATATATTTGTTGGGAGGTATAAAATCTGGAGACAGCTGTGGGTAAGAGAAGATAGCAAATTAACTTATAGTTTTGATGTGATATTGCGGGGACAATGGACAAAACAATTTGGGGCTACATTATCAAAGGCAGCAGTTGCTTGTTGCACAGTTTGAGGATGATCCCACCAGAAATTAATTGCAGTAGTTATTATAAATACTTCATTCGGTTATGGGCACCTCATCATCAGCTAGACCTGTGGATCGCGACCTCTTTGGGGGTCGCCGAGCACTTCCCGAGGGGTCGCGAGGGGTTTCAGAATTTGGCGGCTTTTCAGCGGACATACCCACTCTCCCGATTCTCCGCCAAAGCGCTTGCGAAAGCGGAAGCAATCACTTCGGCAGAGAGTCGGGAGTGATCGGAATGTCCATTGAAAAGCCGCGGAATGCGGAAATAATCAATTCGGCGGCTTTTAGGTGGACACACAAGGGTCGTGCTGAGAAGCCACTACTGAAAAAAGGGTCGCGGTTCTCACAAGGTTGAGAACCGCTGAGCTAGACAAACTGGAAGGAATTCAGTGCAAGCAACAAAATTGAAGAAGCTTAAAGAACTGATTTTTATAAGAACGGTATAAGGGCTACATATGTTTTGGCCTACAAGTTAGTGCTTGGTTCTGTCCCATTGAAGTTAACTCTGAGCTCTCTTAGGTAGTGGAATGGGTTCTCAAAGTATGTCTACATTAATGGCAGAGTGTAGAGAATAGACATATCATGCCCAGCTGGTATGAGTATAAATATCAGCAAAGCTGGTGAGACACAGCTTAGCAGAGTAGAATAGAGTACCCTATACACCTAAACCCTAGTGTATATACCCTACACAGCTCTCTACATTCCCAGGCAGTGCCTCTCATATCTACATTGTCCCACTGCCTCCCCACTGTTGCAGACGTTCCCCACTGTTTTTCCCTGGTGTAGTGAAAGGCTACAGGAGCCCAGAAAGGGAGAAGATAGTGGTGAAAGGCACCAGCAGCTCCATTCTGCCAGAGCCTTTCCCTCCTGCCTTTCTACTTAGAGCGTTTTACTGGCACGTGCTGCAGTGACAAGTATGGAAGCAGCCTGCTTTCACCGTGGTGTGTAGCTTCACAAATAGTGCCAGTACTCGCCAAAAGTATAGAGAAAGCAGCAGTGTCTGTGGTGCATGCCACTATATTTGGGACATCTGAATATTTTTTTACCATTCCGTTTATAAGAGTGTGCTTTGGGGTTTTTTGTTTGATTTCTTCTTTATTTAAGTTTTACATTTAATAGCGAGTCAGCAAACTCTTCTAGAAGATGATAATTTCATTTTTGATACTGATCTTTGACATTTTTACATGGTTTGGGATATAGGTCCATTTTTCCCATTTGCTGAAGGTGTGTCCCATTTCCAGTTCTTAACATGAAACTCCGTTCCACTCACCACCAAACTACTTTCCTATCTAGCACGAACAATTTTGAAAACTTCATGTTGTGATGTTAGTTTCTTTTTTCCTCATATTACTTTTTTCTGACAGATATATGTAGGGCATTGGGAAAGGTAGTTAGATTGTGTCATTTTTTATCTTGAACTTCTATAAAACTCACCTATCCTGTTTGTACACCAATCTGTTAGCTGATTTGATTGTAAACCCTAAGGTATCTTTCAGTCAGCTGATCTATAGTATGTCCTAACTTTACTCAAGTTTCAAGGAAAGGTCAGTGCTAAAAATATCTTTTTTTAAGACAGAGAAAATAAGTCATCATCCTCTGCTGCTTTACTTTGTGATGCTATGTAGTGCTTTCTCTAAGCACTGGTGTATTAGTATATGACCTTTTTTCTTGAAATTTCTTTGAGAGATTAATTTGGATGTTGAAACAAGAGTATATATAGTTGAATGGGAAAAAAATAGAAAGTGCAAAGCCATTTAATTAAAAATCCTAACCTACTGGTTTTATGCAATGCAAAGTTAATGTGATGACTTGAATTCCATAAAATAGTACATTTTTTTATAATCTGAAATGGCTCATGGATCTTGCATGAACTTACTTAATGTTTCAGGAGCATTACCTCTTTGGAGATGTAACCACAATGTGTATCAATACAGATAAAATACTGTAGGTCACTGGTTCATGTGAATCAGTTGAAAAATGCATAGACATATACCTATATATTTTTACTGATCTTCCAACCACTAAGTTTATGGACAGAAGTGAAGAGTTCATTATGAAAAAGAAGTTAGAGAAAAAAGTTGATCACTGCAATTTTCTTTTCATTGTGTCCTCTAAAGGTACAGGCTAGTATATGTAATCGATTATTAAAAATACTAAATTGCTAATGGGGTTACTAGGATCCCATAAATACTATTTACCCTCCCCTCCACTTTCCTACAGTTTTAGTTTCACAAACTCCTCTCCTTTTCTTTATTATTTAGAATCAGCTACTAGAGATTTTCCCATTTAGTATGCAAAGGTATTGTCTAAACTTGTCCTGACTTCTCCCAGGATATGAGTGCAAGTCCTTGGAGACTTCAAATTCAGATTAAATAGTGCCTCTGGTGACATTACTTACCTTACTCTATGAATTTTCATCTCTTTCTCTCCCTCTGGTTCATTCCTACAGGTTTAAGGGGTTATATGCTTTATTACTATATTTGGACTTTCTCATTTTGACTTTGATTACCACAGTGATTCTAATTCTTTCTTTCTTCAGTTCCATTCTCTTTTGCTGTTGACACTGCTCAGAATGAGATGATATTTGTAGCTCTTTCTACCTTTTTCCTTTTTTATCTAATAGGTGAACTACAGTTGAATATTATTTGTACTACATTTTTAGTTAACATCATACAAACACTGTTACTATAAACAGTGAATGTTATCTGCAGTCCATTATCCTTTTGGTACAATTGGGATCTTTAATACATGTGTGCAGCTGGTTGTAAGGGATTGGAGGTGATTTGTTCTTAAAATTAATGGTCAGCTATGGAAGCAGTACATCTCGTATTCAATCTGTGGCTTTAACTAAGATGCAGTAATGTTCCAAAATCCGCGCTGTAAGCAGAAATCCCACAGCTGTTATTTGTAAAATTAATTCTATTCTAAATCCTAACAGTACTCAGTGTCACCTGGTGGCCTTTCAGAGGCTTATGACGCTTTCCAGCTATCTGAGCACATACCATAAAAACAACTTCAACCTCTAATTAATCCTTAAACATGGCTACCACCATGTTTACTTGTACTCCTAAAAAAAGCCCTTGTGTGCAGAATGAAGAGTGGATAAGATGACTATAGAAGATAAAATGAGGGTGATTCAGATACTCTTGAATACATAGCCAATAAGACTTGCATGTAAATCCTTATGTAACCCATGCTTCTGTTGCTCTTCCTTTTAAACAGTAGCAGTCAATATTTTTCCTGTCAGACCAGAAAAACAGCTGTCCACAGATTCCAACTAGTCTGAGACTAGCAGGTAAACAAAGGGAAATGGTTTTCTGAACCATTTGAGAATGCTCAGTAGGGCATCTCCAAGGGTGGGGACCAATTCCACACCTAAGCATAAAGAAACAATATTTCCAAACTCTTCAGTTAGTTCAGCGAAACCAGAGGGAGACAGCCATAGCAGTGGGGAGGGGTAGATCTCTGACCTGAGGGCTGATACCCACAGGCCTGCTTTACTAGTTGCAGCAAGAAGATGATCACAAGGAGAGGGACACCAGTCTAATAAAAAAGACCAGCCTATTAATGTTCCTAGTTCAGCTCAGGATGGTATGTTGATATTAATGCCAAATCAGTGGTGTATGTTTTAAATGCATAGAAATTGTGGCCTGTGTACCATTGGTACTAAATAAATCTATATGTTTGATAATATTTTTTGTTGTTTGCATAGTTTTTGCTGATTGATGTAATAAGTTATGTGTTTAGATTTATGAGAAGCCTTAGTTGTCTCCTTATAAACCTACAGATTTTTTTTAATTTGAGCAGCTTTACTACAGTGTGGTGTCTTTATTCCAAACTGGAGCAATCAAGGGATGGAATATCCACATCTATTCCAATTGCATTCGTATTTATCTTATGTATCATTATCCCCAGGTGGGAGCTCTGCTGTCAAAGCAGACTGAACTTGCTCACTATTCCTGCCATAAAATGGAGCAGTAGTGGGTACTTGTGTAATTAAAGTTCAGTGGGTTACACTTACTCTTGTTAGAATTAACTTTTCCATTATTTTAGTACTTGGATATTTCATGCAAACTATTAATATTGGCAATTGGTTTGAATAAAAAGTTTTGCCCAATCTCCAGAGCGTTAAATATATTTAATAAATTAATTCCACTTCAGAAGAAAACTGTGGTACTGTTGATGACTACATGTTTTTATCCTAATTCAATCTTCCTTAGGAGAAATAATGGGCAAGGATGCATAGAATAAGTGTCTTTTTAGGAATTCTAAGGCACTTTATTTCTGGAGTATAACTTCTCTTGGTTTATGACTAGTTTCCTGTATTCTTACTTAACATTCTAGTGAGCTATGGAAATATTATTCACCTTTTGTAGTTTGAAATGTAGGAGAAAACAAGTTGTCTCTTGATCTTCATATTAAATATATGGTTGGAAATTAATATATAGAATATTGAAAGATTAAAGACTATTCTCTCTCTAGTTGACTTCATCTCACTTGTCCATACCTTCTTTATTCACAAGATTGGCCACTCTAATCGTTTATTTCTGGGCATTCCAGATAGTTAGCTAAAACATCTGCAGATGGTCCTGAATGCTGTCATCAGAACTATTACCAAGATTAACTTTATAGATCACATTTCTCAAATCTTACAATCAATGCATTGGCTGCCTCTTGGGAGTATATTGATTGAAAGAAAGTAATATAGTACCATTTGGAAATGAATTGGCTCCATGCAGCAAATCTAAATCCATCTATGTGCAGTATCTGTTTAACATATATAATCTTCAATGTTTATTTCTGTCTAAACATTTGTTTGACAGTTGCAGCTTCTTTTGTTTTGTTTTTTTGATAGAATCTTCCCTCACCACCACATTTGTCTTCTTTGTATTTCCACTTTACCACCAGACATTTAGGGAGTTCTTAGCTTCCATTGTTCCCTTTTTATTCTTCAGCAAGTTACTTCTGTGATAATTTTGTGAACTGGTATAAATTTACTTATGAATGAAGGCTTGATCTAAAATTAGAGTTTACGGAAGTTAATAGGTTTGTACAAAATGCAAACAGAAGAAGAATGTTCTAGTGTGTGATATTTTCATTATAGTACCAAAGATTCTCAATTAGTTGGTTGTGTACATATAACAATTCTACTAATGACCTCACCACACCTTATGTGACAGGAGGAGAGCATTGTCCAGCTTGCTTGGGGTGAGGGAATAGTGCTTTATGAGTGGTGGGGGGCTGGAGGGAGCCTCAGAGGCTGCTGCAAAACAGGGAGTGGCTCAGTGTGGTGACACGGACTTATCCTCAGGGAGTGGAAGGGCTGAGGAGTTGAAAAGGGGCAAGTCCAGCAGGTGATCCCTCTTTTCCCCAAAGCAGCACCACTCTCCCTTCCCTTGAGGTGGCAAAATCCCAGGTTTGGTGAGTACCTGCTGTGGGCACCATACTAGTCGCTCCTTTATAGAGGAACTGGGAAGGAATTTTTCCCTCTCCACCAAACTGGCCTAGAGGGAGCGTTTTTTTGTATGCGTGTGTGTCTTCTTCACATTGGTGAGGGGGGCTTTGTTATGATGGGTAGGGAAAGGAGTTAGGCTATGATGTTGTAACTCAATATATAATTGTGGAGAGGATGTCCAGTGCAGGTACTCCATAGGGAAGGGATACAGAGACCAAATAAATGGCTTGGTAAAGGATTTTAAAAGGAGGTGTTTGTTAAAGGAACTGGGGAGTGAGATTCAGGGTTCCTATGACTGGTATAGCAGGGAGCCAACCCCACTTCCTTATAGCCAACCTTAACCCTCCATTGGAGATAAGGAGGGATGATAAGGTTCCAGCAATGGACTGGCTGAGAGACTTGGATGGGAAAGAATCAGAGGTAGCCGTGTTAGTCTGGAATAGCAGAGGTAACAAAGTCCTGTGGCACCTTAAAGACTAACTATAAAGTTTTGAAGCATAAGCTTTCGTGGGCTAATACCCACTTCGTCGGATGCAAGCAGTGGAAGTGTCCAGAGGCAGGTATAGAAAAGTAGGCAAGAACCAGGTGGGAGGTAAAAAGGTTAGTCCAATTAGGCTAAACCAGCTTGTTATCTCCAATCAGGGAGGGTGGGTTATTCTTCTAGCATTTGAATGGGGGGGGGTGAACATGGAGAGAGGAGAAACTATTTCTGTAATTAGCAAGCCATTATAGGTCTTTGTTCAATCCGAGATTGTTTGTGTTAAATTTGCAAATAAATTGTAGCTCTTCAGTTTCCCTTTGCAGTCTGGACTTGAAGTTTTTTTGCTGCAGTATGGTGACTTTTAAATCTGTAATTGTGTGTCCAGGCAGGTTGAAGTGTTCTTCATCATCCCCACCCTTGGATGGGAAAGAGAGGGGCGGTGGAGGAAGCCCCCAGATGCATATTGAAATGAACATGGAGTTACCTGCACTGTACACTTACAGCTGCATCTAATAATACAGTTGTGGCCTTATTTAAACCATATTTCCTGTTCTTCATTCACTATAGCCAGACAATGTAACTCTTTGAACTTCATCATCAGAAGGCCAGGTGCACCTACTTACACAGTTATACACCAAATCTGTATGTGCCTTTATACCAAATCATGTTTTTAACTAACTAATGAGATGTTTGCATGCAAAACCATCTAATCTGCATGACAGTTATGGTAATTATATATACAGATTAAGTGGGAAACTCTTGAACAACTCTTTGCATATTAATTTCTCAAAATCATATTATAACTTGATAATACATTTGTGGTAAGTTTATACATAGCATTATTTCTATAACAGGCCTAATCAGGTGACCTTCTTTATTAATAATGTTAACAAATGTTTTTCTGAAATTTCCTTTTGGAGGAAAGGTAAACAGAAGTCATCTTTCAGAAAATACAAGTTGTTCTAAGTTGGCTATTGCTACATAATTATTTATGGTATTTTTCAGTTTTAGCATGAGTTTCTTCAAAAAAAGTTACAATGGTTTGTGCTGAGAAATGTTTATGGTAGAATACCCATCAGGAAGAAGTTGACAAACCCGTGCTGTAAAGTTAAGGAGAAAACAGTCCACACACCATTTCACTGGATAGTCTGCTGTAGGCAAATGTGTAACTCCTCACTTAAAGTCATCCCAGTTAACGTTGTTTCATTGTTACATTGCTGATCGATTAGGGAACATGCTCCTAACATGTTAACATGGATGATAGCATTACAGATGCCACTTTTGATGATCTTCTCTTTGTCTGAGAAGGTACTGAAGTTACATATGCTATCATCAGCAGCCTGTGAATTAAACCCCTGCTGCAAACTGTCCAGAGCTATGTGACATGGCGAATCACACAGCTGCAGACCAGAGATCATCACTGATCTTCCATCACTCAAGGAAGTATGAAAGACCATCCAAAGTTATGGATCAGATGTGCTGCAGGACCTAGTATTCAACTCAAGCTACTCAAAGTTTGGAAACTAGTGAGCATTGACCTGCATAACTCTTAAAAGTGTGGCAGAGTGTCAGTAGAATGGAAAGGTGGCATCGTAGTGTCCCTATGCAATAGCAAAGTATCTTGCACTGACTGTGGCAACTACCAGCCTATCTCATTGTTATCAGTTCCCAGAGAGGTCTTCGCTGACATTTTTCTTGTTTGGATGCAGCTGCTCTTTAAGAGACATTGTTTTCCACAGCAATCAGGTTTTGCTGTTGGACAGTCAACAATCAACTCTACTCTTAACTTCCAGCTTCTGGCTGAGCTGCATTGAGAATTTAAATTCCTGCTTCACATGGTATATACCTACATCAGAGCAGATTTAAATTCAGTTGAGAGATCATGCTTTGGCTTCCACTGAAAGGAATTGGTGTTCCAGATGTTCTGCTAAATCTGGTGACCAATCTTCACACTAGTACCAGTATGAGAGTGTATGTTGGTCACAGCTAGATTTCTATTCAATCTCAATTGTATGGGAGGGATACATTATTTCCCCAGCACTATTCTGTAGTGCAGTCAGCTGGATATTACAACTTACTGCTCTGCACATAAAGAACAAGCTTGATCAAGAAGTATTCATTAACTAAGACTACACAAATAATGCCGCCCTGTTGTGGTGAAGTCAGAGAATTTCAATTCCACACTCCAAGGTCTGCAAGATGCTGCATGCACCATGGGGTAGAACTTTTCATGACAGAAGACCAAGATTCAGAACTTTGGACCTGAGCCACCACAGCCCCCTATGTAGGCGGGTTTAGTGCTCTGGAGATCATTAATTAATTCATCTATCTGGCCTGCACGTGGAGTACAAATGGTTATAACAAACAAGACATTCTTTGACAAGTAGGTCTTGCCACCTCCTGCATGAAGTCCATGTCTCACTTATGGATGCAAGAACATCTTTGCACTGTGACAAAGTTCAGGGTCTATCAAACTTCTGTACTACCTGTATTGGTCAGAAAACTGCACCTTCTTACAGGCATACCTGGAGCAGCTAGAGACATTCCATATGCTCTGTCAGAACCAAATCCTGAATATTAAGTGGTTTGATTTTGTGTAAAATTTTATAATCACATAGAGATCTGGCCTTTCTTCAGTCACTCATTATATTCAAAAGTGGTATTGCACGCTTTTCAGTCATGTCACCAGAATGGACAAAAACACCTCAGCACACCGTGCTGTCAAATTGCCCATCAATGTGTGCAGGGAGCCATGCCCTGACACTACCTGGCACTGGCCCAGAGATTTGTGGATTCGTAGGATTGAGCCAGATCTCAGAACTTCACTACACAATGCCTGGTGTTATGCCACCAACTGTGGTTACTCTGGCTGGCATAATGGTCTATAGTAGACGATGCCTGTTTGATAAATGCATTAAATGCCTCATTTCTCATTTGTACCTTAAATTAAACCTTTGAGTTCAGGTCCCCTAAATTTCCTGATGATATGGGAAGTGTATACAGTGACTTTTCTTTTATCATCCTGTATAATGAAAGGAAAATTTATTCTTTGTGACAATTGAGGTCAATTTTTTGTGTTTGTTTTTTTTGCTCATGGATACTGTGACAAAGCTCCAAGTCTGTACTTGTGGGTCCTGCATTTCTCGGCAGATTTCACTAGCCTCAGAGGCTCACTGTGATCATCCACGTAGCCCTTCTCTCTTTAGAGACGAGGTTACAGTCTATTGAGCCATTTTCATCATAAGCCAGTGAGGAGAAATTATCCTTCCGGGTACAGTCTCTGTTGCTCCCTAGTCTCGGTGATTAATTGGGGAAGGTAGGAAGGGGGGAGCCCGGACCCGCCCTCTACTCCGGGCTCCAACCCAGGGACCCTAATAGTATCAGCTAAGATGGCTGACTTTCTAACCACCAAGCACAATACAATTCCCTGGGCTACTTCCCCACAGCAGTCCCTGCTTCTTTACTCTCCACTTCACCCTTACCTCAGAGCCTCCTTCCAAACTGCTCTTTGTTCCAACGCCTCCAAACTGCTCTCTGCTCCAATGCCTCTCAAACTCCTGACACCCACACCCACCTGACCAAATGGGAGGGGTTTTAAATGGTTTCAGCCAGTCCCTGATTGGCTTCAGGTGTCCCAATCAGGCTAGCTGTTTCTGCTGCCTTCTTGAACCTTCTTAATTGGCCCCAGGTGTCTTGATTGGCCTGGAGTAGCCTTTGTTTGGCTATACAGGGAACAGAGATCTGCACATCCTGAGACTGATATATCTGCCTTCCAGCAATACATACCACCTCAAGTAGCAAAATAAATGTCCATAGATTGGATAATGCAGCAAGCTTTTTTTTTTTTTTTTTTAGGCCTAATGACTTTCCATGTACATAAAGACAAAAATAGGCTGGTATTGCACTATAAACAGGTTGTGGGTTTGACATGCATGTGGATATGCATTAATTTTGGCATTCAGATCAACAGGATATGGGAAAGAGATGTGATCAGCAGTGTAGTTTTGAGTAAGTCCATAGTAGTTTTTGGAGGATGACCTGGTATGCGTAGGAAATCTTTTAGTTGTTGCAATAACTCTGTAGCAGCTCCTTTACGTGTTATTTTGTCAAAATATGGACACATCTCTTATACCATCACCAAAACCTCGCAATAATAACAGTTACAATGCTAAATTAAGAGGATTCTGATCCACATATAGTCCTACTGAATAGCAAAGAGGAAAAGACTGTACTTTTTATGTGGTATATTTCATCTTGTAGCTACCCAATAGACTTAAATCCATCCACCATTCTGGATGTTTATTGTGACAGAGAGCATTCCAGAGGATGGGGATTTTCGAAAGCAACCAAGTGACATAGAGCACGAGTTTCATTGAAATGTCATGGGACTTGTGCTCGTAAGTCACCTAGACACTTTTGAAAATCCTGTGGTAGGGGCGTTACTTCTATGAATGATTCTGAATTCTTGCTCTATGAGCTAGGGTAGTTCTCGTGCATCACACTTGGCTGATACGTATCCCTCAATAGTAGGTTTTATGCATACATGTTCACTACTAGCAATAGTGCATTTCTTTGATTTACTTCTTTTTGGAGGATTGAGGGAGGGGTTCACGTTAAAGATTTTATGGAGTCTTTCAGTTTATTTTATACTTTAAAGGAAAATAATCTCCTCCCCTAGTGCTTGGACATTTGAGCAGAGAATGCTAATAACACTAAATGTCTTGGTTGTTTTGTGATATGGTCTGCTAGTTACTAGACTAAGACAATTTAATGCATTTCCTATTTAGAAGTAAAAGGCAAGTGCATTAACTCACCAAGACAGAAACTGATATAAGTAAATATTTCTAGAATGAGAAAGCACCAGATAAAAATCCTAAGATAGATAGATAGAAGTGTGGAAATTTGCAGTTGTGCAACAAATATCAACTGGTTTAGGTAAGGGCTTCTATGCCTAGACACCATAAAGAGCCATTTTCTTTTGTGTTACGTTATGTCTGGACATTTAAGGATGTATCGTAGGTTTCTCGAATATCTCAATCCTAAGAGGTGCTGGGCTTCCTTCACTCCCACTAAAACTAGCTGGATCGAGTATAGAAGTGGGAGACATTTGTTGTTGGCACATCTGAAAAAATGAAGAGCTAAACATCTGGACTAGAGCCTTGAACGTTTAATTTTTCCTTAGTAGACAAAGTTCACTAGATTAAAGCAATACCTTTTATTGGACCAACAAAGAGCAGTCAGACTTTGAGACCAGAAAGGTTGCTTCTTTAGTTTTCACTTTATTGATCTTTCCCACTGTTCCTTGCAGACCAGATCAGCAACAAATATTTTGTGTATGCCATGGATGATACCATTTTTCCTTTGAGATTTTAGATTTAATGTTTCTATTTGTGATCAATGCTGAGGAAAGACTTTGAAAACTGGACTAAAATGAATAACATACTGAAAGAAGTATTTTCTTTACACTTTAGTTTTTGAATTATATCAGGGAAATAAAAAGGCTTTTTAATAACAGACAGGTTAAATGAAAATATAAGCAACTCTGATTTTTTCCTCCTTAACATCCTAATAGCCATTTTAGTTTGCCTCATAATATAGGTAGTATCACATTACAGTCTGAGAGTGAAAACTGCCCCCACCAAAAACAAAGCACTGCACAACATTAAAAAAACACCCCAATTCCATCTCCCAAAATGCAATCCTATATTTCTAATATTTCATTTCACTAAGGGTTGTAACTCAAGAATAGGTACCATTTTCGGTATGTGCTATATATCAAGAATGCCTCTATACAATGACTTGGAGAAAGAAAAATGCTGCAGGGAGTCTCATTCTCCTGTGTTGCTCCCTGTACAGCAGGAGGCAGGTACTGTGGCCAAAATTTTAAAAGCAGCTCAGTTTCCCAAAAATAGTGGTGAGATTTTTGGAAGAGCTTCTTTGAAAATATGACCATAAGCATCTCAATTGAAGAGCGCTGATTTCTTGAAAAATTGCCCTCAACTGTAGTCTTTGTCTGCGCACTTTGAAAATCTGCCCTCACCTGGCCTCCAGCACTCCAAAGCATGGAGGAGAAGGGAGAAGCCATCTAGAATATCCCACAATGCTTATTATTCCACAAGAATCAGGATATCTGAATATCTGCTTAGTAACAAATACATTAACATGGCTCAACACTGATTACACATCACTGTCTGGGCTCTGTATACACTGGTTCTGGTTTTTTAAAAAAATCATATCTTGGTGCATTGATTAAAAATATCCTACACCAAAATTAACATTTTAGCAATTGTCAGGATTGAATATGTAAAGCATTAGTAATAAGAAAAATAAATTGTATTTCCTCTCTACTTTATGGATAGTATTGTCTAGGATAATGAATGTATCCATCTAATAATTGGGCTCATCAGCCGTGATAGTAAGTAAAACCCACAGTACCATTGTATTGACCAAATTTTTGGGTTGATAGCTGAGAAAGTCACAGTTGAGGTCCTGATTAACATTTTCTGGTATGGGTTTAAGGTTAATGTTTACTCATGCTAAACATACTGAACCCAATTCAGCCACCTTGCTCACTCTGAGTATTACTTGTTTAGTGTGACTATGTGCAAAAGCAATATTCTGAACAATATTAGCAAGGGTGGTAAAATTAGGCTCTTAGCTATGTGATTTTTGGCATATAAAACACATTTGTGTTTGACCTGTAAACTTCTAAAGTGTGGTTCCAAATTTTAACTATACATCTCCCAGTGACTTTAATTGGAGCAGTGCAGCTAAACTCTGCACTCTGCTTTGGATTGTGGAAGTAAAAGTGTTGTATACCTAGAAAGGGGGTGATGTTGTTGAGTGTCAAGGACCCCATGATTAAAATATGCAGTTACATTTGCAGGAAAGAAACCAATACTATAGTATTTCTGAAAATAAAAAATTATGCACTCCGAATAATAAATATAAATTTTGGCATTACTTTATTTTAATGGCACATGAATTAAAACTGCATTACAATGAAATTGCTGCAGAACATCCACATTAATATCAAATGAATTCATTATGACCAGCACAGTTACAATGAATACTAAATGAATTAATAATAATGAACCACTTAAAGTGTTATCTAATTGTTTTATTTCATTTTTATGTGTATTTTTGTCCAAATTTACTGTTAGGTTAATAGATACCGACATTGAGTAATTCATTTCCCTGTTGAGTATTAGTAACTGTTAAGGTGTGTCTTCACACCACATCATGGCATAGAGTCTATTCATATTCAGCACTGCCCAGCTTTCCTGACCTATTGCCCCAGACATTTTGAATGTTCATGCCTAATGACCACCCAAGATGAATTAAAGGATTTAATAACTCTTAACATATCTGGTGGTAGTAATACTATTTTCTTGCACCAACGGTAAAACTTTCTTCTAAGAAACGCTCTATAGACAGGCAAATGGAGAAAATGAGGCACAGAGACAAAATTATTAGTCCATGATAAGTCAGCAGTTTAGTGGCGGAATCAGCTATAGAAACCAGTTCTCATTCTTTGTCTTTTTCTATGGCCACTAAACCGGGCCACTACCCTGATATATGATTATTTCATTACACAGACTTATGTCATATTTATGGCCCATATCAGCATATGTGTTTAACCTATACAGTATAATCTTATGGAACTCTACATCACAGCATTTTTAAAAAGGTTATAAATGGTGGCCTTAAAGAAAATGTACCTGTTGTCAACAGGTCCCTAATGCTAGAACCTGTTTTTATACAGTTTCATTGCTTTTAGTCTTCTATTGATATTAATACTGATAATAAAGGCCAGGAGGATGGGAAGGGCTCTTTGTTTAGAGCCACCTCCAGTATCATCGATGCAGTTAGATTTCTCACCTAATCAGCTGCAAGATGTTCTCCTTTGAGTTATCACACTATTGGTTCTTTTCCTGAACTGTTCCAGCAGTATGATATGAAGAAGTGAGAAATGTCACCTGCCCAAGAATATCAACGTAGTGCAAAGGTTGTTTCAATCAGCTTCCATGATGAGTTCATTATATAGGACCATAGTCAACTTTCATCAACAGCTGGTCAGCACTTTACTGATATTTGACTCATATTGCACAAAAGTGTTAATGAAGAATTGTTTATATACTGTTGTGTTTAACTTCTCCCACTGCCTTCCCACGTCCCATAACTGACCTCTCTTAAATAAGGAAGTGGTCGCTTTGAAGTATACTTGATAAAAAATAAGGGTTGCTCAATCCCAAAGAATTCCCACTTAAAGCTTTTCTGCTTGGAGATTTGAAAATGTTTGGCATAATTTTTGCCTCAGTTTCCCTTTTAAATGATTTGTTGTTAAATGCACGTGGCAGTCAGGCCAGCTTGTTGTTTCCATTTTCTTTGCCCGCCTGGTTCCCCACGCCAAAAAGGTAACAAACAATCCTTCCAGCATTTCTACCAGGAGCACTTTATTTTATCCCCCAGTCTTCCATTAGCATATCTATAGGAATCCCTTTTGTATTATTCGTTACAGGAAAACCTACAAGGAAATTTGTGGCATATTAAATGAAAACAGAGGTATGGGCAGACTACACGGGTGCAGCCTTATAGTGCAAAAGCTGGGTGGGAGCCCATGTTTTTCCCTGTCTAGGAACAATAATGTTTTCTGAAATAACAGTTTTCCTTTTTCACTCACCTCAAAGTGGTGAAACATTACTAAGAGTAAGGAAAGGAGAGTTGACCATACAAAAGGTGTATTTCCTAATGCATTCAGCCACTTAATTATACTCACACTCTGACTGCTTCATTTGCATCTGAAAAAGCAGACATTTAAATTGTTCTGCCTGGTGGTAAATTTAAAGTATGAATTTCAAAGAAACCAATTGGCCAAGAAAATATAGAATTAGTTCAGAAAATTTGGAAGCAAAAGGCAGTTGGAAACAAACAAACAAACAGAAATAATGGATTTTAAAAGTCAGATAGGTTTTCTAGATTTCCCTCCATCCACCAAGCTCAATTTTTTTTTAAAAAAGCCTAAAGTTAGGCACCTAGAACTATAATTGGGCACTTGCCTCATTTTCAGAAGTGCTGAGCTAACAGATCTGACTTCAATATGGATTTGGGATAACATTTTCAAATACAACCTACTGACCAAAATCCCTTTGACTTTCAAGGTAACATAAGCACTTTTGAAATTTTTACTGCAAGGACCTAACTTTAGGCTCTTATTTTTGAAATTCTTTGCCCAATTCTGTATTATTTAACAGCAAGTAGACTTTTATTTAAGTATTGACAGCTGTCATTCAGTTGTGTTTGAGCTATAGACAAATAGTAGAGTATCAACTTGTGGTTGGCTGGTTAGATTCATGCTGAGGAAGATGATTTTGAAAATGAATGGCATACAGTGGTGAGAGGTCAGTCTGGATAATGAGACTGAGATGTTGATCCCTCACAAACATATTCTGGGGGAAATTAAGAAATAAGAGAGGCCCTGATAAGCAGAGGGGCCTGCAAAGGACTGCTGAAGCCAAAAATCCAAACAGAAAACTTACCTGCAAGGGCAGCTTTCAGGTACAAAGAGCAAAAACACCAAGAGTGGTAAGGCTATTTCAAATTACATCATGGTCCAGAGAGCCAAATCCTGCCCACCTTACTCACGTGAGCAGTTCCGCAGAAGCTAATGGGACCTGAGAAGGGTTTGGACCCAAGTGCTTACCTTTAATATTACCCTAAGCCCAGAGGCCCCAGTCAACATCAGGCTCAGTGTAGGTGAAATATGAATAAAATGCAAACTGGCCATTGCAGAGACCCCCAAAAGATACATGCCTGGTTGGTGTTACAGGGTTGGAGGGAAGCCTCTCTTTACTCAAACAATCAACAAAGTACCACTGACTGATGCGGTTATGGACTGGGGCCAGCTCTTCAACTAAGTGATTTCTTATTGGCTTGGTGGAAAAGGTGGGACTTGAGAAGAGATTTGAAGGGAGTAGTGGCCTCATCATGTTTCTGGTAATTAAAAGGGGGACATTGATAACAGAGTTGCCGAGAAGTGTAGATCTCTCCTGAGCTGGCGTAATTGTAAGAGATGTGCCCGATGAAGTCATGCAAGAGAGTTCTCTCCTCCTCCCCCCAATTACATTTGCATAGAGCTGGGGGAAACTATTACAGATTTGCAAAAATTCCCTCCAGATTTTTTTTTTCTGTAAGGGGGCTTTTAATGCTACAATTGTTTTGCAATATAAAACCTGTAATTAGCTATTTTGGATTTGCCTAAACTTGGGGGCACTTGACTTTAATTACCAATCAAATGTAATGCTGTATCTGCATTCATGCAATGTTAAGTACTAACTCACATGTGCAAACCTTCTTTCAGCCAAAGACAATGGAGAATTTGTTTTTTTTTTCCTCTCTGTTGTGAACTAAACATAACTAATGCTTCAGAGAAAGTTTGAGTGGTTACAGTGTATTCTCTGCACCGGTGTGCCATTTTTGTAAGGCAAAGCTGCTGGATCTATACAGAAGGAAGTTGGGTTCATATTGACTGACTAAATTGTATTCCTACTTGAGTGGTAGGGTTTTGGGGTAAAGTGCATTTGTTACTGTTGGGATAGATTTGATCCAGAAAGAGGAGTAGTTATAATGAGGATGTTAGTGTGGTAAACTGCAATAGGTACCATGTCTTTATTTTGTGTCTGTACTATGCTTAGCACAATAGGTCTTTGATGCTGATTTGGGGTCTTTAGGTACAACTGGAATACAAATAATAAATGATCAAAAACTATCTAGCTTCCCCAGCCCAGATTGCTACTTTTGCCTGCTAGAGACTGGATAGATAGCCAGTCAGATAGCTCCCTCAAGCTGAGAATGTGGCTAGTGTTTCTGCAGATTCACAGAGGAGGATGCATGGAGCTCCTCCTCCCATTCTGCTGGCTCCCTGCATAGGAGTCAGCTAACAGCCTTTAGTTTTACGAATATGGGAACTGCTCCCTGCTTATATTTTATCTCTGAGGATAAAGCTGCCTCCCCAAGAAGACAAGGAGGAGCAGGAAGGAGGCAGAACCATGGCCCTACCCTTGCTTATGTGCTGATCATCGGATCAGGCTAGTTGCAAAGGGGAGTGGATAATGGACTCTAGAGCCAGTTGCTCTATACGGTCTCATTAGCTCTCCCTGGGGTGAATGGTTCTGCAACATCCCTGGCAGGACTGTGCCTCATGACATAATTTAGCATTTCTGGAGGAGTAATGTTATAAGCTTTGGTTTTTTCCCAGTTTTCGTTGGGTTGCAGGAGAATTTGTACCCACTGAAAGGACAGGCATAAAAAGATGTAAAGACACCAAATTAACAGGAAATAAATTACTATTATCTAATTCTATATCAGCTTATTTTGCTCATATAGTCACTGATATCACAAATGCATCTGACTAGCATAGGGAATTTTCTGTATGAATTAAAAATCAAATCCACAGTCTTTCTGAATTGTAATGAAATCATGTATTTTTGTCATGCATATGTTTGTCTTTATTTTGAACAAGGCTGGAGGCATCAGGTTTTAAACGGAGTTATTTTTAGTATCTTCTCGCCAGTGGACAAAAATTGTTCTAGTGATCAGCTCAGTTTATTTGCACCAGATATGCTGGCAAAGTTTTCTTCTTTAACCATCTTTTTAAAGTGAACATGTGCTAACGCAAACAATCTTCATACATGAATAAAATATTAGGTTGGAAGAGTAATTAATATAAAAGGATGGAATGGAATAGAAAGGTGGCTTATATATCCTGCAATTCATATGTCAATGTCAGTTATCATATTTCATTGGAAGACACTAAAGATTGAAAATCAAGCATGCTAATTAATTAGTCTCATTCCCAGTTAACCTGAAGGTTGCATATAAAAAGAAATCAGGTTGACTGTGTGAACAAGAAGAATGAGTAGTTCAGTTAAAAGATCAAGAGAGGAAGAAGACAGTAAGAAAAAAGAGGAAAGAAATGTGTCAACCTAAGTACAGCACTATAAAGTACCTCACTGATTCAGGAGAGTGATCTGCTATATACGCACACCTATCCAATAGTGACATTCACATAACCTACATAAAACCAGAATAATTTGGCTTTATGTGGGTGTAGTGCATGGAGTTTAGGTGATTAAATTTATTTCCCAAAATCTGGAGCTACTGAGAGGGGGCAGTATACTTCCCCTCTACCTCTGGCCATTACTCCTGTTTATTGGACAGAATAGCTGTCACAGCTCCTCTAGGCCACTGGATCCACATAGCTCTCCAGGTTGCCTCATAATTGTGGCTCTTATATTCCATTAACTGCTCACTACCCTGTGTGTCAAGATGAATGTCAACTGCAATATAAACAGAATCTAGAGTTGAGAAGCTTAGCGTACACTAGGCAGTTCCAGCTCACTGCCTAGGGGCAAGTTGTCCTGCGTTATGCCAGCTCTTACTGGAGTTAACTCCCTGATGCAGGGTTCTGGTGATGGAAAGTGTGCTCAAAGGGCAGCAGTAGCAGCACAGTATGCATGTGAGCCCCAACTAGCTACTCCTGAAAGTGAGAAGCACTGTTCTGGGAGAGGCCACACACAGGACATCTAGTAACACTCAGAGTAAAACATCTCAGGTGATGGCAAAAGGTGTGATTTGCGTCAGCAATGTTGACTCAAGATTATCAAGATCCAGAGCATTTTTGGCAGATCAAAATGAAGAATACTGAGGTCTGAGCCGATTCCCAGTGAAGATTGGAGCCTTATTGACTAGCCAATCAAGTAGTTAAAATAGTCCAATTTTAAGGGAATTGTTCTTGAATCATAATAGCTATGTCAGGGATATCTTCAAGGAATATTACCAAATGGTGCCTGTCATCTTATAAAAATGTCTTAAACTGTTTGCCTAAACCAATTGCTGACACTTGAAGCACCAGATGATGACCAATGTTATATGGCAAAATTTTAAGGGGATATATATGGTCCTGAGCTGGCAAATTCTTGCGTGTTTTTACTTACTTTGAAGACTGCTCTCATGAGAAAGGCGTACTCACATTCCCAAGGGCTTACATCATCAGGTACTAAATTCTGCAGCTCATATTAAGAATCAACCAATATCTGGTCTCAATTTGAGATTACACATTTCAATTGACAGGTGAAAATCTGTTAGAATGCTTGGAGGAGGAGTTTTTTTGTGAGTTGATCCACTGTCACAGGCTGCACTTTTGAGCAAGCTAACAATTAACCATCTTCAGTTAAATCCTTAAATCTGGATTGTGCCTTTAAAGTTCAACCCTGAGATTAGAGACGCTGCAAGGGGACTGCTCTGTAGCAATGAGAGGCATTTTACCAGACTCAGACAATTCCTTCCTGGGCTTGAGGGACATTCGTGCTGCAGGAGGAGCAGCATATACTCAATGAACTTCTAGGACGGAGAAGGCCTGGCCTTACCCTCATCCCACTTCCTTCCCTTTAAGGGTGGCATTTATCTATGGTGACATCACTCTTATGCAGTGATTGCATTCTCAGCAACACTGCAGCTGGCCTCTGCATGAGGACACATTACTGGGAGAGACTCTATTCTATTCTATTCTATTCTATTCTATATAAATTCTTACACCGCTCTTCTCACTGTAGTGTGAACATTAAGCAATGTGACTAAGATTTGTCCTGTGTTTGTTCTCTTCTCCTCCCTCTGCATACATGCATGAGGACAGCCACAATCAGAGACTTCATTTTATATTTATTTTTTCAAGTTCAGTTAATCTCTTCCTATAACTGCTGCGAGGCTCATCTCTGTCAGCCTCAACTCCCTATACTTTCATCCCTCACTCACCATGTCATATCTGAATTTAGTTTGCTCTTGCAAGCAGGGGCACTGTCTTGTGTGGCATGCCTAGGACACAGTCAAATAGTACAACATAGTAACAAAAGTGTTCATGTAAGTGAGAGACCAACTGCTCTGAACCAAGTACAGTGTCAGTGTAACCCACTGGTTAATGTGTGTTGTGTGTCCCCTTCTGTGTCTGGTTCAGAACTGATGAGAGTATGTTACAACCCTAACTACAGGCATGGTTCTTTAGCTCAAGTGATAGCACCTCATGTTTCTAGCTCAAGAAGTTTGAAGTTCAACCCTTCTGTGTGCCAAGATGGATTCAGTCAGTAACTGCTGTGGAGGCTTTTACACAAGAGTGCCATTGTACTTAAATCCAGCTCCTGACAAGGATGGAAGAATCCTTCTTTTCCAGCCAAGACTTCTCTTTAGCAGAAACTGTCAACCCTGAATTTTGACAAACAGTGTGGTTAGTTGATGTTCACAAAGGGGAATTAGAATGAAACCACCATATTCATTTTCACTTGTGATGAAGGCAAGAGTTGAACTCCTGTCTCCATTTTCATTATCGCTTGTATTCATTATGTTGCCTCAATCATTGGAACTGTTGTTGAAGTGAAACAATAATTGATAAAAAGGAAGAGAGGAGCCAAATTATTCAATGACAGAGGAACTTCTCTTTCTCCTGCTAACTGTGATAACAATTAAAAATAGAATAATACTGAACTGTGCCCTCAACCAAATGGAAACTGAACATTTACATGAAAATAGACAAAGGAGAGTATGAGACAGAGATGGATTCATCAAAGGGATAACAAGTAGATATTTTTCACTTTTTGAATTTTAAAAAATGACAATCCAATTTCTTAGTTCTCTAGTTTGAATGAATAGTACTAGTGATAATTACTGAATTGCTATGCCCATCAATATGTAGATAATGCTATGATTTTATACATATGAAGAACTATTTTGCCATAAATATACACATTTGCTACTTGTCACTAAAATGCTTATGAAATTTTTTAAGTAGGTATATTAAGAAGGCAATGGGTAAAAAATTCCACCCAAAGATATTTATTCCTTTCATCAGTCCAGCCCAGACCTGCTTCATATAAGATTCAGTAATTTTCAAGAGTCCTAGTCTTGGATAAAAGTTTTATTTCCTGCTTTTCTCCCTCCCCCCCCCCCCCCCCCAATCTACGCATCTACATTTGTACGGGGAATTATTTGTCTGCTTATTATGAAAGTCCACAGAATTTCTTTTAAAAGTTTTGTTTTATTTACTTCATAGCACTTCTTTGCTATAACCATTAGCAAACTCTTTTTGGAGCAGAAGAGATATGCTGCTGTTAATACGAATTGTGGAAATTTATTAAGAAAAGGAGCTCAGAGGCAAACTACAGGCAATTTGAATAATATAGATCCCTCCCATGAATTTCCTTGTGGAGAGAACCTTTCAGAGTCCAGATTGTCTTAATCTTTCTAAACTAGAGACCTTGTCTGGAAGAACATAGCCTCATGTGGTGAACAAAATGGGCGTGTGTCTGCTGTTAATTTGAACATGCAGAGTAGTTTAGCAGGTGAGTAGGAATTTCAGGGCCTGCTTAAGACCTGAGTTAAATAGGCACAATTCCCAGTGAAGTCAGCAGGAGTTGTGTCCTACATACTTTCTGTGAGGCTGAATTTGGCTCTCAGTTTATCCTGACCAAATTTTAAAATATGGAAAAACACTAACATCACGGATTGCCTAGAAGCTTGCCATACCCTATGGCAGGTCAGCAACCTTTGGCACGTGGCACATCATGGAAATCCTCTGGCAGGCCATGAGACATTTTGTTGACATTGACAGTCCACAGGCACACCGTGCCCTGAGCGTCGAGTGGCCAGGAATGGTGAACCGCAGCCACTGGGAGCTTCAGGGGGCCGTTCCTGTGGATGGTCAGTGTCAACAAAATGTCTCGTGGCTCGCCAGTGGATTACCCTGATGGGCCACATGCTGAAGGTTGCCGACCCCTGCCCTAAGAATTCTAAAATAACTTTATCGGCAACATTTATCTTTTTTTACTCATCTTTTTTCAAAAGTTTCAGGAATTGCACCATGCGTTAACCCTCGTCCACATTCAAGGGGTAATGTTTTACTTGTTATCATAAGCATATGGGCCATATTTGCCCAATGTCAGTTGACTGGAAGAGCCACAAGCAATGTGGAGAGTGCAGTGAATTTTTATGCCTTGACCACCCCACAAAAATACTGATGTGTGAAAATTGCATATAGTCTCCCACTGAATGAGACTCCTGCTAGTTCTTTCAATTTGCTACTTCAATACAGTAAAACCTCCATTTAACGGACTAATTCGGGCGAAGGGGTGTCCGTTAAATCAAAAAGTCCGTTATTTAATAATAATTTAAAAATGAGCGGTCGGAGCAGCAGCCCGCCCGCCACAGGGTCGGAGCGGCAGCTCCGCAGCCCGCCCGCTGCCGGGACCGGGGCACCGGCTGCCGGGAGCCGTCAGCCAGCCCGCCCGGGCACCGGCTGCCGGGAGCCAGGTGGCAGCCGGCAGCCAGCCCGCCAGAAATGGATCAGGAATGCATCAGACTAGCTCAGAAATTTTGTCCGTTGCATCCGAAGTCCGTTAAATCGAGGTCCGTTAAATCGAGGGTTTTACTGTACAGTTCTTTCACCCAAAATATTAAAGACCTGTTCTTAGTTTCTGAATGCATTTGGGAGACAAACTTCCCACAGTACAGTGAATGTACATTTATTCTTGAGTGCAATGTCACTTGCTAGAATTTCAAACCACTGGACCAAGAAATATTTGTTTAAGAAAAAATGTGTTTCTCAGTTTTCAACAGGAAGAATACCCTCTTTTCCCCATTGTTCCCTTTCTTCAGCAAACTACAGAATCCAGGAATTATTGCAGGATGTAATTCATGCAAAGCCATGCGGTGTCTAGATCTGGGACTGAGTTTGTGTACTCTGTTATATAATTCTATAGGACTGATGCACTCCTTGGTTAGGACCTTCCTACCTGTAGGACTTTGCTACCTTAGCATCCAGTGTTAGCATTCAAAAGTATGTTGTTGTTGTTTGTGTTTTTAATCACCACAAAAATTACCAGTATTTTCTGGGGCACTCAGTCCTCTGACTATCCTAGAATAGCTGATTTTTGCCCCTTACCCTAAATAAATGAACCAGTGTAGGCCTTTTTATCAGGTGAACTGTGCAAATCTTTATTTCCCCTCCCCTTTGTTTTTTAAAGCGCTGAAAAACAGCTAAAAACCTTTAAACAGTGTCCAATGTTATCTTGACTCCTTCAGGGACAGAAAATATAGAGGTGCAATGGAATGCTGAAGTGCCGATCGCAAAGCAAACACATCGTTCTGCCTGTTGAGTTTATGTGAGTGAATATGCAGCACAAATCCTGTGTTATGAGAAAGTGGATTACTACATATCTGAAGTGTGTGAATGAGAGTTGCACAGCAGCCACAACAGAGAACAAGTAGCCATTTTTTTGTGATTGTTCACAGCTCATTTAACACCCCCCTCTATCTTTTTCTAATCATTTATATTAGAAAGCCATTTCAAAATAAGGTAGTCCCTTTTACAGCAATGGACCATTGTGTACTTTTTGTGTATTTTGAAACTTCAGTCAGAGTGGGGAAAGCAAAACAAAACACAGGTCAGTTTTTGAACAAATACATTTGATTATGTATTTTGTTGTTGTAGGAGAAGCACAACTGAGTTTCAGTAAAAGAAAATGATTTTTCTTCCTCCCATACAGCTAGAGAAAGAAATCACCCCCCTGACTATTTTTCCCTATTCTTTCCTTTTCAAGAAAATCACTCTTTAGTTACTCATTTCTTTTCCCCATGGTCAGGTTGGCTGCATCTCCAAACACTTGTAAGTACTGTATGTTCTGACATATCCTGAAGTCATGCATTAGCACCTTTTCATTCAGCAAAGGGTGAGAACAGATATCTTTTGGCAGCTGACAGCAGGGAACAGGCAGAAAGGAGGAAAAAGAAGCTGTAGGACTAGGACACTATGGTGGCCTAGTGGCGAGCATGGCTAATCTACCAGCTGTGAATAACCTCTTTTTTTTAATCCCCTCCACCCAACAGATGTCTCTCTGTCATTGTCATGTCCTCAAGCTATCCTAGTAAATGATTTGTGCATTACAAGTGAGTCACCAAGGTGGCAATTGAACCTCTTCACAGCTCAAAATTGTTGATGTGTGCACTGAGAGTGCAGTGGCTGTGGGGGGATGTGTGTGCAAGAGAGAAAGAGAGCAGAAGAGAGAGAGAATGAGGGAGAGATGAAAAAGAGGGAGGGAGGGAGAGAGAGAGAGGAGAAAGAGGGAAATGTCAAGGTTACCTTGTTTTGCCTGGAGAATCAAAAGGGAAGGCAAATTAACTGCTGGCTCTATTTGGTCTTTTGGATCTCCTAGAATGAGGCAGTGCCATCCTACTCAAGCAGATGTACATATCACTTTGAAAGATTAAAAAATGAAGAATGCAGTGATCTGTATTGTATATATGCTTTATTCTGTGGAAAGAATGTTAATAAATATACTGAGAGACTGCAAAGTTTGCCAATATAAATAATGTGGCATTTCAAAGTCTGTCAGTAAATGTAATTGAATTTTTCAATGTAAAAATATAGTTCAGTTATAAATTGGAGTCATGCTTGACATTAGTTGAGCATTAGGAGATATTAATTAGATACTGCTCACTTCTTCTTTCTGATTTCTTTATATTAAATGAATTATCAGGAAAGAGGAATTTGCAAGCATGCAATTTAGAGATTTTTATTCTGAAAACAAGCTGCCTGGTAATTTTTAGTGGAGGAATAAATGCCTTTTCAAAAACCTTGTCAGTGTGCTGTCTAAAACATACCCTTCCCAATATGAACACAATATGGAAAAGCTAATCCATTATAATACTTTGTAATGATAATAAGCTAGAGTGAACAAGTAGCCTAGGGAAAAGATGGTAGTAGTCACCTTTAAACAGAAAGAGAATAGCAAGTAATTGTACATTTTTACAGTGGGCTGATGACAACATTTTCTGTGACTTTGAACTTACTTTCGCTGTCACTGTTCTGGCAAACATTCTGCATATCAATCAGACAGTTATATTTCCTACATGACATTTGCAGCATAATGTATAAAATTTACTTATGTGATCCTTACATGTAGGAATCCTGTTTATATGTAAATATATTAGTCTCTGCAGCATGAGCTATATATGGGGACTGCATTTAACCATTCTACCATCCACCGTGACCTCTATATATCTGGTGAATACAGGTTACATTTCTTTCTTGTTGCTGGACTGCTCTGCAGCACTTGATATTGTTAATAATATAATGTTTGCTTGCATCAGCTGAATACAATTCCTGCCTTGCTGCTTATGGTATAACATTCCCTCTGGTTGAATATTATTCTTCTAGATGCATAGAGCTGATTATTTTGGGTCTTCACTTTGTTTTTTCAATGCTATCCCAATTATTTGTGGAATCACCAAGGAATAACTTGGCACCAATATTGTTTTGTATTCACATGATTCTTTGGGGTAGTGATATTTGTGTGCATGGTCCCTGGCACCATGTGAAACTCTCATACATATTGGTCAGTCCCTGTGTTCCCTGTGATAACAGCTCTCACCCTCGTGTTATTAGATTGCTAGTACAGGGAGTTGATGTGTGCCAACTTCTTAAAGTGAATCCAGATCAAACAAAGCTGTTGTTCATTTGTCCTTCTGAGTGGCACATGTTTTAATTTTGTTTTTCTCTCTAATTTTTAGTTTTTTGGTAAAGCAGCCCAAGATATTCTCAATAAACACACAAACAATAGCTTGATTTATAAAACATAAAATGATGGAAAGAGAGAGAGGGGGACGGATAATGGAAGAGAGCTAAAATGGTGTCCTGGAGACAAAGATATAGTGATTTCAAAAGAGGAACGAATAATACCCTCTGAGAAACCTTGCAGAGGGCATCAGTCCAGTATTGGGGTCACTTTATCTTTACTTAGGGCTATATTATGCCTTTGAGGCACAGCCCTGCATTGGCTATGTGGAGATGCACTGCCCACGGGGAGCCCTGAAGGCAATCAGTAAGACAGAATGCTACCTGCAGCTGTCCAGTGCCCAGTAAAGTGCACAAACAGCAATATCCTTTTTAAGGGATGTGATTCTTTCCCCTCCTGTCTGATCAGCTAGCTGTACTTGCTGGCACATAGTGGGGATAGAGCTATAGTTCTGCCTTAATTCCTGCTCCCTTTCGGTCATGTCTTAATAGCTGCCTGGAGTGCAGGGGCGCCAAATCCGGCTGGATTGTACGTAGGCCACAAAATGGGCAGTGGGGAGGGAGGTCTTTATTTCTCCTCACAACTGTTTGCCTGCAGAGAGACTGGCCAAAGTCTAAAATCCTTGATGCAGGGCTGTGTTTTCCCATGTGTTTGTGTAGTGTCTAGCACTTTGTGTTTCTTAGTATAATATAACATATACTAGGCTGTAATGCCATTGATCTAATTCTGGTTGTTGCACTTGGTGTGTGGGTGCTGGGTGGTGATTAGTGGCCTGTGACATACAGGCCAGATGATCTGGTGGTCCTTCCTGGCCTTAAATTCCATGGAATGAGCATCTTGGCTTGAAGGTTGAGAATGTTGCATCAGATAGAGAGGTGGGGTTGGGGGGTTAACTGATAAAGGACTTAAGGACAGACATGAACCCTATTAACATTATGAAGATAAAAAATAATCCATGTGAGCATAGAGGTATATGATCATTCAGAATACAGGAAAATGCAAGGGAATGGACCAAAGCAGTAGCAGCCCAAGGAATGATCCAGGAGAAAATGAACCATAAAGAGAAATGATCTTTTGCAATTGAAGGGAGCTGGTATGATGATGGTGAGTGACCCTAAAATGGATGTCACATTAATTAGCACAAAACAGATTTTAGAGGCTCTTTATAAAGTGCATTTAGATTGAAGCTGTACTACCACACCCCGTCTTTTTCCTCCCCAAATAGGAATAGGCTTCTTCCTCTTCAAAAGCTCCCCAAAACAGTAACCTTCTCATAAGCCTATTCCCTGAGACACTTCCATAAACCTAATTCTCCCTTTCCAGCCAAGTCTTTTCAAATGGATCCACTTTCCATCCATCCCTCTGTGAACATACCTCTCCCAGACATCTGGCTATTCATGAACTTTTACAATCTTTTCTCTTCCTCTTTGTTTGATTAATATTTTATTTGATTATTAGGACATGTAGTAAATGATACATCAGCACAAAGAATGGGTTAGCAGCAGCAAGTTGCTAATTTATTCAAATAAATAATAAAGTGCAATAATAAATAATAAATAATAAATTTCTGTAAAGGTACAGAAATGTCCTCCCATCCCATTAAAGTACCAGGTAATATTTGTGCCCAGTGCAAAGAAAAACAGTTGATGGGACAACAAGCCACCTCACAGAGTCCAAAACCTCTCTAAAATGTTCTGGGTTTTATATCTTTCTGGCATGTTCTGCTGCTTAATACACCCCAGCCTGCACTGTTCACATAAATGAGTACATGCGGTAGAGAAAGACATTTGGACCATGCCATAAACCTCTATGAGTCGTGTGGGAACCTAGATTCGAGGGGAGGGCAGGCCAAGGCATGATAGAGTGGAAAGCAACATATGTCATGGAGGTGAGAGGTCACACCAAATAAAGCAAGGGACTGGCAGACGTTCTGGAGAGGAGAGAGGTAGTCTAGGCCCTTTATATAAACTAGAGAAAACCTGAGTACAAAATTAGCATTCCAATTTCAGCGCACCCAGATTTTGGACTGATTCAGAGCCAAAGAGAATAGGGACCAGCGGCAAAATTTTAATCTGGATTTATGTTTGGATTAGGAACTTCCTTAAATTTGTGTAGTTCTGTTCTAGGGTTTGCTTCTGTTCATTACACAGACAAGTGCCAACTGCAAAATGCAAGCCTTTCACTAAACTGAATAGTTCCCTTGACAGGTTGGGGTTTGGGTTCAGTTTGAGGAACAGTCATGGGAGTCGTGATGCTTTTTTGTTAGTTTAACTGGTTCACCCATCATTTGCGCTAATTCAGAATAGGCCAATCCTTACTGACACTTAAAGTTGCTTTACCCTGTAGGCACAAATAGACAGTGGGTGGCTTTGGCACCATGAAATATATCTGTTGGGTTTTTTGCTGCAGATTCACAGTGACATAACAAATACAGATGCAATCACTTGGAATTTACATATTTTTGAAATGTATGAAAAGCAACATTATCTTACATTGTGCTTTGAATGCTAAAAATAAAAAAGTATTCTGCAACGGTTAGAGGGAATTATGATGTCTCCTGATGGCATTAGTTGCCTGTATATGTGAAATTCCCATTCACCCTTCTCTACCTCTCTTTACCTATTATTACAATTGACAAAAAATATAATACACTGGCTCTTCCTGCAAGACCTGGCACAGAGGGTGTGTTAAGGGTGGAGCATTGGTCAGGAGTTAGAGCAGGCAGGTGCTGCTTAGATTTACGAAGACACCTGATGGCACATGTGGCCTGCTCCACAATCCAGAGCTTCCCAGAATTCCCCATACTGCTTTGTGGATCACAGCAGCAAAAAGCAATAGAGGGAATTCTAGGCAGCTCTGGGCCATGCAGCAGCCTACAAGCAGGAGGCTCTGGCTGCTGTAATTTGTTCATAGAGCTGCCCAGAATGCCGATGCCATAAAGCTACCTTTGCTCCTCTTTCGTTCTGGAGGCACAGCACACACTCTGAGCCAGTGTCTTCAGTCTGAAACCAAGCTCTCTGTTTGTTCTTTTTAGTTTAAAGGCAAAAGCAGCAAGATGTATGTATGACAAGTCCAACACTATGCAACATATGGTGATAGCTCTTGTCGCTCACCCACCCTTATTTGTTTTTATCATTTGTTACATGAGGTCTCGATTCCGCACAGCTAATGCAGCAATTTACATGAGTAAGGACTACTTTCAGGGTACTATGACTAAAGTCCTCAGGGAAAAGAGACATCTTTTAGAAATCTATAATGCTCTGTAACGTATAGAACAACTCTGGTATGTGCTGTTGCTGGAGAGAGATACTTTGTACCCTGACTTAATTCTAAATATAGTGCTTTTTTCTAATTACTTTAAGGGTCTTAATCCTTGTGTCTGTGCACATGAGGTGCAATTAACCCCTATTCTGTGGACCAGCACCCAAAGCATCCATACACCCTCAAAATGGAGCTTAGTGTGACTTCTGTGGTGCATCATTTATGTAAACCCTCTACTCAGGAATTTCACCCAGCCTGAGTAAATGAGCTGTGTGAGGTGTGGTAGCAGACAAGTTGGGGAAATTTCCCCAATGGAATCATCCGCTCAGGCCATGGGGTTCTTATTAGGGTCTGTTGTAAGTATTTTGCCCCTTTCACTATTTCTTATGAGCAACGTTATGTGCAAGGTTTAAATTGATGAAGAATATCATGACTGTGCCCTTATAAGGGCCTGAATTATACAAGCTGCTTGGCTAAGCTAAGATGCTTCAGTTGGCCATGTCAATGGCGGTACTCAGCACCTTGCAGAACTGGACTCCAAGTAGCACATTGATATTACTATATGTTAAATATTGGCATTTAGAGGTATTTTAAAATGGTGAAAAGTTGTGAACTATTTCAATATGACTGATTTCCTACCTTAGGCCACCTTCACTAGAAATAGATGAGCAAACAATGACTGTGGTCCACTGGTTATTTCATATTGAATCGGCACTTCTGATGGCCCTGTTTTCCTACAGCAATGTCTTAAAACCTGGGAAAATTTGGTAAAACTACTATAAGACCCTCGCCATGTGAGGATCTCAAAGCTCTTTAAATCTATTACTATCCATATTTTACCAAAGGGAAATAGATGCACAGAAAAATTAAGTGGCTTGTCCTAGGTCATACAGCAAGCTATTGGTATAGTATATAGAACTCAGGAATGCCTGCCTCCTTAACCATTAGCCGTATATGTTCCTGTTGTATGCAGTAGGATTTTCCTTTATTTTTGTGATTATTTCTTTCATTTGTTTGTGCATCTTGCTGGTATGCTCATCACTAGAATGTCTGAGCAGATTCTGCTGAAATCAGTTCCGGTAAACCTGTCTTTGTTAAATATTCAAGGGCTATAACCTGTATTTGTGAATATACTTAAGCTTAGCAGTTTACCATCTCTATCATTATTTTATGAGCTTAGTTATGCATTATAGATCCCTCAGCAATTTCCAGAACTAATTGTGGTAGCATCCATATATCAGAGTTTTGGGATAGCTCATTTTCCATCATTTCTGAACACAACTCAAACATTTCTTTAAATGTAAAAGCAAGCTTTGCCCTGGAAACTAAACACTGATTAAAGCTACACTCTGCTCTTTTCTGGCTGCAGTTTTAATAAAATATTATCAGTGGTAAAATGTAAATAAAAAAACAAATTACTTCATTCATCATATATTTTAAGCAGTTAAAATGAATGAACTCTCCTTTGAGAAAACATCTGACTAAGCAAAATAATGGTTATGCATTTGTGAAAATGTTTAATGAACTCATTGGTTAAAATGCTGTTATTTTAGAGCCTATTACTATGTGCTTTAAATTAATTGAGGCTACATTGCTGAAAGACCTTTTTTTTTTCTGTCTTAATGTACCAAAAATAAGTGACCTTAGTAACATATGTGGGAGCAAATATCTTACACAGGCAGGAATGCTGGCTATACAGCCAAATGTAAGAGCCCACAAGTGGAGGAGTAGCTATTCATGAATCTTCTCTCCATAATCATTTGTCTAGTGTCAGTTCAAAGTCATGGAACTTGCCAAAGATCAAACACATTTTTTCTTTAAACAGTTCATATTGTAAATATTCTAGCTGGTATTCATTTTCTGTTTCTTCCTGTTCTGAAACATACATATTTACTATGCTGGTAATGTTTGGGTTTATATCTTATAGGTTGAAGGAAAACGTACTGCTTGTCTGCAGAGTAAGATTATTTCAAATAATAATATGTAATCCTTTGGTACTGGGAGCTGGGATAAATTCAATTACATAAAAAAAAAACTAGAATGTGCAGAAAGCTGAAACATTTAACCTGAGCATAACACTAGATGCCAATCTAATTTGTCCTCTAGGTGAACTTTAAAACTTGGCCTGATTATGTAGTTTGGTAATATATCTTAATGGGTTATATTTATGCTTCATTAATATTCACATATTCACAGTGCAAAATTTGTATATACTCTAATATTGACATAAATTAATCATTACGTAAATGAATGTGTTTTCCTCTTTATTTATTTATTTTTTTTTGCTTTAGTAATGTTATTTTACAGAGAGTTTTAAGGTGTGATGTCAATATTCAGTTTCTAAGTCAAAATTCAAAAATGATTTAAGGTATTTTCACTGGTGTGTTAACTTGAGTTATCTACGCTTGAGTTACATCCTCCCGAGTTAGAGCCTAGCTCAAGTGAGGGCAGTCATACTGTGGAAAAACATGCAAGCTACATATAAGGGTTGTGTTGATGAGCTGAAACCTATACCTCTTGATGGGCCAGCCAACTTGAGTTTAATAGCACCACCACACTTTAGTTAAGGATGTTTTTGTGCAGACAGGATTTGAGTTTGAGGTAAGACTTGAGCTGCAACTCAAGGCAACTCTGCAATGAAGCATGCCCTTAGGAGCCTCAGGGTATGACTTCACAGCAGAGTTTACCAGGGTATGGGAACCTAGCCAAGCCCCAGATGCAAGCATCTATAGTTCTACACTAAATCTGAGTCATATGCATGTAGCTATGTTCACAAAGGTGCTGCCATAACCTGGGTTAGATGCTAAGATTTCTAAGGGTATCCTATGGTTCTTAGCCCTGTACTGAGCTGAGGTGCTCTATACATTGCTTTACAGTGTATTGTGGGAGAACTTGTCCGTCCTTCCTGGGGTCCTGTGTTGAATATTATATATTCCCATTATTGTACTTAGCAACATAATAAACTAAACCATTACCAACTTTGGATGCTCCTCACTTTTGTCTGTGACATCCATGCCAGCTGGTGCTAAAGTGTCAATCCAGCTCAGGACCATGATTTTTTTCCAGCTATCATTATTAATGCACCACCCATTTCTACAACCAGAAACAGATACAGGGCAATGGAGGACTGTCACATCCTGTGTTTGTTTCAGCTTGCGTCCAAATAGAAAATTTAGTACCTGTGTTAAAATGAACCTATACTCCCAGCCATGCACACAAACTCAGGTGCAAAGCACATATAAACCCAGGTGAAACATTTTTGCATGTGGCCAGTAAAGTGAAGTTAGTAAAGTCTAAAATCTGAGGAAGAAGCTGGGTTAGCTCTGCAGTGAAGACATATCCTCAGGCTTAAACTCGTAAGTGAACAGAGGGTAGGACAAGGGGCAATTGATTCAAACTACTGCATAACAGTTCTAGATTAACTCTCAGGAAAAACTTCCTAACTATAACAACAGTAGAGCAATGAACAAAGTGCTTAGAGAAGTCATGGAAGCTCCTTGACAGGAGGTTTTCAACAAGAGATTACATAGCCATCTGTCTTGGATGGTTTAAACACAACAAATCCTGCATTTTAGCAAGTGGTTATACTAGATGACCCTCATGGTCCCTTCTAACTCTATGGTTCTATGATTATTTTATTTTAAGTGCCTAAATCACTTTTGAAAATGGGACATGGACTCCAAAATCAATTGGGTGTCATTGAAAATGTTACCCAGAGTGTTTCAGAAGAGTACAATGAGCCTGATTCTTCTCTTACTTAGAGTAGCCTGATTTGTAACAATGTAACACAATTATTGTAATGGAGTTACTCATGATTTAGGGTCTGATCCAAAGTCCATTAAAGTGAACTGAAATCTTTTCAACTGGTGTTAGTGGATTTTGGATCAAGCTTCTTATTTCCTACGTGTGGATGAGGGAAAAATCTGGTCCACATTTGTTTTCCAAATGCTCTTTCAACAGCCATGTTTCAGAGTAACCTGTTTGGATTCACTTACATTGAGGGATGTCAGAGAAACATGATTGAAATGGTCAAACAGGATACTTCTCCATGGGGAGTGTCAGCTGGAAAAAGTTAATAAGGAAAAGCAGTGTCACAACATATGGTATTAACATACAGCTTTTAAAAGAATGGAACTTTGAAAAAAACCAAAATAGCCACATCTCTGATATTCAGCTGATATACAATAAAAAACAATTCTTGCAAATACTGGGGCTGGAAACTTCACACTGAAACTCAATACCACAAATGCAAATTCCTTGCACAAATGAAAAAATGATGATCTTAATGAAAGAATGGGAGCCATTATCTATATCCTTTTTAATGGATCGCAATTCATTTATATACAGTATCTTATCATGTAAATACAATGCTCAGTACTTTCCATTCTTTCATATTCATAAAGAGTGCCACTCACTGTAGTGGATAATATAGATAAAAGAATTATGTGTGGATAACATGGGCAGAAGAACTGTGCTAACTCTATAACCTTGAACCAAATATTCTATTGCTTATACTTTGCAGGCCAATATGCTTACTCTTGTCTCTCTAGTCTGCTACACACTGTTTCCAAGTACAATATACAGCTACTACAGATTACACCTCTAGCTTGGATTGCTATAATGGAAATCTGTGTATGGTACTAATTGTCATTCTGGTGCATCAGAGTCCCTCTTTAATGTGTGGTCTTTTTGGTAGACCTTCTGATTTCCGTAAATACCTCTAAAACTAGTAATGAAAGTCCACCCAGTATATGGGCTTGGTTAAGAGGCAGTTAATGCTTGGAGTGCATATTGGGGTAAAAAGAAAAAAAAACTATTCGTAAAATTAGGTAAAACAACAATTAGAAACCCAGAAAATTCTGTGCTAAGGTTCAACTTGAAACTCAAAGGTTTGAAAGTATGGATATACTTCAACTAGTCTACAAGGAGGAAAATCTGGGATTGCAAAGTCTGGAAGTTGGGGAGACAGGAGAAGCTCAGAAGTAGGGGCTAGGAACTAGGAGGCTCCAGGATCTTCATGGCCAGGTGAAGCCTATGTCATGTTCTGGGAGGAGGCAGGCTGGGGAAAGAGGTGTCAGGACCTTCTAGAGCCAATGACCTTTTTTGCCTTACAGAGAAGGGATGTAAGGGTATAGCCCCACAGTCATTCCATGGCCTGTCCAGGGGATTTGTCCCTTGCTGGACCCCACAAAGATTGCCATTATGCTTAGGTTATGTGCTGAGCTCCAGGATTTGGGCCGTATGGCAGAAACAAAGAGAAGCAGATCACTTAGGGAAGCATTCAGAGGAAGCCCTGTGCACTCCACCACCATCAATAAAGGGGATGTGATCATACATCTTCCACCCTAAAAAGGATTTATTTTAACACTGTTGTGAGTAAACATCATACATCCCAGCTGCCAGAACAGCACTTGAAGCCCCAGGCACAGGAAGCTGCAAAAGTGGCTTCAAGCCACCTTTCCTTGTCATTTCCCCTTCCTCTGCACTTGCTTGGCTAGTCAAAGACTCAATATTTACTGTATGTGAAAACTGTTCACATCATTAGATCTTGTTCAATGCATATTGATACTAGAGGAAAATAAAATTAGTTTTTCTACTTATGACCAATTCTGTATTATCTCATGGACGACACTATAACCCATAAGTGTAAAAAGAGTTACACCCTACAGCTCTCCCTGAATTTCCATTATTGTTTTACTGCTGCTCTGTATATTAACCTATGAATTTTAGACGGAATTGTACAGCACAAATATGTGGTTATGTGGGAATAAACAATATCATTCGATCTTTCCTGTAGTAGTAGCTTGATCTCTTGAACTCTCTTACTGTACTTTTAATTTAAAATTTGGCATGAGTGGATTTTTCCTGTATTAAGTGTAGAGTGTAGGGGAATGAATGACACACAGTATTTTAGATTTAGACCAATATGAATGCTGTGCATATGAAAATACTTGAGTAGAACAAATAATATACTGATTTATTTTTGTCGCATAATGTTTAAGTAAATGTATGTTTCAGTGGACAATAAGAGTTGATCTAGATTACTTGAGAATGAAAACACTTAAGAAACAATCCTATTTTGATCTCCATATGGGTTATTGTAAGGGTTGGGTCCGGGGCTCAGCCCCCTTCCGCCGGTCTGGCGGGAAGTCCTCGCTCCTGTACACTGTCGTGCGACCCTGAGTGGAATTAGCGGGGTCGCGGGTTCTAACCCCCGCCTCTCGTTGGGCGGGAGTCGCAGTGGCCCGGGCTCAGGCCCTCTGGTGGGCCAACCAAGAGTCCCTGGGCTCGGGGCTCAGGCCCTCTGGTGGGCCAAGCAAGAGTCCCTGGGCTCGGGGTTCAGGCCCTCTGGTGAGCCACGCAAGAGTCCCTGGGCTCGGGGCTCAGGCCCTCTGGTGGGCCACGCAAGAGTCCAAGGGTTCTGGGCCCTACGTCAGGGCTGTGGCAACAAATGTGACGGTTCAGGAAGGGAGCTCAGGCCCTTGAGCAGGGGCTGAGCAATAGTTCAGGAAGGGAGTTCAGGCCCTTAAGCAGGGGCTGAACAATAGTTCAGGAACGGGTAGGCCAGGTGCCGGTGAGGGGGGAGACTGCCACACACCAATGGGGTGGCAGGGGGGGCGCAGGCCCACCCACTTCCACTGCGCCCCAGCCCGGGGGCCCTTGCAGCAAGCCTTGCTGCAGTCAGTGGGGATCCTGGCCGAAACACACTGACATCGGCTCGGGGCCTTCCCCCGGGCCACCTCTGGACTCCCCCTCCCTGGGTACCTGGGTTGTCGCGGGGTCCTCCCCGGGGTCCAGGGTCATGGGCTCCTCTGGGTCACTGTCCGGCGGCAGATCGGGCAGGTCCTCCGGGGAGCAGGCTGGCTCTGTCGGTGGTTCCTCCGGGTAGAAGGCTGTTGGCTGGGTCGGTGGCAGCAGCGGGTCCTCCGGACGGTGGTCAGGCGGTGGGTCCAGTGTCTCCTCTGGGTAGTGGCCAAGCGGCAGCATCGGCGGCTGGTCCCAGTAGTGGTCAGGCAGCGGGTCCCGCCGTTCCTCGGGGTAGCAGGCTGGCGGCGTCCCCAGCCGGTCCGGCGGGCGGCGGTCAAGCGGCTCCTCGGGGTAGCGGGCTGTCAGCGTCCCCAGCCGGTCCTGCAGGCGGCGGTCAAGCGGCTCCTTGGGGTAGCGGGCGAGCAGTAGTGTTGGCGGCCTCTCCCGGTAGTGGGGAGGCTGCCGGTTCGGCGGCTCTCGGCGTGGAGCCAGCCCTGGGGCGGCTGGCTTTGCCGGTGTCTGCCGCCGGACTGAGCCCGGCGGCCATGTTCTTAAACTTCCGGGTCCGCCCCCGGACTTCCAGGGGCGGGGCTCCACCGGCGCTAGCTCAGCTCCTTCCGGCCCCGGCCAGGGGCCGTCTCGCTCACGGTCCGCCGGGAGCCAAGCCACCCCTCTACCGCCCCTGGACTTCCAGGGGCAGGGCTCCACCGGCGCTAGCACGGCTCCCTCTGGCCCCGGCCAGGGGCCGTTTCGCTCACGGTCTGCCGGGAGCCGCACCACCCCTCTACAGTTATACTCAGACATCTCTATTTATTATTCTTACCAAAATTGTCACTGAATCACAAACAGAAGCCAGAGAAATAGGGATGGGAGAGAATTTACGTATAACTGACAAGAACAAAAGGTATTGTTTAATGAAGCTTTGAATATGCACTAGAGGTCATACAGGAAGAACACTGTCTCAATCTTTGGATTCATTTGCAATTAGGAAAGAAGAGTAATTGAACTGGATTCCTGTGCTACCTCCTTCTTCCTTTTCTATCTCATATACATGGACATTACCTATGACCCTGGATTAAATATTAATAAAATGCAGATTTTAAATATTAAAACTTTACATTCATGTTAATGAATACTGTCAATCTGTTGAGGCTCAACATATGGCTAATTTAAGAGTTAAGATCAAATGTTCAAAATTCTCTAGTATCTTTTTTTTTAATCCACTATTCCACCAAAGAAGGAAGGAAAGACAGGTCAGTATTTTCAATGGCCCACAGAAAGCCATTTGTGCTACCTCTAAAGGCACTTTAATAATTAAGAAATGGTATTTCCACATCTGGGCTAGCATTACCAGTATTAATGATGCTCAAAGATAGACGATAGAGGCACATTAATAATAATGATTTGCTTCATTATTTTCCCCTTCAAAATGGGGCCAAATTACTACTGCAAAAACTGTAGTCGGTCTAATGGGTTTTGATCCCCAGCAAATAGTATGTACTTCTGGTCCCTCTGTAAGGGAGGTGTATAATGGATGCAGTAAGATAGGGTCCCTAAATATTGCTGAAGAGCACACCTCCATAGCTCAGGGTGGAGAGAACCAGTTCAATGGGATCTCCTCGGGGTGTTGTTATCACTACTGTTCAGATGGGGAAACTGAGACTGAAAGAAAACTATTTTCTTCTAAATGAAAATGGTGACTTTTTAAAAAGAGTTCAAAATGGACCTATTTTTTGTATCATGATTTTCCCACAAGCTAAAAAAACCCTCCAAAGCCAAAATATTATCAGTTTCATTTATTCAATTTTTCAGTTAATGAAACATTTCAATAACTGTTTTGATATTGTTTTCATTTTAAAATCTTGGAAAGAAATAAAAAAGGCACTAAATCCTTTCACGAAAAGCAAAATGTCAACAATGTAAATTTTTCATAAGCGTTTATGAAAAATGGCCCTTTTTCAATTGACACTTTTAGAAAAATTTGGACCAGCTCTAATTAAATTACTTGCCGAGTGCCCAATAGGGAATTAGTGCCAGAAGTAGGATTAGAATTCAGGAACAGGAGTTCCTACCACTTAGTCTTCTGTTCTCACAAGTCTACCCCACAGGCCTTTTGCTAGAAATGATTTACTAACATATTTTAAAGCTAGAATGTATATTTTACAAGAAGGTTTAGTAAAGGCAAGTAAAAGAGAGCGCCATTAAAATGCCTTGTGTGTGGATTCAAACTTAAAATACTAAAGATATTAGGAGCCATTTTGCTTCAAAAATTCTAGGTGCTTTTTAACATCCATCACAGGTCTCAGATGGTAGCACTCGGTTGAAATTGGCATGAGGGTGAGTTCTTCTAACTCCCACTTGCTGACTGCCAGCTGTCTTTCTTCTGTTTCCATGGAAATGGAGGTTGGCTCAGCAAAAGCAAGGCAAGTAAAACCTTTGCAACACTAGTGTCCAACCTTTACAGCCCGAGGGCCTAACATATTGTTTCAAAACAGTCAAGGGGCCACAATCAATACTTTGCGGGCAGGTTCTACACCCTCTGCACTGTTTGGGTTGCACAAAGCAGACAGAAACTATCTGCATGTCCCCTGTTGGGGATTCTCCTGACATGGGGAAGCAGACATACTTCTGGCATAACTAGGCCCTGTACCTTCTTGCCCATATCCCATAGTGTTGTGCGTGCATCAAAAGTGGGGAAGGCATGTGCATGGACTCTCCGAGTCTGTGTATCCACAAAAGTGGGACTTATTAGATAATATGCCCCTTTCCCTGCCCAAAAAGGGAAAAGCATATATCACTGCTTTATTTAATTTGAACACTTGGTGCTGACCAAATGTTCAAATTAAATAAAGCAGTGATATATGCTTTTCCCTTTTTGGGCAGGGAAAGGGGCATATTATCTAATAAGTCCCACTTTTGTGGTTACACAGGCTCAGAGAGTCCTGCAGTTAGGATTAACATGATCTAGGATAGATATAACAAGTAATATGTATATCAGTGGGATAGAGCAGAATGTTCCTCCCTATCTCAGCCAGGAGGTGGGGATGGGGGTGAAGTTTGATCAGACCATCAGAAGGAGGCTAACCCTTAGGAGGGAGAGGAGAAAGCTTGTGCTCAGAGATGCTGGAGCCTAGCCCTACCTTGTGTTTCAAAGTGCACACAGAGTGTGCCTGTGGGGTGTGGAAAAGATTAAGGAATCTGGTTTTCCCGCATTCCTCTCCCCCTTTCAATTTAAAGTAGGGTGACCAGATAGCCACTGTGAAAAAAACATGACAGGGATGAAGGGTAATAGGGGCCTATACCAGAAAAAGTCCCAAGAAAGTGAGCGTTCCTATAAAATGGGACATCTAGTCGCCCTAATTTAAAGCTTCTCCATACGTTTAGGGGTTATTTTACAATGATGGCTGCCCCATCTCCCCTCCCTGTAGTTTAGGTATATTGGTATTGAGTTGCATTTCAAGGTGCCGTGGATCTGAGTAATTGCCTGGTTTGCAGATCAGGAAGGAACATTTCCTGCTGGTACATAGTGGCAGAAGTCTTGGAGAGTATTTTGCATTTCTCACAGAATTATGGAGGCACTGTGTAGGTCAAGAGAATTCTAATGTTAGGTAGGTATATAGGAAAGTTTCATTTGTCACAACTTGTGCCTGGGGTCCAGTGTAGATAAAGGCTAAGAGGGTCAACTTCTGGAGGTAAATGAGACCCTGAATTTGGTGGCATTTTTTGCTATAAGGAAAAGGTGAAATCTAAAGCCTTTGCAGACTGAGATTCCCCTACCTGCCTGCCTTATAGGAAGCAAAGAGAGAAGATTTTATAGGTTAGGTGAGTCATGGTGCTACGCTGAAAGAGGGTCAATCCTCAGTTATTGGTTATAGCGTGGGATGTCTGTAACTGGACTGGAATAAATGCCTAGTCTGTGAGAGTGGTTGGGCAGAGAAGTTGCTGGGGTGGCGTGGTGCTTAAATCCATTCCTGTGTAAGTCACTCACCTGTGTGTCTTGATCAACGAACAGGTTTGGGGATAACTGGGGAAAGAGACTGAACTCAAGAGAGTAGCAAGGGGAAGAGACTAAGCCTGCAACTGAATGGAGGGAATAGAAAAGAGACACTGAACTAAGAAGTTGAGGAGTCTGGGGAATCTCTGAGGACCAGATGGCAAATCTTTGTCTTATGAGAACTAGTCCCTCTTTAAAAAACTAAATACCTCCATATTTAAAGCATGCATGCTCTAAATGATAACTTAATAATTTTGCAACCATCAACATTTCTGCAGCTCTCACAAACGGAGTAAGGCATACTTTATATATCTTTAAAACAGAGGTTATAAGGCAACACGAAAAGCCCTTTCTATCCAACTAATCAAATGCAGTAATTAAACACCAGGTTTCTTAAATGATATTCTATCACAGCCTTCATGTTTCCCATCACACTACATATGGTCCAATTGTTTACAGATTACAAAAAAACCCACACCAACCCTATCCCTGCTCAGATGTTAAATCAAGATGTTTTCTTCACTTTCAAATGGTTGGCTGCCTGCCAAGTTTTACAATTAGTTATTCTGAGTTTTAAAAGAATATTTTTTTCATAATTTCTCCTGTTTAGACATTAGGTTGTGATAGCCCATCAACGTCAGAAGCCATTGAAATTAACCCATTTCTTAGACATATGTTCTGCACCTATAGGAGAAATACTCTTGGGAAGATAGGACTGAAAAATCAGGACAAATATAGGTAACGTGACATCCAGGCACAGCCACCTGCCAGTGACAATGTTCCCTCTTGGTACCGTCTGGTAGTCAGAATTTCACAGTGCTAAACAGCAATGCAAAATGCAGTACGACTGCATATAACAAAGGGTAAATAAATCTCTAAAGATTCAGAAGCTGCTTCTGCCCTTACCAGTGAAAATTTGAAGGAACTGTGTCCTGGAGCGTTACAGTAAAATTGTCTATTGACACTGCAACAAGCTCCCATATGGGGGGGAAGAGAGTTCAATCTCAAGTTCTGAGGCCATAGGGAGCACACAGGAAGTTATGTGCTCAGGCTCTGGGAGAAGGACATCTTTGCAGTTGCTCCCAGGTGATCTTCTCCAGCTATAACCCAGTATTTCATGGGCTCTAGAGTGAGCTGTCCAGTCCTTTCGCACAGACAGGATGAGTTGTCCCAGTTTGGTACTGTTGGAGAGAGGGAAGCAGAAATGCAATTTAAGAAAGAAAAATGTGCTACATCTAAAACTCAGCTAAATTTTACTTTGTGTTATATAACAGGGACAGCGACATTAACAAATCCTGCCTTATTTATATCTGAGATTTTAGCTTCCTCGGATGTTAGAAGCTGTCTGGTGTAAATTTTCTTTAGCTATTTGTTGCTGATTATTTGGCAGAGGTTATTGTGTATTAATCTCTGAGACTAAAGTTGTGCAGAATATTTAACTGGAGTAGAAGCATTTGCTTGTGTCAAAGAGTTCTGTAGAGGCTATGGAAAGATCCTGCCCCCATGGGCTCTTGAATATATTTCTTGCATGAGGCAGGTACAGTAGCTTTCAAATGTACAGTGTAATAAATAAAAACAATGAATTTGAAGAGAAAATTATGCTGCTTAGGCTGTTATTTTGGAGATGATTCATAAACCCTTTTCAGATACTTCAGAACACCTCCAAACCTACATCTTTCGATTATCTTCTCAAACCTGACAGCCACCCCTAGGCAAACTTAACAAATACTAACCTAAAAAATGTAAAGGAACTAACATGATACAAACCACGAGAAAACAAGTAACTTTATGCTGTGCAAATTTCCTTTCCATTCCCACCCTTTTCTCTGTTGTACTAGATTCCTGTATTTTGTCATGACTTATCTAACATAGGTCTGGATCCTTCAAACACTTTGCCCGCAAGTCTGACCTCTACTTACATGAGCAGTCAGGTGAATGACTCTTTACATAATCACTTCCGGGTAAGCGTTAGACAGTTGGACCTCTTGAAATTAATCTACTCAAGGTGAGGACCACTGCTCAGACTCAAGTAGACTTTGCGCAGCTCAGCAGGGTGGAGGCTGAAAGTAGCTGTCACTTGCAGATCTTGGACCCTGAGGCCAAGCAGAGACCAGGTGTAAGAAAATTGAAGGAGGATGAGCATTAAATATGTTACTGGACTACAGTATACTGCAGTACCCTCAAATCAAAGGGCTCTGATGATGTCATAGCAATCCCTTAAACAAAATTCAATTCTTAAATAAGTATATGGAATTATGGATTAATCCTGCTAGGTATTGAACACCATTAATACCAATGTAGTCAAAGATAATTAAGGACACTGAAACGTCTGAAGCTAGTTGCAATGACTGTGCTAATTTTAGCTAAACTGTTGAGCTGCTATTTGAGAGAAGTCTTGCCAGGGGAATAATCTGGATTTGGCAATAGGTAATGACCATACAATGGACCAGTTGGGAACCAGACCAGAAAATGGCATTAATTATAGCCTTGGTAAATTCTCCTGCTCTGCTCTCAGCATCACAATGGACATTGTGTGTGCTAAGATCTGGTATGCCCACTTGTTTGGTAAGTGCAGTATTTACAAATGAATTGGATGTTTTTTTCTGGTTTTAGGAGTGGAAAGAGCAGTGATATTTCAGAAAATGATTGCTATTTTAATCTTAACAATTAGCAACAGAAAGGCAACCTTTAAATACCAAGAAAAGGAACATACTAACTAGACTGTAGTAAATTGTCATTTTAATGTGGTTAGAAAAGGATGAAAGTAAAGGCATACACTATAAGCCAATTTTATACTATTTCAGGCTGACTTCAGATAAGACACAACATTTTAAAGAATACATGATCAGATTAAAAACTATAAAATCTAATCTGAAGTTTTTGGATATAGAGGTATTTTTGACCAGGCCTTGCTATATACAAAGGAAAATATAGTAGCGGGGAAAGAAATCTTTCCAGCATTTCTTGTCAATTTTAATAAAAACTGCAATCTAAGAAGAGTGATCTCTAATATACAGTATGAGCAGATTTTCAAGAACTGGAATAATTTGTTTCATTTCACATCGGTCTCCAGTCCAACAGGTAGAGGGACAACATGGATTTGGGGTATACAGAAGACGTATGCAAACATTCACCAAAGCCTGCATCAAATGAAAAGGGCTGAGAATCAGGAGTTTTGGATTCTCTTACTGTTTCTGTCACAGGAACGTTGTATATCCTCGGGGGCAATAATTTCATTGTTTTGTCCTTCATATTACTATTCTTCAAAAGGCATTGGAACAGGACCAATAGAAAGAAGTAATAGAAAAAGGCTATTGATTTCAATAGATGTTGGATCGGGCCCTTTTTGAATGTCTGTAAAACATGGGCTAGATCCACATAGGACTTAATCTCAGCATTGCAAAACCTAACGTCAGGAGCTCTGTCCCCTGGCTGAATCCTCAGCCCTGAGTTAGATGCCTCTACATTGTATGCGGAGAGTTAGGCATCTAAGAACGGGTTTCATAGAAGACAGTGTGCTCAGTGTGGACCCGCCTATGCTAGCCAATAGGAAATGCATAGGAGAAAGGTATGGCCTAAGTCCTACCCTTCGAAAAGAGTTAGGTGCCTTTGTCCAGGTCAGATGAAGGGACAAAATTGTAATTCACAGCTGTGAAGCCTTTCCTAAGTTAGATGCCTTTCTCTCTTTGGCTAGGTATAGTGGTGATGCCATTGTTCCCTCTGATAACCTTGAACTCAGAGGTTAGAGCATTCATCTGTGATGTGGTAAAACAAATACTCCCTCCACCAGATTTGTATGTAAAACCTGGTCTCCCCCCGTCTCTGGAGAGTGCCTTAACCTCTGGGGAATTCTGGATGGGTCTCTCTTGATCTCTCTTATTGAAAATGTTCCACATTCTATAAAATAATGAAATATTCATTGGACCAGAGAATGAGTGAGAATGACACTATAGCCCATGATTAGGGCGCTCACCTGGAAGACCCAAGTTCATGTCCCAGTTCCAATGATGAAGTGCACTAATCAGTGTGCTAAACATTCACACCTTCCCCTAGCTGTGTTTCATGCTGGGCCTAGTCTTTTAGGCAGCCTGGGAGACTATATACGAGGTTGGACCCCACAAGAGAGAGAGGCAGGGAAATGCCTAGTTTGAGGATCCTGACAGAGCTTTGGCATGAGGTCGGTGCCTGGGCATCAGAAAGGCGGCAGCAGTGCATGTGTCCAGCAGCAGATTTTAGGCATCTAAGGGACTTTGTTGGAGGAAACTTAGACACCTAGAGACTTTAGGAACCTACTAGGTTAGGCAACAGCTGAGCAGTGGTTTCAAGGAGCTATATTTTGGATTAGGCACCTACAGTGGCAATGAAATTCCTTTGTGCATCTAGCCCTTTGAGATCATGCGATGAAACACATTTTGAAAGAGTAATGAAGAATGCCAAATCCCACAGTTGTTTCTAGGTTCTATATAATTAGAGTAACATACAATGCAAAAGAAATTCTGAGTTTATTGCCTATGCTGAAATCATCATGTGACTTATGTTCTCCATTAATTGTCTGTTACAATTCAATATGCCAGGCGGAATAAAGCATTGGTTGGTCTTTTTTTAAAGAATGGGCAAATTTGTTTTGCATAATTTCATACCCGTTTGAACATCCTGAGTTTGAAAGTTTGACTGATTTAGTTGTTATTGGATTCATGTTCTGGTTAGGCGAAATTGTGAAAAATGGAGCAGAGGGGATAGAAATAAACATAGACAGACTGAAATACAGATCAGAAAGGGGAGAAGAAAACATTCTGATGACGGTATAGATGCATTCTATACACTGTGTGGGATTTTGGGGGGATAATTATTTTATCAATAATACAACTTAATATAGGTTTCCCTTCAGCTGTTTATCTGAAATGAGAGAAAACAGGCTTAAGTTGTGGGGGGAGATGAGGGTAGTTTTATGAACCTAACATAGATTTATGAACCCTCAAAAACAGTATGCCGGGACCATAAAACCTTGAAATCAACAAGATTCACTCATCCCTAGATCTTGCTTCTAGGGCATTCCCAGCAAAGCCATGGGGGTTGAGATCCACACACCAGAAAGAAACTGTTTCTTGCTACTAATTAACCTGTAAAATATTTGTGGAGTGATTTTGACATTAAAAAATATGTTCATTAGTTCTGAAAGGAAGACACATGCAAGTAGAAGTATCTAAAGAATAATCATTATTTTGAAAGCTGCACAATATAAATTATTCAATTTAATTTTGAAACATTCATGCAACGATGTCACCATACACTACTTTTCACAGCAATGGAAATGCTAGAATTGAATTTAGGAATGGAAGGGAGCGAAAACCAAAACCAAACCCAAACAACTTTTAGGTCACCTAGTTCATCATTCTGTCAATTCTGGATTGTTCCCTGCAGCATATATTTTCTAGTGCTTTGTTACTTTTCAAATTAAACATAGAAACAATGCATGTAAAAATATAAAATTAACATTCATTTGGCGGCACAGCAAATTAGTTTTGTGTGTGAGCTTCTCAATTAGCCCTTTAAAGCTTCCTTGGGACCACTATACTATACTGTAAGATCAGTAACACATTTTTTATTCTGTGTTCAAGGTAGATCTGAATCTAATTTTGAGGAAAAGCTACTTTTAATTTACAAAAAGTTTAGAATCTTTAAAGTGAATTCAATGCTTATAAAAACTGCACTGGAAATTGGGTTTATTAGTTTACACACAATGGAAATAAGTACAGTAGCAGCTGAATATGCCGTGTACTATCCCTCCAATGTGCCGAAGAATTGAGGAAGGTTTGCCTCAAAGTTCTACAGAGTATTTCTTTATAAGTCCAGACCTGCCCTGTTTTAATAAATGGCAAAGCTCTCGTTTAAATTAATGCAGTAGGATTAAGCTCTATGCCCATACAGGGCCTAAATCATTATAGCACTTAAGGACATGCTTAAATCCATTGATGTAAATGAGACTTTTAATACTTGGTTCCTCAGTCCTTAACCTCTTTGGCTTTGGCTTCATTACAAAAAAAGGGTATTTTTTACTGTGGGATAACTAATGCACGTTACATATCCTGCTGTAAAATCCTAGTGGAGGCAAGACACTCTAGTTTTACTCCTGCGTAAACAAGGTGACGTTAACCACAGGGAAGAGGTTGTGTAGCTACCTCACAGGAAAAAGAACAGGGAGCTTATTTTCACTAGGTTTCTACAGTCAGAGAACTATCACACATTTGTTACATTATTATAAAAGACAAAAAAGCCCCTATCATCTTTTTTAAGCATTGAAGATGAAGCATATGAAACATCTTCCCACAAAAGTTGCAGCAGTTTAAAACCAAGTTGGTTAAATTGGTCCAAGCCCCCAGTTTTGGAGTACCTGATATCAATTTAGCTAAGCTATTAAGGAAACTGCTTAAACTAAATTGATATGAAGCACTCTTAGACTGTTTTAAGAGTGTGTACAGAATGGGCTGCATGGATTTAAATAAATCAGTTTTTAAACCATTTGTTCAGTGTTTGCATATAGACAAAGAAAAGGCCCAAGAGTGCCAACAAGCATGCTCATTCCTATTGGTATCGTTAAAAAAAACACTGTAATCTGGCAACTAAACGAGATTAGGTCTAGGTATGAAAAGCTTAGTTGTTCATTGCCAGTTGCATGCAAGCCATGTGATCTCCCAAAGAAACTTATGAACAAAGAAGTTAGTTTGACGGGCTGTTTTTTGATACCTGAATGTTTCAACACTCCTTTATATTGAAAAACAGATCTATTAAAGGGAAGAATAAACTACATCAAATAATATAAGAATTGACCTGAACTTTTGCTTCAAAATTGCTCAGAACTAAATACTACTTAACCCAAAACATTTTTGGAGCTAAAAAGAAGTTTTGCTTTGGTTGGTTTCTTTTTTATATTTGCTGCTGTTAATTTTTTATTTTAGCGGGCCTTTGGATTGAGTCTGGAAATAGAAATATTGATCTGACAAGAGCTAAGCTATTTTTGTGTTATTTCTGACTCATCTGAAATACAAATACAGGTATTCTTGAAATCTCATGAGAGAGCTTGTTCTCAGAACACTTTTGACCCAAAAAGGTTTAGGTACTCTTACATAACTATGACATTTCTAGGTATAAATATGAACCATTTGAGTTTCGTCTATATCTGTTGTTTTCCTTCAGCCTATATGTAGAAGCAGGGGCAGTTCCGATTCAGTATGCTACTGATGTATATATTTTCTCTTCAATGTATCACTTTCTCCAGATTAATTTGATATATAAAAGCATCAAAATATCAGAAATACTGATCATAAATCACAAAAGAAGCAGGGGACTGGGAAGTCTTAGCATGTTGATCTGTAGGAACTCAGTGCAAACTTTCTCTTGAAAACACACTGCAGACTTGCAAATGGTTCTTTTCCAGGGGTTTCTCAGGAAAAGTCTCACAAAGTGGGTCTGTGTGAAAGGACATTCACAGTTCTATGAGTGCAATCACAGGACTGTCAAAGTAGGTATGGAATTAGGCTCTGTGCTGGCTGACTGACTCAGCAAATAATTAGTTGGCACATAGAAGCCACATTTTTAATAGTTTTTCTTCGACATGTTTCTTTTATGGCACCAAACACCAGAGATGTGTGGAACAAATTAAGAATTTGCAAGCATGATTTTCTTCTCATTATACCAGCTGTACCTCAGTCTAGATAGACAAGGCTTTCCTTGAAGAACTAACAGAAGTTTCCAGATCCTGTTTCTCATTGTGGGGGAGGGAGGTTCAATCACCCTGACATCTCCCGGGACAACAATTCAGCAGTGCACAGACAATCCATGAAGTTTTTGGAGAGTGTTGGGGGCAACTTCCTGTTTAAGTGCTGGAGGAACCAACTAATGAACGCACTCCTCTTGTCCTGCTGCTTACAAACAGGGAAGAATTGGCAGGGGAAGTAGAAGTGGGTGGCAACCTGGGCAACAGTGACCATCAGATGGTTGAGCTCAGAATCCTGACAAAAGGAAGAAAGGAGAGCAGCAGACCTTGGATTTCAGAAAAGCAGAATTTGACTCCCTCAGGGAACTGATGGGAAGGACCCCCTTGGAGGCTAATATGAGGGAGAAAGGAAGCTAGGAGAGCTGGCTGTATTTGAAAGAAGCCTTATTGAGAGCATAGGAACAAACCATCCCGATGTGCAAAAAGAATAGCAAATATGGCAGGCTACCAGCTTGGCTTAACAGAGAAATCTTCGGTGAGCTCGAACACAAAAAGGAAGCTTACAAGAAGGGGAAACTTGGACAGATGATTAGGGAAGAGTATAGAAATATTGCTCAAGCATGCAGAGGTGTAATCAAGAAGGCCAAAGCACAATGGGAGTTGCAGCTAGCAAGGGATGTGAAGGGCAACAAGAAAGGTTTTTTCATTAGCAACAAGAAGGTCAGGGAAAATGTGGGATCCTTACTGAATTGGGGAGGCAACCTAGTGACATGATGTGGAAAAAGCTGAAGTACTCAATGCTTTTTTTGCGTTGGTCTTCACAAAGTCAGCTCCCAGACTCCTGCACTGGGCAGCATGGAATGGGAAGGAGTGAGCAGCCCTCAATGGTGAAAGAACCGGTTATGAGGACTACTTAGAAAAGTTGGGCATGCCTAAGTCCATGAGCCCAGATGCAATGCATCTGAGGGTACTGAAGGAGTTGGCTGATGTGATTGCAGAGCCATTGGCCATTATTTTTGAAAACTCATGGTGATTGGGGAGGTCCTGGACAACTGGAAAAGGGCTAATGTAGTGCCCATGTTATAAAATGGGAAGGAGGAGAATCTGGGGAACTACAGATTGGTCAACCTCATCTCAGTCCCTGGAAAAATCATGGAGCAGGTCCTCAAGGAATCCATTTTGAAGCACTTGGAGAAGAAGAAGGTGACCAGGAACAGTCAACATGGATTCACCAAGAGAAAATCATACCTTACCAACCTTTCTATTGCTTTCTATGATGAGATAATTGTCTCTGTGGATAATTGTGTCTGTGGATATGGGGAAAGTGGTGGACTTTAGCAAAGCTTTTGATACGGTATCCCACAGTGTTCTTGCCAATAAGTTAAAGAAGTATGGATTGAATGAATGGTCTATAAGGTGGATAGAAAACTGGCTAGATCATCGGGCTCAATTGGTTGTGATCAATGGCTAGATGTCTAGTTGGCAGCTGGTATCAAGCCAAGTGTCCAGCGGTCGGTCCTGGTGTTGGTTTTGTTCAACATCTTCATTAATGATCTTGATGATAGGATGGATTGCACCCTCTAAAAGTTCACAGTTGACACTAAGCAGAGGAGGAGAGGACAGGTAGATACACTAGAGGGTAGGGATAGGGTCCAGAGTGACCTAGACAAATTGAAGGATTGGGTCAAAAGAAATCTGATGAACTTCAACAAGGACAAGTGTAGAGTCCTACACTTAGGACAAAAGAATCCCATGCACTGTTATAGGCTGGGGACCTAAGTGTCAGTTCTGCAGAAAAGGACCTGAAGATTACAGTGGACAAGAAGCTGGATACGAGTCAACAGTGTGCCCTTGTTGTCAAAAAGGCTAATGGCATATTGGGCTGCATTAGTAGGAGCATTGCCAGCAGATGAAGGGAAGTGATTATTCCCCTCTATTGAGCACAGGTGAGGTCAGATGTGGAATATTGCAGTTTTGGGCCCCCACTACAGAAAGGATTGGAGAGGCTTCAGCAGAGAGCAATGAAAATTGTTAGGGGGCTGGGGCACATGAGTTATGAGGAGAGGGAGAGAACTGGGCTTTTTTAGTTTTCAGAAGAGAAGAGTGAGGGGGAATTTGATAGCAGCCTTCAATTACCTGCAGTCAGTTCCAAAGAGGATGGAGCTAGACTGTTCTCAGTGGTGGCAGATGACTGGACAAGTAGCAGTGGTCTCAAGTTACGGTGGGGGAGGTCTCGGTTGGACATTAGGAAAAGCTATTTCATTAAGAGTGTGGTGATGCACTGGAATAGGTTATTTAGGGAGGTGACGGAAGGTTTTTGAGCCCCGGTTTGACGATAATAATTTAGTTGGGGGTTCATCCTGCTTTGAGCAGGCGGTTGGACTAAATGGCTTCCTGAGGTCTCTTCAACCCTAATTTTTTATGATTCTGTTATTCAGCATTATAATGGAAAGGCAAATCAGGCCTTGAGCTTGTATGTGTTGATGTAAACTGAAGACATTCTCAAGCTAGAGCATAAACCCAGACTAAAACTGCACTGACAAAATTATCAGTTTTCAAAATGGCCTCACAGTAAAAATATTTGTTAGCTCTGCTGGCTTAACATTCCCATATGCATTGAAAACCTTAATATATGGCTAACTGTGCTTGGTACTTTAATGTCCTGGTATCATTTCCCCTCCATGACTGACCATTCATCTTGATGCCAGGCACAAATGAAGTAGATTTATTATGGAAAAATACTTCCACTCTTATATAACTCACTTATCACACAGTTTTATAGAGATAGCAGCTGGCATTCTTTCTGGCAGACTCAGCAGGAAGGTCAATGACTAAATCAGCACATAAAACCAAGATACCCACTTATCCTCACAGGTGTTCCTACATGTCAGAGCTGAGGAGAATTGGCATGATGATGTGAGGGACATTTGCATTGTCATTGCACTTGGTGTACCAGTTCTGCCAATAACTTGCAAACTTAAAACCTTTGAGGCTATCAATTTGCCAAATGTTTCAAGCACTGAATTCACTTTGAAATAAGAAGCAGCAGTTGCTAACTAATGTCAAGTCTTGGGTTGCAAACTCCAGACAGTGGGAAAGTCCACATGTGGAATTTAACAGTGGTGCTTGTCCCTATGATGGCCTGAAACAAAGCCACTTCTTTGAATGCCCCTAAACTTTGGGAAAGGTTGAATCTAGATTTGAACTTTGCAGGTCAGGTACAGTTCTAATAAGGGCTAAGAGCAGATCTACATTGTAACATGATGTAGTACTGAAGCAATCACATAACTTTGTTCAGTGATTTTTTTCCTTCCTTTAATCCACCCCCTTGGCCCACTGGTTCAGTATAATGATCTGTTTAGATTGTAAACTCATTGATGCAGAGACCATGGGTGAAATACTGGCCTTACTGAAATCAGTGGAAGCTTAGCCATAAACTTCTATATGGTGAGAATTTCAGTTTGTGTTATTACTCACTCAATAAGCCAAAAGGTAATCTTGGTGCTATTTAAAATCTATATATATAAAAGTCAAATGGTGTATGCGTGCTTGCGTATATGTACGTTCCCTTACTCCTTCCACACCGTTTGAGCTAGAGACTTGAAATTTGGTACAGTTATAGGCTTTAGGGTCCTAATCAGGGTAAGAATCGAAAATTTTTCAAATCTCACCTCTGACACCCCCTAGGGGTGAAAATCTTTAAAGGCCATTCACATCAGCTGGGCAGCAGGTTAACACCTGCTGTTCTCTGTGACATAGTTATGATGTAATAATACCCCCTTCCAACGGACCCTGCACTCGCTCAGCTCTCTCCCCCCTCCCCCTCTCCAATGGACCCCCCACTCGCTCATCTCTCTCCCCCCTCCCCACTCCAAGGGCCCCCCACTCGCTCAGCTCTCTCCCCCTCCCCCTTCCAATGGCCCCCCCACTCATTCAGCTCTCTCCCCTCTACCCCCCTCCAATGGCCCCCGCACTCCCTCAGCTCTCTCCCCCCTCAGATAAGAATTGATTTTTTTTTAAATCTCACCCCCCTCCCCCCACTCCAATGCCCCCCCACTTGCTCAGCTATCTTCCCCTCCAACGGCCCCCCCACTCGCTCACCTCTCTCCCCCTCCCCCCACCAACGGACCCAACACTCGCTCAGCTCTCTCCCTGCTCCCCCTCTCCAACGCCCCCCCACTCGCTCAGCTCTCTCCCCCCTCCCACCTCCAACAGACCCCACACTCGCTCAGCTCTCTCATGCCTCCCCCCCCACTCCAACGCCCCCCCCCACTCGCTCACCTCTCTCCCCCCTCCCCCTCCAACGGACCCGAGCAACGCCAGGTATTTTTGCTAGTGTTGAATAAAAATATACAGAATAAACAGGGCCTGCAATGTAGCTATTCAAGGGAACATTATAGAGCCTCCCCAAACATTGTACTCTGTTCAGTTTGCATGTGTTCTTACAGTGAAACCTATATTTTTTTAGTGGCTACTCAAACACCCATCAAAATGGAGGTGCTACTTTTTAATATAAATTACCAAGAAGGTTATCTGAGGTGAAGGGAGTCCAATAAAAAAATCAGTTTGATTAAAAAAATTGTTAGTTTATAAAACATTTGTAAGACAAAATACTATTACTTTTACAAAAATACCTGAAATATAAATATTTAATGAAAACATGAATGTATAGATCACTTGTAGCTAAAATAAGGATCTGATAATGTCTGTAGACAAAATGAAATAAAAATATGAAATTTATATTGACTGGGGGTTCAGTATAACAAATTAAAGCAATACAAAAAATGATGCAAAGTGTAGGGTATTCTGTGCACAGCTATGTATTTATAACATATAGGTACATAGGCAATGATGTCCCCAAAAAAGTAGCTTAAAACAGATAAATTATCATTGTAAAATGCTTAGGGATACCTTGGCAGGTGGTAGCTTTATGAAGGTGGTGCATTTAACATAAGATTTCACTGTAATTCATAATGTGATGATCTGTGTCTGCTGGAGACTTCAAATATTTTTATTTTTCAGTAGCAAGATTGTGCTTAACTTTTGTGCCAGTTGTTGTGCTTAACCTCTGTGTCTGTTGTTGGCGTGAGGATATTTGTCAAGTCTCTTTGAAGAGAACAGAACATCAAATTTAAAGGAGAATAAACTTGTATGAGGGTATGTACGCAAAATTATTTGAGGTATATTGATAGCTAACGTGCATGAAGTAAGAATGGGGAATAATAATGTTCATGTAATATATTCATTAAATGTATGTTTAAAGATGAACCTTCTATAACCATATTTTACTCTACCTGTATCCCTTGTTTCTTTTCCTCAACCTTCTTTCTTTCTCTTTTCTCCACTCTCATTGAGGAAGCCACCTTGCAAAGAATCGATTCCTGACAGAAAGGCTGAAACCAGAAAGAGGAACATAGTTCTTTGATGTCTGTTTATAGAAATTTCCTATGCATCAAATGTGGCCTCTCTTGTTTTGAAAATCTCTAATTTTTATTATCCCAATGAGCCATTTCACCATTAGAAATGTATCTCCAACCTCTAAAATGCAGACTATTTGACATTTCAAAAAAATTGCCTTTGAAAGGTGAAAGGCAGAGAACAGATAATCTAAGGCATGTGAGCCTGAGTTATTTTTTCCACGAGGACAGAAGTTAACTACACACATAATAATGTGGGATGTATAAACCTTTAGAACATCTCTCTCTCTCTCTCTCTCTCTCTGAATGTTTGACCTAGATTTATCTTGACCTGAATTCTCCCACTTAAATCCAGATTAGAAGGGAATGTTTTGTTACTCTTTGGAGTCTCGATACCTCCCTTTGCCATGACACACTTGATATATACCTCATTTTGATAAATGCAGACACTCAGATTCTTTTCTCTCTGCTAAAAGACATATTTAAGGAAGTGCTGGCTCCATCATCTAGAAAATCTACATGCATCAAAACTAAATACTATCTGGTTTATTTAAGAAAAAAAACTTTGTGTGTGAGATTCACTTTCTTGTCTTCCACCATGTTTATTCAGGTTGGTGCAGGTTTAGTTCTGGAAAATAAAAATAAAACTATGAACATAACAAATTGTCAGTGCTGTAATGACCTTCTTTGGCCTTGATTCACTGCCCACTCAGCACAAGCCCCCTTACTTTTACATATCCTCCAACATAATAAGCCTGCCACCACTAATGTTATAAAGTAGTAATTGTGCCTAATTGGTAGGGAGGTGACAGACCATTCTGGTAATGTTGTGAAACTGTAAGAAAGGAGGAGTGAGAACATTCACAGGCCCAGCAGTAATTATCCACTAATTTGGCCTGTTTGTGTGGGGACAGCTCATTATAGCCCTTAAGAAATCTCCAGAATAAAGAGAGAAAGTAGGTAGGAGGTAAGGTTAAATAATTAGTGTTCAGCAGATTTTTTTTTAATTCAAAGAACAGGATTGGGAGCAGGGGGTTGATGAGAGTAACACTAAAGAAATGGTGTAATGTCCTCCCTAAATGGGTTTTACATATTTGAGGGAGTATTCAAGATGGCTAAATCACTGCAGAAAGAAGTGACATGCAATTTTTATTGGACTAATGTAATTAGGGCAATCTTCATAATTTTGTATTTTATGATGTTAGTTTTACACACTTCAGATGATTTACCTCATCAGTTTTTGTAGACTGAAAAGATTCCTCAGTTCTAATAAAATATTTTTCAGGATTTTTTTAATATTCCTACTAATGTTCTAGTGTTGCATTTATTTGAATCATCTATTCTTTGCATTTTTGAATAAATAATACATCTTCTCAGTTTTACTGTTCTGATATTGATGTGTAAAATGGGGATTGATACATGGGTCAATTCTCAACAGGTATGAGGCCAAATTTCAAACAGGGGGTTTGTATCAACTTAGATTAATTGCCATTTGTGGAGTTTATAGGGAATGATTAATCTAATTTTTCAAACTCACCAAATGGCTTTGGTTTAAAATTATGACAATAAGAAAAATGTGGCTTTAAAAATATTGTAATATTTTTCAAATCTATTGTTTGTTGATTTTTCATATACTTCTCTTCAGAGAAGAAGACACCCAAAGATGGGGGAAAGGGAAGATAAACTTTGTAATGGGCACTATGCACTACCCATTGACAGTGAATGAGCAATTCTTAAAATCTTGCAGAATCCCACTTTATTTCTGGAAAAAGGCGTACTTCCTAAACAGCAAATTGTTCATAGATGAAACATTTTTCTGCCGAGAGAAAAGTATAGCATCCTAAGCATTAGCAACAGAAAAAAAACAACAGATGAAAAAATCATCTTGTCCATCTTTCTTTCAGTGTTTTTCCTCTCTCTGCACCAATGCTTTACTAAGCTTTGTTGTAAACAACTGAAGTAATGGACTCCTACAATGTCCTGTAGAAATTATCAAAGTGTGGGATAGACTTCCTGATATTCCATCTAAAATTCCCTTTGCTCAATTCCTTCACCATCTTTTCTACTTCTCCCTCATAATTCTTTTCCTGCTTTATTGTTTATAGACTTCAATTTCTTATAGACCATCGGTGTCCAATAGAAATTTGATGGTAGCCACACTTGTGGTTTTGAATTTTTCATCTTAGCCACATTATAAAAGAGCCACATTAAGCCACATTATAAAAAAGCTACATGCATTAGCCATAATTCAGTAGTCTATTAGCCACACATGGCCAGTGGTGAAAGTATTGGACACCGCTGTTATAGACAATTATATCTTCCCTAAGCAGTCACTAGAATTGGAACTGTTCAGCAAATGGCAGATTCTAGTACCCTTAGTCACTCTCAGTAGCACCTTTCTCCACAATAGTCCACAGGTGGGTGTGAAAATCTGTCCCTAATTTTGCACTCCATTGCAAAGGCTTTATTGTAGTCACTATTCATGTTTCAGGAATCTGTCCCATCACATCATTTCGAAAATGTTCAATTTTACTTCTTTCACATTTGCACGACTCTGGTAAATTTTAGTATTACTATACTGTGCTCTAGTATAGATAACTCTATACAGACTCAGGTGCCCAGATTTTTGATCTGGTCAAGCAGCTCTTGGCATAGAAATACAAAAGTAATGAGGGACACAGCTGGCTTTATGCTATCTTCGCAACTTCTGGGGAAGAATCGCACAAGTGCAGTGGGTACAGAATTAGACCCAATAATAATTTGCAGAACTCAGACTGACTGATGAAATCAAAATGTTTCTATATTAAATTTTGGCGGCAATAACTGGGGGCTCAAAATATCACAGCTACCTTATTCTGTGAGTAAACATTATCATTTTTCCTCTCCAATTCCTATTGCAGAACATCTGTATCCTAATGAACTTGTTTATTGTACTAGATGAGAGGGATAGTTAATTCATCAAGCCAATTCAATTCTTGGCCTCTGCTTATAACACTAGTGAGGGTGGCAATTAGTGCCATTTTTATTTATTTATTTATTTAGTGATGTGGGCACCTGTTCACTAGGAACTGAATTGAGACCACTACTCATTTTGTATAGGCCACAGAACAACCAACAGATGGTGATCATGTTCATTCTCTATGACTAATATAATGTCCCGCAGCAGAGGGTCTGAAAAGAAATAGAGACCAGACAGGAATATAAAGTTGTTCCCTCTTTATTCCCTTTACTGTTAAAGCTGTGCTATATTATAAATACTGTTTGTACAATTTGATCCATTTCTCCCTTTCATCGCCAGATGAATTGGTTTGTGGGAGAACATAAAATAAATTCTAACTAATATAGCTAATGTCATTAATATGATCTATCTAATCTCTTATCTATTTGATCTAATACGTCTAATCTGTTATATGAGCTAATGTTTTATGTATTTTACCTAGTCTCTTGATCTACCTAATCTACTTTTTAATATCTCTAATCTACCATGTAGGTAATTTTTATACACCTATCACCATGGTATTTGAAGTATATAACAAAACTTCGATTTTGAAATTAGCTGTTGTTCTGAGATGGTGATTTAGCATTTTATAGATGTATTAAAGAGAGGAATGCAGCATGTTAGGGCATGATCCTGAATTTATTTCAGTGGGATTACTCACAGTACATAAAGATACAGCATGTACATAAATTTTTAATAATGTAATACATTCTTCCCCATATATCTAATGAAATCAATTAAACTACTCATTTAGCATAAGGTTAGGCATAAGCGTAAGTCTTTGCATAATTGGAGCCTTAGTTAGCTGGATATATTAATAAGGATAAAGGTTAACAAGAGGGGAAAGGATTGTCTTCAAATATAAAGTACTAAGAAATATGATTAACTATTATACCATGGATTTTTTATTTGATAATTTCTGGGTTTATGTGAAACATTTCTATGCAGTGTGTTTTGATATGCATTTTCAGATAGCCAATACCTAAAGTGCAGCACCATCGTAATTCACAGGTAATTTCAGGGATTTTTGCTATGATATACAGTAAACCCTCGATTTAACGGACCTCGATTTAATGGACTTCGGATGCAACGGACAAAATTTCTGAGCCATATCAGACCGCGATCCCTCCCTGCTGCGGCCCCGGTCCCCTTCGCTGGTGGCCGTCTGCTGGCTCCCGGCTGCTGCCCCGGTCCCGGCAGCGGGCAGGCTGGCTCCTGGCTGCCGCCCGGGTCCCAGCCGCTGGTGGGCTGGCTGGCGACTCCTGGCTGCCGCCTGGGTCCTGGCAGCGGGCGGGCTGCGGAGCTGCCGCCCCGACCCTGTGGCGGGCGGGCTGCTGCTCCGACAGCTCATTTTTTTTTATTATTATTAAATAATGGACTTTTTGATTTAACGGACACCCCCTCGCCCGAATTAGTCCGTTAAATGGAGGTTTTACTGTGTATCAAAATATAAAGCTGAATGGAAGACCACAAAGGAGAAAGGAAAGTACACAGCTGCTCCTAGAGATCTCGTCTCACTAACTCTGGGCCTAGCCCAGTTTAATACATTCATAGATTATAAAATCAGAAGGGACCATTGCAATAATCTAGTTTAAACTCCTCCTGTCTAACACTGGCAATGGGATTTCCTTGAATTAATTCTGTGTGAACTAGAGCATAGTTTTTAGAAAAACATAAATCTTGATTTAAATATTGCCAGCAATGAAGAAGCTACCACAGTCTTTGGTAAATTGTTCCAGTGGTTAATTACCTTCACTGTTAAAAGCTTTTGCCTTAATTTTATTCTAAATTTGTCTATTTATAACTTCCAGCCATTATATCTTATTATACCTTTGTTTTCAAGATTAAAGACCCCTCTTCTTGAATTTGTTTCCCATGAAGTTACCTATAGACTGTGATCAAATCCCTTTTTAACCTTCTCTTTCTTAAACTAAATAAATTAAGTTCCTTGTGTCTCTTACTTCAAGCATGTTTTCTAAACTTTTAATCTTTCTTGTGGGTCTTTTTTGAACCCTCTCCAGGTTTTTAGCATTCTTCTTGAATTGTAGACATAGTATTCCAGTAGCAGTCAAGCCAGTGCAGAATGCAGAGGTAATATAACCATCTTACTGCTACTCAGTATTCCCCTCTTTTATGCATCCACAGATCATATTAACCCTTTTGGTCACTGTGTTGCACTGAGAGCCCATGTGTAGCTGATTGTCCACCATGCCCCCACTCCCAAAGTTATTTTTAGAGCCACTCTTTCCACCCTACATTCTTTGTTCCCAGATGTTCAATCTTACATTTGGCCTTATGAAAATATACATTGTTTTCTTGTGCCAGCTCATTAAGCTATCCAGATCACTCTGTGTCAGTGACTATATTCTGAATTATTTACCATTCCCCAAATCTTTGTGTCCTCTGCAAACTTCATCAATAGCGACTTTATATTTTTTCCATTTCACAGGTTAAAAAATAAAAATTTAATAGTGATGGGCCGAGAACCAATCCTGAGGGACTCCACTTGCTCAATAATAATTTCTTGTTTACAACTATATTTTTAGATCTATCAGTTAGCCAGTTTTTAATCTATTTAATATGTGCTAGTTTATTTGATATCATTCAATTTTCTTAATCAAAATATCATGTGGAACCAAGTCAGATGCCACACAAAAATCTAAGTATTTTGTATCAACACAATTGTGATTAAAATACAAACTGCAATCTCATCAAAAAAATTCAAATTAGTTTGACAAAATTTTCTATAAACCCTTGTTGATATTCATTACATTACCTATTAATTCTTTATTAATCAATCCAGTATTAGCTGTTCCAATACTGTCAGACTTATAGTTACTCAGGTTACACCATTTACCTTTTTAAAATATTGGCAGAGCATTAGCTTTTTTCTAGTTCTCTGGAACTTCCCCAGTTTTCCAAGGTATTAAAAAATTAATTAATTAATGCCCCCATAGCCAGCTCCTTTAAAATTCTTGGATCCAAGTTCTCTAGAGCTGCTGATTTTAAAATGTCTTACTTTACTTTTCTTTAACATCCTCCTTAGTTACTTTTGTAATGGGATGTATAGCATCATATGATATGAATACATGATCTGACCTTTTCCCAAATATAACAGAAATACTTCTTGAAAATTTCTGCATTTCCAGCGTTATCGACAATTTTATTTCCATCTGGTAATAAACCAATACTGTTTTGTTTTCCTTTTGCTCCTGATATACTTAAAAAAAATCTTGTTGTCCTTCATTTTTCCAGTTTCTCTGTGTCCTTTTTTCAGTGTGTTTTCTTTATGAAATCAGCATCAATTATTCACCAGGACTATTTAATACTTAATATTCTAAATTCAAGATCAGTTGGTCACATAAACCACATGATGTTGTTTGGGTACCCAGATTAAATGAGCCTAATTCTTATAGGTCTTCATTCAAAGTCTATTGAATGGGAAATTGGAATGTACCAGGAAGGCTTTCCATTTACTTCAGTAGGTTTTGGATAAAGCCTATAATCTGGATTTGAAGACACTGGGGGCTCTGGATTTCTAAGGAAGTGTTGGCAGACTAACAGGATTAGTGAATTAGAAAAATTTACAGGCCAATTGTGCATCAAGTAAGCCGTGTCTGAGGTATCATTCCTTGAAAAATCAGACCACAGATTCATTGACTGGGTGTTCATAATTTAAATTTAATTTTCTCTCATATTCACACACAGTGATGCCTATACAGGCTTGGTCCTATTTATGGATAGTCCGTCAAATCCTTGTATGGCTCATTTAATTGCCTCTATATCCACATTCTGGCAATGGTTTTGAGAACTCTATCCTCTGTTGTTTTAAAAACTCAGCACCCTGTTACATAAAAATATATCAAATATATTGCATTGATTAGTCCGTAATTATCTGTCATCACCACCACAGTCACTGACACAAACTAATTGTGCATGGGTGATCCTAGCTGTGAAGGGTGCGGTCATATCCTCTTCTGGATCATTTAATTGCTTGTGTAGTCATAGGAGCACTTCCAGTGCAAATTTAATATGCACCATCCTTGAATACTCAAGCATTGAAATTTAAATATGCTTTCCCCAAATATTCATGTGAGTAAAATTCAACTACTCAAAGCTACGCAGAAAGTGAATAGAAAAGGGCCCGAAATGTGAATTCACGTTTAAATTCAAGTAAATACCAGTGGGCATAGATTTTGTGCTATTTTCCTAGCTGTCTTAATATCAAGAGAAAGATAGGTTCACAGCATTCATAAAATAAGTAGTAATGGTGGAGGAACCAATATGCAAGAGAGAGTTTCTTCAGGAGTGCAAATTGTGTTTGAACTGATGGAAAAAAAATTGTGGCAATCTTATACTTTTGAAATACTGTGCATTTGAAATGTCATGGAAAATTGGCTTGAAAATAGGGAGGGGTAGAGCATAAATACATACACAGACAACTTCATACACAGTATATTTATAATATGGAAACTGAGAAGCAATGGATGCATGTACTCTGACTGCAGCTTGAAAAATGGCATTTGTTCCCACGATCCCCAGCCTTTTGCCTGACCTATCTGAGATGACAACACACTTGTAGACAGAAAGTGGAAGCAGTGTCCAGAGCTCACGTCTGAGTAAAACCAACTGATGGCCTAGGTGTGCGTAACCTGCCACCAGTTTGGGGCTACTTTCACTATCCATCCCAAATTATTATATTGATGTGTGTCATTATAGTATTAGAGTGCCTTACTGAGAACATGGCCCTGGAAGTTTGGGGGTGGATATTCCTGTATGATCAGGAGTCTGACTGCTTAGGAGACATATATGTCTCCATACGACCACTGTTCCAACAGGAGCTGATTTCTTCCAGCTGGTGATGCAGGCATTATTTTCCTTCTGGATCAGAGAGAGAACTCAAAAGGAACCACTCTCTCCTGAAAGTAAGTCAGTACTTTAATTGGCTTCAGTTCATGTCAGATGATTGTTCATTCCTCTCAGCATAAACACCAAGGGAAAGATGAGTCCTTCACTTAAGAAAAGGAGAAAATAGTAAAAGAACTATCCCCAAAATGCTTGATAATTTTATGGCAGCCATGATATATAATTGAAGCAAACTGTGGCTCCAGCATAGATGTATCCAAGTTGTAGTGCCTGTTGGAATTATATATTTCCCTTATAATATCTAAGTCTGATTAATTCAATAAGTTATACAAGTTGTACAAATGGAAATATAACCAGTATGTTTATGGATTGTAAACCAAAATTCTTCCGTGTTGGGTAAATTAAAATCTCTCTGCCAGGCAGTGATATGAAACCTACCAGCTGGGAGAAAGCCTGGATAACAAATAAATGGACAATTTGACTTGTAGTTATCGTCACTAAAATTATTAATGATGGTGAATAGCAAATCTAAACATTTCAGTTGTAAGAGCTCTTGATTTTGTTGTATTAAAATTAAGAAATAAGTGCTAAAAATGTGGATTACTACAATCACTACCTTTCTTACAAATAAGTGAAATGATTTTACCATTTTCCTGTCTTCCTCTTTGTATCCAACTTTGTGACATATTACCTTATTGTTTATTTTTCTATATCTATATTTCCCCCCATCTTATAACCACATCAGTGCAGGCTCCGTTCTTGGGAATGCCAGCAGATCAGTTCTTGGATGGGAGAACCTAGGCTTTGCAAGGTATTGATGAGGTATTGGTAGCATTCTTCCTTCTGAATCAATATCAAATCAATTCCTCAGCATGGTATTTGTGATACTGAAATGTAAACTAGTGAGGACCTGACTACTTTGTAAAGATCCTATGGCTCTTTTCTCAAGATAAGGGATATTTCCTCCTGCTCTCTTAATTTCCTTGCCAGATTTTATTTTCAGGATTTATTTTTACATTCTGGCTACCTAAAATTTGTCCTCAGTTTCAAATGGGAATTTATCTTCAATTCCTCTTGACTAAACAAAGTGGCATGTCACTGATACAGAATGACTTCTGCATTCCACCTTAATAGGCAACCGGTTTTTTTAAAAAGGTAGTTCTTCACACTATTCAGTCAACCTGTGGAACTCTTTGCCAGAGGATGTTGTGAAGTCCAAGACCCTAACAGGGTTAAAAAAAGAACTAGATACTTTTATGGAGGATAGGTTCATCAATGGCTATTAGCCAGGCTGGTAGGAATGGTATCCCTAGCCTCTGTTGGCCAGAAGCTGGGAATGAGTGACAGCGGATGGATCACTTGATGATTACCTGTTATGTTCATTCCCTCTAGGGCACCCGGCACTAGCCACTGTTGGAAGACAGGATACTGGGCTGGACAGACCTTTGGTCTGACCCAGTAGGGCCATTCTTATGATAAAAGTGAGAGCCACAATCTGTCCTCAAATTGGTCACAATATGTAAAACTATAGTTATCATCACTATTCTTCTCATTACAGGCTAGGTCACTGGATTTATAAATCCTTTATCATACTTTTTAGGATATGATACCTAATGATACCTATACAGTGCAACATAAGAGTGGAGCCATCCATAATTTAACTTCTGCAGGTAACTAACCTTTGTTTACAAGAGGGAGAGACATACCATTTGCCATTTTTAAATTTAGAGAAAGACAATCTCTTCAAGCTAGACAGCAATATAAATTCCAGGACAGTATACAAAATACAGAGGATAAAATATTTTCAATCACTTCTACATACATTGCACGTTATAGTTCTATACTGTAAGAGGATATTAAGACCACTCAAAAGCAGGACTAACCTATAGCAACAGCCATAATTAGAACACTGTCAAAATCAAATATATATTCTCTTTAATGAATAACTTCTGAAGTCTAAATCTAAATATATAAAAGTCAAATGGTATACGCGTGTGTGTGTGTATGTGTGCGTGCGTGTATGTATGCTGCCTTATTCCTTCCACACTGTTTGAGCTAGAGACTTGATATTTGGTACAGTTATAGGCTTTAGGGTCCTAATCATGGTAAGGGTCGAAAATTTTTCAAATCTCACCTCCAACGCCCCCCCCCCCCGGGTGAAATTCTTTAAAGCCCATTCACATCAGCTGGGCAGCAGGTTAACACCTGTTCTCTGTGACATAGTTATGATGTAATAATACCCCCCTCCAACGGACCCCGCATTCACTCAGCTCTCTGCCCCCTCCCCCCTCCAACTGCCCCTGCACTTGCTCAGCTCCCCGCCCCCTCCCCCCTCCAACGCCCCCCCCCCCACTCGCTCAGCTCTCTCCCCCCTCAGATAAGTATCAAATTTTTTTAAAATCTCACCCTCCCCTCCAACGGCCCCCGCACTTGCTCAGCTCTCTCCCCCCACCCCCCACTCCAACGGCCCCGCACTCGTTCAGCTCTCTCCCCCCTCAGGTAAGAATAGAAAATTTTTAAAATCTACCCCCTCCCCCCACTCCACGCACTCGCTCAGCTCTCTTGCCAGGTATTTTTGCTAGTATATAATATATGTTGACTTTAATTTTAAAAAAGAGTATTTCTTAACAATAACCATCATAGGTGTGTGCAGCACATTTCATTAGGGTGTGCAACCAGTGAGCCCCACCCTAGTCCCACCCCACCCCCCCATCCACTCCCTCCTAATTCCTGCCCCCCTAACTGTCCCTCTCGGAATTCCCCCCCACTCCTTGTCCCCCTGCCCCTAACTGCCCCTAGGACCAACCCCATATACGCCTCTTTTCCCCGACTGCCCCCTCCTGAGACCCTCCCAACCCTAACTTCCCCGCCCCCCCAGGGCACTAAGCCTGTGGTGGAATGGCTCCCAGTGATCTGCAGAGCCCCGGCCCTGTACATGTGGTGGCATAGCTCCAGGAGGGGGGGGGGGGAACACGGGGGAGGGGCTGGCTGCTTGCTGTGCCTGGGAGTGCAGGGCCTGCCCACCGCTGCATTAGGGCACACCCAGCACACCCCGTGCTCACGCCTATGATAACCATATAAAACTGTAGTGTCATTTTCCCAATTTCTTAAGACTTCCAGAAAAGGACATTCACACTCTGTGTTAAAATAACAGTTACTTACTCTGCATCGATGAAGTGGGTATTAGCCCACAAAAACTTATGCTTCAATACTTTAGTTAGTCTTTAAGGTGCCACAGGACTCTTTGTCACTTCTGCAATTCCAGACTAACACAGCTACCTCTCTGATTCTTACTCTGATCAGAATTCTCTTATTATAACTTCAATTTGTATTGCAAGGCTAAACTTCAGTACTGTTTCATACCTCCAATATAACATTTTTTAAAATTAAAGTGAAAATTAAGACAGCTTGGTCAGAAGTAAAGCCCTATTTAAGCAGAAATATATGTATAGTAAATCATCCTATTCATTTATTATTCATGTGGAGTAGTAAATTATTCTACTACTAACTTACATTGAATTTATATTCTAAAAGATCAGTGATGAGAACAATGGAATAGCTACCGGACATGGTTCTCACTACTTCCTATGGTCATTTCTCCATCCATAGTGCTGATCTAGTTTTGGAAAAAAAATATGTTCAGATATCATATTATATCTAAAATCCAATGATATGTAAAATATTGGCCCAAATTCAGCCATAGCATATGTCCAATGAAATCAGTCAAGGATGAATTTGCCTTATGATGTTAAACAAATGCAGAAGGACTTGCTGTTAAAAAATCAAATCAATTGTAACCCATTTTTACAATTACATATGCAGAAAAGTACATTGTGGAAATGAAAAAAATGCAAATGGTGCTTCATTCCCCTGGAACAAAGATGTGCAAAATACTTATAGGGAATGGTATTGTACAATGGTTTCCACTGAAAAACTTATTTATCAGTAGTTACCACCAAGGGTTAAAGCTGGATGAATATTTGTTCAAAATAATGAGAGATGTCCTAGGTGGATCAGAATCAAGTTAGTTACCATAAAAGGGACCTTGAAATAATTTGAAAAAAGTTTCTGAGCCCCACAACGATGTGAATTAAAGAAATCCAATTATCAGACAACGACAGACTCTTTCGAAGACCACTTTAACCTCTGAATATTTCACTGTGTCATCTGAGATACTGAACTAAGGTGCACTTAACCAGGCGCATCACTTTAAACACATGAACGTTCCCACTGAAGTTAGTGGAACTAATCATATACTTGAAGTCACGCACAGGCATAAGCATTTTGATAAATCAGGATCTTATTTCCTATGCTAAGAATAAGGAAATATGGCCTCATTCAAATATCAAAAAATTTAAGGGCATCTCTCCCTTGACTTCTCCAAGAACTTTCGATTGGGCCAAGTTGCAATACGTTAGACACTGCATTGTGGATAGCTTATCTATTATTATCTATCTGACTACTAGTGGCAAAAAGTAATTTTTGTGGTACAGAATTCATGAAGGTTCAATGAAAATGATGGCCTTGCTTTGTTTCTGCTGTTCAGCTGCAAAATAAAGGGCTAAACAACAAGGATAAGGGCACATATTGGTTATTGCTAATATTTTATTTTTTTATTTTTGGATGTTTTAATTTGCCTGAAGTTTTTTGAAAAATCCCATATATAATAAGTATTTTTGGACCAAAGATTAACCATTTTGATGCACTCTGTGGTGGTTTTGTGATACGGACAAATGTATAGAGACTATAGTGATAGCTTAAAATTAATTTTGAAGTATGATCCAATCCAAATTTGAACCCAGTGTCTAGAAAGGAAAGGCTAATATATTAATCCACTCTGACACCTAACTCAGTTCCTCTCACTCTTCAAAATCTTCTTTTAACACCAGAATACTTGGTAAAAATTATTCAAGATCTATCACTGCTATGTCCCACCTGGCTGACACTTCTTATGTCATTTGACCTCACCTTCCACTACTCATTTCACAAAGCCACTTGGTGCGTATTGTCTTGCCTTGTCATGATCTTACTCACTTGTCTAGAGAATTCTGATTGGCTGCCCTGTAGTGACAACTGTACAGAATGGAAACAATCATGGATGTATAGTAATGACAGTCTGCTATTATTATTACAGAACTTTTCAAAAGCTTACTAAATCCCATTGGAACACTTTTACTTAGAATAATTTTAAATTTGGCTGTTTCAGGCTTTCACGTGTACAGCTTGAAGGCGGGAGAAGCCAGCCATATTTGTCTTTGTTCTCCCACAGAGTGTCGGGGGGGGGGATATCTGGAGAGAAAATTTTATCCTTTTTGATTCCTTAAATATAAATTAATCTATAGATTTTCACAGTTGCAAGATATCTGTCATGTAAACTTGCAAAAGCTATGATATTTTTTAATCCCTGTAGATTTGCATTGTGGCTCCTTCAACGAGGGCATGCAAGCTAGCTCATTTCAAGCAGAACTACAGGATTTCTCAAAGTTCAGGTACTTTACTCGATTACATGACAGTAGTTTAGGAACTCTCTTTGTGGTAGGCATTGCTTCGCAGACCTGACAGAATGGATAGAGAATGGCCCTTGTGCCTGATCCATAACAGTCATTGCCTGTTACACACATTTCAAGATTCATTCGGGCTATGAAGATAATCGAGGCAGCCGACAGTTACCCTGCAGCTGCATGGATTTATGATGGCACTGTCAAGAAAATGAGCCAAAATGACACACTAGCTGGCTTGAGCTGCAAATAATGTGATAGGCTGTACAGTGGTAGTGTAGCAGCTGCTGTCATTGCAGGTAATAGGCTATAAAGAAGGCTGATAGCAATACCTGTCATTTCTTAATGGCTGACTTCACTGAAGAGCTTTTGTGGCCTTTAACATGGAGATAATAGAAGATACAACAAATTTTACAGCTTTCACGTTGCATTCATAATTTATCTTGAGAGTACTACCCCAACAAGGACAACAGTTGTCAGACTGAGAAAGTGCAGAACTGCCTTTGAATTGTGAGAGATTGTCTATTATTATCAAGAATGGAATTCAAGCACAGAAGATGTTCTTGTGTTGTTAGGCTTTGATTTCTATACCAAACGTCTTTAGTTTAATGTGAATCTATAGCAGGGTATATTTCAGAGAGGACTTGTGTAGTGATTTGCTTTTTTCTGCTGGGGGGGAAAAAGAGAGAAAAACAAATATTATGTCCCATTTTGCATCTTGGTATTAAATATGAACTTGTGCTGCATAAGATATAAATACATGAAAGATAGCTTTACTTGCTTTTGAACCTCTATTATAGCAGCTGGGAATAGTGACACATTGGTACAACATGTAGTAGTCCCATTTCTGAAATAAAAATGGGAAGCATCAATTGAATGCTTAAGCTGGATTGTAAATTTGGTCAAACATGAGACCGATTAGTCAAATTAATGGGATGTATTTAAATAAGGCTAAAATATGCCAGCATGATTGAACAATATCCAGTCACTGACCAAGATAGTCTGATGAGTATTGTCTTTAGCTTTGTGTCACTTGTTAAGAACTTCAACTTCCTTCCCATCATTTAGACGAAGATTCTCCTGCACCTGCTACGATGACTTCCATGGGATTTTTATCGATGTCTTCTAAATATTAATACCTTGCACAAGTTTATATCTGACTTTTAGATTATTGGTTGTAGTGGTTCCACTTAAAGGAAATTTGGTTCATTTAAGGCAGTGGTTCTCAAAATTTTTGTATCGGCGACCCCTTTTGAACAGCAAGTGCGACCCCCCCATTAGAAATTAAAAAAACATTTTTTATATTTAACACTATGTTAAATAGTAAACCTAACCCGATTGCTTTAAAAGAATTTGGTCGCTGCTTTTCTCACTGCTTTTAAATTAAGACTGAAACATATTTATCAAATTAAATATAAGTGGAAAACTTATTTTTTATTTTAATATTTGACAGTAATTAATGACCTGAAGCAATCCAGGATCAGGGTTCATAGCCTGGTGCAGGGATCAGAGTTGGGGCTCGTAGCCCAGCAGAGGGTTTGGGGTCAGGGCTCAGCTTGGGGTTCAGGCTCACAGCAACCTGCCAGCACCGGAGTCAAGGGTTGGGGCTCCTGGCTCACGGCCCCACAGCTCTGTCCTGGGGTCGGGGCTCAGGGCTCGGAGCTCACAGCCCCTCCACTCTGGGTCGGAGCTTGCAGCCCCTCCATCACGCTGGGGTCAGGGCTTGCTGCTCCACCCTGGACTCACAGCTCCACTGCCCCACCCTGGGGTTGGAGCTCGGGGTTTGCAGCACACGGCCCCTCCACCACGGTGGGGTCGGACCTCGGGGCTCGCCACCCTGCCATTCCACCCTACCATTCCACCCTTGCTGCCCGGCTGCTCCTCCCGGGGTTGGGGCTCGCCGCTCCGCCCCAGGGTTGGGGCTCGCCGCCCCACCGCCCCGCTCCGGGGTTGGGGCTCACAGCCCCAGCACTCTGCCCTGGGGATTGGAGCTGGAGCGTCAGTCCGCTGCAGGGGCCGGGTCACCGGCCACAGGGGTCAGAGCTGGAGCTGGCAGTCTGCCATGGGGTTTGGGGTTCGCGACCCCCACAAAAGCAGGCTGTGACCCCGCAAGGGGTCGCGACCCCCAGGTTGAGAACCAATGATTTAAGGCATGATCCTTGATGGTGCTGAGTGTTTCTAAGGTGTCCTCAATTTCCACAGAATATAACTAGACAGTGAGGATAGTTAGGACTGCTCAAATGTTTAGGGCCGAACCTTGCAAGGTGCTTACTGAGGACAATTAGGATATTTTCATCTCCCCACTTAATACTTGGTATCACAGATTTAGAATCACTAGTGAGCAGCAGACTATTGCATTAGTGTTATAGTACGGGAGGTTAGATTCAGCCAGATCTGGAGCTCCGGTAAATATTTTCAAACCTGTGGGAGCCCCATCACCTCCCATGGGGCAGAAGCCCTGAGACCTGGCATCTACTGCGGAGCCGAAACCCTGAGCCCCCACAGGGCTGAAACCCCGAGCCTCGGTTCCTGTGAGAATTTAATCCCTGATTATATCAAGTTCCTTTGCATCATTTTGCATAGAAGTTTTACCCTGGACTTCAAGATCAGACCCAAAATACAGAATAGTGCTGCCTGAAGAGTTACAGATGTGCATGTGAGGAAACACTAAAATATACATTAAATCTCTTTGTGTAAGAAAACATAAAGGTTTTTTTGTGAAGAAACCATTGAAAGTGTCTGGAGTAGTGTCTCCTATGAAGTTATCCAGTTAGGGAGATTCTACATTCAGGGGATACATTTCTGTACACTTTAGAAAATTAGAAAAGGGGCTTGCTTTCATTATTGCATGTAGTGGAAATGTTTCATCTGGGCTAGAGTCAGACCAATGGAAACAAGACACATTATTTCCATATCTATCATATCCTGAGATGTTAGAGTTACTGCTGAAAGAGGTTAACAAAATAGTTTCTGAATTCAACAGTTTGGATCAATGACTGAGTAACATCTGCATGTTCTAAGACATAAAAATATTAAAATAGTTGAAATATTTCATAATAATGTATTTAAGTATTTTAATGGGGCAACACCATGGGGAAACTACTGAATCAAAATGATCTTCCTTTGAATAAATACTTCTTCATGACATATAGAGGTGCATAATGAAATAATTTATGTATAATAAAAACATTGGACATGAATGGGGAAAACTTTGTACTGCATAGAGCCATCATAGTGGCTCTTAATCCACTTCCTTTTTGCCTCTTGTGTTGGGGTCCAGATTGTCAGACAGAGAACAAGTACCTATGGTTCAAAATAAATCTGTAAGGTCTTTCTGCTTCTCAGTAAACAGTTAATTCTGTCATCATCCTGAGGAATTCCCATCTGTGACTGAGGAACTTTTCTTCACATTGAGAAAAGTAACTTAGCTTGTGCCAGAAAGGTTTGTCTAGCTGTGCTTTGATCAGTTTGCGCCATTTAATAATCTAAACACTTTTGTTCCATCATCTCACAGACAACTTTATCAGCTGGACTGTGATTTCCAGCTAGGCAACGAGATGAGACTCCCTTGCTCTTGCCGGGTTTAGTGCTAAGAATTTTGCTGTATTAATTGAACATTTTAATTGATAACCAAAGACACTTGTGCACAATTTTTTTTAAAGAGCTACATATTTTAAGCTGCAAATGCACAGCTGCGAAATTCAAGAAAAAGTTGTACGATTTTCATTTGCAAATTTATGGATTCATAAAGTAACATCTTTGTGGTTAGGGGATGATACGATCTACTGGGTCTTTCCTATTCACTTTTCCTTTTCATACCTTTCCACCATTTCCTAGATAAAAGCTGAATTTTTATCTGTAGTATATTTACCTCTAGCAAAACTTTAACTTCTAATGCTAAAATTACAAATCAAAAGATCACATTTCTTTGAGACATAATTTCTCTTCATTTTTGGATGCAATCCTGTGGGATAATAGCAGCATGCCTTAAATATAGTAATTCATAGTTAGGTTTTGATAGGGTGACAGGCAATCCTCTTTTCTTCCAAGAATTATCCTCTATCATGTTAAAAGTAATAGGGACTGAAAATTAGGCTGGCTTAATTTAAAGTTTCCATGAAAATGGTGTCACTATGATACTTTCTTGTGGTAGCTCTTCAATTAGATTTGGAGGTTTCATAGTTAAAAATATGACCAGAAAATCATTATCTTACTCCAAAAAGCCCTATTTCAATGCCAATTATTGCTCTATAAGAGACAAGGTGGGAGAGCTAATATATTTTATTGGACCAACTTCTGTTGGTGAGAGAGACAAGCTTTCAAGTTTATACAGCACTCTTCTTCAGGTATGGGAAAGTCTCTCTAATATCTAACATTCAGTGGAATTGTGCCAATTTCAGGATCTGGACTGCAGTTAAATCTCTTTGTAAAGACTATAGTTAGGTGAATACAGATAGGCCACATAAATACCAGTTAATGATAGATCCACAGGGTAAGGGAAACAATGCTGTAGAAATCAAGTGCAGTGGTATTCAGCCATGGCCCGAGTAGTGCCCCCCAGTAGAGATGGTTGGGAATCTTTCAACAACACATTTTTGACAATAATGTGGGGTAAATTTATTAAATCGAATCTTATTGCAATTTTGACCAATTTGTTGACTTGAAAATTATTTTTTAAAGTTTCAAAATTGTCAAAACATCCAATGTTGACATTTAAAAAAAAAATAAAAATGATTGACATGAAACATATTTTGATTTACATGAAGCATTCTTTCCCTGATTTGGTAAGGGGAAAAAATAGCAAAATCTCAAAAATTTTCATGGAATGGGAAAACCAGATCTATTCCCAGTACTACTACTATAGGGACTATGTCACCCAAGTTATAATTTGCTTGTAATTTTTATATACTAGTGGCAAATACACAATTTCAAATGATTAGGAAAGCAGTATCAGCGTGCATTTGTATCTTAGCTATTATTCTGCTCAAGCTGTGCTTTTCACTCTCTTGGACTCTATTAAACTTCAGAAGTATTTGCTTCTATAATAAGAGGACGGATTGTCTAGTGGCTAGGGTGCTAGACTGGGGCTTTGGAGACCAAGGCTCAATTTTCTTCCTCAGACTTCCTGTGTGAGCTTGGGCAAGTCATCTGGGGGTATGTCTACATTGCAGAAATAATCCCTGAGGCAGCAAGCCTCAAAGCCCAGGTCAACTGACTTGGATGTGCGGGTTCATATGACTGTAGATGTTCCTTCTTGGGCTGGAGCATGGGCTGTGGGACCCTTCCCCCTATCCGAGTTTCAGAACCCAGGCTCCAGGGCAAGCAGAAATGTGTGTTCTTCTATTTTTATTAATACAAATATATTAATATATTTATTTATATAGCTACACACAAGCCACACGAGTTCGAGTAAATTGATTGGGCTCTGAGACTCATTGCTGCGAGGGGGGAGGTTTCCTTTGGTTTTCCCTTCATTCACAGTAAGTTGGGGTGTGATTGTACCATTCACTAGGCTAGTATGCATTAACTGTCAATGGAACTTACTGTTGTGCATTACTGCTGAGAAATTCTGCACCACTGTGCATGTGCAGAATTCATGTCTGTCATAGATTTTTTTTTCTGTGCTGAAAATACTTTCTGCCTGAGAAATGCTGTAAGTCCACCTTTCACCCACCAAGACAGACAGCAGCAGCTGACGGGCAGTAACAGACAGCAACAGGCTGCATTCAGCGCAGCACCCTGTCCACAGGGCCAGGTTAGGAGGCATGGGATATGCATGGGACAGACCGAGTTGGGCTCATGCAGCTGTTGGGGGGGCACAGACTTGGGCTCAGAAGGGCTAGTGGGGAGACAGACTGGGGCAAGGGCTCAGGAACTAGTGGGATGACAGCATTGAGCCATGGCTGAATGGGAGGGCCATGAATGGCAGGACCACATGGGGATGTGGTGGTAGAGCACATGGGGACAGGGTGAAGGGAGTGCAGGGACAAATGAGGGTGGGGGCAGATGTGTCTGATCAAATTGGAGAAGCTAGGTGTCAGTCAGGATCAGCATGGGGGAGGCTCCCCAGCTCCCTAACAATTCCACCACGACCAAAAAAATACTTGTCCCATCCACACCCAACAACCCCTTGGGTTCATTTCCAGGCTTCTTCCCTCTCCCGCAGTTCCTCCATTATCTTGGACACCCCCAACCCTCTGCACTGCTTCTGGGGGTGTGGGAAATACATTTCTGTATTGTAGTTTAAATGCATTGCTCAACTTTCTGTATGTATTTTCATGGCAAAAAATCTATTTGTCAAAGAAACATTTCCTGATTTTTGAGGCAGGAGGAGTCTGTACTATTACAGATATACTTGATGGCAGGTATTTTGAAATAAATTGTCAACATAATTAAAACTGGCCTGATTATATTATGTTATTTTAAAAAATAAAATACACAGATTTTTTCAGAATTTTAATTGTGCAGAGAATTTTTAATTTTAGGTGCAGAATTCCCCCAGGAGTAACTGTCCATTTACATTTCTATAGTGTGCTTTGATCTAGTTCCCCTTCAAAGTGGGGTAGATCAGCGTATGCTAAGGAACTATTAGTGTGCTTCAGCAGGGTCCACGTGGACAGTCTATCTGCAGCAGACTAGCATGGGGTAGCTTCCCGCCTCAATATGCCATGAAACTCTTACTCTCTGTGCTTCAGTCCCCCATTTGTAAAATGGGGATGATAGTTCTACTCTGTGCCACAGTGGTGCTGTGAGAATCCGTAAAGATTGTGAACCACTCAGACATTTTAGGAATTGGGACCACAAAAGTGTCTAACTTAAATAGACAGGTGAATGGGCATAGCAAGGCGCCTGATCCTTCTCTCTCTGTTTCCACTGGAGCTGGGAGAGAGCCTCCCAGCTTGGGTAAACAGGTTCCCACTAGCTTGACCTGAGCAAGTGCACTAAAAATAGCAGTGAAGATGATGTGGCTTTGGTGGAGACTTGTGCTAGCCATCCAAGCTCAGACCCAGGGGCTCAGGTGAGCTTGACGGTGGGAGCCACAGTGTCCACACTGATAGTTTTAGCAATCTCTCCTAGCATGAGTCCATCTGCCTCAGCTGGGAGTCTTGTTCCAGGCTGCAGTGGTAAAACTGACTTCAGTGGGCCCCATGATGTTGTTCTTCAGTGAAGTGCAGCCTAATAATTAAACTATAACTCTTCCTCTACCATGACTCATGCATGTCAAGGGCCACGGTTAATTTAGATATTCTTGTTGTTCTCCATGGGCAGTTATATAGCATACAAGGTACACTACATTAAAAGGTTACTGCAGGTTCTGCCTGATATAAATGTACATTGTAATGCACTGAATAGGCTAATTAAGAATTAAACTTTCCTTTACAATCATTTTAAACTCAAATTATGCTGACAACTGAATGTTTTTAGCTCTTCTACTAATAGTTGTGTTAGACATTGAAGAGCTGTGCTCCAAGTCTTGACACATTGTTCTGACTTATGCTCAATAGCAAAGCATGGCTCTAGGGAATAGTTCTGAGCCAAAGTACCTGCTTGTGACAGGTGAACTCTAGTTCTCTGGGTTTTTAACTATAAGACCAGTATTTTCTAACCCTTTTCCCCTCCCCCTTCACTGTTTAAAAATCTATAGACTTCCTAGGATTTTAGTACTGTAATAGCAAAAGTGTGACAACCTTACATCGAGCACATTTTTCTACACGTTGCTAATATGAATTATCTGGCAAAATTATCAAAAGAATTTTATGCAGTGGCAGTGAGGAGCAAGAGAATAGCAAGAGGTGAAATCAGTAACTAAAAGCAGATTTTGTGGCCATCTCCAGTAACCCTATATATAGTATTTCATGTGAAAGCTAAAAACACCAACCGAGGGGAAATGATTTTCAGTGTCAGTGAAGTTAAACCATGTCAGCAGCATTTCCTTCTGTGTATATCATATCACATGCACGAAAGGATGGATTGAATTCATATCTGAAACAAGACAAGATTTTCCATCTGACCTCATTATGTGTTCCTCTGGAGTACATCCTTGGTTTTTTGCCTGAACTAAAATGCATGTGGAGAAAAGCGAATACAAAGCAGCTCTGCACCGTTGTTACCGAATCATCTTAATAAGATGGAGGTATTTATTGTTTTGCCACAGTCATATCTTGATTCTAAAAGTCATTAATGCACACTGCATCCCTTTGTTAAAGCAATCTTTGTAAGTGAAGGCGTGAACTAATGAGGGGCTTTATGCGTTCCAGCACGGTTGGCAGCAAAGATGAAGTAGCATTACAGTATATCAGAGAGATTTATACTGAGAATTCTTAATAGAAAGATTTTTGGAAACTTGGCCGTCATCTCCTTATTAATAATTAAAAGTACAAATTATCATTGTTATAATACAGGCAGTTTTGCTTTCTGTCAGCATCCACAGTATATTCAAAGATATTTTCCTTTGTTGGGATTTGTGGAATTTTTCATCACTCTTGAATATTTGCCCTTTCTACTTATACTCTTCAGAGGTCAAAAACCATAGTAAATACTGTTCGCAATAGAAGGAAGATTTTTCCAAAGCTTCATCAGATTATAACTTTGGAAAATGGTGATGTCATAGAATTGAAAAAATCATCTTTTAATGTGGCACAAAATAACAGTTTCTACACTCACTGTTATGTTCTGTCAATTTTCTATCTTTTTTCCTTCCCAAAATAAATAAGATGAAAAACATGCAAATACAAACTGTGTTGGGGGCATGTGTGTATATAGTCATATATGTATATATTAATATATAAACAAAAATAGATATAAACTCACAAACTATGTAATTTCAATTACCATGGGAGTGCTGGACAATTGCAATTAACAATTAAACCAGATTAGAAAGGAGTTATCAACAATCACAATATTACATATATGTTTGAATATTCTTTTTCTAATAGTGTAAGTAATGTCACTATTTATGTAATTAAAAGTGCTTAAGTCACTTACGAGCCTATGGGCTTTTCTACATATACAAGCTGTACTGTTTTAAACTCTGTAGCATGAACACAGTTTTACCATATAAATGTGCTTATACTGGCATCGTTTATTTTTATAGGAGAAGGAAAGTAAGCTATACAGTAGAAGACTCCTTTGTACATTTAAAATTATGTCCACACAATGGATTTTACCTGTATAACTATTTCAATAAAAAACAGCCACCACTATCAAAATTAATCTCTAACCAAAATAGTTATACTGGAATAAAGGCTGTGTCAGGTCTAAGTCTATTGCAGTTAAAATTTATATTGAGACAGCTACAGCACTCAGTGGTGTGCAAAATCCACATTTCTAAGCATGTTAGCTATGGTGATCTAATACTAGTGTAGATGGTACAGTAGTGTAGATGGTGAACTAATACTAGTGATACTAGTGTAGATGGTGATCACTAGTGATACCAGTGTAGATGGTGATCTAATACTAGTGTAGATGCAGCTAGATCACTTCTGTAGACCTAGCTACTGTCACGCAGGGAAGTGGAGTTCCTACAGTGGTGGAAAAATGCCTTCCATCGCTATAGGCTGTGTTCACAGTACAGTACAGGGATATACTGGTGTAGCTATGACACTATAGCTATAAGAACATGAGAATGGCCGTACTGGGTCTGACCAAAGCTCCATCCAACCCAGTATCCTGTCTTCCAACAGTGGTCAATGCCAGGTTCTCCAGAGTGAGTGAACCTAACAGGTAATGATTAAGTGATCTCTCTCCTGCCATCCATCACCACCCTATGTCAAAGAGAGGTTAGGGACACCATTCCTTGCCGCTATAGTCCCCATGATGAAGACATGGCTTTAGGACTTTCATTGAAATGTAGGTTCATATGTAACCAAGTTACTTCTGAAATGATTTAAGCACTTCTGAAAATTATACCCATTGTCATAATAGTTTTAATAATTAGCAAAACAATATACTTTGAAAAACTAAATAGAGTATGCTGATAAATTAATATTAACCAAGGGAAGGGTAGAGTCAGACAAAGCTACTTTCCCAAGAACAATGGATAGGCTCATCTAAACCAACTGACTTGATGCTCAGAGGAGTGTGTGAAATGCTACGCTTAAGGCTGGGAAATAGGGAAAGTCTTCTTGAGTTGGAAGTGATCTAGCTTAGAGAATTAGCTCTGCTTTGGAGAAGAAAGGATCCTAATAAGTCTATGGCTACACTAGAGAATTTACAGCAGCAGAGCTGCAGTAATGCAGCTGCACTGCTGTGAGATCTCTAGTGTAGCAGCTCTAATCTGATGGGAGAGAGCTCCATCTGCTGCAACTACTCCAGCCCCAACAGTGGTGGAAGCTATGTCAACAGGAGAAGCTCTCCGGCAGACATAATGCTCTCTACACTGGCACCTAGGTTGGTGTAACTTAAGTTGTTCAAAGGAGGTGGCTTTTATATACCCTGAAGTGACATAAGTTATACCGCAGTAAGTGCTAATGTGGTAATAAACTGTAACACTTGAAGATGAAAAAAAAAAACCCACCCAACCCCAGGTTGCATGTGGCTGGAGCCGCTCTCTGTCTCTGTCTAGGTATCTATCTCTCTCTTTTTCTCTGGACATAGCATGAGGCTGGAACTCTCACAGAGAGGTCAGAGCCAGGACTTCCACTTTGGATATGTAAGACTTGATTTCCTTTTGCAGCTAGGCTAAGAGTGCCTTATCTAGTTTAATTTATGAGAAATTTAAATGTAACTATGTGAAGCAAACCATTTATTTTGTTTGAAATCTATTTTCTTCCTATTTTTAATAAATCTTGTTTTAAGCAGTACTTTTGTTGGTGGTGCTTCAAAGAGTTTGTTCCCAACGAGGAAAGAACCCTGCAACCTTAAAGAAGAGATACTAAGGGGTAAATATGTTACATTTCCTAAGCTACCCAGTCAAAGGGCATGAGCAGAATTGTCCTCTACCACTGTGTTGGTATTTTTTGCAGGAGATCTAAGGAGACCCCAACAGAACCAAGGAGGAGACATGAGTTACAGGGTGTTTAAGCCACACACACATACTTATATAATTATTTTAATTAAATAATTAATAAATATCAATTTAAACTGGTTTTAAATACTGAATACGTGTATTTTATGTTTTCTATAACACCAAACAAGAATCTGCTTGGTTTTGGTGCTGGGGGCAATTTATGAATACAATATCCAGATTAAGGGGTTAGAATCTAGAACCAGGGAGGTCTGCAAATAGAGTAGGTGTCTTGAATCTGCAGGCTAATTCAGAGCTATTATCTAGAGATGAAACTGTGAACTTGATCGAATATCAAATCTCAGGGGAGTTCACTTCCTATTATAAATTTGGCCATTGGCTCTTATTTCTAGAATGAACCAAAATCCTCAGTCCAACACTATCTCTACCTGAAGTTTTGGGAAACTTGGATCTGGACTTCCGAATCCCACCTTAAAGCTGACACCGCCTCTCTTCACCCCAAAAATATTTGTTAGCTAACAGAACCATGTCTGATGAAACTCATGCAGATGACGTTTAACAAACAACAGAGTAAGAACTACTGTGGAAGTGGGATGTCTTCTTACACAGCTATGACATCACACTTCAACACAAATAACTTAATTGAATGTGATCATTGCACACCAAAGTATTGTATGTTCTGCAAAGTTTTGAATATAATGTTTTGTGCCAAATAATCAGTGGTATAAAATAAAGTAATTAGCTCAGAATTTTAGCAGTCCCTAGGGTCACTGCTATACCTAAAAGACTTCTATCATTCTAAAACAGGGGTCTCAAACATGCGGCCCAGGGGCCGCATGTGGCCCGCAAAGCCCTTCCCTGCGGCCCGCCAGGCTTCCTGTTCCCCCCCCATAGCAGTTTGCAGGAGGGAGGGGCCAGAAGCAGAGGCTTCTCTGCTGCCTGGCTGGGCCACGCGTGTTTCTAGCTCTGGACTTCCTATATTGCTCTTGCTTTGTTTGCCAAACAGCTGTTGGTGGTGCCTAGCGCTTTCCAGGAGGGAATGGGGAGCTGTGTGCTCAGAGGAGGAGGTGGGGCAGGGGTGGGACCTCTTGGAAGGGGTGGAGTGGGGGCGGAGCCGGGGCAGCGAGGGTATGTGTGTGTCAGTGGTGCGGCCCTCGGGCCAGTGCACTAGTCCTCATGGAAGGGGTGGAGTGGGGGCAGAGCCGGGGCAGCGAGGGTATGTGTGTGTCAGTGGTGCGGCCCTCGGGCCAGTGCACTAGTGCTCATGCGGCCCTCATGGTCATTTGAGTTTGAGACCCCTGTTCTAAAAGCTGCTTCCCCCTTTCCTCTCCTCTCCCCCGCTGAATTTATAACCCAAATGTGAAAACTGCCCTTGGGCAAAAACAAAGTAAAAAAAGTTGTCATGTCAGAAACAATTTTATTGTGGTTTTCTTTTTTTGTATATGTGTTCACATGATTGTGCTTATGTCTCTGAATAGTATGCAATCGCATATCTAGTGTGTGTGCTTTAATCCCTTCAGAAGTAGGGTAGATTGAGAACAGAGTAGCAAACCTCAAGTTGGAATTGTCTTGCTTTTGTCTGTTTAAAACAGACTCTTAACTTCATTATGGCACAGTGTTTTATACTTACAGATATATCAGGTATTAAGTCAAACCCCTTTTCTATTTCTATTAGTACTGAGCAGGTTAAATTAGATGCATCAGAGCTGTGTTATTACTCCCCTTGAGCTAGTGTAGTACAGCAAAACAATAGTGTGCAGGGAGTGAATGCTTATCAGGAGAAAGTTTACTTTCAGTGTTAAGAAATAATTTAGCCGAATTGGTGCAGTGAAAGTAGTAAACACAATCCCCCTCACTGTTGTTTGTCAGGGTGTATTATATCACCCTGGATTGCTTTGTCAATAATCTGCCCGGCCTGCAAGCTAAAAATCTAAGATTGCCAGGATGACTGACAGGCTGGAGATAGCTGATAATTCTAAGGAATTGGAGGTGTAAAATCTTTAAGGACCGTGTCTACAGTATAAATGCCAGGGTATCTCCACATCACTCTGTACTTACAAAGGCAACAACATTGTTAATGGCAGCCTGTCTGTCCATCAAGTTTGCTACAGGAGGATTTATCCCTCTTTCACTCCTTATCTTCCATTGCTGTGTTTATTTCTAAACCAGCTGCAGATTAAATTGCCTCTTGTCTTCACTCTTACATTGAGTACAATGATATCTTCTGTAAAGCCTTAAACCATGGTGTTTTTCAAGCAATCCTTTTTTCAGAACACTAACTTCAAATTTTGTTTGTATCTGAATATGTGTATCTCCTTTCATTTCCTGCACTCTCTGTGTAGTGTCTTCTGTTTACTTGACTAATTTTAAGGCTCATATATCTTACTTGTGATACCAAGGCTCTTGAAGTAGAAAAGGGAAGTCACATTAGAACTAATTTAGCTGACAAATATGGACCATGTTAATGTGCAATTGTACTCTAAAAAGTGACTGTGAAATGATAATATGGAATTTCACGTTTGTTTGTCTCTTGGTGATTTCTATATCAAGTATGTTCAGTTTGCAACTAAAACAAATGTGTTTTCTGTCAGTCTTGCAATTGAATGTGAAAGTCAAGCTGTGTTCTTTCTTTCTTACATGCCATCATCAGTATTGGAGATATTCTGGATTTGTTGGTTATTCTATTGATGATGCACAGTGCAGATTTTGGTGCACCTTTTCAGAACTGTGTTGACTCAACCACAGAAGGAGGAATAAAAAGTATGAAACATTTATTGTGTCATAGGTATAACTTTACTCAAGAAGCAGATCTTTTGTGTAAATTGTTGCCATTTTACCAAGTCACTTTTCTAACACCCACCAGATTCAGTTATGGTCAAAAAAATGTGATGAAATTAAAATTTCTCTAAGCCTTTGTTCCAAACCTTAAATGAAATTTAGTTGGAAAAAGTTTGATTACATTATTTTACTTACATTTTCTTTTTGATGATGTCTGTCTGCCATTCTTAGTTCTGACCAATTGTGTGTTATCGGGTCTCCACACTTTATCTGAACTTCCAATCTGAACCTTATTTGAAGAGTAATTGACATCCATTTTTAATAAACAGGGCAGCAGTCTACATGAAAATCCAAGCATTATGTAAATATCTTGGTCATTTGTACTTGATTCATATGTTGGCACCTAGAATTTGCTTCATTTATTTGAAAAAAAATAAATAACACATTGTAACGGAGTCACCACTCACCCCTGCGGAGCCTCCCGCTGGTCGTCTGGGGAATCAGCTCCTTCAGCGTCCAGAGCGCCCTCCGCAGGTGGATGCCCCACTCCTTTGCTGGCCCCGTGTCCCTCCCGGACCCCGGTGCCCTCCAACTGTGGGGGCTGCACCCCTGCAGTACCCCTTTGGTGTGAGGGTCTCCCCTCCCCAGGGGAACCCTCTACCCCCTATTCCCACCTCACCTCAGAGTGTGCCACTGTCAGTCACCACTTGCCCCCGCTCACTGGGGCGGACTGCAGTATCATGGCTTCTCATCACAGGCAAGGAGGGTTGGCCTGCTGCTGCTATCTCCAGCCCTAGGCTGCTCCCTGCAACCCTGGTACTTGTGGGTCGGGCCTTGTATCAGGCCCGGAGGCCTGGGGCTCGTGGCTAGAGCCCACCCAGCTCCTTCTGCCCTGCCCCAGCTCTGCCCTAACCCAGGTACCTGGCTCAGCTCCTGCAGCTAGGCCTGTCTCCCTCTGAATGCAGAGGAGACTGTTTCCCTCTAGATGCAGAGGAAGACTGTCTTTTCCCTCTCTGCCTCCCAGCCCTTATATCCTGGCTGGGAGTGTTTGGGGCGTGGCCGCCCAGCTGGGCTTCATGCCCAATCAGGCCTGAAAAGCCTGCTGGCTCCCAGCTTCAAACCCCTTTTGGGGCTTTTCCAAGTCCCTTCCGGTAGGGGGCGGGTGGTCACCCCGCCACACACATAAACAAAACCAGGAGAGCAGTCTTGACACTCGGTACATTTTAAAGAGATGTATTCAATTATTATAAAACATTTTAAAATACTTCTTGGCCTAAGCTATGTTAAATAACCATGAGCTACATCTATGCACGAAAATACTCTATTAACCCTCACCTTCCCTGGACATCTGCAGACATCCTTCTGCTGCAGTTTCAAGTCGTTAAATCCTATATTTATGTATGGATTTCCAAAAAGAGAACAAAATAGTTACTTTATAGTTACTGAATGGTAAGACCAGACATCTGGTAAACAAGGCACACATTTAGAAATGTGCCTTGTTTTACTTAGTTATGAGACTTAAATTTCTTCCTGAGAAAATGGCATTGCATTCATTATACAAAGAACAAGACAATCATGTCTTTTATGCTAGTGACAGTAGTAATGGGACCACAGAGTTCCTAACAATAGTGAGTGAAAACACATTAATCTTTCTGAGTCTCAAACGTATTTAAAAGATTTCACTTAATCTTAGAGATGTGTAGCACACGTCTAACTGAAACGAAGACCAGCACTATCTGAAGATCAACGCTCTAGTAGGAAATACTCTCCTGTGGTTTTGCACCATCTTTGATAATGCAATTTTTGGAAATTTTATCAAGTGTGGTATTTCCAGTGATGTTATATCCAGTGAGCCACATCATCAAATACCACTGATAGAATAAAATCTTTGAATCAAACATTGAGAAAAGTTTATTGCATTAAGTTTATAATCACCAATATACAGTAGATGTGTGTGAGCCAGAATTTAGGAAAATATTTTCAGATAGCAAGGAAGGTTGGATTTCCTCTACATTTACCCAGTGACTTGTGCTTAGTAGTGGTTCAATTGTAGCTGCATGAGAGTGCATCCCATGGTCATCTAGGAATAAATAAATAGACTTGAATAAAATACTGCAGTGTTCTGATCAAGCCATTTACCTCCCTTATCGCCATGACAATTTAGCTGATGCTTTATCATTGTCATAGAGTAATATATTAGTGCAAGAAAGGCCTTTGTAAAACTAGAATACCCCTAAAACATTTAGCATCTCTAGATTTAGATCCATAAGTACCTAGTGACTTGTGTCTAGCAGTGGCTAGAGTTAGAGGAAAAAAGTAAAATTTCTATTAAAATCTAGTTTGATTTACGTTGATGGCTCAAAATGAACCAACTTGTGATTTGTTTTCAGCCTGTTTCCTTACCCAGAACAATTTTTAATTATTGTAGAATCAACATTTGTCCTCCTGTTGAATGAGCAGATTTATGTCAGTAGAGCTGTATTTCTAGAGAGTCAACCTTGATATTACCTAACTAGCTTTAGTAGTAATATTTGTCTGTACATCCTTATTATATACCTTCTTCATTATTTTCTGTACTTGGCTATTGCAGCTACCCTTGACCTGTCTCTCTTCAGAGGTTGCTGCATTGTATTGAATGTTTTCTCCAAACATGTATTTGTTACCTCTGCTTTGTGCCAGGACCTCCTCTTGATGCCGTGCCAAAGCATCTAAGTCATATTCTCAAATTGAAACCCACCTCCCCTTCACATCACATTGCATCTCCCGTCACTTCTCTCAGTTCGTGATATGCCACTTTCAAGGCACTGCATAAACTATGCACGAGAAACATAGACTAAAATGTAACATGAGCAGCATTAACAAAATGCAAAGTTTGGTCCTGGATCAGAACTTTACCATTTTACGGGAGGGCTTGGATCTAGAGTGCAGATCTGGATTCTAGGCCCTATTTGTTGAAAATAGTGCAATTTATCTTTTAGTCTACAACAAATAACACAGTTTACATTATCCTGTGTAATGTAAGATAGAGATAAGATGTGTTATCCTAGTGTAAGCTTTTATTCTGGATAGGGAGTATACAAAGTGTAGTCGGCTTCATAGCCCAGAAAGCATTATCTAAAATTTTATAAGTTGCATTTAATCTAACTTCTAATAGATGCTCCAGATTGCCTCTTCTCATGGATTCACCTGCTTGAGGGGAAATATTTGCAAAGATCCCCTGGCCAAGATTATTCCACTGGCATCAATGAAAAATTGAAAATTTGGAGAGCTGCTGACATCTGCCCAGGTTTCCAGCATTGGCTTCAGCTGCCTAGGGGGTCTTGAGGTGGAGACCTCCATGGAAAAAGACATTGCTGCTCTAGACTGCATTATCTTTTCTGATGAATTTCTGCAGGGTTCTAGAGAGGAAGCTGTGCATTTCATCCTATTCCTGTCTTACCTAGCTGCCCTCCAGCTCACTTGATCTCTGCAAGCACCCTGGACACTGTGGAAGGCCTCCATGGGCTCCCAGGGAGGGGAGATTGTGCCTCAAAAGTTGGTGCATAGAGTATTCTCTACATGAATGGATCTGTGGGGAACCATTTTGACCTATGTTTTCACTTAAGTCAAATTTAATAGATTATATTGTTCAAGAAAAACTGCAAAAAAGGCAACTTTGTGCTTCATAGGGAGAAAGATGATGGTCATTTAGATAAAATTTCTATAGAACTGTTTTATGTGAAATAAATTCCACCAGCTGAGTAAGTCTTTTGTGAGACATTTGACTCTGAGACAGCAACCAACATCAGTCTAAAGAAGGGTAGCTGCAGATGAGGACATTTATATGTAGCTGAGATCCAGATACAAGATGGATTTGAAGTGACACTTCTTTGAGCAGGCGAGCTATTAACAAGATTGTTCTTTGTCGAGGACATTCAATAACCAGATTGTCTATAACAAGATTATCTTGTGTGAGAGATAAAGTCTACATCTGTGCCATGATGAAGCAGTCTGGAATGGTAATAAACTATAGGCAAGATTGTGAACAAGTTGATGTGTGAGGTTAAATAGAAGTGGATTCTGGCCCACTTAAAATAGTGCCATTTTTTTGTTTTGTTTCGTGCAGTATTTATTACTCAGGCTTGTCTAAAACTAATTTTATGGGCTCAGTTGGTGTCTCCTTTTGTCTCTCATTCTTTGTGTGTGTGTTCCATCTGTATATAGGTATACATGAAATATATATACCGTGTCAAGATTATATGAACCTATGTTGCCTGTTCTCTAATGAACCAGGACTTGCTTCTAGGCCGTAGTCTACATCAGGAAAGGTTTGCTGATATAACTATCTATGAATATATGTACTGGCAAACCTTTCTAATATAGGCATAGTTTACACTGGCAATAATGTGCTTTTGCCAGTTCTCCAAATGAAATAAGAGGTACAGCAAAAGGATTTGATTGTACTAGGGCTTTTGCTGGTATAAATGAATTGTAAAAAAAATCATATCCTTAAGTGACATTATTATACTGGAAAAAATTTCTAGTGTAGAGACAGTCTCTCTCTCTCTCTCTCTCTCTCTCTCTCTCTCTCTCTCTCTCTCTCTCTCTCTCTCTTTCTCTCTCTCTCTCTGTGTGTATAGTGGGGAAACGGGCAAGCTTAAGTTAGAAAAGATTGTGCATTCCTTTACTTCTGTAAGAATGCAAGATTTACTGTATCACAACAGTCGCCAGTACTTGATGCTTTTAGAGGAAGGTATAATATCCAGTATTACTTAATAATGAGTACCTATTTAGGTCTTTTTATCTTCAAAACACTTTAAAATAATTGGCTAATTAATCCTCAGACATGCCCAGAAAGGTAGGTTGGTAAGTAAATTTTATTTCTTCAATGTAATAAATAGGTGAACAAAGATAGAGAGGCTTCCAGGGACTTGTCCAAGCCCTAGAGGGAGTCAGCATTAGAACCAGGATTAGGGAGTTCCTGGCTCCCAATTTTAAGTTTAGACCTTTTACTCTTTTTCATATGGTGTGAAATTTCTTCCTCATCTCAAACATTGGTCAATTTATGCCAGGAACATGAAGACTGAAAGTCCTTGCAGTTTTATTCTGCTAATGGTTATCATCTAAGATCTAACCCTTTTTAAAATTTTACTGAGCTACTGTATCTCAGTGGACTACATTTTTATCCTGTAGTAATAAATCCACAAATTAACTATGCTTTCCTAGGTCAGCATTACAGCCATTAGAGCCATTTTTTCTGTGAATGCCAATTTTCCACTTACTGGATTTTTTTCATTTTCACAAAAATCCAGAGAGAACAAAAATGTTGGGTTTTTTATTTATTTATTTATTTTGCAAATCCACAAAAAAAATTGTCTTTGTTTACTGATAATTTTTGTTTGTACATTTCCAGTCACTACCTGGCCAGAAATGAAGCATCATTGTTAAAATCAAAAATTTTGCAGAAAAGAATTAAGAATGGGATTGACTCTGTCACACTTTTTTAAATAATGAGCATGACTTTTGCCTATTGGCTCTGCTGTGTTGTGTTTCTCTGGTTGCTAATTTAGGGCCCTGTTCCATCGGGCTATTCCATGCTGATGGCATACATGGTGGAACTAGGGGTGTGAAGGTTGCTGCTGCACCCCTTTGTTTGAAGTGATTTCCATTATATATAGGGTTACAGTTTGGTTAGGTGGCTCTCAGCATCCCACAATACATATTGTTCCAGCATCCCCACAATACACATTGTTCCAGAATCCCTGGCTGATAGGAGAGGGGATATGGAACCTCCTTCCTCTAACATGACCTATCAAAGGGTTGGGCAGGGCTGAAGTCCTTTCACTCAGAGGTGCTCAGAGACTACACCCTCACTTCCTTCCATGACTCATTGTGACCCAAAGAGGGAAGGAGAGGGCAAAGAATAGGCAGAGCATGCTGGCCTTAGGGAAAGGGAAATATGCTATTCACGGGGGATGATGTGCTCTCATGTGTGCTTTGGGAATGCCTTTCAGTGCAGCTCAGGCACACACCACCTCCAACAAAGGCCTGTACCTGAATAGTCCAGTCAAGTCCTTTTGGGATTTGTTTAAATGGGTTAGGGGAAAAAATAACACAACAGAGAGGAATGTTTTATGGGACTGTGATACCTCAGAGCTACATTGTCCTGCCAAGAGGAAATGTTCTGTCATAATTTGGTTTTATCAGGACGCACATGTGGGTGGATGGAAGCAACTCAATAGTTTTGTTACTATCATATTTTCTATTTTATGTTTGTTTTTGTTTAAAACATCAGCATTGAGTTCAGGATCCAGGAGAAGGAGACACTGAAGAGGAAGATGCAGATTACCTTGATCTTTTCAGGTTGCTTTTGTTTTCCTCAGCTCAGCTGCTGTCAGGTTGTGCTGCTGGGGTAAGCCACAACATTTTCAGTTGTAAGTCAAGATACTTTGTTTTTCATTTCAAACTTCTAACAAATGGGAGCCAGGTGTTCAGGCTTAGGTTTGGCTACTGTTCAGAGTTTGTTGAATTTATTTTTCATTGGCTGTGCAATAGTGACACTGGTTTGTCTGTTCGGCCTCTGTTATATTATAAATTTTGTTTTCTTTCACAGTCATTAATAGTCTGAAGAAGTACAGGAAAATATATAAGTAGCCACAAAGTGTAAGATGTAGGGGGTCTGTATGGAGTTTGAAGTTACCCCTGGTCTCGAAATCCTTCATGTCCCTTTGAGAATCCTCTCAAATTTCTCTCTCTTTTTCATGAGCATCCATCTGGTTCCTCTATCTTTAAAATGGCTTCATAATAGATTCAAGTGTTCTAACCCTGCCTGCTGGTCCAGGCAGTCACTTAAAATGTTGCCTCTAGGGCCCCTATGTCAGACTCTCAATGTCCTCTCAGCTGCCAGAACGTCAAAGAGATCTGCAGGATTTCATTGGATCAGCTCCCAGGACACATTGGAAGAAGAATTTTCTGGGCTCCCATATAAAGAAATGTATTCCAAAAGGTAGGAGAATCAAAGAGCATCCATCAACCTATATATACGATCCTACTCCACTGATAGTCTCAGAAAAATACAGTGCCACAACAGTGGCTGAACTCTGCCTTGAAGATACAGCTCTCTGTGAGGACAATATGGAGCTGGGTAGCACAGCTGAGACTGATTCACTCAAACAGTGCACCATGTGCTCGTTTCTGCTTAACTAATACAGCAAAACTCTGTCCACTGTAGAGAGCAATTTGGATCACAGGTCTACCTCACCCCCACTTTGCCTTTATGATATTGCCAGTAGTTTGGAGCAACTGTATTCAAGGGACAACAGACAGCAATTGTCCAACCCTTCCTTGGGGGCGGAAGATTACAGGCTTCTTGCATGGTTGTCCTGCTTTTGCACATACACAGAGACAAAGTACAATCTGATCTTGAGTACAGGATGCTAGAACGCCCACATAAAATAGTGAGGAGAAGGAGGACGACTCCCAAGAGCCATTTACCTCTGGTTTCCTGGGTTTAAATAATATTTTAGGACGTGAATGAAAATGACACATTCTGATTTGACCACCTTACAAAACCACTACCCATTTGTCTGCACAAAAGAAAAGCCTAGGACTAGAGTATTAGCAGTTAAAGATGAAGATTTAATTGTACTGGCAGAGCTGTGTGGAAAATCTTGCACAATGCCCGCCTAAGCTATGTCTGGCTCAGGCTAATGTTATTAGTTTCCCACATTCATGATCATTAAATTCATTTATGAATATTTAAAATAAAAATAAAAATGTTGGCAGTTAAGTAGAAGCAAATTATTTGTCATCTGCACCATTTGTCATTAATCAAAGACTAGAATGTGGGAGGCAAAAAGAAAATAGCAATAGAGGGTGTTGCTTGTGGCTTTTTTTCCTGCTTTGTTTTCCTTCCTGAAGCTAATTTCAGTACTTGTTGAATTTCCCCTTTGTATGTCTCTCCCATCTTTCAACTTCTCTCCCTCCCTTCCTCTGGGGTTATTGTGCTCCTGATCTTTCTTGTTCACAGTCCAATTGTAGGTAAAATGTCAAAGGACTAAAGATTAGATTCCACAGTTTGTCTTCAATAAGTATTCCAAATCACAACATTAAAAACAGAGTAGGGGGAGATGTTGCCTGGATTTTAGAGTTGTTTTTTTGACAAGGCTGCAAATGACCTGAATTAGCTAATAGGAGTGAGAACGCAAATCTAAACATAATTCCTTTGTTCACATTTTGTTTTCATGAGAATCCTCTCCTGCCCTTTCCTCCCCCACAACACAGAATGTCAAAGTCTGGCTGCAGCAATGCCCAAAGTAATGGGGCACTGATATCTCTGCTGGAGTTAAAAAGGAGAGGAATTCTTCTTCATGGGGCCAAGAGGGATAATGAAAATTTACCACACTTGCTGCTGCACCTTCATGCCTTCCTGATTCCTTTTGCCTCCTCCAAAAACAAGCATGGGGAGGAATGGGCAATGGAGCCACACGGGGTTTGTCTTCAATAGAGAATTAACTTGATGTTAATCTTGACTGATCCTGTTAAGCCACCCATTGTTTGGGCACCCCCACAAGTCATATTCTGGTTATGACAGACAGTGAGGCACCCACCACACTTGGAGGTATAGGGCAGACCATGAGATAGCTTGACTCCCTATTTGCTAACTTGAGCTGTCCTCTGTGAGAACACTGTCCAAAGTCTGCATGCAATGATTGTTGCTGATCCTGCAATCTCCTTGGATAACCTCCCACGGCACTCCAGTCTGTGCGCTACCTTGACATCTCCCCATTCTCTGTAATCTGACCAGAAGTTGCCTAACTTCATGTGGTGCTGCTTGGTGGTCTCAGTATCCTTTATCATACTCCCCCATTACCCTTCCAAAAAATCTTGCATGCCTTAGTCTCCCTGAGAGCCTGCTGCACTACCTTCACACATGAAGAGAATGTAGACCATTGTGCATTGTTCTGATATCTGATCCTCTTTGGCAGCACTGGTTCAAATGGCCCACGGTGGCTGTTAGGGGTTTGAAGAGATGGAACTGGAGAAAAAGGACTGAATTTTTGGTCCATGCACATTAGAAACCATGGTCATGGTGAGATTTAAAGCAGATTGTTCATTAGCTATACTACCTGTACATCTCACTCAGCTGTGTGGAAGTGAAACGTAAAACATGTTGCCAAGTTAAATTCCTACTCAATCTTTTTTTTTTTCTTTTCTTTTTTTAAAGTTTTCTGTTATTGATGCTGTGTGGACTAAGACTATAAAAGAGATAATTTAAGGGCAAATCTACACCTGAAAAGTCAAAATCATAAGGTTTCCCCTTACAGAAGGCTCCCTGGGGAACATAATACAGGGAATCATGGGCAATTTACTACTAGATGTGATATGTATCTCTCTGATATAAAAAAATCAATGATTTCCCTTCAAAAAAGGCCTCCCTGGAGACCAAAGAGTAGAAGGTCAGAACAGCTTACTGGTTTGCATGGCTGTCTGTTTGTTCTCTGATGGCAAACACTATAAGTAATGACTATTCATTCACTGGAAGAAAGCAGCAAACAGCCCTCTGTGCTCCACCTTATCCACCACTGTGATACCATTATCTAGAGATTCTTATTCTGAAGAAGAATGAAGGATTTAAGGAATGAAATTGCACTCCCTTACCTCCCACACTTCTCCCCTCCTGCATGCTCAGACACACAGACACACACACTGTGTCTTATCTCATACATAGCTGGAATCTGCACAATATGATTTTCTCAGGGTTGGTCAAGGTAATGAAATATTTGACCAGCCTGATTACTCACATATACAAAGTACTCAAATATGTGGAAATGTCAGGTGCTAGATTCATTCCATTTTAGGAAAGACAGCACAGTGTCAACCCTCCCTGGAGATTGTACACTTAGTGATCATATTTTCTGATATACTAGGAGCCAGTTTACAGGAGTTTTCATCTTCTCTGAGGATTTTGTAAAAGAGAAGAACAAGAAATGGCATTTTCTCTCATTAAATTTCCCATTCAAACATTCCCATACCTAGATTTTACCTTTGGATCAAAACAAGAAATTTTATTCTATTACTTGAATCCAGAATAAGTCAGTTCTCTCCAGGTATTATTTGAACAAAGGTCTCCCCACTTATTGACAGCAGATCTTGAGTGCATTTGTTTAATCTATAGCACTGAGAAATTATTCCTTTTAAAACTAACTTTGAAACTCTGATTTCTCATTAAGATGTTTCCAGGGTAGAGTGAACATGGAGATGGATTTTCACCAAATGGTGCAAAATGGTTCCCTGATAAATGTTGAATAGTTTCATAATCGCAAATGTAGCCTTCCTGTGAAATTTTGGGAGACTGAAAATATTTCTCAGTAAAATATGTGAAAACTCAAAAAGCAAGTTTAATGTAAATATTTGAAAAAAGCTCCCAATGGTAGTGGTAGTACTCCCTCAATGCCACCTCACCTAGAGAAATAAATAAATGCTGCACATCAGACTCTGCAAATCCTGACTTCAACTGCCAGTGCTTGATTTTCACAATAATTTGCATTTATGTGTATGTGTGTGCTCCTTTGTGCCTGATCCCAGCTACAGAGCTTGGACTCTTTAACACAAGATGTAGTGCCTCATGCTTTTAGCTCTGCTGGTCCCAAATCCAGTTCCCGGTGTCAGCTAAAATGGAGACTATCACACTTACATTATTTAATGATGTCTCCTTTTCAGGATAGCATTGGCACACATATTACAGAGGCAGAAACTGAGACCTAATTAAGTGACATGCTCAAAGTCACATAACAAATTATGTCAGAATCAGAAATTTTAGAAGCCAAGACTCCTGATCCTCAAACTTATGCATAATCAATTAGATGATAGTGCCTCCCAGGCAGATTATTTGCCCTGGGTGTATCTGAATTATTTATCTGCCCATTGTGTTTATGGCTGTTGACATCTGAAAAGCTATTTGTTTGTTTTTAAATTTCCCCTATGAGAGAGAGAACATAGGAGGGGAATAGAAACTTGACAATTCCAGCTGGAGAGGAACAGGACTGGGGATAGTGGCTTTGCAGTATGCTTCCTTCTTTCCTGACTTCTTAGGAACCTCTTAAGAGAGCTATGCAACATTTTTCAATCAAAACTTTGTTCAGCAAAAAATGCAGACTTGAGGACATTAAAATATTTTTTGAAGTGATATAGATTTTGTTGACTTGTTTTGCTTTTTAAAAATTTCTTAAAGAAAATCTGAAAAAAATTGAAATGTTTCATTTTGATATTTTTTTTAAAAAAGTTAACATTTTTCATTTAAAATGACATTTAGTTTGGAAATTCCCTTTAATTTTATTTATATTTTAAAAACATGTGTAAGATACTCAAAAGCAAAATTAAAAACATTTTGTGTCAGGATGAATAAAACCATCTGTATGACCCAAAATATTTTTTTCATATTTATTGGAATTGCCATTGACCTAAAAATTGCATTAATTGCCCAACTCAGCAGATGTTCCATTTTGTGGCTCAGTATCTGGAGAAAGTGTGAATGGGAAAGTGTAGTCAGTGGGAAAGCCACTCTCCGGTAGCAGTGTTCTCCCTTTCCCACAAACCCATACGTCCATCTGATGAAGATAATGTTGGTTGAATGTCAATGTCAGCTTTTGTAGATTCCTCTTTCATGGCATGAATCATCTTCCAGCAAAGGTGGGAAAAGAGGGGATTCCAGGAACAGTGGTATTTGGAACCTTGCTGTCCTCAGAGGGGAGAGTCAGGTAGGGCTGACTTCAGAAGTTCCAGATTGCCTTTGCATAGCTTGTGCTTCTAGCAGCTCCCCTCGAATCTATCGGGAACTGTATTGATGCCTCTGAAGTAAGGTGTATGTGGGGGGAAAACACAACCCAACAAAAGAGTAAAGAGAAAAATTTCCAAATTAAAATTAATGGTGTTTCCCAGCCATATGTAGGGGATTATGGGGCCTTGTGCATCAAGTACTGCCTTACAGGGGTTCTAAGATAAGGTACTTTATTCACTATTTAACTCCATGTAGAGGTTGATTCAGATGCACAGATGAAATACATCACTTGAATAACATCTGTTTCTCCCATTGTAACAGGATTAACATTGCAGGATGTTGTGGAAAGGTAAAGCAAAGAAGGACTAAGTGAGGAAAGCTAAATATGTTCTGTACAAAGCTAGGAGTCCATGTGATTAGTGCGCTCAGTGGGAGTTACAGTCTTCAAGGATAAATATGAAAATTATTACAACAATGCATATTGTTGAACCAGAAAAATGTCTGGGGATTTAAGGAACCAGGAAAGAGCATACAGAAAAGAACAGACAAACGAAACTAAGAATAGGAAATTGGTAATACAAATGATAATTAGACTGGAATGAGAAATTGGATGACAGAACAATGACAGTGTAGATGGTTGTTACAGACAATAAAGGGATATATTTTCTTTTCAGTGTATATACGTTAATGTTAATAGAAAGTATGCATATAATGAGGGAAAATACTCCTTAAGGAAGTTGGGTTATTTCAGTGTCTTGCTGTATTTTCGTGGGACAGTTAGAAAACTGGATTAGGAAATGGTGTTAGATGGATAAGAGCCCTATAAAATAGCCAGAACTTTGATTATAGTGGAATTTAATGGCTGAGGTTTTCAGGAAAGGGGGAAGGTAGGATGTTATTGAGGAAGCAAGTCCTTTTAAGGGCTTCCTTTTTCCTACCAGCATCAACTTGCCTGGGTTCAGCTTTAGCCAGCTGCTTTTCAACCATTTGCTGATTTTGGCTAGAGCATTAGGTTGACAAATGCTGTATCCTGTAAAGCATAAAGGAGAATATTTGCATATTCTTTTATGTTCCACAGAGTATTCAAAATATGATGTAAAATAATGACAGTATCATGTCAGTCAACCCATTGAGTGTCAGTAAATCTGCAGAGTGATTGACTTTCTTTGTCACCAGAAGAACTCTTGACATTATGATTCAGTCAGTTCACTATTTTGGATGAGTTATTGATAAACGTTTGGGTTTTTTCTTTAACCCAACAGTTATGAATTGAAGGAGCCTCACTAGACTAACTGATCACAAAATTTAGACACTGACTTCCATAATGGCCATACAGAACAACTGGGTACAAACTGTGAATTAGTTAGTGCCTGAGCTCCAGAAAAGGATTCATTCATTGTTCAGGATTCAAACCCCCAAGCCTCCTGAGATCCAGCTCAGTCAATACAGTCTCTTCTGTGCCTCTTCCAGACACAAGAGTGATTTAATATTACTGTGCAACAAATGTGTGAAAAATCTCATGCAGGAGTCCATGTTTTGTAGCTGAGTCATTGGCTGAAACAGAACTTTCACAGCTTGAACTAGGCCCTTTCAGAGGGAAATGGTACAGCCCAATTTTTCCGCATTAACAGCCTTGTGGTTGGGCCTGATAGAAGGCACCTGGTCTCTGTTAAGAGCATTAGAAGAGTGAAGCTGCAGTTAGAATTCTCATGCAGGCTACAAAGAACAAAAGGCAGTAGAAGAGACTGAGATACCTGGGGCCCCAAAACTCCAGAAAGTAAGGTTAGTAGTGACCTGCAGAGAATTGAATTGGACTTTGTAGACTTTGTATTAGGACTCTGTGTTTTGTTTGTGACTTTGATTGGTATTAATAAACTCAGATCCTAAGATGTGGTGTTTGAGCTCAGAAAAACCTGTGTGTGAAGTTTATGGTGGAGTCCAGGAAGAAGGGAATCTGAGGCAAGGTGATACAGAGCCACCCCATCCACAATGGGAGTGTGTTGGGGGCAGCCAACTGTGGTACATGATGTTTATTAACATCAGAGCAGAAATATTTCTCATATGATTGTATACAAAATCTTTGTTTCTCCCAGTTGCTTGTACTAATGATTTAATTAGGAAATAGGAGTTCTTTCCCAACAAAATGTTCTTTCTGTGATTTGAGAATATATTCTAGAGCCTTATTCAAGTTTGTAAGGATTTTCCCACTAGTAGCTTCTTTTTTGTTGGACAACAGCCAGTTTCCTATTTCCCAAAAAGCTCATAGAACTTGCAAAGAAAATTCCCTTCCAGCCACCCGAGGAGAGTGTCCAAGCATAATTTAAACTGTGGTTATGACAAAATACTCGTTTATCTGTAGTTCCTGTAATATTTGTAATGCAGTAAGGCAAAGCATGGGTGCAATATGTTACCTATACATACAGAAAAACATCTTGGCATTCTTGGTCACATCTTCACATTCTGGTATTGAAAACAGTTTGGTGTAATTTGAAAACAACTGTTGATTGGGTGGGCTGATCAGGAAGCTGGAACACATGTTCTGAAGTAGGTTTGTGTAGGAAATGAGAAGCACTGGTTACTAGCTGAAGATGAAGGAAATGAAATAGATAAGTGATGAGGTAGCATTATTGCTGAAGGTGAGATAGGCCAAGAGGATAATTCAAGTACTAAAATGGAAGCAAATGTCAATAGACACAGCATATCTGGTCACTAGGAAATACAATGAAAAGAATATTCTGGCTAAACAGAGCTAAAAAGATTTCAAGCACCTAAGGTCAATGTGATATTTTCATGTATGACTATACCTCGCCTAGCACAATGGGACTCCAGTTCTGGTTAAGTACAATTGTACTACAAATATTAAATAATAAATTAGAAGGTATAGGCCTCATTGATTTCCTCTGAAAATATAACTTCCTTGTAATCTCTAAATAGTGCTATCGTAAATGAGTAAGGTGGTGCACAGATGACTATTTTCAAGTGTTAAGTGGAAATTGCATACTTCGGCCCAATAAAGGTGCACCTATGTGCAGCAGCAGTGAATTTGGAATTAGACTTTCAAAACACTAGAATTTCTGAAAAGGTGCACAATTAGCAAATAAACTTATGTAATGACACAAATTGTCTGTGTATTCTCATTCATTTTCAGATCCTTTTTCATGTAAAACAAATTCTAAGGTGCCTGCAATAAATCTAGCTGACTTATATAAAGATCCTTATTATTTTTTGTTCTTCCCCTAACCGAGGGTTGGCCAACCTGAGTCTGAGATGGAGCCAGAATTTCCCACCATACATTGCCAAAGAGCCACAGTAGTATATCAGCAGCTTTCCATCAGCTCCTCCCAAACAGGTCCCAGTGCTTCCCAGCCACCGGCAGCCTCACTGATCAGCTGTTTTGTGGCATGCAGGAGGTTCGGGGGCAGAGGGGAGAGGAGCGAGGACACCGCAGGCTCAGGGGACGGGGCAGGAATGGGTGGAGTGGGGGCAGGGCATGTGGCAGAGCCAGGGGTTGAGCAGCAAACACCTCCAGCACATTGGAAAGTTGGCGACTGTAGCTCCAGCCCCAGAATCATTGCCTATACACTGCATGTTAACTTCTGAAGAGCCGCATGTGGTTTCAGGTTGGCCACCATTGCTCTAACCTCTGTCTCCCTGTCTGTCCATACATTATGAATTTCTTGGGTTGATCCATTCTAGAATGTCTGTAATATGCCTAGCTATGGGTGCTACTATAAACACACAAATAATAATATAGAATGTATTTGGATGACCAAAGGAAATGTAAAATATCAGATGTCTAAATTGAGAAAAGTTTCAGAGTGGTAGCTGTGTTAGTCTGTATCAGCAAAAAACAATGAGGAGTCCCTGTGGCACCTTAGAGACTAACATATTTATTTGGGCATAAGCCCACGAAACCTTATGTCCAAATAAATTTGTTAGTCTCTAAAGTGCCAAAAGGACACCTCATTTTTTTTATTATTATTATTAAATTGAGAAAGAGAGAGCCAATGAATGCCACCTGATATTTACTGAGTCAGTAACTGGAAAAAGGTGGTTTAATGTACAAATGTAAAATAATCTGTGGTCAATGAACCAAAACCACGCATTAAATAGGAAAGTCAATCATGCAGCATAGTGACCAGGAAAGGGATTTAAGGGATATTGTAGAGAAAAACCTTGAAGTCATCAGCACAGGCTGTTGCTGAGCAGTGAAAAGGTAAAGAGAATTCTTCTAAGATTCATCAACAGTGGAATAGAATACATATCAGTAGAAGATATTGTATAAAACATTAGACTTCATATAATACTGTAGTCAGCATTTTAGAAGAATATCATTACCCTGAAGACTGGACTGTGGGAAACAACTAGAATGATTCCAAGTTTTAAGAGTATTTGTTGTCAGGAAAAGCCAAGAAGTTATTCACTAAAAAAAACCTTGTTCTTATTGAAGACGAGGGAACGTTGAGGTAACTTGGTAGATGTCACACTGACGAAGGAGTTTCATAAAACAAAATAACTGTTCACGCAGTTTGGGAGTTTAGAAATAGAGACTACATGTTAGTAATTTTGCTGTAAACACCAGGAATTCAGGCAGAATTGTTTACTAATTCCAGAGTAGTAAGTATAATCAACAAGTTGCCAAATTGGCAACTGCAAAGAGTATAAGAGACTGCTTGACATTTTTATGGAAAGGGAAGAGATTGAAGGGTTCAGTGACAAAGCAGTGGACAGGCTAGTTGGGCTAAGTTGTTTCCTCCTGTGCAGCAATTTCTTGTGTCCTTATATCCTTTAATAATTTTTCATGATGATTTAGAGATAATAATACCTTAATGTTCCTCAGTCAATCAGCTTAAAGAATACTGAATTTGATCATTTTGGGCTCTTTTTATCTTTGTAGAACCCTAACTTATTTTTAATTGAATGGTTGAACTAGTGCATGCAACCCATTTTATTCATATCCTCAAGTCTAGTTCCCAGTGACTTTTAGGAAGAAGTAAGGTCCCTTTTTTTTTTCCTCTCCACATATGTGAATTTATCCTGATTTATCATCATTTCTCTTCTGCAGCTGTGGTTTACAAATGTTTGAAAGGAAGCAATATAGCTCAATAGCAAGAATCAAATGCTGTGTCCACTTCTGAAAGGAAGTGGGAAGGCGAGGAGTCCTTCAACACAGAGCAGCTTTCTCTTTATCTCTAGGCCAAGCTGAATTTCTAGGTACAATCTGACCATGATGCCTTTTCTGGTTTATTTTTTAATATAGTCTACTATACGGTATCAATCAGCCAAGTGAAGATCATTTCTGTAAGGGTTTCAGGTTGGACCACTGACCACAACTGCTGAAATCTTCCATTAATAGTGTTATATGTAAAATATAAGTTCATGTAGGCCTATGTGTCTGGGGGAGATTGCATAACACTATAAAGCGAATATCTATCACTTAGCCACTTTTTTAATGAGAGTTACTGAATCAGGATCTCTTCATGAAGCCTAATTCTTGCTGAAGAATCTCTTTTGCTGTTAAATTCAAACCACATGTTATATAAAAAAAAACATTCTGAAGTTTTTGATGTAGTGCTGATTGTCCCTGCTAGAAATAGCTTAGCCTGTCAGTCACTGAAGAATGAAGTGCTGGATCAGGAAGAGGCAATTCTTCATGGTGAGAAAGGAAGGCCTGGCAGGAACAGCAACATTGATTTAAGTGGGAAAGCTATAAAACAAAACAAAAAATAAAGAAAAAGACAGGTGAGCAGAAAAACAGGTAAATTTGTATCTTCCTGTTCTTAGGAAATTTTGTTCACTTGCTCTATTTTAATTAGAGATGGGCCAAAGCCAGGAGCTAGATTTTACCCTTCTCAAAATATCATAATTGGGAGTGAGTTTTCAAGTTGAATCTTTGGATCCAAATCTGCCTTTATGATTTTGATTCAAAGCCAGAAAAGGCATATTTTCTGGCTTCAACAGAACCAAAAGCTCACTAGCTTACCAATTGTTCCAGTAAGATTGCCTTCAGACACAATATCCTCCCTCCTCAGTCCTACCCTGAATTTAATTCAGATCAAATGCTTTGTCAATTTTGAACTTTAACCTTATAGTTTAGAAGTAAAATGGTTCTCAGTTGGAAGAGAAAAACTTAACCGAAGCATCTAAAACTCTTCAATTTTCTCAGAGGCTAAGGAGTCCTATTGTCATCCCCTTTCATTCTATATTTGACCCCAACTTTCATATTAGTATTATATTAACTCAGATAATTCCAGAATTAAACTATATTCCTAGTAATTGTATAAACATATATTTGAGAAGTCTAACAATTGGTGGTGATATTGTGTGTGTGTGTATATTTTATTGGGCAAACTTCCGTAGGTGAGAGAGAAGCTTTCAGGCCACACACAGCTCTTCTAGTTAGTCATTGTTATTGTTAAAAGAGGTTTTAAAATTGTTAAAAGTTGTTTTCTAATTCATCTGAATGTAGGATTATGAAAGAAATTTAATTTCAATTTCAAAATTAAAATTGCAGTAAATTTTATTTAAAAGCTTTAAAAGTCTGTACTCTGAATACAGATTTTTTTTGTACTCTCCATATACGCCAGTTTGCAACAGTGACAGTGCAAAAGTCCATTTGCATAATTATACTTTACATTTACATTATATTGTAAAATATATAATCAAGTGTAATAGGATACATATGGAAATTTACTGTATTTGTAGCATGTTATTTATATTTGGCCTTAAGAAGCCATTTATTATTATTTTTTACATAAAACTGATTTAGAAATGACCCCCAAAATCTAGGGACATATCATCAGCTAGTGTAAACTGTGCAGCTCCATTGAATTCAGTAGAGAACTACACCAATTTACATTACCTAAGTGAATGTTTATACTGCCTTGTGGTTTAGACTCTGGAGGTGTGAGTATTTGTGTGCACCAAAGTGCTGCACTGCAACTCCCCCGTGTGGACACTGTGTGCACAAACTAAAAGGTTCCTAGTTCATATTGATGTAGTCCTCTTCACACTGGGTAGTTGCTGTCCAGTTGTCTAAACTGCAGGGCAGTGTACACAAGACAGAATCTATCTAACCTCCACTCTATCAGTTGGAAGCACCCTAAACTGCTGAGGTTTCAGCATTGATTGTGGTTATTACATTCCCCAAAAGCTCTGACTGAATATCCCTTTTGACTGTCTTCCCTCCCTTATCCTGTCACTTTCTTGGCTAGAAAAGAATTCTTGTTCCAACTCATCTTCTTTAACAATTCAGATCTATGCCCTCCACTAATGATGATTTTAGGTATCGTTGTCATTGTTTGTTTCCATCTCCTCCCCACCATTTTCAAAAGCGACTGTTATTTTTAGTGCCTCTGTTTTTGGATGCACAATGTGTGACACCTTAAAGGGACTTGATTTGCAGAGAGTATCCGTGCATCCAAAATTTCTAGTCATTTGGAAAATCTTGGCAGTTTTTCTTCTATGTTTCTGAGACCCTGTGATTGCCCATGCTACTCAGAACACAAGCCTTAGAAACACAAAGGGTCTCAACGTTTCCAAATCTTTTAATTACAAAAGGTGTTATGACAGTGGAACAAATGCAGTAATGTAGTAGGAAATCAGGCCTATTCTAATCAGTAGCATGAAGCTTTGTAATTCATATTGAGGGGCATTAAATAGGGCTTGGGTTATTCAGTCTGACTGTGCAATTTACAGGACTTCTCATTACTTTCTAACAGGTTCCTAAATATCTTTGGAGGGCACCTCCCTTGGTAGGCTGCTCCACTGTCCAAATGTTCTCTCTATCTAGCCAGTATGTCCTTCCTAATTGTTCAAAAATATCTTCACATGTGTGCACTAAACTATCAAAGCAAGCCCCGAGAGATGGCAATGTTGAGTCTCAAGCAAATGTCTGGTTCAGTATGTAAATATACTTCCTCTATAAACAGGGGCGGGCAAACTGTGGCCCGGAGGCTGCATCTTGCCTTCCAGATGTTTTAATCTGGCCGTCTATCTCCCACTGGAGAGCAAGGTCTGTTGCTTGCCCTGCTCCAGTGGTCCAGTCAGAGGGCAGGGTTGGGGGCTTGTCTCTGCTCAGCACAACTCCTGGAAGCAGGGGCATGTTCCCCTTCAGGCTCCTACACAAAGAGGCAGCCAGGGGGCTCCACACGCTGCCCCTTCCCCAAGCGCCACCCCCGTAGTTTCCATTGGCTGGGAATTGAGGCCAATGGGAGCTGCAGGGGCAGCGCCTGCAGACAGGGCAGCACACAGAGCTGCCTGGCTGTGCCCCACAGAGCAGCCAGAGGGGGGACATGTCACTGCTTCTGGGAGCTGCATGAGGTAAGCAATGCCCGGAGTCTGCACCCCTGACCCTCTCCCACACCACAACCCCCCGCCCCAGCTGTGATCCCTCTCCTGCCTGCTGAACCCCTCAATCCCAGTCTGGAGCACGCTCCTACACCCGCAAACCCTCATGCCCAGCCCAACTGCAGAGCCTGCTCCCCCAGCTAGAGCCCTTACCCCCTTCTGCACCCAAACCCCCAATTTCATGATCATACATGGCCCGCCATACAATTTCCATACCCAGATGTGGCCCTCTGGCCAAAAAGTTTGTCCATGCCTGCTCTAAAAGAACCTGAGAAGTTCTTCTGTACCACATATAAAAACAAACAAACAAACAATCAAAAAATGGCGGGGGAGTAGGGGACATGTAGAGAAGTAATAGACTGTATCCTTTACTTGCAGCTTCCCTATTGGTGTGATGCATGCATTTGGCTAAACCTAACTTTCACGCCTAGCAAAACTTGAAAAACTCTTGAGAGAGAAAATCCTGTGGTGGTTCATCTTGGTTTAGCAAAACTCATTACTATTTGCTATTTTTATTTGATATGCTAAAGCTAAACCTAAGGCATGGATACTTAAGAAACGGAGCTAAAGCAATGTTCTGTTCTTCTAAGAACAAATTTGGAGGTTATGAGCGAACTGCTGGCTAAGGTAATATACTCTGACTTTTTTTTAATGTAATTTGTGTTGAATTTATGGGAGACTACACTAAAAATCAGACCTGAGAGACAAAGGCTGATGGCCATGATGTAATTTTAATTTGCACATAACTCATAATATCCAAGCTGCATGTCCGGTTAGTAGTGGTTTTTAGGGAAGGTGGAGGAGAGGACAGACATGGCTGTGTGATTTTTTTATTATTATTATTATTATTATTTTTAATAAATTGACAGGTAATGAAGATGATAGATACTTTTGATTTGATCTTCAATCCATTGTAGTCCTAATAGAAGAAAAAGTGGGAGTCCTGCGCAGAACGTATGCAATGTGTAATTATTTTCTTAACATGAGGGGTACCATATTGAAACTGCCCCTTTAGGGATGTGGGGTGGAAGTGGGTGTCAATGAAACAGTTGAGTGGTCAGCTATCCTTTTTACTTCAGAATGTGTGGGTTTAAATCTGGTGTATGGAGAGTCAAAGGAGACAACACCTATGTGGGAGTTCATGGAATAGGATGTGTTCACTTCAACTAACTTCTGAATCCATTGCAGTGCTGGGTCAGTCTTACATAATGGGAAGAAAAGGGTTATTGTGTTTTTGATTTAGGGATCTAAAAATGTAGCAAGAAATGTCCTCCTCTGACCTCTTAATGTACTTTATGCAAGAGTCGTCTTTGATTATAATCAAACATGATATCCACTAAGTGCACTGCAGCAGTTTTACCTATCTCTTCAAAGTGCTGTTTTTGGAGCAGTTATTTTTCTATCCAACTAACAAAGGAAAGGGGTGATTTAGAATTATTGTCACTCAGAAAGGGTGACAATAATTCTATACAGGGACAAACTTTCCAAAATACTTTGATAAGGAAATGCTTTATGGAGATTGGCTCACCCATCACTCTCTGCAGCATAGGTAAATCATTAATGGCTTTGTATAGCACCCTGATAGGGATTAAATCTTTTATTTTCAGAGGTTATTTTTAAAAGCAGAAGAAACATTATGGGCTCTTTGGATTCTTTTATTTCTCTCGAATGGCTTGCCACATTAGTCAGTTCCCACTGCTTCTCCTTTGGCCTTTTTCAGTACATGGAAATTTGATTTCTTTTTTACATGGCCCAAAGTGAGGAGTAGCTGTCCTTGTTGTGAAAGGATGGGGGTGCAGTTGCAGAGACTAAAGGTCATCCTCCAAGGTTGGAAGGTGGGGCTCTGCCCTGAAGGCTGTAGGCACATCAAGCTGTGAGTAATGCTATGTTATGTAATGTTCAAATAAAAATAGTTTTGTTAAATACAAGCTCTGTGTCTTAAGGAAAACATCCACAGTCCACAATTACCCTCCTACTCACTAACTCCGTCTGTCCATCCTTCCTCCCTTCTTTCCTTTATCTTGCAACCAAACTAAAAAGAGAAAGAAAGTGTGCTGTTTATACTTGTCAATATGCTTAACAATTATATTGTCCTATTTTCTTCCGATGTCTTTCTGTCACTCTGATTTTGCTGCTAATAACTATTCAAATATTTAAGGAATTTGTTAGAATGCTGCTTCCATACATTAAAGAGAAACAATTGGCAAGAAACAAAGTAAAATAGCATAAGACCTGGGCTTTGAAGTGTGTTCTATTTTAGCCAACTAACAAAAAGGTTGAGTACCTCAATGAAGGTGCATGTGGGCTTAAGTGAATTGCTGTGATTCCATGTGAATTGCTCTATTCTAATTGGTTAGGAGTTACCATCTAATGATTATTAGATGGTATACCGGAAATGTGTTGATGGTATCAGGTCAGTCTGTAGTGGATAACATTCCAAATTAAAAAAACAACCCATCTCTCTCTCTCACATATGCAGATGCTACTATTGCAACTAACAAGTACTGGAATTGGCACTGTTGGCAGTTCTAGGATTAAATTCTCATGGGCATTTCAAGGTGGAAATAAATACTGGAACAATCTTCAAACTTTAGAAATACTCTTTTTATTATAAAATCTGAAAATCAAGCAGTAATTCTAGTATTGCCACTTTCTCAGGATGAGCCAGTGAGTGCAAGTGTATTAGCGTTAGTAGTATATTCAGGAACTTTTTACCCAGCCTGCATTCATGCCATAATTAGAAAAACAAGTCCCAAAGGTGTGGCAATTTTCATTACATTTTTTTTACTGCTGCTTCACACCCCCGTCTGACACACACATGTTGAATCTTCAATATTTTTTTCCCTTTCTTTTAAGTTGTTTCTGTTCCATTGACTCAGCCAAACTTTTCACTCAGCCCTGATTCAAGCGGTTATATCAGTTGGCTTCCCATCCCCTCATTTGAAGTACTACTACAGTCAGAGCCATCCCTAGCTTACAACAAATTGGGGTCACCACTCTGGGCAACATGCCTTTGGGGGCCCTGTGCTTCGTGAGGAGGCAGGCAGGGGGTGAGGCAGCAGGGGTGAGGGGGCCAAGGAGGAGCCCCCTTATCAATGATCAGCACCTCCCCTTACCTCCTAATGCCGATCAGCTGTTTTGCCATATCTGGAGGTGAGGGGGAGTGGAGAGGAGTGAAGGCGCAGCCCACTTGGGGGCGGGTATAGAACTGGGTGTGGAAGAGGCAGGGGGAGGAAGAAGTAGGGCATTGTGAGGGAAGGGGTGGAGTGGGGATGGGGACTGGGTGGAGCTGGGGAGGAGCACCCCCCAGCAGATGAAAACTTGACATCTATGTCACAGGCCCCGCACCTCCCTAGGGACGGCCCTGGGTACCAGTAGGTCTAGGCCTTTCCCCTCAACTAAAGGGAAGGAAACACTAAGTCCAGACTCCTGTTGATTACAGGGGCCAACAAAGGAGAAAACAAGAATGGGAGTGAGGTCAATAGTTGAAAATTAAGGAACCTGTGGGGAACACCAAGCAGAAAATCCCAACAGCGACCACTGCTCCTCATGCAAGGAGTCTGTGGATGCTGCCCAGAGGAATTCTGCACAGAGACATGGGCAACCAAGGGACTAGAAATAGGCCCCACAGTTGCAGAGCACCCCCATTCATGCAGCTTCCTCCTCCTCAGTTCACACTAACCAGTGCTTCATTCGTAACCAAATTTTTTAAAAAAAAAGTCTCACAGAGGTGGTGTTGTTTTGCAGAATTCACCTCTCCTTTAAGTTCAGTCACTTCCGAGTGGGTTTTTCCCTTTCCAAACACTTACTGGAACAGCCCTCTGAGTTGGAGGCTGCAATCCTAAACTGTGTAAGAGTTTTAGATTTACTTAGATTGAAAGATCTCTGGGGCCTGGAGCAGTTTTGTTGTGTTTATACTGTACTATGACTAGCAGAATGGGGTTCTGACCCATCACTATGGCTCCCAGGCCCAACAGTAGCATAAATAACAATCTACACATGTATGTCCTATTGCCGCCTTACAAAACAAAATCCAGCTTCCCTTCAACCTTTATCATAATTGAAATAAAACATAAAGCAACATCTAGGGCTCCTTCTTTAACAACCCTTTCCATCTTTCTCCTTTTTTTTCACCCATGTTAGAGAGCTCAGGGGTTTGGTGCAGATGGGGGAATCAAGCCTAACAAGAAATGGATAGCAGAATGGGGTGATGCTTGGACAGAAAAAAAAGAGAGAGAGAGAGAGGAAATTATTTCATACCAAAGATACAATGGGTCTTTCTTGCCCCAGGGCACCAATTACTATTTCAAGGGGTAATCATGGTGCAGTAGCTGCAGTCATTATAACTGCTAATACTTACATAATCATAAATTCCTACTTTATCTCAAGCAAAGGGGGATTATTTAAAATACAATAAAATGCTGTTACATTTTTAAGTCCCCGCCCATCCCAGGAGCCCTATACTCAAATAGACCGGAAGGAGCCATATAATTTGGCCTAAATCATACAATTTCTTGCCTTCCTTGGGAGCAGATTTCTCACTTTTTCAGAACAACTCCTCTGGTTTTTAGAGGAACAAAAATAAACCTCTTTGGCTGACGGAACCCAACCCTGACACAGACCAATCTGCTTTCCACTTGCCCCTTCAGGTCAGAGTTGAGGTATGATATTAGGATGATGGGGGTAAGCTTGTACTGTGGATATCTAGCCTTACCTGAACTGTAGATAAATGTGTTCAACAGAGCGGTCAATCAGGCCATTCTCATGCACACTGAATTCCCTCAAAATAAATGCCAACAACCATACAAGAAATAAGATGTCTTTGCCTAGCTACACTATTTTCAATCCTATCGCCTAACAACAGTCAAATTATTAGGTCAAGAATCAGAGAGGTAGCCGTGTTAGTCTGGAATAGCAGAGGTAACAAAGTCCTGTGGCACCTTAAAGACTAACTATAAAGTTTTGAAGCATAAGCTTTCGTGGGCTAATACCCACTTCATCGGATGCAAGTTATTAGGTGTTATCAAAGATCAGCCATTCACTTGTTCTGTTCTTTCTGCAAATTAAAACACGGAAGCTGTTTTTGTTGCAATTATTTTAATTTGCTGCACTATACAGGACATTCATTTTAGTGTTTTGTAAATGAATGCCCATACAAAACAAAAAAATGGAAGGACTGGTATTTGGCAGGCTGCAGGATTCTGTGGGTTTTCTACATATGAAGATTGTTATGTGCTATAGAAGCTGGTTGATTCAACTTCCCCATTTTAACTTCCTGTTTGCACACTGATGGGAAACAAAATATCCTAGTGGGTGTTTGAACAGCTTGAGCTGTGTTGACCTGGGAACTATTTTTCAGTGATCTAAGTATTGGCTTAGAGTTTAAACATTTCAGCAGCTTGAAATTCAACATCCCTTTTAGACCTCCAAGGCTTTCTTTCACTCGTTTGAGCTTGTTACACACCAGGCATTTCCAAGTTAAGAACTGTTTGATTTTTTTTTTTCAGTAAGTAGAGGCTTTAAAAATACAGAGGGAGGAGGAAGTAGATAGTAGAGAGCTGCAGATTCTGTAAAAGGTGGTGCATAATGGCTAAAAGAGGCAGATCCTTACTGACGTTTAACAACTTACCCCAGCTGAGGATCTGTGTCAAAGTGTCTAATAACCTTTCTGCTGTGCCCACAACACTGAATAACCAGACTCTGAAAGGGTTCCATTTTTGCATGTTGCATACTTGGATTTTGTTTTCTTTCAAATGCACTTTGTAAGTAAAAAGTTTCTCCCTCTGATCTTGTCATGAACTTGCACTGAGGACATTTTGGGAAAATAAACCTTAATTGAAGTGGCAGGAGGAACTAGTACTGCTAAGCTATTATTTATCATACAGATGCACAGGTGATAAATTATCCATGGATTCAGACTATCCACGTACAGTATAATTCAAATTACCTGCTCTTAGCCAAATATCTGCCAAGTTTCAGATCTGATAGTGTATAAGAATGGATACCTTACTTTATATTGAGTAATTGATATTTGTTAGGCCATATACTATAATCTGAAAATTCATCCAATTGTGAACTGAACACTTTTTTTTTTTTTAAGGTGTTGGGGTTTGTGTAAAAAGTCTGCTTAACTTGTTTGGTTTTGTTTGCTGAGATCAGACTCCATATCAAGCTGTTTAAACACTAAGAGATTTTGTTTATCAGTGTGTTAACAGGAATTAATAAAAGGAAATTTAGCCGCCAGCTTCTGTGTGTAGTTATTATTCAGATATGCAGAAAATGCACCAAGAACTCAACTGCTTGGGGTCGCTGCTACATAAAAATTGGTCCCAAAGAGCAATTTCAACTGAATTATTTGTGAAGCTGCCAGTGACCAGCAGGAGAGGACTGTCCAAAGGAGACGAAGATCTAGCATGGCCAGAGAAGAAGAGGTCCTTGTAACAGAGAAGCACATGGAACATGGGAGAAGAAAGATGGTCTTGTGCTAAGGCATAAACGAGGACTTGGGAAGTCTGGGTTCTGCTCTTGACTCTGCCACAGACTTCCTATGTGACCTTGGGCAAGTCAATTAAACACTCTCTGCTTTGGTTCAAAGGCAGCAGAAGGTTGCTTTCAATGGGGAAGCAGGATGGGTGTTGTGCATGGGGAGTGAAGGGAGCTACCACAACTTGGCGGGTGGTAACCAACTCCAGCCTGGGAAGGAGGGTCCCAGCGGTTTTTGTGTTTCTTGCTGGCTGCTTGATGTATCTGCTCCCACCCCAATCAACCCTGGTTGCTACTTGCTCCCTGGCCTCATCCCAGACACCATGATAGCTGCTCCAGGTCCCCTTTCTAACCTCCACCCCTTGCACGTGCCCCCAGTTTACAGAGAGCACTGGTTCCCAGAATGTGTAGCAAAATGACCCCTGGGGATGGAAATTTAGATCAGCCCCATCAGCCCCTGATTCTGCTGTCCCTGCCTCAGTTTTCTTTAGGTAAAATGGTATAATGAAAAGAGAAGCAATAAGGAAAACAAAATTATAACAATGCCTCTGTCTGCCAGGTCTATTTAGAAGGGAAGCTCTTTGGAGCAACGACTGGGTCTTGATATGTGTTTTGTACAGCACTGCGGAATTTAACCCTGACCTGCATTGGGGCCTTCTAAACTAAGGGTATGTCTACACTGCAAAAAAAAAAAAAAAAAAAAAACCACCATGTAGCCGTGATTCTTAGAGCCTGGGTAAACTGAATTGGGATTACGGGACTTGTGCTATGGGGCTGAAAATAGCGGTGTAGATGTTCCTGCTCAGAGCTGGATCTCAACTCTGAGACCTTCCCCCTTCATCTGTTTTAGTGCATGGGTTCCAGTTCGAAGCTACATTGGTATTTTTAACTCCGTGGCACAAGCCTGAGTCAGTTGACCCAGGCTCCGAGACTTGCTGCTATGCTTTTGGTTGTGGGTTTTTTTTTTTGTTTGGGTATTTGTTTTTTGTTTTTAATGTAGCCATACCCTAAGAAAAACAATAAATAACAGTTGGAGAGAGGAGTTGAAATGAGCTAAAGTTGACGCTGGTTAATTTTTTCAAAGCAAAAAAACCCATGTATCACCATAAAATGCATAAATACTTACTTACTTTTATCATGACCGCAATTGCTGAAGTTGCCTCAGGGACTGAGTAGGAATGAGGTGCCTGGTGTGACCGTAAATAGGGAAGGGAAATGGACTTTGAGACAGTCTGTCTATTAAAGTGTTGTCCAGATTATGAAAAAGCTTGAGAACTCCTGTTGCAAGCTAGAGAATCTTAAATCCAGGATGAGCAAACTTGTGCTATTTTTAAACTCATTTTGAACAGTATAAGTTTGAAATTCACACCAAAATGTTCAATCTTTGGTATTTCTAAGGCACCTGTCATGTTGGCAACTAAGCACTGTTATATTGTTTGCATTCCTCTTAGTGGAGAAAACAAAGGGCAAAGTGACAAAAAAAATGGGAAAACAGTGGTAGAATGGAGAAGAATGGGTTGGAGGAGGAGAGAGAATCAGAGAGAGAGCAAAGGAAACAATCTAATGAAAAAAATGGATGCAATCCTTACGCTGTATGTAGGCCACCTAGTTGTGCCAGTTTAGATTAATTCAGTATTAATTCTTCTGCTCCTAAGAGAGAGCACAGACTTCCCTTAAACTAGCAAAACCTGTTTTTAATTGAATCTCTCTTAAAAACAAAATCGTTGAAACAAATTAGTTTTAATTGCACAGAAAAGGGGGTTGAAAACTTGTTCGAGGTTTGCCAAGTCAAAAATTAGTTTGAGAGCTTCTCAAAACCCCACTCTCTGTCAGGTTTTCCTATTTTTATTCTGGAAATAGTGGGATAAAATTTGAATCTGAGAACTTACCTGATTATTGGACCTGAACAGCTGAACTATTGGTTCATCGACATGTGCTAATCTGTTACGAGATGCAAAGGAAAATGCCACAATTTAACACAGTTTAACTCATGGGAAAGTGAAGTCAGATGATCAATTTGTGTGTGTGTGTGTGTGGGGGGGGATTGTATCCATTTTTTGGGAAGGCCTGAAAGGTACAGATTTTGGTTGGGGAGGGGGGAGTGAGAGTGGAGCTGTATTCTACTGAGAATGGAATAAGTTGGTGAGGGGTGTTTACAGCATATTAACTGATCTAAGGGACAGACTGTGGACCCTTGTGAGGACAGACAGTGGATGGGAGTTAGGAGAAGTGATTGGAGAGTTGAGGGGAAAATGAAGGGTGTGTCCGATATTTGACAGAAACTCTATGAGGAGATGTTTATAGAGTAGCAATTGATTGGGGTTTCAGAGAATTTATTAATTCGGGGTAGTGAATGTATTGCATTATCGGGACTAGGAGCCAAAGAATGGATTGGGGGTGCTGGTGGGAAGAATATGAACTGAAGGGAAAAGGGGCTGGTTTTTGGAGCCTAGGTTTTAGGTGTGCATATGTTGATATTTTAATAAAATGCAATTTGCCACTGGCAATGTATTCAAAATAATTAGTGGATTGGCTTCCTTTTCCTGTGCTTGTTTCCCCCTAAATTCTTAGTGTATTTTTTCCCTTAATAAAGAGGAAATTGTACCTATTTCACAATTATACCATGAGACAACCCCAGTCTCCCCATCTAAGGTACCAGTCCTGTAAGTGAATCAACCTGGGAGATCCTTGTGCCCACACAGAGTCCACCCAATTTGAATGGAGCTCTGCACAAGTACAAAGGGTCTGCCTAGGTGTATCCAGCTTGCAGTATCAAGGCCTAATTCTGGATTTTCTCCCCATTTCTTGTTTACTTAGCTGTGAGCCTGAGGATACTTATAAACCAACTGTGGGTATGTAATGGGGGTTCCGGCTTAGCGTGTTCAAAGCAGAATCCAATGAGGATATATCCGCACTCAGCATTCATTAACTTAATAACCCTATGCAATATCCACCATCATAGAACACTGACTGATAGAATAATAACTCAGCAGTAGAGTTATTTTCTGTTGTTTTTTAATTTTGGCTTGCTCAGAGTTATGTAAGTTTCCCAGAGCTTGTGTATTTCAAGGCTAACCTGTGGTCACACCATTTCTTTTTAGGGAAATGAGATGTAACACAACCCAATCTGTTTGAAGCAAGTGAGATTGCTGCTCCTTTATTTTTTTTTTATCATCACCATTGTTTCTGCTCATTGGTGTCTCCCGCCCACTCTTTTAACAGCTGCTTACTGTGACAACTTACCTCCAGCTAAGTGGGAAGATGAGCAGCTGCTTGCAAAACCAAAGCCAATCTTCTGCCTGGATCAGTTGGCGAGGGTTCCTGTGAAAGAAATGAGGACTGCACTAAATGATATATGCTGAATTAATTGCACCTACTACCAGACTCTTTCCAAAACTTACTGGGAAACGTATCCATTTGTGCAACAACAACAAAAAATCACTCACTAATCATCTTTTGAAGGTTAAAGATATTTAGAAACTCAGAGCAGTCTATTCATAGGAACTATAGCATCGCTGATGAGTTTTAAAAAAATCAAATTACATTTGTTTCCTTTCAGACTGCTTTCAATCAGATTTCTGTGAAAGTGTGCATGTGTAGCTGTCTGTGTGTGTGTTACCCTAGTGTTTTGGGGGATGACTCATGTTGTAATTCACTCTATTCAGCTGCATAAATAATACTGATAGAAGAATAAGATGACATTCAGATATATGGATTCTTGCCCTTCTCCTCTAGCTAGCTATCATCCCCCTCCCCCCCCCATCCCACCATCATCATTGCTCTGTCTTTAGGCTGTGAAGTATTCTAGGCACCTCCAAATCCCTTATCTTCTTGTGGGCAGGCAGCTTGCTCATCCTCCCTCATGACATAGCAAATATAGAAAGAATCCCCTTCCTGCTGCTGTTGGCTTTGGCCTTGTCTAATTCTGAGGCTTCTGGATGCCTGAGAGCAGTAGTTCAATTAGGTCAAAATAGGGATCTGGATGCTGTCTAATTGTGGTGACTGCACAGCTTAATGTGTAATGCAGCATTGCATCTTTTTGTGGTGATGGGGAGAAAAAAGGAAAGGGGACAGAGTGGAGACAAGAAGTTATTTGACAGGGGTTCATGTCTGCAAAAGGTCTCATGGGCCAGTCAAACAAGTCTCTATATGTTTTGTGTGTTCATTGAATATGGTCTTTTGAGCTGGGTAGGGTCACATCTCTGTAACTTGAGTAGAATGGAGAATCTTCAATGACAACAAAGGATAATTGAAATTCCGAGAGCTCTTTTCCAGAAAATGTTGAAGTAACTATTTTCTGCATCCTGGATGATAAAACTTTCCAAAAGAAAGATTAAATATTGTTATTTATTAGCAGTAGTGACATCCATCTTTCCTCAAAAGGAGAGAGAAATTTAGCAGCTGGGGGATATCTGAGGTATCCCAGAGGGTTGGGAACAAACTGGGGGCATATCTTGGATAAGGAACTCCCAGCTGGCACATTTCTTCTCTGGTCAGGTGGTGTTACTGCTTCCCATGTGACCATTTCTGGAAGCCCCAGAAACTCCTCAGGTAAGCACCAACTCCTCCTACAAACCCAGATCAATTCCCTCTGCTTGTGAGTCCTCACCTTGCCAGCCATGACGGAGGTTGACCTCCAGCAAAATAATGTCTTTTTTAATCTGAAAAGTGGGAAGAGTGGGGACTGTCTTTGCTTCAACCAAGGACTGGGGGCTGTGCAGACCAGAGAGCACCCTGAGTATAAGGAAATACCCATTCTCACACCTGAATAGGGTTTTCCTTAGGGAAGCAAATGCACTTGGGATGGTGTCTTAACCAAAGTGAAGGGCCAGTCCACAGTCCCATTACCGTAGGGTGTCTCAACTCCAGTAAGATTTCTATGTTTTTTTCCTTTCCTGCTGATGCAGTGTGTTGGGAAATGGGATTAAGATCTCAGATATATGAAGATTTGGAGGAAAGCGGGTGTTACTTGCTGGCACCTTGGAAGAAGCAGGATAGTTGTGTAGGCCACCCAGATATCCCCTTTTGAGAGAACAAGCTAACCAGCCATTCTGGAAGTCTTCAAGAGAGAAGAGGCAGTAGAAGGCCATCAGATCGTCACTTGTTCCCAAACCTCCTGAAGATGGAACCTGAAAAATGCCAGAGCAAGAAAAGGAGTGAGTCAGAGTTAATAGCTTAATCTTCTCTCTCCTATTCCCCAGGAGGCAAGTGAGGGGGAGAGATGTTCTCTTTCCCCATCTATGTGATTCAAAAGAAGTGCATAATTAGACCATTGGGGCAGAGCACTGCTGCTCCGGGAGGCTGGAGAATGGGTTACCAATTGTTGGAGGTACCTTCTTTTTCTCTATCCTCTTGTGATTTGGAAGAGAAGGGCCCAGTCTGCAGGCCAGGAAGAGCAGCTGCTTTTGCAGTTGGCAGTAATCAGGGTTGGTGAATTACATGTTCAACCACACAAATTCAGCTGAAAATTATTTAGCTGAATTCAGATGGTCAAATATTGTCTGCGTTTGTGTTGCTCAGCATTTTCCTTTCATTCTGTTCACCTGTGTCCAGCTGCAAAATACTCTACGGGATGGAGGAAAGGCCGTGGTATACAGAGAGGCTGAGTTTCATCAACTAAAAAATTTGCATTTTCTAAATATTAGAAATCCTCTGTTACAAAAGGAATTGAAACTGGCAGTCTGAATAAGTATGAACCCAGCCATGAGCATCCATTTGGAAGCCATGGGAGTAAATCCATATGCTGTGTTAGACAAAGGTATCCCAGTGCAAAACACTCTGGCTCCTGTAACTTTTAAATGTAGAACAATGTTCTGGAGCTTCTGATTTCATGACACATGAAATTCTTTCTGCAAAAATCTTCTGTTTCTTTTACCAGCTATCTCATATACAGAGGGAGGAACGTGAGCATATCCTTTTAAAATGATTGTGACAATGAAGTGACACACTGCCATTTTTTAATCCTCTTGCCTACATCGGTCTTGAGACTGGTTAAACGTGCCATTCTCTGTTCTGTGACCGTTATCTTTGACACTGGAATGAGTTATCACAGAATGTTAATGCCTCTCATGTTCTCCTCATTATACATTCTCATTTTCATGACAAAGACTGTAAGGGGAACAGAAAATGGTGCAAAATTAATACATTCTCCTGACAATCTGGAGACAGTATTGCATGGTCCTATACAGAAGGCACAGCTGGGGACCCTGACAACAGCATGTGCACAGCTGCTTGTTTTATAAAGTTTGAAAGATTTTCCTTGTGGTTTTGTTTGGGGTTGTTTTAATTTATTTTATTTTTTGGTGTGTATGTGGCTAACATGCTTTCAGTATCCAAAAATATCATGTTTAGCCAAATCTGCCTACACTTTTGGATTGCATACCCCAATGTTGTGTTGTAACGTACATAGTATGTGTGAGAGAAGAGGTGGGTTGAATAGTAAATATAGGAACTTGTGTCCCGAGCTAAAATTTAAAGTTTGTATTTAATGCTCTAATACGTTATATTATTGTTATTTATAACTACAGCCCAATACATTGATGTGCCTGTCATTTGTTTTATGATCTATGTCATAATCTTGATTACACGGCAAGCAAATTGAACTTTACAGCTCTCTCTGACTTCCTTAAATAATTACAAAACTCCCCTACACACACACACACACACCTCGGAAGTTTAAGAACAAAAGAAATTGTATATAGTTCACTTAACTATGGAGCTAAAGAAGTTGATTCATGGTAGTATTGCTATTGGTCTCTTACCATTCAAAACCTTAGCATGCATCAGTGAATAAATAATTTTTTTAAAATATGTGGCAGAATAAGTGAAAGACTTTTCTTTCATAAGCTGTCTGTACCAAAAATCCCCAGTCTAATGCATCTCTAAAAAATCCAGTTTCATTATACATTGATATGCCTAGGTTTCTATTTCTGAGCATTGTGAGGGCAAGGAGATGGTTTTAGGGGTTGTTTCGGAGGAAAGAAAGACTTGAAGACTTTATATGATCAGAGCCAGGCAGCTCTGTGGCAGATCTGTGTAACTAGCTAATGAACAACAGCTGAATGGAGCCATGTAGCCAGCGGAGATTGGGATTCCCCCAGAAGAGGCTGCTATAAGCATTTCTAAAGATGACTATACTGATGTTATTACTCAAATAAAACCTATTTAGTGTGAAAATAAAATGATGCACTGAAATTTCAGAGATTGCTGTTTTGATTATGTTGTTCACTGATAAAATATGAATGATAAAAACATCAGGAGATTCCAAACATGACATGATTTTGGGGGAAAAAGGGGGGGAAAAAGAGTATTAGAACATAAACCATTTTTTAAAAAATCATGCCAATGCAATGATCTGGATCAGGTCTATACATAAAACTTTTGCCAACATAGTGATGTCAGTTAAGGTGCTGATTTAATTTTGTTTTTGAACATGTTTATACCAGTAAAAGCCCTAGTATAGATTTTGTTGGTATTGTTGTTTTTTTGTGGGGAATTGATACAAACTATACTGGCAAAAGCAGTGTCTACACAAGGAGGGCATTGCTTTCTAGTATAAATTAGAACTTAGTAGAAATGAATAGACAGAATTCAGGAACTGAATCTAGTTTCGCATGGAGTGGAGTTCTTCACTGCCCCATCTGGACCTAGGATTGAATCTATGCATTTTTTCTATTACGGCCTGGTATGATGAGGGCCTAGGAGTGCTGTGTAGGCAGTGCATTCAGAAGCTGGCAAGAAGACAGTCCTTTCTGTCATTCAGCAGGGACTTATATTGCTGGGCATCTTGTTGTCCACAGGTGGGAAGATAAATTATATGAGTCCTCAGTGGTAAAGAATTAGAGTGAGAGGAAAATGAGGATGAGATGAAATTAGGACAGTCAGGAAGAATGAAAGGAAAAATGGTAAAATGAAAAATTAAAGCATGAGCCTTTAAGATGGTTGAAACTACTGCAGTCAGGCAAAAGAATAACAAAGAAGAAAATTGCACTACATATGAAAAATAATGGCTATACTATTCCTTTCCCAACAGCATTATTGACCCAGAGCCTAAAAGAATAAAAAAGATTGATACATTGGAATATATGTTCCTAAGGTCTGAATAATTAGATTACACTTGGAGTGCCCTAATTAACAAATTTGGGAAGAGGGAGGGTAAAGGAAAAAGAAGACACTAGTTTTAAGGTCCCCCAGAGCTAAAGGAAGAAGATATGAAATGTTTGTTTTGTGACCTGAAAAGATCAAATGCATGGTTTTGCATAGACCTGAAGGGAAAAAGGATAGCTGGCTCAGAGCTTGTAATCAATAAAGAGTAGCATGCTGATTCATAATGCCATAGTATGATTCAAATGATGACACCTTCAGAAAATGAAAGCAGAAGAGAAAAATGGCAGAAAAAGATAAGCAAGTGTGACACAAGAATGATAGGACTGAGGAGTAGAATGTTTGACTAGTCCCACTCTCTCTGCTTCTTCGAGAATTTGAAGATGACTTGGAAAACAAGTTACTGTATTAAAAGTTACTGCATTAAAGTAACTGCATTAAAAAAAGACAAGTTTTGCAAAATATCTGGAAAAGCAGCAAAAATATGCATAAATGGTTTTACAAGGTCAAACAATATAAGAATTTGCTTGTATACTTCCTCTTTCAAAACTTTGTCTTAGTGTGCTTTTTCCACCCCCCACCCCTCAAGCAGTCTAGAAGCATTGCTTTGGCCTTTCTTGGTGAGTGCATTACCACAGAAATATAATATATGTGTTCCGTATGGTTTCTTGCATTGTATGTGTGGGTTGTGGTTGTTGCTTGAGTTCCCATGACTATTGAGTGAGGAAGTTAGGCATAATTCCTGGCAGCATGGTACTTCATCCATTACATTAAAGAACAGCTCATATTTCAAAATGTTTTTTCGGAGATCGTTACAAAAATAAAAAACAAATGGTGAGGTTATCAGCTCTCATTACCAATTGCCAAGCAAATGTAAAAACACCAAAAATAGCCACAGGAAGCAATAATTTCTATGACAAATTATAGAGCTATTTACTTAATGTGGTAAGTAATACAGTTTTGATCAAAGATAAACAGTTTAAAAAGTTACATTTGTTTTGTTGTGGAGGAAAAAGGAAATTGCTATTCCCTTCAGGCTGATGTACCTTGTAAAGCAATCTGTCTTCAAACACAGAATGAAAGAAAGCCAAAAAAAATCTCTGAATTACATGACGAGGCCCTTGAGATGCTGCTAGTTGCTCTGCTGTTGAGGACCACAGATGTCTCGTATTGTGGGTCATACTGTGCATTTTCTTTGGTTTTTAAAATATATTGCCAAGTAGCATAGATTTATACATATGGGGTATTTTTTGGAGTGCTCTTTCCTCATTATGGGCCCAATTCAATCAAGCACTTAAGCATGTGTCAGTCCTATTTCAGTTGAATAGGACGGTGGTTCTCTAGGTAACTATCTAGATGAGTTTATGTACCCCTGGAAGGTACATAGAGGTCTTCCACAGGGGTACATAAACTCATCTAGATAGTTACCTAGTTTTACAACAGGCTACGTAAAAAGCACTAGCAAAATCAGTGCAAACTAAAATGTCATACAATGACTTGTTTGTACGGTTCTGTACACTGAAAAGGAAGTATAATATTTATATCCCGATTGATTTATTTTGTAATAATATTCTAAAAATGAGAACGTAAACAATTTTTCTGCAATAGTGTGCTGTGACAGGTTTATATATTTATATCTGATTTTGTAAGCAAGTAGTTGTAAAGTGAGATGAAACTTGGGGGTACACAAGACAAATCAGACCCCTGAAAGGGAGAAATAGTCTGGAAAGGTTGAGAGCCACTGAAATAGGACACGAGGAAGCCATGGCCCTACTGAAATCCGTTGAGAACTGGCCTGTTGACTTATTGACTTATTGACACTTCGATGCAATTCCAGAGTTGTGGCTTAGTACAATTGTTTCTCTATGAGTTTCTAGGTGAGATTCTATGAAATGCCTCTTTGAAACACAGTCGAGAACTTGAATCTTAGGGCAAAAGGAAAGATAAGGTGGCTTTAAGCCATCTCTATTCCTTCCTTGTCCTGGACTGTTTTGCAGGATGGAGAGGCCACTGTAATTAGACAGCCTTGGAGGATGTCGTAGGATAGGGGATGCAGCAGTGCTTGAAATCTCTGCAGCATTGTGTGGTGGAGCTTCCTTTTCCCAACATGCCTCTGGATCCTTGAACTTGGCCACCAGCACACACACCCCTATGCCACATCTTGCAAGGTGATCTTTACAGCTGTAAGGTTTAAGATTAGCAGCTGTGTTAGTCTGTGTTCTACAGAGCCTGTTCTGGGGGAATAGTTCCCTGGCTGTGGAGGGCTTTTAGAGTAACTTTACATTGCTCGGACTTCTTTTTTCATGATGTAAAGGGGCTGTAGCAGGAGTGTATCTTTTCCTCTGTTTTAAAGTTGCTATTTAAAGAGTTTATGTCTTCCAAACATCTCAGGAAACGGATAGAAAATGTCTTTTTTATAAGGTTCACCCAAGTATGACATAGGAAAATCAGGACTTGCAAAGGCTGTATAGCGTGCATTGTGAAGTGATCATTACAAAGCCAGCTCCACACCTCAAATAGCCCATTCTAATGCACTGGACTTCAAAAGAAAAAAAGTCAAGCTGTGGTGAACGTTCAGACTAAAGTTAATAAAAACTCTTTTAAGAGAAAAATTAGTCCTAGTGAGAGACTGCTTTCTTCGGTAGTTCTCTTGGAAAGTTGGGTTTGTAGTTTAGACTGAGGTCAGAGTCTATGGCAGAAAAGAAGAAAAAATATTCCTTTTTTCTTAATTTTGAAAAATGTCATTATGCCTTGGGAAGTATTACAATATTTTAGTAATCAGCGGCAATGCTCATTAGTCTGCTTATTATATCTGAAACACTTGTATTTGTTGAAGTAGCAGCAGCTGAGATAAAAGAAATTTGAAAGTGAAATCATACAAATTTGAGTCCGTGCCTTTTTCAAACTGGAAGCATGCAATATTATCCTTAATGAGCTGATGCCCCAAACTCTAGATGTGGATTCATATCTCTGACCTCTTTTGAACTTTTTATTAGAAACTAATGTATGATGTGAATTTATTAAGAGACAGAAAGGAGACCGTAAATAGTAAATACTTTTTTTCTTAATTTTCACACAGTACATTTATCACACCTCAAACTTTAAGAAGAGGAATATGAATAATCAGTAAGGAAGAAAAAGGAGTAGCAGTAGGATTATTTTGATTTAAAACCAGTCCAATCATAATCCTACAGATTGCTAATAATTTGAGACTAATCTCAAGAGTTCATCTACTTGCAGAAAAATAAGATGGAGAGTGTATATTTTAATATCTATCTATCTATCTATCTATCTATCTATCTATCTATCTATCTATCTATCTAGTTTTAAATGTTGAACAGATTTTATATTGGTTCATCCATAGTTTAAACTGCCAGTTGCAAGATCTACAAGGCTCCTAATCCAACCTGCAGATCTATTTTAGAGGAGTTGTTACAATTTATTATTCAAAAATATTAATTAGAAAATTCTCAAAACAGAGGAAACCATTAATGGGGATTTGTAAATCGTGTGAAAAAGTGTGGGGACGTACTTGTCTTCTGGAACCTTATGAACCTCAAATACAGTTTCTAAGTGATAAGTAATCTTTGATACAGTCTGATTCTTTTTGTGCAGGGAACAACTAGATAAGTGTTTCTTGGACGGGAGGGAGTGACTCAGGACTGTGGGATCTACCCGTGCTTTGCCATCATGACCGGATTATATTCTCTCTCCTTTCCTTTTCTAGGGATTCTTTGTCTTTCTGCTCCATGACTTGTTGGTGGAGAAGTGCTGCTTTCTCGTCTCCCTGCCTCTCAGCTTTCAGGGCCCACTGATGCTGCTGCCTTTCTGCCTCCCTCTCTGTGGCTCTCATGTCTGCTTCCCACTTTTGGTGTTCACACTCTTTGTCTTTCTGTTCTTTCTCCGACCTGGCCTGCTCCAGCTTTATGGCTATTTCACTGGCGCTCATATTTTACTTTACTGTTATTCTAGTTCCCTTACCCGAAATAAAGAAAATAATAAAGCGCTGAACTTTCTTGTGACTGTTCCCAGCCACCACATTTGAGACTCACTTAAAACAGTTACACCAGTACTTAAAGTGTAAATCCCAGTTAAACTAACAAGCTGTGTATAAATCACAAGCTGTGATTTTTCTACGCCACTATCACATTCCGGGTGCAATCCAGACCAGTGAAGGGTTGTGTCCAGGGCCGGCGACAGGGGGTTACTACGGGTACAGCTGTACTGGGCCCCGGACTTAAGGGAGGCCCCCTTAAGTCTGGGGCCCGGTACACAGCAGTACCCGTAGTCGTCCCCCCTTGTCACCAGGCCTGGAGAGCGGGGAAGGGGCGGGGAGGCGGAGTGGCTCTCCTCCGGAGTGGACGAGCGCCCGTGTCCCCGGCGGGAGCAGTGAGCCCGGGCGGCGGCAGCGGCGCACCACTGCCTGCAGAGAGGGCAAGGGCGGGGAGGCTCCGCAGCAAAGTAGGGCCTCCCCCGCCGGACGTGGCATCATGCAGCCGCTGCACCGTCTCGCGCAGGTCCGGGGGGAGAAAGGGGAGGGGGGAGAAAGGGCTGGGGGCCCCCCCCGGCTGGGCTGGGGCACCCCAGCCGCTGTCGGCTGGGGGGGGGGAGCGCCGGCTGGGGGGGGGGAGCGCCGGCTGGGCTGGGGGGGAAGCGCTGGCTGAGCTGGGGGGCCCCCCAAACGATCCGAGTAGGGGGCCCCAAAATTTCTGTTGCCGGTCCTGGTTGTATCACCACCTACACTGCAGCCTTGAGTGCCTCACAGTGCTTTGCTGCTGTTGCTCCCAACCTGGTCCACTCACAAATAGCCTACAGGCATGCAGGTCACACCCTGGGTATCTGTGAATAGTTGCAGCTCTGACCCCAGCAAGCTGTCAGCAACACACAAGTCATACTCTGGCTTCCACCAGCCTTAGTTATTACTTGCCATTGACCCCATCACTCTCCCAGTCCTGAACTTTCCCCCAAAATGTGTGTTCTGCACTATCCAGCCCTCTCCTGAACAGTCCAGATATTAAAGGCCTGTTGTCCCTGTAAAGGATCAATATTCAACAGTGGTCCACTTTAGCTGGAGTTACTCAAACAGTTCAGTTTAAATACAGCACTGGATTGGTTTAGATTAAAAAATGAAACAAGTTTATTAACAAAAGGAGACAGGATTTCAAGTGAATTCAGGTATCAGGTAGCAAAGTGAGAAATGGCGAGAAAAGAAATAAATTCCTTGTTGTTTTATATTTAAGTGGGGTTTCTACCCATGAAAGCTTATGCCCAAATAAATCTGTTAGTCTTTAAGGTTCCATCAGACTCCTTGTTGTTTTTGTGGATACAGAGTAACACAGCTGACCCCGATCCTCAACAGAGATAAAATGCTTTTTAGTAGCTAAAACTTAACAAGCTAGACTTGGTTCATGGTGAAATTCTTATCATGTGTTCCCAGCAAACATGGCTGACCAAATTCGCAGGTGAGGATCTCCCACCAAAGTCAAAGTTTATCATGTGAGGTGAAAAGAGAGAGATTGGGAGGTTTTCTGACCCTTTCTATTATAATCCACTGAACCTTTCATGTGAATTCTTCTGCTTCTACCCTTCATAGCAAAGTTAATCCAAATAGTAAAGAAGGTGACATAGAGTTTGCTAGGGAACGAGGCTTTATGTTCTTTCTTCTCACCTATGTTTGCTAAATTCCATTTTTTTTTTGTTTCCATTCCTCTCTTGTCCTTGCTATCTCAAGGATTCTGTTTACTACTTATACGTAAATTGAGGTAAACATATTTTCTATGAAAATTATTACGACAATAGGGTGTGAATACAAGGGTGCTTTCAGACGTTGTGTAAAATATAAAATTACCTTTCCCTTTTAACTAAATCTGGGAAGTCATTAATAAAACTTTAAACTATTTTTGTTTGACTAGGAATTAACAAATTCTTGGAGTCGTGTGTATAGAAAGAAATTCGGGAACAGGCAAATGCTTGTGTTGTAGAAGTGGAATAGGAGGAAGGCATCACTCTTAATTAGGCAATTCTAAAGTGATATATAATGCTGTAGGAAAAGTACCAGATCAGAAGAAATGAAAACATTTGTTTTAAAAGTTTCCTTTTGGTGACCTTAACTATGCTAATTTATCTTTGATGAAGTGTGACAGGGACTGTCAAGTTAAATGGTCAACATACTCATTATTTAAAGAATAACATTTTTGTAGCAGTAATTCAGGACGTGTTCCTTGTTCATGGAAGCCTTATAGTTTTCATGTAAGCTACACCCAAGGCCTCTGGAGTCTCTAGCTATTCTGGACCAAAGGCTAGAGAAAAACAGAGAGAAATCTATTACAAGTATTTTGTGACGTTGTTCTAACACTACGGTAAAGACAGGTATTTTGTCCATGACTCAACATGTACAGAATCAACTGTTAGAATATTTGGCATTCTAAAATTTCACAGCTATCACTCTGATAGTCACTCCTCGTGGATTTATTAATTCTTTCAGCCTACTTATTTATATGGCATAGAGAGAAATTTGAGTGGCAGGCAGTGGGACAAATATGTACACTGCATAAAAATCCTTGTTTTATATTTTCACTGTAGTACTAAAATAGTAACATTTGATCCATCCCTTCAGCACAAAGCAGAGGAGATGGTTTAAAGCCACACTGGGAGATGTTACATAGAATAAATTTTTAGACAGACATCTTGTGTCCAGGACTATCAAGCTGTGACAGTTTATATAAAAAATATTTTTAAAGAAACTTTAAAATGTGTTTAATGTATCTGGAGTAAGGGCCCACTGCTAATCTGCTTATCTACTAGCTCGACCCCCAGGAAGTCTAAACAGCTCAGTTTGTGCCTCCTGATTTGCCAAACTGCTCAACTGACTGAGGGGACCAACCGAATTACTCTGAAGACCAGCAGTAGCAGCTCTCAAAACATTTGGCTGTGCTAGAGCCTGCTCTTGCCCTTGTTCCTATCTTGCCCCAGCCTCACTCCCGCCTTGGACTTTGGTCCTGCTCCGGCCTTTCTTGACTCCAGGTTGCCGAGTTCTGACTTTTGGTTCCAATGTGCCTTGACCTTTGGCTCCAGCATCCAGCCTCTAACTCTGGCTATTTCCCTCAGCATTGGGTGCCTGATTCCTATGGCGACCCGCTAGGCCAAACCACCCACATCCTGGTCCCAAACAGTATGTCCTAATGAAACATAACAGAATCCTCAATCTTCATATATTCCTCCCCAAACTCTTAAAGTGAATTCAAAATTAAGTAGTGTCCACCAGATGCATGAGTTTTGAAGGTCTCTGTTGGCATCAGATCATGTGAAACATCAATCAGAGTCACAGGTCAACAATATTCATTTGGAATACAAATGATGTTTCTATATTTCACTAATTCAGCATTGAAAGGAGTCCACCTCTCCCCAGGTAAACTTCTGGTGATTTTAGTAGGACAGGGTTGCCCATTAAATAGCTATTTGCTAGTAAAAGGCCCAACCTAGAAAGTTTGAACCCAGAGTTGAACTATCCCAAAGTCGAGCATGTTAAGATCCAGGATTTTAGACTCATAGACTTTAAGGTCAGAAGGGACCATTATGATAATCTAGTCTGACCTCCTGCACAATGCAGGACACAGGATCTCACCCACCCACTCATGAAGTAAGCCCCTAACCTAAGTCTGAGCTACTGAAGTCCTCAAATCATGGTTTAAAGACTTCAAGGTGCAGAGAATCCTCCAGTAAGTGAACCATGACCTGTGCTGTAGAGGAAGGTGAAAACACCCAGGGCCTCTGCCAATCTGCCCTGGAAGAAAATTCCTTCCCAACGCCAAATATGGTGATTAGCTAAACCCTGAGCATGTGGGAAAGACTTACCAGACAGACACCCATAATTTTCTGTAGTAACTTAGATTCCACCCCACCTAACATCCAATCACAGGTCATTGGGCATATTTACTGCTAATAATCAAATATCAATTAATTGACAAGATTAGGCTATCCCATCACACTATCTCCTCCATAAACTCATCAAGCTTAGTCTTGAAACCAAAAAGGTCTTTTGCCCCCACTGTTCCCCTTGGAAAGCTGTTCCAGAACTTCACTCCTCTGATGGTTAGAAACCTTTATCTAATTTCCAAGCTAAGCTTCCCACTGGCCAGTTTATATCAATTTGTTCTTGTGTCTACATTGGTACTGAGCTTAAATTATTCCTCTCCCTCCCTGGTATTTAGCCCTCTGATATAGTTATAGAGAGCAATCATATCTCCCCTCAGCCTTCTTTTGGTTACGCTAAACAAGCCAAGCTCTTTGAGTCTCCTTTCATAAGACAGGCTTTCCATTCCTCGGATCATTCTAGTAGCCCTTCTCTGCACCTGTTCCAGTTTGAATTCATCCTTAACATGGAAGACCAGAACTACACACAGTATCCAGATGAAGTCTCACCAGTGCCTTGTAAAATGGTACTAATATCTTGTCTGTACTGGAAATACCTTGCCTGAGGCATCCCAAGATCGCATTAGCTTTTTTTACAGCCATATCACATTTGCAGCTCATAGTCATCCTGTGGTCCATCCAATATTCTGAGGTCCTTCTCCTTCATTACTTCCAATTTATGCATCCCTAGTTTATAACTAAAATTCTTTTAATTAATCCATAGATTGCACTTTTCACTATTAAAATTAATCCTATTACTATTACTCCTGTTTACAAGGTCATCCAGATATTCCTGTATGATATCCTAGGCCTTCTCTGTATTGGCAATATCTCCCAGCTTTGTGTCATCCGCAGACTTTATTAGCACACTCCCACTTTTTTGTGCCAAAGTCAGTAATAAAAAGATTTTAAAAGATTGGACTCAAAACCAATCCCTGAGGAACTGGTAACCTTCCTCCAGTATGACCCACTGTAGTCTCCCCTTTAACCAGTTCCTTATCCACCTTTCAATTTTCATACTGATCCCCATCTTTTCCAATTTAACTAATTCCCCGTGTGGAACTGTATCAAATGCCTTACTGAAATCAAGGTAAATTAGATTCAATACATTTCCTTTGTCTAAAAAATCAGTTACTTTCTCAGAGAAGGAGATCAGGTTGGTTTGGCACAACATACCTTTTGTAAAACCATGTTGTATTTTGTCCCAATTATCATTGACATCAGAAGCAAAGTTTGATTTCAGATTCTGTCTTTCCTAAAGATAAGGGGTACTCCAGTCCATCTTTATACCAACATTGAAAAAAAATGAACAAACCAAAAAATCCAACTAAATGACCACCAAAAAAACCTACCCTAAAGATATCTTAATAACTTTTGGAAGAGATCTGAAACAAAGCACTACTCAGCTAAATCAAGTGTCCCAGCTCTACCAGTGGCCAATATCTGTTGATTCTAAGTCAAGTCAGATACTGTGGTAATGGTGGATCTAAAAATATATAGAGACCCTCCATCTCTCAATGCACTTAGCTAATTGTACATAAGTAATAAACCCAAGGGATGATTTATTTTACCCCAACCTTAGCATCTATGGTGTTTGTGCATATGATGAGTTACCACACTTTAGTATCTAAGATACTGCAGTTAATTCCTATACTAAATAGAGGGCATTGCAGCAGTACCTCCAGTAACTCAGTGTGGTAACAGTTGTTATATATTGACTTTCTTATGGCAACAACTGTATAATTAGAACTGCTATTGTTGGGCAAAAAAATTATCCTTCCCCACGCAACATCCAGCTATGTTATTTGATTGATTAAATGAATCAGTTCTTGTTTCTTCCATATCGCAATTCTAACTGTGTCTTGACACTGCATGTTGGTTGTCATTGCATATCTATATATATAAAAGTCAAGTGGTGTATGTATGTGTGTATGTATGTATGTATGTACGTATGACTGCGAAGTCCTCCCGCACCGTTTGAGCCAGAGACTTGAATTTTGGTACAGTGAGGGGTCTTGGGGTCTAGATGCTGGTAAGGGTCGAAAAATTTTCGGATCTCACCTCTGACGCCCCCCAGGGGTGAAAGTCTTTCAGGGCCAATCACATCAACTGGGCAGTTAGGTGGTGATGATGTCATAATACCCCCCTCCAACAGACACCTCACTCGCTCAGCTCACCCCTCCCTCCTCCAACGGAACCCCGGAGATCCCTCAGTTCTCTGCCACTCCCACCTCCCCAACGGAACCCCGGAGATCCCTCAGTTCTCTGCCCCTCCCACCTCCCCAACGGAACCCCGGACTACATCAGCCCTGTGCCCCCCCCACCTGCGAAGGTCCCCGGAATCCCTCGGCTCTGGGCCCCCTCCTCCCCTGCGACGGATCTGAGTTGGGTTTGGTGGGACGGTAAGTGAGGTGGGGGTGTCGGATTCGGTCGGGGGGTGAGGTGGGGGTTTCGGGTTTCGGGGGTGGGAAGGTGTCGGGGTGGGTGAGGGGTGAGGTGTGGGTGTTGGCTTTGGTCAGGGGGTGTCAGCTGTCTGCCACCTCCCCACCTCCGACTGACCCGAGCAGCGCCGGGCACTTATGCTAGTTTATTATAATGTTTACATTCAATACAAGCCTCAGTGTTTGCTGGTAGACAGTGAATCCTTGCTTCAACTTTTAAATGATTTAGGGATTTTTATTAACTTGTTGCTGTGAAGAAATCCAGATTACAGATCCCCCCCCCCCCCCCCAGTTATTGCAGTCAATATTCTCACTTGCTCTTTTTCTGTCATGGATTTTTCTCCAAAGCATGATACCTGCCAGCAAGATCACATGAGAGGAGGTTTGGATTTTTTTTTAAACATTACTTTTTTTAAACTCTCCTCCTAAATGAGAACCTAAGTAAATTGGCTCAAGGCTTCCTTTCATTTGAAGGTTTGAATTAAAATGTAAAAACAGGTACATTTACTATCGAAAGGTTAGGGTTTGACTTTTTTTTTAATGTCTCCTGTGAAGAAATGTAGCCAGATAGTAATAGTAGCCTTTTTTTGAAACCAATAATTGGTGTTGGTAATAAGAGCTGTGCTGACTACCAGCTGTGCAGTAGCCCTCGACCCTGCAGTGAGGAAGGGGAAAGGAGTCTGCAAATAATTACCAACTTCAAGTATTCCTTGCAGTCAAAGTTTCATTAAAAAAAATTAGTAAAATACCTTTTTGCTTTTAAAAATGTATCCTGGGTTTGTAAGAAGGTCTGTATAAAGAGTTTAGAATAGAACTGCTACGAACTGCACAAATCAAGGGGTTTGCTCAGTTGGGCTGCCGGCCTACATTGTAGACTCAGTCTTTAGTAAAAGCTCTTCTCCTCCCAATTAAAGAATAAAGGTTGAGGTACCTGCAGTCCTTTCCAGCACGTTTGGAGTGACTTTTAACCCCTCATTTTACCCTCTTTATATGGCTCTCTGGTATAGCACTGTCCTCATATGACAATGGTGTCTAATAGCGCTGTTGTAGGTCAAACTGGGTTAGCATTTTCATTATAAACTTTTTTTCCTAGGATTTTGTAAATCAGGCATAAAAATCTATTCAAGCTAAAACTTTTCATACACACTCACACTTTGGTCATAGATTATCATTCTTAAGTTCTATTTCCAGTGAAAATTGGCTGGACCATTTTCAGTTTTCCTGACCATAAAATGCACAATTGCCATATTAAAATGCAGTAATTTTTAATAATGAAATTTGCCATTTGTTCTTAAGAGATAAACTAACACAAGATTTTTGATGAAGATCAATTCTGGGTACAATAGGGGATGAGATTCAGGATTCTTTGATTCCATTCTGGACTCAAGCACTGACTTGTTATATGACCTTAATCAATAATCATCATAATTTTTGCCTACATAACACCTTTTTCCAGTGATCTCCAAGAGTACAACAAGAATTTAATTCTCTGTAGCTCTGAGAGGCACTGTATATTTTTATGCTCATTCTACAGGTGAGTAAACAGAGAAGCAAATAAGTTTAAGTAGCCTGCCTGTGATCACTCAGCAAGACTGTGGGAGAATAGGAAAAACCTTTCCATCCCGCATTTTACCCACATATAAAATATACCTGCAGAACTTCATAGGATTGCTGGGACAATGATATGTTTGGAAAATGCTTTGAGGATCCTTGAATGAAAGCCAATATAGAAGTACAGGTTATTGCAATTTATTACGAAGGGTAATAAGCTAATACTACAACACATTTTTTTCTAGCTGTGCATAATAAGAGAAGTTATGTTCCTTAGGGAAAGCAGCAGACATGTTGTTATTGTCTAGATTGATGCCTATTTCAACTGGGACTATTGCTGAGTAGGGGACCCAAATTATGTAGATTTCCTCCAGGGTATGCTCTCCAGAGCAAATCCAGCCCCTTTCTTTGTGGCTGTGGAGGGGCTGTTGGCAGCAGGGCTGGATAACCCAATAGGCAGACTAAGCATGTGCTTAGGGCACCAGAAAAGCAGGGGTCACCAAAAAAAAAAAAAAAGATTAAAAAAAAATGTCAAAAAAAGCACTGAAGTAGTTATCATGGGAAAAATCAGAACTTTGTTAGACTGCCTTACATTCCAGTGGCAGTAAGTTTTTTTCTCAACAGTCCAGTTACTTTATACATTTTTCTCTGCCTCAACGCACCAATGGGCTAGGGTAACCAGACAGCAAGTGTGAAAAATTGGGACAGGGAATGAGGGTTAATAGGAGGCTATATAAGAAAAAGACCCAAAAATTGGGACTGCCCCTATAAAACTGGGACATTTGAAAACATGTGCAGGCCTCTGTCAATCATTAGCAGACCACTTACACACTTGGAGGAATGATTTTGAAAGATTTGAAGACATATCAAAAGATATTTTGCCTGATACTAACTACAAAGAAGCCCAATCCCGCAAGCAATCAGGAAAAAACAAGCAAATGATAGCAGTGCAACAGAAACAGCATGGAATCCTAGAGACAAATTTCACGTATCTACTTACTACATCATAATTGATCTACTTGAAGCTCATATGAAGAAGAGAGGTGAAGTGTACAAAGAAGTATCAAGTTGATTTTCTTTTCTAAACAATATCCTGTCTGATGAACAATATTCACAAGGTTCCCAAAAACTAATTGACTCATACCCTCTTGACTTGAACATGAATCTCTGTGGAGAAGTACAGCAGTTCCACTGTTATGTGCACGGAAAGTTCAATGAAACAGGAAAAATGAAATTCAACCACTTTGATCTTCATGACACAATATTGAAATACAGAATACAATGTGTATTTCCAAATGTAGAGATCACACTATGTATTTTTCTAACATTGATGATTACTGACTGCTCTGCAGAACACACTTTTTCTCAGCTGAAAAGAATATAAAACCCTCAGAGAACAACAAAGTCAGGGCAGACTTGATTCACTTTCCTTATTGTGTATGGAAGTGGACATGCTTCAATGAACTTATCCAGAATTTTGTAATCAGAAAATCTAGAAAGAAGCTATTTTAATTTCAGCATACATGCAAGTTTTGTGTCATTTCGAAAAATAAAATTTTATTTTACACTATAGTATTGTTTTTATTTTGAATTACATATGGGGGGGAGGGGGCACCATAATCTTTTCAGTGTTTAAGACCTCCAAAGGTCTTAACCGGTCCTGGTTGGCACCAATACTAATATGGTTCCACCAGGGAAGGTGGGACCTGGATGTGACGCTGCTCTATTCAGTGCTCTGTTCTCCATGATCTCCCTGGCTGGCTATGAGCATGGATCATGGGGGAATGCAGCATTATGGAAATATTCCATTCCTCCCTCCCACAGAGGAGAGAGAAGACTATAACAGTAGTTAGGTACAAAGCAGCTTTTCAGCTACTCCATAAACCCCACTCCTTTCCCTGTACCTCTCTCCAGGCTCATCCTGGCTACTCAGGCTGTTTGTTGGGATTAAGTTTTGGCCTTCCACGTTGTATCATCACAAAGGTTATTAATCTCTTGCCAGCAGCGCTCATTGATTCACAGAAAGTGGTGAAAACAGATTCTGGGGAAAAGTTTTCATGATCTGAAGGTGAGATGGCCAACTATGTTTAGACTGGGGAACTAAGTAAATGGTTAGAATGAAGTGGAGAAGAGTATGTAGGAGCATAATACTTAAAAGAACGAAGGAGAGACTATTATACCAATTGAATTCATCCCACTCCAAGAACAGGATGTAATGTCCTGATGGTGGATCAGATATTAAACTGATACTGCATGTGATCTTAGCTCAAAGGCCTAGAAACAGTAAAAATGTGAATAGAAAGATAATCAAAAAAGAAAATTTGCAAGAGGATTCTTATAACATTACTTATACCATAAATAAGATGATGAAGACTTGTGGCACCTTAGAGACTAACCAGTTTATTTCAGCATAAGCTCTAAGGTACCACAAGTCTTCATAGTCTTAGTTACGGATACAGACTAACACAACTACCGATCTTAAATCTATTACTTATAACACATACTCTGGTAATAATTTCACTGATTAAAGTCTTTAACCTATAAGAATATTGCATAGACAGTTACACCTGGGGAAAGAATCATAGAAACTTTATTTTAAAGGGTGTTATATACACTTTGCTGTTACAGGAAATCCAGGCAATGAGCCACAGTGCAGAAGGGTAGCAAAGGATTTAAAATGAGAGCAAGAAACTACAGGACTAGGAAAACATCCAACCTCTAAATCCATGAATAATGTTTCTCTTAAGATTACTAAAAGATAGTGTTTTCTCTCCATTTGTATAAGTTTAAGAGAAACTTGCAAATCTTTAATCTTTTTGTCTGGTTTAAAGTTTGTTTACAAAACCTGTGAATGTAGAATGGAATTCAGTACATGCAAATAGAGTTTACATTGTATTGTTTGGACCTGTATAAGAGGAAGATTTTTTTTTAAAAAAAAAAAGTTGTCTGCATTTTAGACTTTGTGGTTTATAAAATTCGGGTATAAAGAACTGACATCACACACTTTTTTGTATGTTTTGTTTTTGTTTTACTTGTAACATTTTTAATATTTCAAAGTACTTGTATAAATGAGCAAATTAGCTGTTTATCTGTGTGGAAAAAAATCCTTGGAGTTACTAGGTTATAAAGTGAATTGTTCTGCAGCTGCAAAATCAAGTGCCTTAGCTGAGTTAATGCTTTTCATTTCTTTTGCATGTGTCAGCATTAATGGAGGCGAGCTTCTGTAAAGCCTTGCTTGTGAAGATGGTGCTGAGCAGACTAGATTCAGTTCTGTTGAATGCTTTTTGCAATTTTTTTTTTTTGAATAACGCACAAAAGGAGACTTCAAATCAGGCTGAACTTCAAGCAAAAGTTAATGCTATTCTCTTTTGGGTTCAACCACCCACTTTGCTTAAGGTCACTAGTTGAGGCTAATGCTGCACAGAGGGACTGCAGCAAACTTGGCATCTCCTTGATTAGGCTCCCTGCTGATCTAATACACATACCAGCTCACTTGCCAAGTCAAATAACACATTTAGTGAATTGGAAATAAGATTTAAGTGAGCCAGCACAATGCGGCTTCTCCTCTCATCTTTTTACCGAATCCTTCTCTTTGTATGCTAGATTGTGAAAACTGCTCTTGTTAGAGGACTTAATCTTCATTTTTTCCTATAGATTATTTGGAAACAGGTCAATTGAATGTTGGAGCTGCTAACTCCTCCTACCAAAGAAAGAAACCGCTTGTGGCATGCTGATTGCATCATTTAAATGAAAGGCTCCTATTATTAAAAAGAAAATACTGTCATATAAGGATCTCTCAAAATGGAAAAAAAATCTTGATATTAAATGCAGCCTTTTTAAAATAATGTGTTTATTTCTTTGTCTCCTAGTCGCTCTTCTCAAGATTTCCTTGTAAACAGCTGGTGAGTAGTAATTGAAGGGATTGATCACATCAGTAACTCTTCATCTCTTGTGGCCGTACCACTGTAGTTAATTTTTAAATATGGTAGGGTACAATAGAGTGACATTTCTATAAGATATTTCTATAGTGACTTTCATAAGAGCAATCTAAAGCACTTCACATAATGTTTGACTTTGAACTATTCTATCTTTTAGTGACAAAATTGAGACAGAATTTAAGCCTTCATAGCTTGTGTTTTGTTTTGCTTTTATGTTATTTTTAGAAAGGGGGTCATTGTATGCTGTATAATCTGAGATTTAGCATAGATTTATCATAGATTTTCATGCTGTATATGCCATAATAATCTGTAACTGTCTCATATCTCTGTGTTAGGTGTTCAGGGTTATGATGTGTATTGCCTCTTTTATGATCTACTTATCTCTTCTGGTCATATAGATTTATGTGCATCTCTTCTCTGACTAAATCCTGGAATATAAGAGCTCAGATTTTGAGGTGCTTGAATATATTTTACATATGACTAAAATCTGTAACACAATACAAAGCTGAAAATGGAGAAAAATGGCAGTTATAATAGCATCTCCAAAGAAGACAGAAAATTTTAAATAGTACATGAAAAAGTAAAATATATCTATATGAAATACAAGTTTATGCAACTGCTGGAAAAATGGGTTCCTATTTTTTTTTCATGGTAATGATCAGGACATATGAATTCTAATGTGCTGAGTTACCATATATTAGCAAGCAATTATAGTTTCCAGGGCACTAGCACAGCATCATAGCATGTAGGCAGGGCCAGTTATAGGGGAAGATGTTGGTTGTTGGGTTTTTTTTACATTCTGATTGGTTGGTGTTTTCTTTCCTGATTAGCCAGAAGCAGGTTGGGTGGGGTGTTTTTGTACTCAGTTTGAGGGAACATGGGGGAAGACACGCTGAAAACTTTTCCACCTTGGCCAGCAAACTGGTAATGTCAGTCCTGAGTGTACAGTTGGCAGTGAAAATCACTAAGATGCTGACTTCCCCAAATAGATATTTGATACTAATGGCAAGATTGTGACTTGCCTGATGTGGTTGTGCTTGAAAAGTGTGTTTATTTCTCCTCACATTTTGACCCATCCAGATCCTCAAAGATCCTTATAGTTGAGCATCAGACTTTGTGATAGGTGAGGTTCTTTCACAGTTTACCATCCCTCACCAGTTACTTCATACCTGCGTCTTTTTCTCATAGAAACTCACTCCCACAGAGAGAAATTATGATGTGTGGGCAAGGAACTCCTGGCCATCAGAGCTGCGTTTGTGGAATGGCAGCACCTAGTGAAAGGATCTCATGCTTCTGTCCAAGTCTGAACTGAACTATAGAATCTGGAAAGAAAGCAGGAATACTTGTAGCACCTTAAAGACTAACTATTCTTGAACCTTTAGAATCTGGAGCATCTATAGCCAACACAACATCTCAGCCAACATCAGATTCATTGGGCCCTTTTCCTCTCCTGATTTGACTTTATAGATAATACCATCTGGGGACTAAAAATGGTGAGGTGGATGCTTTGTGTCCCAAGGATGAGTACTGTGAAGTGGAGCTCCCACCACCATCATTCAATACTTCCACTTTGTCTGCAAGACCCTCACTTGCCAACTGTTCCTTGCTTCCAAGCAACCGATTTGTGGCCCAGTCTGCCGTACTCTGAGAAATAATGGTGCTTCCCTGGATTAAGGGTTTCACCTGCAACAAAACTACTTTTATTCGGGAAAATGTCTCTACATTCCCAAGGGCAGCTCCCAGCTTCAGGTGCTAAGGTTTTACCATGACTCATTCATGGCAGGATATTTTGGCCATTTAAAACCTAGAACACGACCAGTAGGTAGTTCTGGTGGCCAACCTTATGAACTAATGTCAAATACTATATTAGGTCACCCAGTCTCTGTGCCCATATGAAGAAATCCTGATCTAAGCCGGTGAGCCTCCTTCAACCCTTACCCATACCTCTGCATTATTGGTCCTTTGAGTTACTGTGCTTCCAAGAGCACTCAATTATCGTCACTATAGTGCAGCTCCTGACCCAAATGGCCCATTTTATTCCCTGCTACAGTTCTGTCTGCCAATGAAACTGCTTAATCATTCTTGTTGATACCATATCATGCTGATATGCATAATTTCGGATAAAAACCTCAGATTGGTTTCTTGGGTCTGGCAGAAATTTCTCTGTCTTCTTGGCCCCAAGCCCCTCATCTTGACAGTCTACCATCCATTCACAGATGGTCAAATTGAAAGACTCAGTCTGATCCTGGAGCTGTACCTCTGCTGTTTTCAGAATTTCCATTAGGATGATTGGTTTTCACTGATGTATTTGATTGAGTTCACATACAACAACTCTACCCTCACTTCAGGTCAACACATCCTATTCTTTGCAGATTTTGTTGTTCAGTCCCATTTCCATCCAGAGTTGCACAAAGACTCTGCCATCCCAGCAGTCATAAACCTGGTCCACCAGCTAGGGCAAATATACTTGGAACCCGCGGCGCACCGACTTGCTGCCAAAGAAACAAAAAAGTATTACGCTGACTGAAAGTGACAAGCTGCCCTAGTCTTGCAGAAAGGGATAAGCTTTAGTTCTCAACTTGAAACCTGAGAAACAGCCACCCTTCAGCCAAGCTTGACAACCAATACCTAAGTCCTTTTCAAATGAAGGCTCCTAGCTTTATTTGTTCCATTAAGCGCCAGCTCCCAAAATCCCTCAAGATTCATCCCGTCTTTCATCTTTTTCTCCTCAAACCATTTGTTGACAACTGCTTCCCAAACCAAGTAGACCCACCTCCCAGTAATTGTCCACAGTGTAGCCTTATTGATGGGTAGATGTTTTGATTATTCTCTTAGAGAGTAGTGGTCGAGAATAGCTCAAATTCCTGAGGGCTACAGTATCGATAATATTATCAGTATCATTGGAATGAGAAACCCTAGATGCATACAAGATACACTTGAAATGTATCACATGTCCTTTTATTAACAAATCTGCTAAACTGATAAACAATCCCATAAATGTTGAAGTAGCATATCAGATTGAAAGAGAGTGCAAAATGTTTTAACCCTATTACTAGCCTCACTCACATGTCCTGCTAGGGGACCCTAGAGTGGTTAGTCATTATTTTCATCACCAGTGGTTTTCATCCTACCATCTCCTGATGTGTTCTTCCCCAGAACACAGGCCAGCCAACTCCTTTTATCTGAATTATATTTATGCCTACTAAAGCTCATACAGCTGCAAAACCATCCCAAACACCACGTTTTTTTTTCTTAGCCATACTTATATCCACACACCACTAATTTAGGAGTGCCCCATTTTTCCCAGGCTACTTTCATTAGTTTCTCTTTTACTCAATAACATTTACATCAGTTACCATAGTAGTCTGTAGGTCCTGGGTTACAACATTAATCTATATATATAAAAGTCAAATGGTATATGCATGTATGTATGTGCACTTACTCCTTCCACACCGTTTGAGCTAGAGACTTGAAATTTGGTACAGTTAGAGGTGTTAGGGTCCTAATCAGGGTAAGAGTCGAATTTTTTTCAAATCTCACCTCTGACGCCCCCCAGGGGTGAAATTATTTAAAGGCCAATCACATCAGCTGGGCAGCTGCTGTTCTCTGTGACATAGTTATGATGTCATAATACCGCCTCCAACGGACCCTGCATTCGCTCAGCTCTCTGCCCCCTCCAACGGACCCCACACTCGCTCAGCTCTCTGCCCCCTCCCCCCTCCAACGGACCCTGCACTCGCTCAGCTCTCTGCCCCCTCCCCACCTCCGACGGACCCGAGTTGGGTTTGGTCGGAGGGTAAGTGAGGTAGGGGTGTCGGGTTTGGTCGGGGGTGAGGTGGGGGTGTCAGGTTTGGTCTGGGGGGTGGGAAGGTGTCTGGGTGGGTGAGGGGTGAGGGGTGGGTGTTGGGGTTGGTCAGGGGGTGTTGGGTTTGGTGGTAAGGTGCGGGGGTTGGGTTTGGTTGGGGAGGTGAGGAGGGGGGTCGGGGTTGGTTGAGGGGTAAGTGAGGTGTGGGTGTCGGCTTTGGTTGTGGTGGTAGGTAGGGGTGTCAGGTTTGGTCTACAGGGGGTGAGGTGTGGGTGTTAGTCAGGGGGTGTTGGGGTTCGTAGGGGGGTGACGGGGTGTTGGGTTTGGGTGGGGGGGGGGTGAAAATGTGAGTCGGGGTTGGTCGAGGGGTAAGTGAGGTGGGGGTGTCTAGTTTGGTCGGGGGGGGTGAGGTGGGGGTGTCAGGTTTGCTCTCTGCCCCCTCCCCCTTCCAACAGACCCCGCACTCACTCAGCTCTCTGTCCCCTCCCCACTTCCGACGGACCCGAGCAACGCCGGGTATTTTCGCTAGTATTATATATTTCACCTCTATCTCATTAATGTAGTTGTTATTTTTAATTCTTGGCTACAACAAGTCTATCGGGCCTTTGACTCCTGATAGGTCCAGGGGAAGCTCCAGTATCTGATAGACTGGAAAGGGTCAGAAGAGAGGTCCAGAAGAAAATTTTCACACTTCCAACGTTCTGTGGGAATTTCACATTGAGCCCCTGCCTCAAGATGAACTGCGCTCAGGGAATTTAAGAGCTCTTGCTTATAGGATGCGTGCATCATATCTAATCGAGGAGACAGGGGCTTACAGGAAGAGAGAGGATGGTTTTACTGTTAAAGCACTACACTGCCATTCTCCAGGATGGCATTCTTTCCCTGCTATCTCCAAAGAAATTTCTATATGATGGTAGGCAATACACTTAAACCAACATTTTAGTTGCAATTAACTGCGTGTTTCTCACAAATAATGATCACTTTTTGCAACTGAAGTCAACAGGGAACAGTGATTTAAATGTATAAATAAGGTGCTATGAACTACAAAATACTCTGAAAAAAATAAGTCCCTAGGCATCTCATGTTGGGCATTCAAACTAATGGATGCTTTTCGCAACTTTAAACTTAGTATCTCTGTTCCTCGGTTCTCCATGAGAATAATGCCCCTTTGTGTCACACGGCCGTTGCAAAGATAAATTCTCCAATTGTTTGTGAAACATTCAGATATTACGGTGATGAATGATTAAAACCCTGAGAAAATTAATTTTGGATTCAGTGCAGGGCTTGGATGATATGCAATAAATAAATCATGGGGCCACATACTGAATGATGAGCATAAAAAAAAATACTGGTTACCGACCTATTCTGTGATTGCTGTCTGTACTGTGCACTGAATGAGTGTGAGGTTCTTTGGTATCACACACAAGTGCCACATGTGTCTTTTAAAACCATAGTTTTAAAAATCCACCAGCTCAGGTATCCACATAGATGTGCCCTCTAGCATATTTTGCTGACAGTGTTAGATGTTAATATATTTCTGTACTCCTCTTTTGCTACATTATTCTGTTACTATTACTTAATTGCACTGTTATGAAGCCTGATATTAACATCTAACCCTTAATGAAGACAATAGAAAAGTTTGAGATATTGCATTTTACAATGTAAAACATAGTCAGTTCCTCAGCAACTTCTCTTGGTTTTTCTCTACTGGTTAGAATTGTATTGTTCCTTAATGCCTTAGCCACAGCTTGATGTCTGCTAACCTTAAGGTAATGTTTTAATGCAGTGAAGCACTTTTACCTCACTACAGCCTTGTCAGTAGAGGAAAATAAAAGTGGCATATTAATGTTCCTCTGGTTAGAGAATGTACTTACTCTCCACAAATGTTTTTCCTCTCGTTGTTTTCCATGCAACTCTACAGAGAAACTCTTAGACATTAAGACCATTAATAATAAAACTCCCATCTGTTATTGATATCTTAAAGTACCTGAAGTACCTTTAAATTCAGTAAGCCCCTCATCAAAATGTAATGGGTGGCTACTGAGAGCAGCTGACATCCGGACAGCGGATGACATGAGACAGGTATAACATAAAAAGACTGGTATTGGGGGATCATGACATCCTAATACTGCCCAGGTTTGGGTAATTTTGTTCCACCTGCCAAAGTTCCCCCTTACAGTTTCTGTCATACTAAAATGTCCTTTCCCACTTCAAACTGTTTAGTGGTTCTGAGCATTGTTAAGAACATCTGCTCTATTTCAGTAGGGGTTGTAATGAATGCTGCTGTGTGTCTATAATGTCTTGAGTGTGTTTACATAGAGTACCATTTGCATAAAGAACTTTGGGATCCCTCAGGATAAAAGGCACTATATATATTGGACTGCAAATGTAGAATATCCTTTATTATGTATGTAGCTCATAGTATAATTTCTCCATACCATATTGGATCTTGTTAAAAATGAATGTTAACCTTAGATGATACCATCAAAGTGTGTTTGTAATATTTTAAAACTAAGCTTTTACTTGTTTTTGTTTGTAATTAGAATTATGAAAAATTTGATCACTTTATTTTGAAAATGTTATGTAAATTTTGAAATTTAATGTCACACAGTTTTGGATGCTATACATTTCAGTTTGTGCCACTTATACTTTGTGGTTATTTTTTCCTGGAAAGATGAGAGAAATTCTAATTTCCACGTGCTTTTGATATTAATACTTGTTTAGTCAAAATTTTATCATCTGGAAATGCCCACTACAGGGTTCCAAAAACTAGGATTCTGTGTTCACTGTGCAGACTCCCCATTTCAGAAAGTCTTTGACACGGTCCAACACCAATGCTATTTAGGAAAATAAGCAGTTATGGTAGAAGAGGAGAGATCCTCTTGTGGATCGGTAACTGGTTAGAAGATCGCAAACAAAGGTTAGAAAAAATGGTTAGTTTTCATAGTGGGAATAGAAATAGTGGGATACTCCAAGGATCTGTACTGGTACAAGTGCTGTTCAACATATTCATAAATGATCTGAGGAAAGGTGACATCATATTCATAAATGATCTAAACAGTAAGGTGACAAAATTTGCAGACGATATAAAACTAGTCAAGATAGCTAACTCCAAAGCTAACTGTAAAGAGTTACAAGAGTTACAAAACTGGATGACTGGGGAACAAAATGGCAGATGAAATTTAATGTTGATGAATGGAAAGTAAAGCACATTGGAAAACATAATCCCAACTATACATACAAAATGATGGGGTCTAAATTAGCTGTTACCTCTCAAGATGGGGACCTTGGAGTCATCATGGATACTTCTCTGAAAACATTTGCTCAGTGTGACGTGGCAGCCAAAAAAATCTAACAAAATGTTAGGAACCATGGGGAAAGGGATAGATAATGATAGAGTAAATATCATAATGTCACTATATAAATCCATTGTACTCCCATACCTTGCAAACTGCATGCAGTTCTGGTTGCCATCTGTCAAAAAAACATATATTAGAATTGGAAAAAGTACAGACTAGGGCAACAAAAATGATTATGGGTATGAAACAACTTCAATGTGAGCACAGAGAGAGAAAAAACTGGGGCTGTTCAGCTTGGAAAAGAGATGACTAAGGAGGGGATATGATAGAAGTCTATAAAATCATGAGTGGGTGTGGAGAAAATAAATAAGTGTAATCTATTCCTTCACATAACACATGAACCAGGAGTCACCAATAAAATTAATAAGCATAAGGTTTAAAACCAACAGAACAAAGTACCTCTTCACACTACACACACAGTCAACCTGTAGAACTTGTTGCCAGGAGATGCTGTAAAGGCTAAAAGTATAACTAGTTAAAAAAATTAATAATTAAAGAAGATCATGAAGGAAAGGTCCATCAACAGCTATTAGCTAAGATGGTCAAGGGGGCAATCCCAACTCTGGGTGTCCCTAAACCTCTGACTGCTGAAAGATAGAACTGAATCACCGGGGGTAATTCATTCAATAAATTGCCCTGTTCTACTCACTTCCTCTGAATCATCTGGCAATCACCACTACTTGGATGGAATAATGACCCAGTATTGCCATTCTCATGTTCTTATTTGTTTACCTCCTACACTGGTTCAACAGTGCCACTGGCTTCTTATATAGTTACAGAGAAGGCAAGACTTGTCCCTAAGAAAAAAAGAGGAGTCAAAGTTTGGGAACATCAGCTTCTCCAGAGTTCTAAATGTGTAATTTTTTTTAATGCTGTTAAAAACTAAGTGACTGCACTAAAGCATTAAGTTTAAATCTGAGCTTCACTGTAGCAATTTCCTTTTAAGCTAAGAATATGAAATTTTATTAGGAACCATAGATATATGTTTTCAGAACATGAATATGTATGATGTCATCTATGGTAGCCAAACTTTTTTCCTCTCTCCAAGAGCGTTTTCTTCCATTAAATTGAACTCATCTATGGTAGCCAAACTTTTTTCCTCTCTCCAAGAGCGTTTTCTTCCATTAAATTGAACTCAGAGAGATGAAAGACCTTTTTTTTTTGTTTTGAGAATACAGTTCTAGAGAGCATGGGAGGCTCCTTAAAATAAAAATATAAAAGTAATCATATAAATTCAAGTAACAATAACTGTAGCAGTGATTTCCTTGGAAAGCTAATTCTAAAGTCACCCGGCTTTTCACATATCAAAGCAGTAGAATAAATAAGCAAAAGAAATTTTAACATTTCAAATATAAGAAGAAAATGGGAGTAGAAAATTAAGGATTATATTTCATGGTATTTACCTGCTGCTTTAGTGATTTGTGTATTACTCCTGGATCTGCTTTTTGACTCTCTCTGAAATTCAAACTTCTATATAAACTGCCTGTAAACAAACCACAATCAAATATTATAGTTGATAGGACCAGAATTTGCAAGTTTTGCTAGACTTTAATCTTTCTTTTAAGCTATTCCAGAGCTGTCTGTTATACTAGTTTCTCTAGCAATTCACTTTTTAAATACCTTCAATTAACTAAACTATTTACCAGTTGTAAAAAGAAATATGTGACTGAAATAGTGAATTTATAACCTTACACTAAGCAGCAAAAGAAATTCATTACTCATTACTGGACATATTTTATGTCCGAGCTCTGCTTTCGACTTTGTTCATCTCTATTCTGCCTGAGTCTTCCTCCCCACATAGATGCTTTTACAGTGCACATACTATCAACAAATATGAACTTGTTTCAATTTACAACACTGTAAAAGTGTTACCACATTTTTTTATTATCTGAGTTGATAGACTAATTAGAAACAGTCAAGGTTATATCTAGGTGTTCCAATAAAAATGGTTCTAATTGCCCTGAGACTGAGGATAATTCAATTACAAATCTAAGGAAGGATTATGTTGATGGGTTTCAGGTAATGGAACTTGGTGGCTTCAGAGGGGCATTAAAACATCCTTCCAGCTTTAACTAATGTGATTAAGTTTTATGAAGTTTGTTTTTCTTCTTAAAATCTTAGAGGTCAAGTACTCATGTGATTCCCTTGAAGCAGTGGTTGAGAGGCTGGTTAAATTGAGGAGGTGGTAGTAATCTCTTGAAATGTGCTCATTAGAGTTCTAAAAAGATTTGAAAAAGTCCTTTTCCCACATCACACAACCTAAGTTAATAAATAAAAAATGCATATTACTTTTCAAGTCCTTAATTATTAATCTTGTTATCCAGAAAGCAGTTCTATACCACCCTTTTATTGGATCACACTTCTGTGATCATTACTGGATAGATAGACAGGGTTGACAAATATTTTGAAGTTGAGTTCAAACCTTTGCCCTGTCAGTAATCTAAACTAAGCCAGGTATTTACTGAGCCAGCAAAAAATAATAATAATAATATTGCCCTCCTTCCGTGGAGTGGGAGGGGAATTTGTACAGCTCATCATTCCTTCTCCATTTTGTGGATAGAAACATAGATTTCCAAAATATTTTAGTCATTTATGTTTATAGTTCTGCATGTCCATACAGTTTATAGAATCGAAACAATAACTCTTATTAGAAATGTAGTAACTCAACCCATTAAGGTCGCACTCAAATATTGTGCTTATGGGTAATTTGGTATTCTGATACATCTGAAAAAGTGCCTGGTGGATATTTGGTATCCAAATAAATCATATTGTGTCATGAAATGCACCTAACTGTGCTGGAACATTGTAAAGATTGATGATGTGCTTCAGAGGATGAGTGAAATACAGGTCTTGATTCTCTTTTAAGACCTGAATTTATCATTGCCACCACTAGCTCTGGCTGAATAGTAGGAGTGGAGGAAATGCACTGAAAAGATGTTTTGCAAATCCCAAATCACAAGTCAGTGCAACTCTTTTTGACAAAGGGATCACTGAGTTCAATAAAAACAAATTCTCTTTTCACTGTACTGCAGGCTGGGCACTGTGCTGCTTTATTCAACTGCATAACAGCCCTTCGCAAGTGTGTGCGCACAAAAAATAGGAAGTAAGGGAGGGATGGGGCATGGCATGACAACTTTATAGAAAGGTCAAACTTTTTACTTTCTGCTCCACAAACATTCAGGTGATGGGGTTAAATTGGCTTGAACGTTTGAGGAAGTGAATTTATTCATATGAATGTGTTTTGAAAATGCTTTGAAATAAATGACTTTCTGCCCCCAAAACTCTTAAGCAGCAGCAGCAGCAGCAGTGAAGAGGAAAGGGACCGGCTGGGTTTGTAGGTGAATGCTCAAGCGTCAGGAGTGCATCATGGTGAGTGGAACTGGAGTCAGAGAGCTATATTTTCTGAAGGAAATGTTATTGAGAGAGTCATGAGCAGAACAAGGAATGCAGGGAGCTCAGCTGGAAGCAACACAGACACATGGGTGGAATAGTGCATGAGGCTTAATAAAGTTTCAGTTGTTCACCTTACACTGCATTCAGCATCATTTGTTGCTAACAAAAGGAGGAGGGCCTTTCCTGGAGAAACTTCAGATCTTTCAGCTCCAGGAGAAATGGGAAAGTTTCTTCAAATATTAAAGTGGGAATCAACTCCCAACACTACAGCCTTATGGAACAAGCTATAGCGGTGGCATAGTTATGCATATCCTTCTGCTGTCTTCTGATATCACAAGAAAAAGGCTGCTGATACCCCTGCCGCTGTTAGGATGAAATGGAGAGCCCAGAAACCAACAGCACCCGTCAGAAAGAAAGGAGAGTTCTGAGGCCACTTTAAATTATTTTTAAACAGGCCCAGATTTTAGTCACGCCCTTACATAGGGGGCATAAAAAAGACAAAAAGCCACCTTTGCTCCACCTCTGAGTTGCACCAAGCACATTTTGAATACAATTCAGGAGTGGAGCCAATTATTTGTTTGTGAACTATTTGCAAATAGAAGAAAAGTCACATTTGATTAAAATGTTGTGCAATTAATATTTTGATTGGATCGACCTACGACACAGTTCACTCTCTGTGACATTTCACTGATTCTAGATTCTGTCAAGAAGTTATACATTCTCTCAGACTGGCTTCTAAATTCATTTTTGGCATAAACAGGTGCAACCTCGTTGAGGTCAATGGAGTTTCATTTGCCTGTATCAGAGATGTACTCATCTCAACAAGAAGTAGATAGAGATGCAGTTAGATATTGGTGGTATCATGGATATGAACTGAGAAAAAACTTTTTCACTAGGAGGATGGTGAAGCACTGGAGTGGTGGTAGGGAGGTGGTAGAATCTCCTTCTTTAGAGGTTTTAAGGTCAGGCTTGGGATGATTTAGTTGGGGATTGGTCCTGCTTTGAGCAGGGGGTTGGACTAGATGACTTCCTGAGGTCCCTTTGAACCCTGATATTCTATGAGTCTCAAGTGAAAGCGTCTGTGACATCTAGTGTTACAGATCTTATGCTTAGAAGCCGAAGTTTACTGTTTATGAAAACTGTCAAACATTTATTTCTTTGATTTTGAAATTTCAACAAATTGGGCCTTCCTGATCTTATA